>QJPP01000571.1:0-600000 GCA_003996215.1 Jaltomata sinuosa
ACCTCCACCTGCCCGACCGCCATCCCTACCACCTGCTCTACCGCGTGGCACACCACCTCTACTCTGACGACCACCCCCTCTAGCCGGGGGCTGAACTACCCGTAAAGGCTCGGCCAACTGGACTGTCCCCTGCTGAGGGCAATCTCTAGCAAAGTGACCTATCGCACCACAAGTAAAACAAGCCCCTGACGGCCTACTCAGTCGAGATGAACCCGCAAATCCCGAATGACCACCACGACCTGATGCCCCAGAAACTGTACCCCTCGAAGACTGGTCGCTATAGCTCTGATGGCTGCCCTGACCCTGCTCGAACTGGGTACTACCGAAAGTCTGAAGAGAAGCCTGAACCGGTCGGCTGGACTGACCCTGGTACTGCTGTGGCTGATAACTCCGACTCCACTGGCCAGAACCTCTACCACCGTATCTGGAACCACTAAAGACACCCTGATGTCGAGGCCTCTTATCTCTGGACCCCTGATCATGTCGCTGTAAGTCCTCCACAGTGCGACATAGTCTACAATGGCCTGGAATGACCGACCACTAGCAATCAATATCTCAGCTGGCTTCCTGATCTCTGGCCTCAACCCCCATACAAATCTGCGAATCCTATCTGCCTCGGTAGGGATGATCATAGCTCCGAACGGTGCTAGCTAATGGAAACGGGTCTCATACTCCGAGATAGTCGTAGACCCCTGTACAAGGTGAGTAAACTGCTCCCTGCGACGCTCCCGATCACTCTGGGGTAGGAACTTGGCCATAAAGGCCTCATAAAACTCAGACCAGGTCAAAGGAGGTGACGATGGTGATCTACAAGCAACCTGGGCCCTCCACCATAACTTCGCTGGGCCCTCCAACTGATAGGTAGTATAACCAACCCATGAGTCTCTAACAAACCCAGATGATGCAACATCTCCTCACAGGTAGTAATAAAGTCATGTGGATCCTGTCCAGAAGTACCAGCAAATCTCGGAGGTGCTAACCTCAAAAACCTACCCAACGCCTTCTGCTCTGACTCTGTCATAGCTGGGCGAGGAGCAAGAGGCTGTGCAACAGATGGGACCAGAATGACCTCTGCACGGGGGGCCATAGTAGCAGGCTGTGCTCCTGAGCTCTGTGCACCCAGGGCTGCCCCCTGAGTGGATGTCTGCGCTACCTCAGAAGGCCACTCTCCAATCACACCCAAAAGCTGTAATAGTAATCCCCGAATATCTGGAGACGGAGCTGTGGCTGGAGCTGGCACAGAAGTGGGCACTGGAGCTGGTACCGGAGCTGGCGCTGGAGCTGGCACTGGAGCTGGTGGTACCTGGGCTTCCCCCTGAACCACATGCTGCTCGGGCTCTATCTCCACGCTAGCAGCTCTAGCAGGTGCCACTGATCGAGGGCATCCTCGACCCCTAGCTGGAGTGGGAGGCTCATCTACGCGTGATGCCGATGATCTCTTACGAACCATCTGCGGAAGAATGAAGTAGAACAAATGAGATTTCCAGAAACTTCAAGGGTAGTACGCACGACACAGAAGCAATGAAAGAGTCGAATTTCCTAAAATGCCACTGTAGCCTCCCAAGGATTGAGTACGGACGTCTCCGCCCCGATCCGCAGGACTCTACTAGACATTGGCTCCTATACCGATGACAGCGGTGAACCTAAGGCTCTGATACCAAATTGTCACAACCCAATTTCTCGGTCATGATGGCACCTACAACCCCCGATAGGTGAACCAATCCCCGTAGCCCAGAACAGTTAGTAATGGGCTACTATCTAGCAAATAAGGGAACAAGACAAATAAAATAGATAACATGGATATAAATATATACATAGGCGGAAACTAAACCAAACCCCAAGACCTGGTATCATAGTACAGAGCCAAACTACATACATGGAGTACAAATAAACCAAAACTATATATACAGATGTCTCTGAATGGTAATAGAGTACATGAAGCCAAGATAAACTAAAGCTAAGCTCCGATCGCCAAGAGCTCACCCTCAGCCTGAAGTAGTCCCCGACAGATCTCCAAGCACGAATCACAACGATCTAACGGCGATGGCCCACGCTAGGATCTGCACCCAAAGATGCAGGGGGTAGGGGTGAGCACCAAATGCGAAGCATAAGGTACCCAGTAGGTATCATAGGCCGACTGGGCACATATAAGATAAAAGCGTAGTAATAGACAGAAATAGAAGCAAGCAGTCACAGAAATCAACGAAAGGTACACAGGAACTAGCCCAGAGGGAAATCAACAGAACCACATGTGAGGCTAGTAAGCAGAATATACACACCATAGGCACAGGTGAAAGTAAGAAACAACGCACCTGGGATCCTTGCAATAACAGTGTATACAAACTAAGTTTACGAAATGGACGGTATACCGGTAACCTCAAGTGTAAGAAGAAGAGAGAAAGAGTAATGATAGGCATGCTCAGAGACATGAATCAAGTCCAACTAATCATATCAATCTCACACCCAACAACTAACAGTCTGACAGTAACCAATCTCATAATTAACCGCAACAGGGAATAATTCTACAAGTAAATAGAAAGAGTCTACCTACAGTCCCCCGGCCGCCCATACAACCGAGGAACACAAACAAGTGAAAACAAACCCTCCGGCATCCCATACTACCGGAGCGTACAATCAACAAACAACAAACAAGGGTGGAGCCTCAAACAATGAATGATATGATGCATGAAGATCTCAAGTGAAATGGTATCTCTGTATGTACCTCCTCCGGTGTCGATCCGGCCCAGCAGGTAGGTTCCATGGAAGGACACTGCCCGTATACCTCTACTCCACCGTATACCCCTCCTCCGGCACACGCAGCCCGTAGCCCCTGGCCCGGATGGCAAGGTCCATGGAGGTCCCAGACCCCATACGAAAACTCAGTATCAGAACATGTATCAAGATAGAGACCCAGTCTCGATATCAAGATAGTGACCCAGTCTCGAATATGCATGCCCAGACCCTGTCCAGGACTAAAGATAGTAGGAAAATATCTCAAAAACCCCTCCAAGGGTGCCCGGGCGTAGCCGGGTCTAAACAGTCAAAAGTCATCTCAGGTGCTCAGTCCGATCGAGGCTAAAAATCATCTCAAGTAACAAGAAAACTCAACTAGCACCCCGGCCCTGCCGAGTCTAGCGATAATCATAAAACTGATGATTTTAAACATAATTTTACTTTCTTGCCCAAAAATCTCCACAAGTGAAATCAACCATTTCCAAATCATTTCCATCAAAAACGGGCCCCCCGGGCCATGCAAGGTTTAGAAAACAGGGCCAGTAGGCCCGAAGCCAAAACCACAGTAAAACGTGGATAAAACCTCTTTATATGCATGGAAATGGTATGATCACACACAATAGCTGCCTCGCAGCTCACAATCAACCTATCGACCCTGCACAGGCCCACAGCTACTCAGCAAGCATAACCAGCCTAGAAGGATAATTCTATGCCCGAGACTCGCGGACATTCCCAAAATCCCACCTTCTATGTTCCAGAGTCAACAAGGCCTCACAGGACCACAAGGGTAAATAAAATATATCGGCAAATACTACAAACAACGGAGGAACAAAAGTAGGCGGATATGAATAAAGCGGTCAAGATCTGTGGTACCAACCTAGTAAACCAACCCAAGGATGCCCATTAATACAATTTTATTTTATATATACGGAGTCTAGGGAAAATAAACCGTAACCTACCTGTCGTCCGATGACAAGCTGCTGGAACAACGATGTCCAAGCTCGAACCAATCCGAGAAAATCCAAAACTAAATCGGAATCGGATTCGGATTTGGGACGGAATAACTTGATGTAGATAATTGATTTTCTACAATCAATTTAATATAACTATAACATTAAATTGGTTCCACCAATTCCCTTCTCTGTACGTATGAATGTATATGGAGCAGTTAACAACCATTACACATGGTAATGAATGAGATTTTAGTGTTCACCCAAATGTCAATAACAACAAAATGAAGGAAAAGTGATCATTAATCCCTTACTGCCATTTATGGAGAAATATGTAATATGCTGCCACCATGCTGATAGTGCTTGCTGGCCACTCCCTCCACCTACACGTGGAGTGGAGGTGGCAATTGCAAGGTAACAAAATAATATTTTCGTCCCGTTATTTATATATTCGGGTATTGCATAAATTCGTGGTAAAATAAATATAATACTTTAAATATACCATAATTCATAGAAAATTATTTCAAACAAAACCTACTATATTATAATAATAACTTTCAACATAGCTAAATTTACTATCTCCGTTAAAATATTACGGAGTATAAAAACCTTATAAAATAAATATGTATACACTTATATCGTATCAAATATATTTTTCATAAACCTTTAAAATATTTTGAAAAGGCAATAATAATATAATTTTTACCAATTTCAACTTTTAAATAACGTATTTTCAAATACACGCACGAGGCTAATAAAATTCTCAAGTTTAGGCTCGTAATTCGCCAACGCACGATTTTGATACTCAAGAATTCTCTCGGGATCCTCCCTTATATTTTATCACTGTTTCAGAACTGAAATGGCATTTTAAAACGTGAAATTGAGGCTTAAATCGAGTTTGACCCGACCCGGTTCGCGACCCGGTTCGCAACCCGTTTTCTGCTAGACAGTCCGCGGTAAAGCAGTCATAAATCTTTACTCCGAGATCGGTTGGACGTGAGGTTTTGTGCGTTGGAAACTAGACTCGTAGACCTTTGATTTGGTATTTCGGGGGACTTCTAACTCTTTATATATTGAGAGAAGAGCCCTGATACATTTGACCCAATGTTCAGAAAATTTGTTAAAGGTCTTACGATATCTTTTGTCGATTTGCTTGACTTCAAAACTTAAACGTGAAAATGACCGGAAGGATCATTACAGATGAAGATTTAGAACTAATGAATCAAGAATGGTACGAAATAGAATTGCATGAACTAGACTCAGAATTAGAAAAATTTAATATTAAAGAATTAGAACTAGATTCAGATTAATGATAAATTACGAATACTTACAATACTGGTACGAAACTAATGTAGATATAACCCTGCTAGGAAACTTGATAAAAGAAAATATAGAAATGTATCAAAGAACTCGAGATATAGAATATCTAGAATATATTCTGGAATATATAACAGAAATAATCAGATTAATTCCACTATTGGAAAATTATTATAAGAAAATAATGAATAAAAGAAAAATAATAGGACACCCCCCCAACATTTGGTATCAGAGCTATGGATGATTTGAAACATACTAGAAAGAAGATAAGAAAATTGAAAAGAAAATTAAAGAATTTATATCCGGAATATAAACAACTTAGTATTACAAAAAATGATAACGATATATTAAATAAATTAATAGATACCATATCTAAAATAGAATATAAATATATTAAGTACTTAAAGAAACAATGACTGATAACGATAACGAACACAGACAAAAGCTTAATGAAATAATTATAGTAAAAAGACAAGAATTGAGACATAGGCAACATAGACTCAATAGTAATATATTTGCAGGAACTTGTATAGAATCTATCATAGCACAAAGAAAAACTATATTTTACCTACAACTACAAATAGACAGTTTGGAATATAAATTACAACATAACTTATAAATGAACAAAGAAGAATTTTCCATAGACGAAAAAACATATGAAAATCACGAAGGATTAAAAATAAAGATCATATTTTCAAATCTAGGAAGACGATATAAGAAAATAGGAGATAATTTAAGTCTAATGTTAGAAAAAGAATCTTTAAGACTAAAAGATAGCTTAACGGCAATGGTAAGACTTGCTAGAGAAAATGAAGAAATAGACCGAAAAAATGAAATAACTATCATTAAACAACAGGCAAAACAAGAAATACAACAAATTGAAGAAGTAAAAAATGACAGGATAATAGCCCTAGAAAAGGAATTAGCTAAGTTAAAAGAATTATATGCGGTAAAACAAAAAGAAAAGGAAATTAAAGCAAAATTAAAAACTGAAATAGAAAAATTCAAAGAAAAACTACAAATAGAAGAACCAATCGAAGAAGAAGAATTAGGTATAAATGAGGTAAACGATAATCAGACAGAACAGAGTTCGGAAATAAGTGAAACCTATACAGAAATGATAGCAAATGTAGCAAGCATAGACGAAAATATTGAAATAAATGCAGGAGATGTTGAAAAAGAAAAAGAACAAGAAGCTAGTACATCAGGAGTTAAAAACCCAAAAATATTAAATCCGACATACTATACAGTTAATTATGAGCAATCTGATAGGCAAGACAGTATATGGGATAAAAGATTAAATAAAAAATGGACTCCAAAACCAACTAACCAGAATAATAATTTCTTAGATTTAGATTGTGTAACGGACATAAATAAAGCAATTCAACTATGGATAGGATATATAGCAAAACAGCTAATAGACAATAAAATAAGTCTGACAGAAGTACCAGGATATATAGAATGAACATTCTTAGGAACAGTAAAATTATGGTTACACAACTTATCAGAAGAAAGTATAAACACATTAAGAAGTAGTAAAACTATAGACGGTAAAACAGCAACTACAGCTATGGATATTCTAAATAAATATGAAATGGCAATACAAAATGAATTTAGCAGCACAACCACAGAAACAGAAGAACAAAATAAAGATAAACAATTAAACAAAAATTTAATGTTAAAATTAGAAATATGTAATATGTGTTACATAGATGAATATACATGTGTATTTAGAGAATATTATTACAGAGGAACATATACGCCAGAAGAAGCAAAAGAAGTAAGGAGATTATATTTTACAAAATTACCAGAACCATTTAGTTCAAAAATAATAAAAGATTGGAATGAAGCAGGCTTACAAGATACTCTAGGAGCAAGAATAAGATTTTTACAAAAATGGTATTCAGATATATGTGAGAAATATAGGGAAGAAATGAAAATGGAAAAATCCATAATAAAAAATCTATCATGCTGTAAGGATAAAGTAGCACCCCAATTTGGATGTAAAGATAATTACTATAAAAAGAATAGAAAACGAGGAAAATTCAAAAGATATAAATCCCAATATAAATACAAAAGGCCTAGACGAAGGTATTATGTAAAAAAATTTAACAATAAAAGACCATTTAAACCAAAAAAGAAAATAACTGAATGTACATGCTATAATTGTGGGAAATTAGGACATTTAGCTAGAGATTGTAAACTACCTAAAAATCCTAAGAAAAAGCAAATAGCAGAAATAATAATAAATAATGAAGAATATATGCAATTAGAATATCTAGATTATGAACTAGACAGTGACGATAGCATATATGAATTATCTGAAAATGAATTGAATGAAGAATTAGAAAAAGAAGAATTAGACGATAATGTCTGAAAAAGACGTACAGATAATAGATAAAGAAGAACATATAAATGAAGAATCCTCAGAACAGAAAGTTATATTTGATGTAAATATATTTGAACAGATAAAAGGAAAAGAATTAGATTTAAGTGTAGAAAAAATATTCAAAATACCAATGCTAAAAAATATATTTAAACGACAGAAAGAAGAATATTATGTGGTAAGTCAGAAAGAACATATAATAGACTGTAAATATACCAAAGGAAAAGCAAAAATACCTATAATAAATAAGAGAATAATAAATAAAGAAATACAAGCAATACAGGCTAAAGAACCAATAAAATATGTACATCTAGGAGGAACAGAAATATTAATAAAAGCATGTTTTAGAGAAGGTATAGATACACCTATAGAAATATATTTAGCAGATGACAGAATAATTGAACCTATAGGAAAAAGTATAATAAGTGCAGTAAAAGGAAATCTAATATACCAAAAATTTAAATTCATAATAAGCGCCAACTATTCAGTAGCAATAAATGACAGGAATATAGATAAATCATTAGTACTATATTGGAAAATGACAGGAATCGAACTGGCCTCAGGTAGTAAAATATTTACAGCAAGATATAAAAATTTATATGTCTTAACAACAAAACATAAAATAACAGCAAAAAAACAAAATTAATAGGATAAAAATAAAGAATCCATTTGAACAGATTGTCACAGTAATAGATAATAATGATTATAGCTATAAGGAAATTGACATAGAAGAAGATCTAGAAATAGTAAGCGACAGGATAAGCACATCTAAAAGAAAAAGTCATAGTGAAACACCTCAATCATCAGGAAATTCAGTAAAAATAAAAGAAATAGAGCTATATCACTATTATATAACTGAAATATTAGAACAAAGAAAATTTATTATAACAATAAATACAGGTCAGGAAGAAAATTATATAACAAGAGAATTGATAACAGAAGAAGAAATAAATTCTACAGAACAGCCAGAATTACCAAAAGAATTTACAGCATTAAGAGAAACAGTAGAAAAAGAATTAATCATTGGCGGGATACCAATGGTAATAAATTTTAAAATATATCATGGAGATAAAAATATCATATTAGGAATAAAATGGTTAGAAGGCATGAAACCGTATAATTTAGAAAACACCCAGTTAACTGTTATATATAAAAATAAAAAAGTCATAATAAAACGAACAATATGAAATAAAAATAAAAATTTATATACTTGCCAAAATAATAGTAGAAAATTACTACAATAGATACTATACCCCGATGATAGATACAGGAGCAGAAGCTAATATGTGTAAACATAATTGTCTACCAGATGAAAAATGGGAAAAATTAACCACACCGATAGTAGTAACAGGATTTAATAATGAAGGGAGCATGATAAATCATAAAGCAAAAAACATAAAACTACAAATATGGGATAAGATATTAACCATAGAAGAAATATATAGCTATGAATTCACAAACAAAGATATACTTTTAGGAATGCCGTTTCTAGAAAAACTATATCCACATATAATAACAAAAACGCACTGGTGGTTTACTACGCCATGTAAACACAAAGTAGGAGCTAAAAGAGTATATAATAAAAATAGAAAACCTACTCCATGGATAAAAGGAAGTGAGAAAATTACCCAGAAATTAGAAAATATAAAAACAAGTGAGCATAAAATAGAACTAATTATATTTGCTATAGATAAACTAAAAAACATTCAAGATCGATTAGAACCATTATATAATGAAAATCCCTTAAAAGGATGGGAAAAACATAAAACCAAAGTAAAAATAGAATTAATTGATGAAAATAGTATAATTACCCAAAAACCTCTCAAATACAATTTTGATGATCTAAAAGAATTCAAAATGCACATAGAAGAATTATTAGAAAATAAATATATACAAGAAAGTAATAAAAAACATACAAGCCCAGCATTTATAGTAAATAAACATAGCGAACAAAAAAGAGGAAAAAGTAGGATGATTATTGATTATAGAAACTTAAATGCCAAAACTAAAACATACAATTATCCAATACCAAATAAGATATTAAAAATAAGACAAGTCCAAGGATATAATTATTTTAGTAAATTTGATTGCAAATCAGGCTTTTACCACCTTAAGCTAGAAGAAGAATCTAAAAAACTAACAACATTTACAGTACCCTAATGATTTTATGAATGGAACGTATTACCTTTTGGATATAAAAATGCACCATGAAGATACCAGCATTTCATGGATAATTATTTCAACTAATTAGAAAATTGCATAGTATATATAGATGATATACTCTTGTATTCAAGAACACAAGATGAACATATAAAATTACTAGAAAAATTTACACATATAGTTACGTATTCAGGAATTAGTTTGAGTAAGAAAAAAGCTGAAATAATGAAAAATCAAATAGAATTCTTAGGAATAGAAATAGATAAAAATGATATAAAAATACAGCCACACATAGTACAAAAAATAATAAATTTTGATGAACAGATAGATACAAAAAAGAAACTAAAGTCGTTTTTAGGGTTAGTAAATCAAGTAAGAGAATATATACCAAAATTAGCAGAAAGTCTAAAACCATTACATAAGAAATTAAAGAAAGATGTAGAATATCATTTTGATGATAAAGACCAAGAACAAATAAGAAAAATAAAATCACTATGTAAGAATTTACCAAAATTATGCTTCCCAGACGAAAATAACAAATTCACCTATATAGTAGAATCCGATGCTAGTGAAATAAGCTATGGAGGAGTACTAAAATACAGGTATGATAAAGAAAAAATAGAACATCATTGCAGATATTATTCAAGCACATTTACAAATCCCGAAATAAAATGGGAAATAAATAGAAAAGAATTATACTCAATATATAAATGTTTATTAGCTTTGAACCATATATTGTATATAATAAGTTTATTATTAGAACATATAATACGCAGGTGAAATGGTGGCTAACGAGGAAAGTACAAGACTCAGTTACAACCAAAGAAATACGCAGACTCGTATTAAATATATTAAACTTCACATTTACAATCGAGGTGATATGTACTGACAAAAATACAATTCTTTGATCACTTATAAGATTAATACCTTATAATCATAAATCATTTTATCATGCAAATAGGTGGTCATGATAATATTATCCATATTCATGTTTATGCTTTGCTTTGATTTAATTAATTCCCTCATACCATAGCATAACAATAACATCATATTCGATCATTATAGACTAGATTATTTTAAACCTAGTTATTAATAACTTTGATTAAATTTAGAATTATAATTTTTCTTCACAGAAATAAGTGTAGTGTCAGATTTGGTGATAGCTAAATAAAAAGAGAATAACTGACAGTCCTACGATAAAATGACATACTATGACCAATACAATCAAAATAAAGCATTTGAATATTTCTAATCATATCTCTCTTAATCATTCTTGGTTGGCTTCCGTTATATTAAATTTGTTAAATAGATTCTTTTTTCTCTTTGTCACTTGTTTATTTTTTGTGTAATATTTAAGGTCACCATAAATATTGTTGTTACGTTAAATCCTGAAGCTAAGTGCAGTATAATTGGACGCTTTGTCTTTCTTAGGCAGAACATCAGTACAGGCATCCAGGCAGTAATTGCCACTAAAGCGTGTAACTTATCATGCATGAGCTCTATGTTGAAAAGCCCACACTAAATAATAAAATGGCAGTCGTCAATGCAATATATTAATTGTTAAGGAAACTTTGTCGAATAGAATTGAAAACCTATCAATTTAGTATAGTCATTCCACTCGAACTAGAAGCTTAAACTCCATATTTGCATCTGAATCACAAATTTAAAATGATTTTTTAATTTGACTTTTGCAATATATACTTCATAAATTTCACTTATTCTAGTTGTTTTTATTACTTTTGTCAAAACTCACAAGAATCGGTATTTGTCCCGATCATTATTTTCTCTTGCATTATATGTTATGAAGACATAAATAAGTAAATAAAGTGTTCTCTATGAACTCGATCGAGTCTCACTCAAACCCATTATCAAAAAGCATGTGCATGGTTAATGAACCATGCATGCACATGATGGGGTGTATTGAAAACATAATTAAGTAAATAAAATTTACTCACTTTAACAACTTAAGTTTTTTCATGAGATGTTAGACTCGTCGACAATATATGCATAAGATTCCCACAAAAATAGTTTGCTTTCGCTCATGCGACCTTTAACTATGCGGGGGTCTTAATTATTAATCCCCTATACTATTTTGAAGTGGTATTATTGCCTCCTTATGAGACCACCCGACGTAGAAAATGAGATACACCCTTCTAAAGAGCGTGAGAGAAAAAGTAAGTATTTTTTTTACCACATTTTCCTTCTTTCCTATTTCTTCTTCAATTCTCCTTTTCCTTTCCTTTTTCTTTTTTTCTCTTGCATTATATGTTATGAAGACATAAATAAGTAAATAAAGTGTTCTCTATGAACTCGATCGAGTCTCACTCAAACCCATTATCAAAAAGCATGTGCATGGTTAATGAACCATGCATGCACATGATGGGGTATATTGAAAACATAATTAAGTAAATAAAATTTACTCTCTTTAACAACTTAAGTTTTTTCATGAGATGTTAGACTCGTCGACAATATATACATAAGATTCCCACAAAAGTAGTTTGCTTTCGCTCATGCGACCTTTAACTATGCGGGGGTCTTAATTATTAATCCCCTATACTATTTTGAAGTGGTATTATTGCCTCCTTATGAGACCACCCGACGTAGAAAATGAGATACACCCTTCTAAAGAGCATGAGAGAAAAAGTAAGTATTTTTTTACCACATTTTCCTTCTTTCCTATTTCTTCTTCAATTCTCCTTTTCCTTTCCTTTTTCTTTTTTTCTCCTCTGCTCCGCTCGTCATACCTTCTACTTTGTTGGTGGTGTTTAAAACTTATTCACGTATTGTGTCCAAAACTAAAAAATTCTACCTCATTACTGGGCGTAAATAATATAATATTTAGAGCTAGATAAACCAAAAATAGGGATGGTCTGACTCTAATATCATAGTAACAAAATGAACCTTAATCCTAACTTAACCCCAATATCTACCGCATGATCAGGTGAGGATTGTCCAAGAATAGTCCATTCCTTTAACCCATGGGACACTTAACAAACCCTAAAAGTTTGATATTATGGTTTATTTTCCTTTTAGTTGATTGATGATGGTTGTACCCCAATAAACTTAAGCACACCCTGACTACTAAAATTCATAGTATGATATTAAATAAATATCAAACATATTATATATATTCAAAGTGGAATTCTATCTGTATATGGATGGATGTATGGACAATTTTTAAAAATGTGTTTCCATAATTCAGACGATTACTTCAACATTTGAGAGCCACACCTACTAAAAGTGTTACTTAGCTTCTTAACAAATCTTATGATTTTCAATTCAACTTTATTCTCCAGCAATGAAAATAAACACTAGAATTCTTGAGTTGGATAATTATCAAGTTTACCTTGAAGGGCGAATGATTAAAATTTCTTTAAGCATTAGCAAAAGAAAACTGTATGTGCATACCCATGTATGCGTCGGATCTCACTTAGCTGGCGCTTCAATGTAGTCACTAAGGCACTAAGGCATATACCTTACTACAAATGGATGTGGTCCTTAAAAGGCAACAAGCCAACACTAGATGGTAAAATTCTCACTTAAATGTGAAAAAATAATTTAATTCCTTTGTCCATAGAGTTATTATTCTTCAATTTCAATTTTTTTATTTTTTTAGTTTGCGTATTTCCTTACTAAAATCGTGCTTTATTTATCCTTAAAGCTCGAATTGACCTCACTACTTTTTTGCGCTCTCCCCTTTGATAACGCCGCCTTATACATTAGAATTACGACCTTATTCTCATTGAAACAATGAGAAGCTTCCTAAATTTTATACTAATGTCATTCCTTTTCTAACTGATTCAATCAAAATATCTGTGAGGATAGCCACTGAATAATTTTCAGTGAAAAATTTCAATGAAAAAATAATTACTTTTTAATAGTGAGAACACACAGTAAGTTCATGCAACATCACACTTTTAGATTTTACAACCACCTTGAGAAATAGTAACAAATAACATGAATTTAGGCATACCCACACATTGCTTTTGTCTTCGCCTGAATGCACCATCTATGCAACCTCTGTCCGAAATCTGGAAACTCCAAAAACTCAACAAAGTAAAAGGCTTTCATCAGTTTCATATCCAAGCACAAGATCACATACACACACACATAAAAAAAAGCCATTAATGGATGTGCCTATCAACTAAAAATGGTCCATCTTGTGCTTCCTGTTCTGGAAATGCAAATGCTACTGCCGAGAAGAAAATGTTCATTTTCTTGCTCTTATATATGAATAAATAAAAATTAGAAAAATCTGGACCGACAAACAGCTTAAAAAGCAAAATAATTCAATGTAAAAATCTCCCAGAAGCAGAATTACCAAAAATATTAATATTTTATATAAAATTAGAATTAACCCTTCAAAAAAAAGAACCTAAACCCAAAAATCTTCTCTTTTTTTTTTCAAGAAAGCAAATTTCTCAAAAGCAATTTCATTCAATTCCTTGGAGTAAAATTTCTCAAACGTCAGAACTAGTCAAAGATAAAACACAAAAATCATTTAAAAAAAAAATCATTGCTGAAAAGGGGTTAATTCAATGTGGGTATAAATGAGAAAAAAAAAACTAGTTCTACAACACACAGGTAAATTGAGCATACCTTTGCCGCAAGGTTTGTAGGAAATAGGGTTCTCCAAAAAAAATGAATCATGATTCATATCTTCGTATATATACACACAAAAATAAAATCTCAGATTATCAAAATCTGAATTTATTGTGAAAAAGAAATCAGATTGTCTCAATTCTGAAAGCTCAGATTTTCAGAATTTGTGGTTTTAAAATTTTTAACGACCAAATTTTAAAGACCCTTGGTTACGACGTCGTTTTCATTTTTATGGAAAAAAGAGTGGAGTTTCATTTTTTTTTGTTTTTATTAATAACTATTTGCTGGAGTCTCTATTTGATATTATCTTTATGCTAACATAAATTTACTGAAGAAAAAAACTCAAGGTAGTAAAGTGTAATATATAATTAGGGGTGTCAATGATTTAGAAAAAAAACAATTTACTGACGAAATCAAATCATATCGAACCTGGTTATTAGCGGTCATATCTACATGTAATTGAATAAGTCCCACCTTTGCCTGTGAAATGTTCTTTCAGGTTTCGGGTCAAAGTTTGCAAGGTTGCTATGACTGGAAACCCTTTGCATTAGAGAATCGTACCTGCATTAACAACATCTAAGATCAAAACGTTAATATATTATACTTGGTAGACAAATATAATAATCATACATGCGTTAACAACATCTAAGATCAAAACGTTAATACTTGGTAAACAAATAAAATAATAGTTAATAATTAAATCGTTAATTTCTAAGTGTCTGTCAAAGATGCCAAAAACTTATTGCTCTCAAACACGCACACAAGCATATGTGGTCGTCAAGTAGTATAGTGAATCGAGAGTCGGATATCACACCCACAGAGACTTATGATCAATGGTTTATTAGACTTCACTACTACTAATTAATTGAACAAGTATTTTCTCCAAAAGTTGATTTGATTATAAACTATTTGAGAAACGTAAAATTAATTTATCTATTGTTGGCAAATAATTAAGAACAATATGTTAGGAACTTTTAGGATTAACACAATGAGAGGAATGATTCCATGGCTATGGTATCTCTAACAATCATGCATGTTGCGCATTCACTTGAACTGTTTTTCTAATTATCCGAGCTACTGACTAACAAGGTTAATATTATAACTAAGCATCTTTCGGATCCTTAATCGATTACTCGTATTACTTCACGCTTATATGTCTATTGTCATGAACATTAATACGAATGCATTCAAACTCCTCTATGTTAACCAAGCAAGGAGTGCTAGGATTTGCCCTGAGTTTTCTACTTTATCTGAATTCTACCATAATTGTGTTTTACTTTGAAAATGTTTTCTTGGTGGAAACGGTTTTCTTGTAGGAAAAGATCTCTTTCATATTTAGTTAATTCTTTCTTGGAGGAGAATTTTCGGTCTTCTATAAATAGAAGATCTTTTCTTCTCAAACAAAACACAATAGCATCCACAATATAGTCGTTTATAAAGTATTGTTTAGGGGGAGATTTTAGATTATTTTACCAAAAAATTCAGGCCAAGTGGAGATTTGTTAGGGTTTACCCTGAATTTCCTACTTTATTTGGATTCTACCATAATTGTGTTTTACTTTGAAAATATTTTCTTGGTGGAAAAGGTTTCCTTGTCGGAAAGGAACTCTTCCATATTTAGTTAGTTCTTTCTTGGAGGAGAAGTTTTGGACTTCTCTAAATAGAAGATATTTTCTTCTCAAATAAAACACAATAGCATCCACAATGTAGTCGTTTAGACAGTTTTGTCTAGGGGAAGATTTTCTCTCAACAATTTTTATATATTTTTTAATATGAGTTTTCATAATATGTAGGCCAATTGGCAAAACCATATAATAATGATATGATCTTTAATTAGATTTATATGTCGTCTGATTTATTGCCTTGATGGTTTGGAACTATTAGATTCTGTATGATGCCATATCGATTTTGATCCCAACAAGGAGAACTAGGTATATGTCTCTCTTAGATGTAAATCCGCTCTTCGATGCGTAGGGTTGAGATCTTGCTCTACTTAACCCGATTGGAATATGAAATTCCACTTTCGAGTTTAATTTATGATTCATACATATATTCTACTGTTCGAGAAGCAGTAGAACAGATACGCTCAAGGTTAAATAAATAACTCATATGATAAATCTCATAAAAGTCAATCCATGTTCATACGACAACAATCATGCAACTACCATAACCTTATAATAAGGACAATTAGTTGCTCATGTTCATTGTAACAATCATACCAATATTAATAATCATAAAAACATATAATAATGAATTAACAAAAGAAATATCAACGATTCACAACTCTTATAATGCTCTCAAAATCCAAACCCCTTCAAAAATGAGTTCGTGGGCTATTTATAGGTGTGGGAAACATCCTAGAAATACTAGCCAAGCTCATGAAGGATTAGGTAAAACTTGGACCCCCAACTAATCTTGGGAGCACTGTATTGATCATCGCACACTATGGAAGACGCATCACATCGGCCATCACATCCAACCCTTTAAACAGTTTTCAGGAACTCTTCAGAATGATATGGGACATGTTGCATCATCCATCATGTTAATTTGGTTGTTGTTGAGCTCGCGCCGCATCGGTCATCACGACCAACACTTGGTAAAATTTCTCTTTTGCCTTCTCAGTGGTGGTCGTGTCACACTAGCCAACGTGAATAATTTGGATGTGATAGGGCTCGCACTGCATTGGCTAGGGCATCCAATGCTAAGGAAATTTTTCTCTACTTTTTTTGGACACGATGGGGATCATGTCACATCAAGCCCCTGTTCAATCAATCTCCACATTTTCCCATCATGTAGCCTTATGCGTCCTATTAACTCCAATTTCATTCTCGAGCCACTTTCTTCTTAAAAATGTGCATTTTATCCTCAAAGTACCTATATTCAACATTCAAACTCCAATTAGTCCAATACATCATAATAATCATAACTGTAACACCCCAAACTTTTGAGCTAGGATTCCAATCATTTTTTGTGTGAATTTAGACTTGAACCCGAAAATATTTCCTTGTAACTAGGTGTTATGGTCAAGCACTATGTGTGGGAAGAGTGTTGGATATGAATTAAGGCCTTAAGGAACCTCTAGCACAAGATAAGTTGAAAGCTTCTCTACCGACTAAGTTTTCGTATAACTTTCTAACTTGGGTCATTTTCAAACAATC
The DNA here is from genome assembly GCA_003996215.1 of Jaltomata sinuosa. Classification (NCBI taxonomy): domain Eukaryota; kingdom Viridiplantae; phylum Streptophyta; class Magnoliopsida; order Solanales; family Solanaceae; genus Jaltomata; species Jaltomata sinuosa. The sequence goes on from QJPP01000571.1 coordinate 17,306, forward strand.
ATTACTTCTAGAATATAAATAATTAGGTGTCCTATTATACACCAAATTAAAGATCTTCGAGTCTTCTTTCCAACGCCTCTGACTGTGTATTAATTAGAGTCCGGAGTAAAATGTTATGATCAGTTTACCAAGAAGACGTCTGTCTGTCCAGAATCCCGTCGAATTTTGGGAGTTAAAACGAAAAAGAAAATGGACCATTTTGTGAGACAACGGTCTGTTCTTCCTATCATTTTTGGAGGCAGAAACCCAAAATATTCCGAAAGTTAAAACTCCTTCGAAAATGGTCTATTTGTGGCCAAAATGGACCATTTTGGTGTTCGTTTTTCTGATGCGTTTCCCTTCCTAGACCAATCCAGATTTTAACTGGAATTGCCTATAAATAGGACCCCTAGGGTATTGTTATGGGAATTACTTCTTTTAAGTTACTTTGAGGGCATTTTGGTCCTTTCCTTATCCAATATTCGTCCCCCACCCATTCTAAATATTCCTTAACCTCCTAAGGCACGAATTAAGTTCAGAAAAAAGTGCGTAACTCTTCTCCTCAATGTTACTTGAAGCAAGATCTCTTAGGGTTCATAGTTGAAGGGAAAAACTCAAGTTTTCTTAGTCTTTCTCCGTCAAAAGGTAGGCAGACGATCCTACTTAGAAGTATTTTCTAAACATCATGGTTTCCAATAATTATGTTTACGTTTATATGAATCTAGAGTTGTAAGTTTAGCCCTACTAGTTTTGCTAAAAACTCATGAAATCGTGAATTCTCTATCTTGTTCTTGAAATTATCATTGTATATTTATTTGTATATATGCTGAATCGTACTAGAAAAGATTTGATGGTTTACTGATTTTGCCCTATTCCACGGAAATGTTCAAATGGTTGTTGAAACTGGATTTGGATTATTACTTAATGGGTTTTACAAACGAATTGATTATGGCTGAAATGATTACTGTTTTCCTACTAGAAACTTACAAAACCGGTCATAGTGAATAGTTAATGGACCTTATGGGTTCTAATGTTATGGAATGGTTGACTTGCAAGTCTTGGTATGACGATACCAATTAACGGTTTATGCCCCTAAGGGAATTGTTTTATTGAATGATGTTTTAAAGATATTGAAAAAGATAATAATTTGGGCTCTAAGAGAATTAGATGGTTAACCAAGAAGGTGTGAGGCTAACCGTCTCAACGCCTGAAACCTGTGTTTTGCCGACATAGGGATGGTTCGATCCTAACTTGGGATGACCTTATCTTTTCCCCTACGAGGGTGATTGTGCTGGCCATATTGTATTAAAATCTTGACTCATGCGGTAAACATAGGTTGGGGCTTAGCCAGTTGAGCGTTGATCGGACCCGCATAGCTCGTGGTGTTGAATAGAAGTCGGTGATACCATCTAGTTCAAAAGTAACAGATATAAAGTATATTGTTTTTCTCCTTATGAAATTTACTATGGATATTTTATTGTTTATTGTATTGAAAGTGTTTTAAATGCCAGTTTTTCAGACAAGGTATTTTGTATCTATTTTCTTTGTTCTATGTACCACTATATTCCACGTACTGACCATCTTTGGGCGGCTACATCGTTGTATGATGTAGGTTCAAAAGCACCTTCCCGTGGCACTACTCAGTGCTAGACTCGAGCAGATAGATCCAACTTTTGGTGAGCCTCCATCTTTTGGAAGGTCACTTCCATGACAGATAGTTATAGTATTTCGCTTTATGGTATTGCCAGGGCCTTGTCTCGGTATGGATAAGTTCTTTTTACTATGGAATAGAGGCTTCATAGATTATGTATTGTTGGGTTCCTTAAGGTTTGGTTTTGATTTATTCATATTGAACCAAACACTTTAGTATTGTGTTCATTTCCGCAACTCTTTATTATTGAATGTGCTTATTATGAAAGCTAAGGGGTCTTCTCAGGCCTTCATTGGTCTGGGATGCCCGTTACATCTGGGGCCTAATCTTGGGTCATAAAAAACTTTGTATCAGAGTACAGTTCATGGTCCTAGGGTGTCTATGAAGGCATATCGAGTAGAGTCTATTTTATAGGTGTGAAACACGCCACACTTATAAGAAGGAGGCTACCAAACATTTAGGAATGTTTCCCTTTCTTCATGTTCCACTTTATGCTAAAGAGATAAATTTTTAAGAAAGCTCTTCTAACTCTTAAATTTCTGAATTTCAGATCATGCCTCCAAGAAGAACCACCGGACAAGGAGCCGCTACTGAAACCTCAGTCTCCGAAGGAACGAATGCTGAAGAGGTTCGCCTTACCCATGGGATGCAGACCCGTTATGGCATCTACACTGCTGACCCCATAGCTCCCACTAAAGCCCCACCATCCCCTCCTACTACTGCTCCTGCTACTGTTCCCACTCGGGCTCCTCGAACTGGTACTACGCAGTTTCAGTCTACACAGGAAGAAGTTACTAATGTTGAATTCAGGCAGACTATGCAGATGCTTGCTTAAATTGTGTCCTCTCAGTATCACCGATCAGGCAGTGTTGGTGCTAATACCAGATCTTTAGATGCTACTAGAGTGGGTCAGTTCATGCGACTGAACCCACCAGTCTTCACGAGGTCCAATGTCGAAGAGGATCCTCAGGATTTTGTGGATGAAATGAAGAAGATATTCAGAGTCATGCATATAGTCATACTGAAGTGGTAGAGTTGGCAGCCTATCAACTGAAAGGGGTGGACTATCAGTGGTATGATGAATGGGAAGAGATAAGGGGTGAGGATGCTGATCCAGCAGTTTGGAAAGACTTTTCCACAGCCTTTCTTGATCACTTCTTTCCTCAAGAGATGAGGGAAGCCAATGCAGAGGAATGTGTTAACTTGAGGCAAGGAAAGATGAGTGTCAAGAAGTATGCCTTGAAGTTTAATCAACTGGACCGGTATGCTCTAGAAATGGTTTATGATATGAGGGCTCGAATAAGGAAGTTCACTAATGGCATCTCCGATGACTTGGTATTGGCTTGCAAGGCAGTAATGTTGAACAAAGATATTGATTTACCCAGGTTAGTGTTTTATATTTAGCAGGTTGAGGATGAGAAGAGGAAGCAAATTAAAGTAGAGGAGCGTCAGAATAAGAGGAGTACACCACGGACCAGGAGCCAACTCAGCATAGTGGTAAGAGTGGTAGACATTGGCCCAAGAAGAAGTCTTGGAGACATGCTCATTCATTAGCTAGTGCACCTGGCCTTAGACAATTGGGTGATCACCGATTTTAGTCCAACCATGGCTCTGGAATACAAGGTACTCAATCTCAGGGCAGTATGGCCCAGTCAACTCCATTTTATGCTCCTTGCGTCACTTGTGGTAAAGTTCACCGAGGTCAGTGCTTAATGGGCAAGGGCGTGTGCTATGGTTGTGGACAGCTTGGCCATAACCATAAGGAGTGTCCTCAGGCTAAGAGAACTTTTAGGGGCAACAAGGCTTCAACCCCTACTTCATCAGCCCCAGCTGCTAAAGGAGCTACTTCTGGTATAGGTGGGGTTCAAAACCGTCTCTATGGCCTATCTACTCTCCAGGAATATGAGGTTTTGCCTGATGTTGTCACAGGTATGTTATGAATTTTCTCCCATGATGGTTATGTATTACTTGATCCTGGCTCCACCCTATCTTATGTGACTCCTTATGTGGTTGTAAATTTTGGTTTTGCTCCCAAAAATATTCCTGAACCTTTCCTAGTTTCCACCCATGTCAGCGATTCCATTATTGCTAGGAGAGTCTATAAGAATTGTATTGTGACTATTCTACTTAGGGATATGGTGGTGGATTTGTTAGAGCTTGACATGATAGAGTTTGATGCAATTTTGGGGATGGATTAGCTTCACTTTTTCTATGCTAATATGGATTGTAGGACTAGAAAAGTCAAATTCTGTTTTCCTAATGAACCAGTCCTTGAATAGGAGCGTAGTCCCATAGCGCCCAAGGGAAAGTTTATCTCCTATATTAGAGCCCCAAAGATGATATCCAAGGGTTGTTTATACTATTTGGTTCAGGTCAAGGATTCTAATGTTGAAAGCCCCCTACTCCAATTCGTTCCCATCATTAATGAATTTCCCGAAGACCTTCTCGGAGTTCCTCTGGATAGGGAAATAGACTTTGGGATAGATCTTTTGTCAGACACTAGATCCATTTCCATTCCACCTTATAGAATGGCTCCTGCAGAGTTAAAAGAGTTAAAGGAATAATTGAAAGACCTCCTTGATAATGGTTTTATCCATCCTAGTGTCTCTCCTTAGGGTGATCCTATTCTCTTCATGCGTAAGAAAGATGGGTATCTTCGTATGTGTATTGATTATTGCCAACTGAACAAAGTAACAGTGAAGAATAAGTACCCTCTCCTAGAATTAATGATCTCTTTAACCAGCTTCAGGGTGCTAAGTGTTTCTCCAAAATAGATCTTCGTTCGGGTTATCACCAGTTGAAGGGTAGGGAGGCTAATATTCCTAAGACCGCTTTCCGTACTAGGTATAGCCACTTCAAATTCTTATTCATGTCCTTTGGTTTGACTAATTCTCTTTCAGCATTCATGGATCTTATGAACAGGGTGTTTAAGGAATTTCTGGATATGTTTGTTATTGTATTCATTGATGACATCCTAGTTTACTCCCAGAGTGAGGAGGAGCATGCCAATCACCTCCGTATCGTACTTCAGACTCTTAAGGAGAGGGAATTATATGCCAAATATTCCAAGTGTGAGTTTTAGCTAGACTCGGGGGATTTCCTCGGCCATGTTGTGTCTAGTGAAGGAATTAAAGTAGATCCTCAAAAGATTGAGGCGGTGAAGAAATGGCCTAGACCCATGACTCCGACGGACATTAGGAGCTTCTTAGGTTTGGTGGGATACTATAGGAGATTTGTGGAGAATTTTTCCTCCATATATGCCCCATTGACAAAGCTAACATAGAAAAAGGCTAAGTTCTTATGGTCCGATGTTTGTGAAAGCAGCTTTGAGAAATTGAAGAATCTTTTGACTTCTGCTCCTGTCTTGACTCTACCTCAGGGCGTTGAGGGGTTCGTGATTTACTGTGATGCATCCCAGACGGGACTTGGGTGTGTACTTATTTAGCATGGCAAGGTTGTGGCATATGCCTCCAGATAACTGAAGGTGCACGAAAAGAATTACCCAACTCATGATCTTGAATTGGCAGTAGTGGTTTTTGCACTCAAGATTTGGCGTCATTATTTATACGGAGTGCATGTAGACATCTTCACTGATCATAAGAGTTTGCAATACATTTTCACTCAGAAAGAGCTGAATCTCAGGCAGAGGAGATGGCTCGAGCTGCTAAAGGACTACTACATGAGCTTGCACTATCACCTAGGTAAGGGTAATGTAGTTGCTGATGCTCTTAGCAGGTTGTCCATGGGGAGCCTTTCTCATGTAGAAGAGGAAAATAGGGGATTGGTGAAAGACATTCACAGGCTTGCCAACTTAGGAGTTCGGCTGCTTGACTCTAAGGATGGTAGGATTATGGTGCATAAGATGGATAAGTCATCCTTGGGTGCTGAGGTGAAGGAAAGCAAGCTAATGATCCCATACTCATGCAAATTAGGGAAGATGTGGGGAAACAAAAGATTATGGCATTCGAAATAGGAGGATATGGCATCTTGTGGTATCAAAGGAGAGTATGTGTACCAAACGTGGATGGCTTGTGCAAGAGGATCTTGGTTGAGTCTCATACTTCCAGGTACACTGTTCACCATGGCTCTACTAAAATGTATCACAATTTGAAAGAAATGTATTGGTGGAATGATAGAGGTCGCTAATTTTGTCGCTAAGTGTACCACATGTCAGCAAGTTAAGGTTGAACACCTAAGGCCTGGTGGTACGTCCCAAGACATAGCCATTTCAATGTGGAAATGGGAGATGATAAACATGGATTTTATCACTGGTCTCCCACATTCACGTAATCAATATGACTCTACTTGTGTCATTGTAGATAGAATGACCAAATCTGCCCATTTTCTGCCTGTGAGAATGACTTATTTGAGGGAAAATTATGTGAGGTTGTACATTCAGGAGATTGTTAGATTGCATGGTGCCCCGGTGTCCATTATATCCATCCGAGGTACGCAATTCACTTCTCAGTTTTGGAGAGCCTTACAGAAGGGTTTGGGTATGCAGGTGAACCTTAGTACCTCTTTCCAACATCAAACAGATGGGCAAGCAGAGCGCACTATTCAGACCTTGGAAAACATGTTGAGAGCTTGTGTCATTGATTTTAAAGGTAATTGGGTGGATCACCTGCCTCTCATTGAATTCACCTACAACAATAGTTATTACTCAAGTATCTAAATGGCACCGTTCAAGGCTCTTTATGGTACGATAGGTAGGTCTCCTATCGGATGGTATAAAGTGGGTAAAGCTAGATTGTTGGGGCAAGAGCTTGTGCATCAAGCCATGGAAAAAGTTAAGACCATTAGAGAGAGGTTAAAGACTGCCCAAAGCCACCAAAAATCTTATGCGGATGTTAGAAGGAGGGAGTTGGAATTCGCCATTGGCGATTGGGTGTTCTTGAAAGTCTCTCATATGAAGGGAGTTATGAGGTTTGGGTGGAAGGGAAAGCTCAGTCCTTGTTATATTGGCCTTTATCAAATTTTGAGAAAGATTGGAAATGTTTCTTATGAGTTGGAGTTACCCGTGAATTTGGCATCGGTTCATCCCATATTCCATGTGTCTATGCTCAAAAAATGTGTGGGTGATCATTCACTGGTGGTTCGTGTAGAGAGAATTAGGGTGAAAGATTCATTGTCATATGAAGAAGACCCCATAGAAATGTTGGATCGGCAAGTTCGAAAGTTAAGGACCAAGGAAATAGCTTCGGTGAAAGTGTTATGGAGGAATCAAAAAGTGGAAGAAGTTATGTGGGAATCGGAAGAGGACATGAAGTCTAGATATCCCTTTTTGTTCACTTCTCTGGACGAAGTTAACTAAGGTACTAATGCATAACTTGTTTCCAATTCCTTTACATGTTATTACTTACAGTATCTTTCGCATGCCTACGTCATACTAAAAGTGTCCTTAATCATCATTCGGGGAAGAATGATCCCAAGGGGGGATATTGTAACACCCCAAACTTTTGAACTAGGATTCCAATCATTTTTTGTGTGAATTTAGACCTAAACCCAAAAAGATTTCCTTGTAACTAGGTGTTATGGTCAAGCACTACGTGTGGGAAGAGTGTTGGATGTGAATTAAGGTCTTAAGGAATATCTAGCATAAGATAAGTTGAAAGCTTCTCTACCGACTAAGTTTTCGTATAACTTTCTAACTCAGGTCATCTTCAAACAATCATTGCTCCTAGAATATAAATAATTAGGTGGTCTATTAGCCACCAAATTAAAGGTCTCCGAGTCTTCTTTCCAACGCTGCTGACCGCGCATTAATTGGACTCTGGAGTAAAATGTTATGATCAGCTTACCAAGAAGACATCTGTCTGTCTAGAAGCCCATCGAATTTTGGGAGTTCAAACAGAAAGAAAAACGGACCATTTTCTGAGACAACGGTCTATTCTTCCGACCATTTTTGGAGGCAGAAACCCAAAAAATTCCAAAAGTTAAAATGCCTTTGAAAACGGTTCATTTGTTGCCAAAACAGACCATTTTGGTGACCGTTTTCTTAAGCATTTCCCTTCCTAGACCAATTTGGATTTTCATTGGAATTGCCTATAAATAGGACCTCTAGGGTATTGTTATGGGAATTGCTTCTTTTAAGTTACTTTAAGAGCATTTTGGTCCTTTCCTTATCCAAGGTTTATCCCCCATCCACTCTAAATATTCCTAAACCTCTTAAGGCACGAAATAAGTTAAGAAAAAAATGCGTAACTCTTCTCCTCAAGGTTGCTTGAAGCAAGAGCTCTTAGGGTTCATAGTTGAAGGGAAAAACTCAAGTTTTCTTAGTCTTTCTCTGCCTAAAGGTACGCAGAACGATCCTACTTAGAAGTATTTTCTAAACATTATGGTTTCCAATCCTTATGTATACGTTTATACGATTTTGAACATGAATCTAGGGCTATAAGTTTAGCCCTATTAGTTTTGCTAAAAACTCATGAAATCATGAATTCTGTATCTTGTTCTTGAAATTATCATTGTATATTTATATGTGTTTATGCTGAATCATACTAGAAGGAGATTTGATGGTTTTTACTGATTTTGCCCTATTCCACAGAAATGTTCAAATGGTTGTTGAAACTGGATTTGGATTATTACTTAATGGGTTTTACAAATGAATTGATTATGGCTGAAAGGATTACTGTTTTCCTACTTGAAACTTACAAAACTGGGCATAGTGAATTGTTAATGGACCTTATGGGTTCTAATGTTATGGAATGATTGACTTGCAAGTCTTGGTATGCTGATACCAATAACGGTTTATGCTCCTAACTGAATTATTTTATTGAATGATGTTTTAAAGATATTGAAAACCATAATAATTTGGGCTCTAAGAGAATTAGATGGTTAACCGAGAAGGTGTGAGGCTAACCGTCTCAACGCCTGAAACCTGTGTTTTCCCGACATTGGGTTGGTTCGATCCTAACTTGGGACGACCTTATCTTTTCCCCTACGAGGGTGATTGTGTTGTCCATATTGTATTGAAATCTCGAATCATGTGGCAAACATGAGTTGGGGCTTAGCTAGTCGAGCGTTGATCGGACCCACATAGCCCATGGTGTTGAATAGAAGTCGGTGGTACCATCTAGTTCAAAAGTAACAGATAGAAAGTATATTGTTTTTCTCCTTATGAAATTTACTATGGATATTTTTTTATTTATTGTATTGGAAGTGTTTTAAATGCCAGTTTTTTAGACAAGGTATTTTGTATCTGTTTTCTCTATTATGTGTACCACTACATTCCACATACTGACTGTCTTCGATCAGCTACATCATTGTATGATGTAGGTTAAGAGGCACCTTCCCGTGGGACTACTCAGTGCTAGACTCGAGCAGACAGATCCAGCTTTTGGTGAGCCTCCATCTTTCGAAAGGTCACTTCCATGACATGTAGTTAGAGTATTTCGCTTTATGGTATTGCCGGGGCCTTGTCTCGGTATGGATAATTTCTATTTATTATGGAATAGAGGCTTCGTAGATTATGTATTGTTGGATTCCTTAAGGTTTGGTTTTGATTCATTCATATTGAACCAAACACTTTAGTATTGTGTTCATTTCCACAAATCTTTATTGTTGAATGCGCTTATTATGAATGCTAAGTGGCCTTATCAGGACTTCATTGGTTTGGGATGCCCATTACGTCTGGGGCCTAGTATCGGGTCGTGACAATAAGTAAGGCATATTTAACATCACACATCACTCAAATGTAGTAGAAATGCAAGTAAAGTAATACGTAAAGATATCTAAATATGCATAACATCAACCAACACTAACTATTAGTGTCATCCACCATAACTATGAATCGCCACCGCCAACTATGTCACAACCGAAGATCCCAAGGGTTCTGATGGAACCGACCCAACCCATCCATGGTAGGTAAGCCTGGATCATCAATAGAATACCCAAAAGGAAGGGCACCAGTAAAATAATCATAATATTATTAATAACACAGGGTATACTCAAATAGAACTAAACAGAATATCCAAAATCTCAAAACTCAATTTTCACAAGTACAAGAGCGACTCTAGTGTAGAATATTCAATCGAAATTCGAAGCTGCCTAAGAAAACAACATAGAAAAGAAATACAGATAGAAGAAACTGTCACACCCCGAGGCTACCGCCTAGACGCAACACGGTGCTCAGTGTCACAAGTGACCCCAAGCTAACCCATGGCATGGCATATCTATACAATCTGAAGTAAAAAACATATAATATGCGGAAGCTGAAAATAATTTTTATATCTGAAGTGGAAAAGATCCCAACACATGCATGAACATAAAAATATAATAAAAGTATAGTGATGACTGAAAACAACACTAACAACGCAATTGAACCTAGTCTATGTATGAAAGCCACTAACTGATATGAGTTGTTGAGACATGCCCCTAGCTAACTCTAACAAGACTGAAAATGAAAAGTAAATACTGAAAGTAAAGCATGTATATCGTCTTTGAACTATGAGGACTCACCACTTAGCTGCTGAGTACGGACTGGAAGTCGACAAAGCACGGTCTGGATTCTGAGATCCTGAACCTACATCATGAAATGATGTAGCACAAAAGTATGCATCAGTACTTTGAATGTACTGAGTATGTAGGATATCTACTAAACTGGACAATGTAGAACTGAATATAGAAATAGATATGCTGGCACATAACTGAAATTTAAACTGTATGAATTGACCAAATTCAAATCATGAATATAACATGCTAGACTGAATACTGAAATAAATACTGAGCACATGGTCAATACACTATGAATCTTACTGTGGGAGATACTATTAACTGACATACCCCTAGTTGAGCTATTTATGAGGCCAATCTATAACCCTAGATGGAAGGATGCTCATACCTTGCCAAGGGTAAAAACAAGTCTAACGTGGATCCACTACTGATGTCCTCAAGGGACAAGGATGTGCAGCCTAGTTTGACAACTGACTCCTTTAATACCTATGGTGGCACCGTAGTTTTGTGAATTGGGGACTGCTACTAAAGGTCTTAGCCTAAACTGACAGCTAAGATTTCATCCCCTCATTCACTCGGTACTAAGTCTACTCCCAACTGAATGTAAGCTAACATGCAACCGTAACACTGGATAGCTCAAAATACTGATATAATCTGAGAATGCACATAAACATATTAAAGGATATGGTATTTAAATTCTGAAACTTGATTATTTGACTGATCTGCCTAACAAGCATAATTTATGAAGTAGTGAAAATTATCACAGGCTAGGGTTATGAATTCTATACATGAACTGTAGTAATTCTCTAAGACAAATGAACTAAGCATCACATAAACTATAACATCTAAATAGGAAGGAAAACTCTAAGGTTTATGAACCCTAGGTCTAATCAATTATGGAGAAACTGAAGGAGCTGACTAAATTCTAGGGACCTAGTGGGTGAAAGGAACCCACTAGTGAAATCCCACATACCTGGTAAAGAAAACTACGGAGAAATCCCTTGGATATTGGGGCTGAACTTGAAGAAGACCTCTGCTTGTTCTTCAGAGAAAACTATCGCCTTTTTCTCTTTTTTTCTTTCTAAATCTGATGATTTTGGGAGAATAGAGGTTTTAGGTAGTTATTGACTAATTAATTAGGCTTAGAGTAGTCAAAAAATCATATCTTAGGCTTTAAAAGAGAAATGAAAAGTCTATAATGCCCCTGGAAAATAATTAGAAAAACTGCTTAAATTCGCGACTCAGGGATCACGACTTGGTTCTACGGCTCGTGGAAAGTTTCACGGGTCGTGGAACCCTATCGTGGTTTCCTGGTCATAAAAGTTGAGCTACTAGATGGAACTCCATGAATTGAGTTCACGACTCATGAAAGCTTCCACGGGTCGTGGAATCCTACCCGTTGTTCCTAAGCTGAATTCCTTGGTCTCTGAAGATTGGTTCCACGGGTTGGGTTCATGACTCGTAGAAACTCCCATGGGCCATGGATACCAGTTGTGAACCCTAGGGACTTAAGGTTGGATACTGGAAACTGGTTCCACGAGTTAGGTTCAAAACTCATGGAAACTTCCACGGGTCGTGGAACCCACTCGTAGTTCCTGGGGCCATCTGAAAGGAGGAATCCACGGACTGGTTCTATGGTTCGTGAAAACTTCTACGGTCCATTGACTCAAATCATGGGATGAACTTCAGAGGAGCAGTCCTCTGATCTTTGTTCCACGAGTACAGTCCATGACTCGTGGACTGTTCCATGGCTCGTGGAAGTGACTCGTGGTTCTGCTGACAGTTGAAAATTTTATTTCTTCTGGTTTTTCTAAGCTAAGTCTGGTCTTTGAAGTTCTGGGGTGTTACAATATCTCCCCTTTGGGATCATTCATCCTCGAATGAAGACTAAACAAGTTGAGTTTGGAGGGAAAGAGTTGTAATCCATGTCAATTGAGTACTAGAAATTGATATCTAACTGAACTGAGTTCCATGAACATGCAATTATGCTGAAATGCAAGGACAATTGAGGGAACAAGGTATAGAGACTGAATTACACAAGTGTAAATTGAGATACTGGAGAGGAACTATTCCCTCAAGCTGAAACTGAATTGGAAGGAAAGAGGTGAGGGTACTTTTCCATCATGGCTGCTTCTTCTTCCCAAGTAGCTCCCTCTACAAACTGGTTCCTCCACAACACCTTTACAAAAGCGACTTCCTTATTTCTCAACCTACGAACCTGACGGTCAAGAATCTCAACTAGAACCTCCTCATAGGTAAGGCTATCCTTCACAGCCACATTCTCCAATGGTACTATCCATGCCGTATCGCCCACACACTTTTTCAACAAGGAAATGTGAAAGACTACATGAACCGCTGCTAAATCTGCTGGCAACTCTAACTCGTAAGCCACATTACCAACCCTTTTGAGGATTCTGTAATGACCTACATACCTGGTACTGAGCTTCCCTTTCTTGCCAAACCTCATCACCCCCTTCATGGGTAACACTTTCAGGAAAACCCAATCATCTATCTCGAACTCTAATTCTCTTCTCCTAACATCTGCAAAGGACTTATAACGACTCAGAGATGTCTTTAGTCTATCTATGATGAGATGAACTTTCTCCAAAGCCTTATGAACCAAGACTGGTCCAACCAAGGCTGCTTCACCTACTTCGAACCAACCTATCGGAGACCTGCATCTACGCCCATAGAGTGCCTCATACGGGACCATCAGAATGCTGGAGAGAAAACTGTTATTATAGGCGAACTCTATGAGAGGTAGGTGATCATCCTAACTACCCTTGAAATCAATCACTCAATCTCTCAACATGTCCTCTAAGGTCTGAATGGTATGCTCTGCCTGACCATCTATCTGTGGATGAAATGTTGTGCTAAGATTCACCTGAGTACCAAGACCCTTATGAAAAGACTTCCAAAAATGAGATGTAAATTGAGGACCTCTATCTGAGATGATAGACAAAGGAACCCCATGCAGCCTGATTATCTTGCTAATGTAGAGTCTGGCATAATCCTCCACTGAATCCGTAGTCTTAACTGCCAAGAAGTGTGCTGACTTAGTGACTCTTTCCAATATCACCCAAATGGAGTCATACTGTCTACGAGTATGAGGTAAACCCGTAATTAAATCCATGTTGACCACTTCCCACTTCCAAGTAGTAATGCTAATCTCCTGAGTCACACCTCCTGGTTTCTGATGTTCTACTTTAACCTGCTGACAGTTGGGACACTTAGCCACAAAATCTTTGATGTCCCTCTTCATGCCGTTCTACCAATAGAATTCTCATAGATCGCGGTACATCTTAGTGGAACCTGGATGAATGGAATATCTGTAATTATGGGCTTCTGAAAGGATCTTCTGCCTCAACTCACCCACCTTAGGAACATATAAGCGACCCTGATAACGAAGCATACCATCTCCCCCATGGGAGAAAACGTCAACTCTCTGCTGATGAACTGTACCCTTCAGCTGAAGCAATATGGGATCACTATCATGCTTTTCCTTAACCTCCGCTACCAATGAAGATTTTGACCCATTTTGAACTATCACACCACCATTTGACGTGTTCATTAGGAAAACTCCTAAGAGAGAAAGCCGATGAAACTCTCTGGCTAATTCTTTCTTCTATTCCTCAACATGTGATACGCTACCCATAGACAGTCTATTAAGAGAATCAGCCACTACGTTGGCCTTACCCGGATGGTAGAGCACATTCATATCATAATCTTTGAGGAACTCAAGCCATCTCTACTGACAAAGATTCAACTCTTTCTGGGTGAATACATACTGGAGGCTCTTATGATCTGTGAACACATCAACATGAACACCATACAAGTAGTGTCTCCAAATCTTTAGGGCAAACACAACTGTTGCAAGCTCTAGTTCATGAGTCGGGTAGTTCTTCTCATGGACCTTAAGCTATCTAGATGCATAAGCTATGACATTACCCTGGTGCAGCAAAACACAACTTAGGCCGACCCTGGATGCATCACAATAAACCACATAACCATCTGAACCTTCTAGTAGAGTCAAGACAGGAGTTGTAGTCAACCTGGTCTTCAGTTCTAAGAAACTTTTCTCACACACATATGACCACTGAAACTTGACCTTCTTCCGAGTCAACTTGGTCAATAGGGCACCTATGGACGAAAATCCTTCTACGAACCTTCCGTAATAACCAGCAAAACCCAAGAAACTTCTGATGTCTGTCAGAGAGGTGGGTCTGGACCAGTCGTTTACTGCCTTAATCTTCTAAGAATCAACTCGGATGCCTTCACTAGACACCATATGACCAAGAAAAGTGACTGATTTCAACCAGAACTCACACTTACTGAACTTGGCAAATAACATGCGGTCCTTGAGAGTCTGTAGAACAACCCTCAGATGAGTCATATGCTCTTCCTTATTCCGAGAATAAATGAGGATATCATCAATAAAGATGATAATGGACAAGTCCAAGTACTGCTTAAACACCCTGTTCATTAAATCCATGAAAGCTGCAGGAGCATTGGTTAGTCCAAAAGACATAACTACAAATTCATAGTGACCATACCGAGTCCTGAAGGCTATCTTTGGGATGTCACTATCTCTGACTCTGAGATGATAAAAGACGAATATGAGATCTATCTTAGAAAAGCAACTAGCGCCCTTAAGCTGGTCGAACAAGTCATCCATACTGAGGATGGGATATTTATTCTTGATTGTGACTTTGTTCAACTGACGGTAGTCAATGCACATCCTGAGAGAACCGTCCTTCTTACACACGAACAACACTGGAGCGCCCCATGGAAAGATGCTGGGTCTGATGAAGCCCTTATCTAGCAGGTATTTCAGCTGTTCTTTCATTTCCTTGAGCTCAACTGGATCCATTCTATAAGGAGGAATCAAGATAGGCTGGGTATCTGGAAGGAGATGTATTTTGAAGTAGATTTCCCGTTCGGGAGGAACTCCAGGAAGATCTTCTGGAAACATTTATGGGAAATCATTCACCACTGGGACTGACTCAAGAGTTGAGGTCTCGGAGTTTGAATCCTTAACCCGAACAAGATGATATATACACCCTTTGGAAATCATTTTTCTAGCCTTAAGGTAGGAGATGAAATGACCTACCGGCACTGAGTTACTACCCTTTCATTCTAAGACTGGCTTGTTAGGAAACTGAAACCGAAAGATCCTAGTTCTACAATTGACTGAGGCATAACAGGAATGTAACCAGTCCATGCCTAGAATGATATCAAAATCTATCATTTCTAACTCTACAAGATCTGCTGAGCTGACCTTCTGAGAAACTGTGAAAGGGCAATTTCTGTATACCCGTCTAGCTATAACTAGGTCACCAACCGGAGTAGAAACTGAGAAGGGTTCTGGGAGGACTTCTGGACTGACAATGAAGTTCACTACTATATATGGAGTTATAAAGGAAAGTGTAGCCCCTGGATCTAGCGATGCATAGACATAAATATTAAAGACTCGCAACATACCCATGACCACATCAGGAGAATCCTCCTGGTCCTATCAAGCCTGAGGAGAATATAACCTGTTCTGGTGCTGACGACCACCTATTCAAGATGAGGCACCCTGCTGAGTGGGGTGACCGGCAGGAGCTGCTGCAGATTCAGTCTGAGCCTGTGGGCGAACATCCTTACCCTTCTGAGAAGCTATTGGATAATCCCTCATCACGTGGCCTGGCTTACCACACCAAAAGAAATATCCACTACCTACCACGCATTCACTTTGGTGGTTCCTACCACACTTCTTACACACTAGATTAGTGCGCCCACTGGTAACCGTACCTTAGGACTTAGAGCCAGATGCTCTGTCCCATCGAACCTTCTTGAACTTAGGCACTAGGGCACTGACAGAAGATGTAGTTGGAGCTGAATTGTTTTGGCGGAATTGAGAGCAATTTCCACCCTTTGATCTCTGCTGAGAGTAGCTAAAGTCACCTGTCCTATCCCTCTTAGTATCTCCCCCCCTTTCCTTGATCTTCTCCTCTTTAATTTGCTGGGCATAAGTAACCAGTTTGGAGAAGTCCATCTCCTTAATCACCGTAGCGGTCTTGCACTCCTTGACTACATCATCCGATACACTAGATACAAAACTTTCTTATACGAGCTCCGGAGTCGGCTACTATCGCTGGAGCATACTTGGAAAGCTGAGTGAACTTGATAGCATAGTCCTCACACTCATGTCATTCTGCTTCAGATTAATGAATTCCTGAACCTTGGCCTCCCTGAGCTCTAGTGGGAAGAACCGGTCTAGAAAAGTTGTCTTAAAAATATTCCAAGTCACTGGTCCTGCATTGGCACAATGGGATTCCATCCATTGCTGGTACCAAGTGTAGGCCACTCCCTTCAACTGATAAGCGGCCAAGTCTGCACCCTCAACTGGAGTGACACCCATAATGTCTGTCACCTTCTGGATATCATCTAAAACTCTTGGGGATCCTCTTCTGGCTTGGACTCATGAAACTCTGGAGGGTTCATTTGAGTGAAATCCCAGATGCTTGCTGCAGTAGAGTTGATCTGAGGTGGAGCTGGTGCTGCAGCCGCTGGTTGACCTAGGCGGTCATGGCCTGAGCAAGCACCTGAAAGGCAGCCCTTAATTCGGCATGCATGACTTGCGCATTCAAGGGGTCTACTGGAGCTGCTGGTGCTGGCTGATTCCTAGCGTTAGCTCTTCTGGGAGGCATTTTTCTAAAATGCGAAGAGCATGAGTTAGAATAGAAGGATTAAATAGAGTTTATACTCTATAGCATGAACTGGAAAAGAAAGAAGGGAAGTTGTTCCTAATGACATCTCATAGCTCCTCCCCCATAAGTGTGGCGTACTTTACACCCATGAGGAAGGCTCTACTTGACGCAACTTTCAGACACCCTAGGACACTTGAACCTTATGCTCTGATACCAAGTTTGTCATGCCCCGAGGCCACCCCTAGATGACACACGGTGCTCAGTGTCACAAGTGACCCCAAGCTAACCCATGGCATGGCATATCTATACAATCTGAAGTAAAAAGCATATACTGTGCGGAAGCTGAAAATAGTTTTTATATCTGAAGTGGGAAAAAGCCCAACACATGCCTGAATATAAAAATATAATAAAAGTATAATGATGACTGAAAGAAACACTAACAACTCAACTGAATCTAGTCTATGTTTGAAAGCCTCTAACTGATATGAGTTGCTGGGACATGCCCCCAGCTAACTCTAACAAGACTAAAACTGAAAAGTAAATACTGAAAGTAAAGCATGTCTGTCATCATCGAACAATGAGGACTCACCACTGAGCTGCTGCAGATGGACTGGAAGTCGACTAAGCACAGTTTGGATTCTGAGAGCCTGAACCTACATCATGAAATGATGTAGCACAGAAGTATTCATCAATTTTTTGAATGTACTGAGCATGCAGGATATGTACTAAACTGGACAATGTAGAACTGAACATAGAAGTAGATATGCTAGCATATAACTAAAATCTGAACTGTATGAAATGACAAAATACAAATCATAAATATAACATGCTGGACTGAATATTAAATAAATACTGAGCACATGGCCAATACACTATGAATCTGACTGTGGGAGATACTATTAACCGACATACCCCAAGTTGAGCTATCTATGGGGCCCACCTGTAACCATGGATGGATGGGTGTTCATACCTTGCAAAGGGTACGAACAGGTCTAACATGGATCCTCTACTGATGTCCTTAAGGGACAAGGATGTGCAGCCTAGTCTGATAGCTGACTCCTTTAATACCTACGGTGCTGCAGTAGTTCTGTGACTTGGGGACTGCTACTAAAGGTCTTAGCCTAAACTGATAGCTAAGCTTCATCCCCTCGTCCGCTCGGTACTAAGTCTACTCCAAACTGAATGTAAGCTAGCATGCAACCGTAACACTGGATAGCTCAAAATACTGATATAATCTGAGAATGCAAATAAACATACTGAAGGATATGTCATTTAAATTCTGAAATATGATTATTTGGCTGATCTTCCTAGCAAGCATAATTTATGAAGTACTAAAAATTATCACATGCTAGGGTTCTGAATTCTATACATGAACTGTAGTAATTCTCCAAGACACATGAACTAAGTATCGCATAAATTATAGCATCTGAATAGCAAGGAAAACTCTAAGGTTTATGAACCCTAGGTCTAATCAATCATGGAGAAACTGAAGGAGCTGACTGAATTCTAGGGACCTAGTGGGTGAAAGGAACCCACTAGTGAAATCCCACATACCTGGTAAAGAAAACTACGGAGAAATCTCTTGGATTTTGGGGCTAAACTTGAAGACCTCTGCTTGTTCTTGAGTTACCTCTTTCTCTTCTTTTCTTTCTAAGTCTGATTATTTTGGAAGAATAGAGGTTTTAGGTAGTTATTGACTAATTAATTAGGCTTAGAGTAGTCAAAACATCGTAGCTTAGGCTTTAAAAGAGAAAGGATAAGTCTGAAATTCCCCTGGAAAAAATAATTAGAAAAACTGCTGAATTTCGCTACTCAGGGATCAGAACTTGGTTCTACGACTCATGGAAAGTTTCATAGGTCGTGGAACCTTGTCGTGGTTTCCTAGTCCTGAAAGTTAAGCTACTGGATAGAACTCCACGAGTTGGGTTCACAACTCATGGAAGCTTTCATGGGTCGTGGAATTCCACTCGTGGTTCCTGAGCTGAATTCCTTAGTCTCTGAAGATTGGTTTCACGGGTTGGGTTCACGACTCGTGGAAACTCCCACGAGCCGTGGATTCCATTAGTGAACATTGTGGATCTGCTACTGGAAACTGGTTCCACGAGTTAGGTTCATGACTCGTGAAAACTTCCATGGGTTGTGGAACCCACTCGTGGTTACTGGGGCTATCTGAAAGGAGGAATCCACATATAGGTTTTACGGTCCGTGGAAACTTCTATGGTCCGTTGACTCAAGTCGTGGGATGAACTTCAGAGGAGCAGTCCTCTGATCTTTGTTCCTCGAGTCCATTCCATGTTTCGTGGTCTATTCCATGGCTTGTGGAAGTGACTCGTAGTTCTACTGACAGTTGAAAATTTTATTTCTTCTGGTTTTTCTGAGCAAAGTCTGGGTTTGGAAGTTCTGGGGTGTTACAGAAACTATGAAAATCTCCAGTCAGGGAAGGTCACCGCAACTTCGGCTACCACCAATATGCACGATCACTAGCCACAATGACCACTCAAATAAGATCTGCATCAGAAGGATACAAAAAAGTAGGGGTGAGTACAACCACTAGTACTCAGAAGGCATCATAGGCCAACTGAGCTCAAGTAGAATCTATAACGAGTAAAGAATACTAAATAACCTTGCACACACATAAAATTCCCAGCAATTCAATATCAATAGTCACAAAATATAACTTTAAAATACCATAATAATCAAATGATGATACAATACAACTAAGTAATGAAATGCAATGGCCAATGCCTACCGGTATATACCCCATTCTCAGACTTTGTTGAGAGGTGTGATCCATGGGGGACTCGCGAGGTCTATATACCTCGCCCAAAATCAAACCTCGGATGAAAACTCAACTTTATCTGAAATCTTACCTCAGAATAAATCAATAGAAGTATCATAAGTCCTTGCCCATAATCTTACCTCGAACCATATCACTAAAAGATTGCTTATTTTCTTTCAATCAACTCATAAGCACTTGCTAAAAGCCTCAATATCAAGCTGGAAATCTCGAATTCACATCACTATCACCGTATAAGTCCCAATTCAGACACCACAAAAATAATTTATCTTAACTTTTCACTATAAGTCACTAATTCACTCATCTCATGGCATGATTTACACAATAAGTCCTCACTCAAGTAAAGTTTGAAGGAAGTTAAGCCATAACCTACCTCAAAATCGAACCGCAAGCCACCAACAATCACAAACTGTCTTTTCCTTATCTAACCACTTCAGAATGAACCCAATATATCAATAATAAGTTCTACACAAATACAAGTCTATCGATACCCATATTGCTAATTTCTATTTTAGTTCCAAAAAGTAAACCCAAAAGTCAACCCCAAACCCCAAAGGGCAAAATTGAACTTTTATTGAAAAATCAATTTACCCAAAGCTTAAGAAGTTCATAGATGAAATTTTATTGAAACGAGGTTAATATCAAAATCATCAATTTATTAATCTTTAACTTCATCGAGAAAACTCCAAATTCTCAAGTTGAAAAGCCAAGATTTCAAGGTGAAATCGTAAAATACTTGTTGACACCCAATTTTTGCCCTCCACATTCGTGGTTAATTTTGAGCTTCCACTATTTTATAATAATTTTGAAATAATTATTTTTATAGGATTTTAGAATTTTCAAAATTAACTTGAGGATAATTTAGTAAGCTTAAATGAAATATGTATACTCTATATTTAATTATATAGGAGTATATAAATTCTACTTAAAATAATGTTTTAACATTTTTTAATGAAAATCATGTCTAAAGTTTAAAATGTTCTTTGTTTTCCCTCAAAAATTATTTAAAATTATAAATTGATCAAACAATTAGTTTCGTGATTTTAAATAAAATAATTACGTCTTATAAAGTAATTATTCTTAATTGTTAAAGCTAGAAGCTCAGTAATTGATTAAGGATTTGATTCATCTTATTTCAATTTTGGCTTAAATTCCTAGTTTTTGGTCGATTTGGCTATATTTTCAATCAAATTGGTTAGCTCTTAAATCAAATTGGCCACATTTGCAAAGCAATGTGACCAATTCCTTAGCCATTTTCTTCCCTCTCTATTTCAGCAAACTTTGGCCCAACAAAAGTAATGTTCTAGCCTAATGTTCACAGAAATACCCGCCCCAAATGCCTTTATATTCCCTCATCAGATACACACACACACACACATATATATCTAATTATACACTCCCCCACACTGTATTCTCCTAAATATTCCCACTCTCCTCACGCGTCACTTTTCCCTAGAAAAAGAACGCGTTGTACCATTGCAATGCACCTCAGCTTTCCACCTCTTCTCTTTCTTCTTTGTTTCTGCTAGAAACCAATGATCTCAAGCGAAGAACAACAACAACAACTCGCAAACGGCAACATACAGTAGCCAAACGACACTCAAATTTCCTTGTTTCCTTTAGATTTCATCAAAGCTCTGTTAACTCCTCCGTCTCCTCACAGTTGAAGCGTTGGAAGAACTGTGAAGGTTCTAGAAGGGGACATGCGTCCCTCTCAACTATTTTCTCCACAAATTATGGCAAAATTTCCTCAATCTGTACTGAATCAGTACATTACATGGTTGTACCCACCTTATCCTCTTAAAAGAATTCAAAATCTATCAGCAAAAATCCACTCGTTCCCCCCCCCCTATTTCCACATGTAAACTCCCTTATATAAACCCTCTAAGATTGAGGTGTGAAGAGGAAACTCTTTTGGGGAAAAATTGGGAATTTTGGAGAAATATTTCTCTAATGTCACGCAACCAAAAGGGTTTTGGAGATTAAACACGAACGATATCCTCCGACGGGTAAAAATCTTAACTCCGGTGAAGTGGAAGTCTCTGACGAAGCTCGTGAATCCCGGTTTGCTGCTCATAAACAGGCCAAGGAGGCCTAGCATTACCTTCTCGATTCTGCCTCATCACAAAGGGTAAAAGATGGACAAATTCAAAGTCAACAAGAAAGGAAAATAGTCCATTGGCCTAAGTGCTAATGGACAAGAAGAGAAGCTAATATACAAAGAATTTGAAGATGGAGCAGAATAAAAATGGGCTTAACCCGATTAAATTTGGTAGTCTGAAATGGATAATTCGTAGGGGTTTGGGCCTAAGTGCCTAAACCCAACTTCTTTTTTATCTTTAATTTCTATTTGTATAATTTTTAAAATATTATTGAGTATGTAAAACTAACCTCATTTTACTTAACTTAGTTATTTTCCCCTTCGGAATACCATTATCTCCTTTTTGCAAATTCGTCATTTTATTTGTTTAAATTAATCAATCAATTTGGAAAATCATAATTAGTTTTCTTAAAGTTTTCACTTAATTCATTCCCTTTCAATTTTATTCAAATCGCTCAATATTTTTTTATTATGGATTTTCTCCTAAAAATGACTCTTTTCTTATCAAATATTCTCATGTTCTCTTAAGTCAGTCAAATAAAAATATGTTAGAAATATAATCGGATAACCACGTGTTAGCGGACACTTTTAGTGCCTTAAAAACCTTCTAAAAGTTAATATGAACTTCTTACCCGGATTTCTTAAATTCAAAAGGTTTTTATCTGTTTTAAATCTTTTGAATATCTTTTCAAAGGTTTTCTTGATTTTTCCTAAAAATTAAGTGGCGACTTTGTTTGGAATTTTTTTCAAGTTTTCAAGTTTAATACAAGTCAAAAACCATTTAAAAAAAAGTTGTTTTTTCTTTTCAAAAACGAATGTGAAAAATGCGATAAAATAGAAATGACGACTCCGCTATGGATTTATCTAAGTTCTAACCAAAAATTTTCTAACTTTATTTGCTTTGTTTTACTAACTATTTGGAAAAGTAATAATTTTAATTTTGGCATTTATTTGCTTATGTTTTTAATTTTCGTAAAATATGAATTGTTGCATTCATGGCATTCAGGTTTCGCCAAATGGAAAAATTAGAATGCATCATGAAAAAAAATGATTACGCATGCATTCACGGTCGCTTCTCCACTTGAAAAACAAAAATTCTCAAAACAATGAGCAATTAGTTGGTTCCAGGTTGGCTGACACTTGTTCATTATTTCAGCCTGCAGTTGCCCACTCGGGTTTCCAGTCTTTTTTTCAAAGCCCACTCTAGTCAAACTAGCGTAAAGCGAACCCAAGTCCTTGAAATAGGCTTTGACCTAAGTTGATCCAGTACTCCAGGAGTATCGGGCTCATTAATAAGACCACCTTGTGTTCGAAAAGACCCACGGCCCGAAAGAACAATCATTCCTTATGTGTTTTAATTGAAGGATGTGATGTTGAATTGTACGAACCATTGTCCCTCGGGGTTGGAAAGTATTTATATAGTTTTTTATTTTAAAGATCTCCATTCGAAAGGCGTTTAGAATTCCAAGAAGTCCAAGAAGTTCTAGAATAAAGGACTTTCCATTGCGATTTAGTCTAAGATTGTACCCCTGCGTGGGAGTGATATTCAATATACATCCCTTCCCCTATTTTGTATCCCAATTAGATTTATTCAGTTTGTATACAATATATTTTGGGGCAATGGAACGTCTTACAGATGACATACATCCTTCAGTTTGTTAGGCCTACCTTTGGCATAAAAAGGTCACATATCTGTATAGGACGACGCGCTTTAAATTATTTACATGTTATGTCATATAACTGCTTTTGTGTGATTGTGTGTTGCTCACATAACTGCTTTTGTGTGATTGTGTGTTGCTTCAATTGAAGGTGAATTGATCCACTTCTACTAAAGTATTTTAGTACCCATAGGCAGAAATATAAGACCGCAATACAAAGTCCGACCTAACAATTCTTCGAGTTTTTCAAGTTTCTCAGAAAAATTCAAACCTCTTCGAAAGTCCTCACAATCTTGTTCCAATCTCTTTGGAAAGTTAGCTTACCATATTCAAACAACATGGACAACCCTTTCGAGGCTCGACCTCTATCTTTGAAAAGTTTCATTTTCCCATTTTTTTGCGAAAAGGTTGAAAATCTTGCCTTCTTCACATCAACAACCATAAAAAGTGTAAGAGCAACAAGACAACCACCCTATCAAATTAACAGACAAATTTCTATCTGTTCGAGTCATTCCTACCAAAATTCATCCGTGGATTAATTAACCTTTAAGTAAAAAAACACTTATTTGTTTACCTTCGGTCAAATAGCTTGCGTTGTTTATCATAAACATAATATAACGTGAATACATTTTGAGTTATTTTTCTCTTATCATGTGGAAGTTAAGAAACTGATTTGTGTTGAAAACTAGCTGAACATCCTTACTTCGCAAGTAGAATCCTCCCTTGACTGTAGCTTGATAAAAAGAAAGGGAAAATGACTGACAATACTGAGGAGACTAGGTTGACAAACATAGCCATAGCAGACCCAATCACAATGAATCAAAACACACTGATGATGCAAATACTGCAACAAATGGCTGAGATGAGGAAAGAAATACAAACAGAATAGACAATTAACCAGGATTCCTAGCGAAATGAGGCATCCGCTCTAATTTCCTCCTCATAACACTCCCAACGTTGAAAACCATCCAAACAACACGCCATATGCTTATATCCAACGACCTTCCACAGATCCCATCTTCAGCAACCCACCTCAATTTGGCTCATCATACCAAGTCCATGCTCCATATACTGAGCATACTAGCCAAAATAACAATCCAGATGCCTACAATCCACATAATCTCCCTTCTAACTACTAGAATACTCCTCCAAATACCTTTAACTCTTAGAACGTCCCTTCCACTATCATTATGCCAGCAATCCACAAAACTTTATGTAACACCCCAGAACTTCCAATCCCAGACTTAGCTCATAAAAACAAGAAGAAATAAAATTTTCAATTGTCAGCAGAACCATGAGTCACTTCCACGAGCCGTGGAACAGTCCACGAGTCATGGACTGGACTCATGGAACAAAGATCAGAGAACTACTCCTCTGAAGTTCATCCCATGACGAGAGTCAATGGAGCTTAGAAGTTTCCATGGACCGTAGAACCAGTCCATGAATTCCTCTTTTCAAATGGCCCCAGGAACCACGAGTGGGTTCCACGACCCTTGGAAGTTTCCACGAGTTGTGAACCTAACTCATGGAACCAGTTTCCAGTAGCCCAACCTTAAGTCCCCAGGGTTGACTAGTGGGATCCATGGCCTGTGGGAGTTTCTATAATTCGTGAACCCAACCCGTGGAACCAATCTTCAGAGACTAAAGAATTCAGCTCAGGAACCACGAGTGGGATTCCATGACCCGTGGAAGCCTCCACGAGTCGTGAACCCAACTAGTGGAGTTCCATGCAGTAGCTTAACTTTAAGGACCAGGAATCCACGACAGGGTTCCATGACTCGTGAAACTTTCCATGAGCTGTAAAACCAAGTCGTGATCCCTAAGTCGCGAATTTCAGCAATTTTTCTAATTATTTTCCAGGGGAATTCCAGACTTTTCCTTTCTCTTTTAAAGCCTAAGATGCAACATTTTGACTGCTTTAAGCCTAATTAATTAGTCAATAACTACCTAAAACCTCTATTCTCCCAAAATCATCAGACTTAGAAAGAAAAGAAGAGAAAGAGGCGATAGTTTTCTCTCAAGAACAAGAAGAGGTCTTTTTCAAGTTCAGCCCCAAAATCCAAGGGATTTCTCCATAGTTTTCTTTACCATGTATGTGGGATTTCACTAGTGGGTTCCTTTAACCCACTAGGTCCTTCGAATTCAGTCATCTCCTTCTGTTTCTCCATGATTGATTATACCTAGGGTTCATAAACCTTAGAGTTTTCCTTGCTATTTAGATGCTATAGTTCATGTGATGCTTAGTTCACGTGTCTTGAAGAATTACTACAATTCATGTATAGAATTTAGAACCCTAGCCTGTGATAATTTAGTACTTCATAAATTATGCTTGCTATACAGATCAATCAAATAATCATGTTTCAGAATTTAAATGCCATATCCTTCAGTGTGTTTATGTGCATTCTCAGATTATATCAGTATTTTGAGATATCTAGTATTACGATTGCATGTTAGCTTACATTCAGTTGGGAGTAGACTTAGTATCGAGCGGACGAGGGGATAAATGCTTAGCTTCTAGTTTAGACTAAGACCTTTAGTAGCAGTCCCCAAGTCACAGAACTACGGCACCACTGTAGGTATTAAAGGATTCAACTGTCAGACTAGGAAACACATCCGTGTCCCTTAAGGACATCAGTAGTGGATCCACGTCAAACTTTTTCATACCCTTGGCAAGGTAGGAACACTCTTCCATCCAAGTTTATATGTTGGCCCCATAGATAGCTCAACTTGGGGTATGTCGATAAATAATATCTCCCACAGTCAGATTTATTGTGTATTGACTATATGCTCAGTATTTATTACAGTATTCACTCCAGCATGTTATATTCATGATTTGTATTTGGTCATTTCATACAGTTTAAATTTCAGTTATATGCCAGCATATCTATTTCTATGTTCAGTTCTACATTGTCCAGTTTAGTACATATCCTGGATGCTCAGTACATTCAAAGTACTCATGCATACTTTTGTGCTACATCATTTCATGATGTAGGTTCAGACTCTTAGAATACAGACCGTGCTTAGTCGACTTTCAGTCCGTACTCAGCAACTCAGTGGTGAGTCCTCACAGTTTGAGGATGACATGATAAAATTGGCAGAGACATTCTTCAAAATTAATATTTTTAAAAAACTTAGTTGAAAAATCTTTATATAAGAATTAATCTTTGATAAATTGATTGTCTTACATCTATCGTGACCCGGGGAGTCAATCCAGATGCTCGAAGATGACAAGCAATCGAAGATAGCAAGATAGGAGCAGACGATCGAAGAAGGTCAACACAGATCAGTTTTGCCAAAACTGATAATTTTGCTGTGGATGCAGGTTATTCTAAGATCAATGAAGGATAAACAAAGGGTTCTTATTTTTCAGTGCATTCCTTTATTCGAAAGAGTACAATGAGAGCTGAAGGCCCAAAAACAGCAAGAAAGAGCCAATACAATTGGGAAGAGCCCAAGGCAATAGGATTCTCCAAAACTAATAATGTTTCTATGAATACAAGAATCATCAAATAAGAAGAGAATGGAAACGTCCCCCTCAAATTTCCAATAAGTCATAAATCACAATGAACATGCGATGTTCAAGAACAGTATTTGTAGTTATGACCAGGGGCAGGGTTCAACCATCCCCTTTTCAATCGAAAGACCTCTTTATTTTCCATTTTACCTAAAAAAGAAGAGGATATTAGAAAACAAGGCCATTCGATTTATGTTGCGAATGCTTTCTTCAAAGCTTTTCCAAATTTGACTATAGTCGCTAACAGAAGCGACACTATGTCTACTAATTGATTGCCCTGAGCATAGGTACACACGAGAAATTCAACATGACAATAGAGTGATCAATGGGATCATCGGATAAAGGAAGATTAATGACATCCTCCTCAAATCTCCAGCAAATCATAGATCACAGCGAACGTATGATGTTCGAAGGCAGTATTTATAATTGTCCCCAGAGACAAGGTTGAATCATTCACTCATATGACCTCTTGTTTGCCTCCCACCTCGAAATGAGGATGACATTTGCAAACAAAGTCATCTATTTTTAACTAGAAAATGCTTTCTTTAAGCTTTCCTTGATGTTGTGAATTTAGTCGCTGGCAAAAGTGACACTGGGTCTACTGATCATTTGCTTTGAGCGCAGATACAGGCAAAAGGCATCAATAGGACCAATACCGTATTAAAGGTAATCTTCTCTTCAACTGTCATGAGAAATGCTGCATGCTTATGCTTGTTGTAAAGACCACGTGTGAAGGCCATATGGTATCCATTCAAGCCAAAATCGAAAGAGGCTGGTGTTTGTCAAAACTGAAAGGAGATGACGTATAAAAGGATGTCTACAAGTCATGTCAATACCAAAAGGGGATGATGTGCACCTAAACTGAAAGAGATCCATTCAAAGTCAAACCGAAAGAGGATGACATATAGATGGATGTCTATAAGTCATGTCAATATCGAATGGGGATGATATGCATCGAGGCCAAAAATATCCATTCAAGCAAAAATTGAAAGAGGCTGGCACGTGTCAAAACTACAAGAGGATGACACATAGATGGGTATCTGTAAGTCATGTAAATACCAAATAGGGATGATATGCATCAAGGCCAAATATATCCGTTCAAAGTCAAATTGAAAGAGGATGACGTATGGAAGGATGTTTATAAGTCATGTCAATACCGAATGGGGATGATGTGCATCTAGGCCAGAGAGATACATTCAAAGTCAAACCAAAAGAGGATGACGTATGGAAGGATGCCTACAAGTCATGTCAATACCGAATAGGGATGATGTGCATCGAGGCCAAAGAGATCCGTTCAAAGTCAAATTGAAAGAGGATGACGTACAAATGGATGTCTATAAGTCATGTTAATACCGAATGGGGATGATTTGCATCGAGGCCAAAAATATCCATTCAAGCCAAAACATGAAAGAGGCTGGCGCGTGTCAAAACTGCAAGAGGATGATGCATACATGGGTGTCAGTAAGTCATGTCAATACTGAATGGAGATGATATGCATCGAGGCCAAAGATATTCATTCAAAGTTAAACAGAAAGAGGATGACGTACAGATGGATGTCTATGAGTTATGTCAATACCGAATGGGGATGATATGCATCAAAACCAAAGATATTCATTCAAAGTCAAACCGAACAAGGTTGACGTTCGTCAAAACTAAAAAAGGATGACGTATGAAAGAATGTATATAAGTAGCATAAATATGGATAACGTGCAAGAATTACCCGAGGTATATGCAAAGCATCATTGCTGATAGCCAAAAGGGGCATAATATGTTATTAAGAGAAGGCTACAAATGGTTATGCGGACCGTTACATCACGACGGCTACGAAGGTCATCAGATTCAAAGATCATCATGTCCAATCGCCACAAAGGCAATCCCATCCGATGGCTATGAAGGCTATCATGTCCATTTGTCGTGTAAGTTGTTATTTTTGAAACAAGATACATGGAAATGAGGTACAAAACACATCAAAAGGACGTCACAACATGAGAGTCGTATGTAATCCAAGGACACAGTTTGGCAAAGAAACTATATCTCCAAATGGAATTACGTTACCACTAATAATTTTATTTTGAGATTTTGTCAAGAGCATCCAAGAAGGATGAAATTCTCAAAATAAAACCACAGGTGCGGATTACACCAAAAAGGACGCAACACAACGCGAAACTTTTTCTTAGCAGCGAACTGGGACATAGTCAAAAGAGGAGTATCAAACTCTTTGGATGCGAGCTGAGGGACGACTTCCACCGCCATCAAACCACACCCTTATCAGAAGGCATGTGGGTATTTTTCATATTTTCAGTTTCAGTGTTGCATCTAGGGTATTTTCGAAACATACACTGGAAGCAATATCGCTTCTCTTTCAATTTTGGGTGACAATACACCTCGAGCTTTGGAAATTATGTCCGTGTAAGTTCTTATTTGTCAGTGTGAAGCATGACACATTCATAGTAAAGATGTTGCAAGCCCTTTTTCCATAACTTAATTAATTGTCACTCCGCTCGAGCCAAAGGTTGTCTTAACATAAAAAAATACTTTTCCACCGATTGAGTCGAACTACAAGCAACCTGATTCCCTGAGTCTCGGTATATGTAGGCGGGCTCTATGCTGAAAACTCAGCTGCACTCAAAAGTCCCCCCCAATCCTCTCACTCCCTAGCTTTCTGGTCTCTCTGTAATCCGAAATCGAAATAACTTTGGATTGTTTCAAAATTATGCGTAAAATCAAGTATTTTGAACTACAAGTAGCCTGAATTCTCAGTAACCTGAGATATGTAGGAAACTTAACACCAGAGTTCAACCATAATTTCTTGAAACACTACTAGAAAAACAGGGAAAACCGACCTCAAAAAACTGACATCCGGAGGTCGGTTTTCCCTGAAATACCGACTCAAAACTGACTCACAAGACCAAGTCGGAAAAGGCTTGGTTGGTTTTGTATACCGACATCGTGAGGTCGGTAAATACTGACCTCCGGATGTCGGTTTTAATTTTAAATCCAAAAATTAAGAATTTAATATATATTTTATTTTCTTTTATTTCCGACTTCCTGAAGTCGGTTTCTTTTTAAAAAAATATTATTAAAAATATAATATACTGACCTCCGGAGGTCGGTATTGTTTAATTTCTAATTTATTATCTTTTTGGTGTTCCGACCTCCGGAAGTCGGTATTACTGAATTTTTAATTTATTATTTTTTTGATTTTCCGACCTCCGGAAGTCGGTATTACTGAATTTTTAATTTATTATTTTTTTGATTTTCCGACCTCCGGAAGTCGGTATTAATGAAATTTTAATTTATTATTTTTCTGATATTCCGACCTCTTGAGGTCGGTATTATTTAAATTTCATTTTCCTATTTCACTTGATTCCGACCTCCTGATGTCGGTATTTTTGGTAAATTTTATTCAGAAAACCGACATCAGGAAGTCGGTTGTCTGGAAAATTTACCAAGAATACCGACTTCCTGATGTCGGTTTTCTGGAAAATTTACCAAAAATACCGACTTCCTGATGTCGGTTTTCTGGAAAATTTACCAAAAATACCGACCTCAGGAGGTCGGTTTGTTGTCGATATTTTGCCATAAAATTGGCAGTAAATTGCTGCAATTTGAATTGCCCACCTGCATATTTGATAATGCATATATTCAACCAAAACCAGCTCAAATAGCTGTCAAGACGATATTTTTCTATATTTACGTTTCACTACTTCAAATTAAACTTAAAATACGATCAAACAATCTAAAAAGTGTACAAACTATATATACTAAGTTCAAAATGTCTAGTAGTTAGGTACAACACAACTACTCATCATTAGCATCATCATCCTCATCCTCATCCTCTTCACCCTCCTCACCCTCGATATCAGACTCATCCACTAGGCATCGACGTTTATCACTAGCACAATGAGGAATAATCTTTCCCGACTCAAAAAGAGATTTTAACTGGGACTGAAGCTCCGCATACCTCTTGTTCTCTATCTCCTTTGATGCTGCAATCTGTGCAATCTGCTCGTCTCTTTTCTTCTCCCTTTCGTTTGATGCAGCAAGCTCGGCAGTGAGCATAGATATCTTCTCCTTCATTACAGACACGACCGCTTTATCCACATTATCGAAGCCTGAAGATGATGGACAATAAAACCAGGGTTTCTTCTCCGCAAAAGCCTTTTGTGTGTAACCATAGACTGAACCTCTTACTGGTTCACCCGCACTCTCTCGCCAAAATTGTTCTACTTGTTCATCTGTAAGCGGTGTGTCCTGACTTTCAGGAGGTTGAGTACTACGGTACTCCTGAATTCTTTGCACAAACGACTCCTATATTTAAATGAATAACTCTTAGCATATGAATATAATAGATAAAAGAAAAAAAAGAATAAAAAAAATAGTTTGAATGCAGTTCTTACATGTGTCTGTTGAGCACGTGTCTCACACCAACTTTCATCTGTGGAATTTTTTGGCGTCTTTGTGTGACAAACTTTGAATAACTCTTCCTGTGTTACAGGCCTACCCAAGTCTTTTTCCTGCAAACAACATGCATATAATGTGATTATTAATCTCCAAAAGCTACTTATCAAAAAGGATAATTTTATTTAACTAAATTAAGAAAATATACCATTCTCTTCTTTCTAGTAAGCTGGCTAATGGCCCCACCAGTGTGCAAAGAGCCGCCCTTATCCGATGCTCGAGCCTTCTTCCCGATCTCCCTTCTCTTAATAAATTTTTCATCACTTTTCCAGAAATTCAATAACTTGGCCCACATATCTGGCACCACAAAAGATGGAACTCTATTTTCTGCCCGACAATCAGAAAATAGGCCACTAAGCGCCTTCCCAGCTCTATATTTGAAGTTACTTTGAACTTTATTCTCATGCTCAGGAGCCCATACGTAATATTTCTGCAATAAAAAATAGTTAAATATTTATTCTAGAAATGTGTAGCGAATTTAAATGTATATAATGTGAATTTAATTGAAAAATATTTTTACCTTAAATTCTATGAAGATCTGTCCTTGGATATTAAGTGGTATCGAACCCCAAGTCGGGTACATATCATTATAAAATAATCCGATGTAATTAAGGATTATTTTTGTCATTCCTTCATCCGGAAATAACCTGCAATACAAGATTAAACACTTGGAATATAAATTTGCAAATTAAAAAATTAAAAAATAAACATATAAAAAAAAAGATGTAATATAGTTGAATAATACCTATATCCTATAGGCTCGATGATGAGTCTCTGGGTATGGTCTCTATCGCCTGACTGTAAACCACCTAGCCGTGGACCATGTGCATCTGAGTGCTGGGTCGTGGTAGTATTAGAACTCGAGCCACCGGAACCAAGACGAAGACCTGAAAGTCCAACTGATCCACTAGCAGCACTGGACTGACTAGTGCTGGCTGATGGCAAGGTAGACTGATGACCAAGATGGGAATAACCCTGTAGTGTTTGGTAACCCGAAGTGGGTACCATGACGGGCAAAGATATAGAATGACCAGAAAGTGGAGTCACGCGAGTAGAGGCATTATGTGACTGATGTACCGAGTGAGAAGCTGAGAGTGAGGCTCGTGGTGAGATATAAGCTCGCGGGGGCTCATCAGCTATCACGACCTCAATGGGTCTTTCAGAAGTATAGAGCTTTTTTTTCTTTTTTGAATTGACGGGTTTCTTTTGGTTAGCCTTGTTCTTATCTACCATCTATTAAAATGAAGGTGAAGTTAAAAGAAAAAACAGAGAAATGCTCAGGTTACTAATATTTTGAACAATAAACTTAACAACAAACACAATGACCAAAATTGAAAAAATTATTAGTATTCTTCTCTTTTTTTGTCTTCTTTTTTTGTTTCTCTTTAATGTTGATGGATTACATATAACACATGAATAATTACACATGCTATCATATTATATAATTATAGTACCAAAACATATTTGGTCACTAATAAGGGCTGAGATATATAACTCAGAACTTCAGACATGACTCTTGATTAAAGAACTATAATTGAAGATTACATTTTACAAATCTAAGAAGGCTGTAAATATTAAAAGAAATATCCTCTTCGGATTCAATAATTAAAAATAATGAATACAACATGCTAATTGCTATTCATCCTCTTCGGAAGTTTCGTCCCCATCTATCCATTCATTCTCTTCGAAAGTCTCCTCCTCAGTTGCCCATTCAACTTCTTCATCTGTTGATTCATCCTCCTCGACATTTGGTAATGTTTCTAACTCTTCTCTACTAACTTCTTCTAAAATGTGATCAGGATGCTCCAAGTTGGTTTCTAACTCAACGTCCACTTCTTGGTGAACAATTGCTATTTCATTTTGATAAGCAACATCCAACACATTCTCAACTTCCACCCTCCCCATAGGCTTAGTTTTGATTACAACCCACCAATCAGACTTGTCCCTACGCAACGGATAAGGAGCATAGTACACTTGCTTAGCATTTTGTGCAATAATAAAAGGATCATAAACATGATAAGTCCTGGTGTGTTTGACTTCAATGATGTTATGTTGCTTTAGTTCTCTTGTACCTCTGTTTGGTTTTGGATCAAACCACTTGCATTGAAAAAGTACAATTCTTTTGATTGGCCAACCAGAATACTCCACCTCTAGAATCTCCTGTAGCACGCCAAAATAATCAACGTTCTCATTTTGGTTTCCATCGCCACCTTTAACCCAAACCCCACTATTGTTAGTTTTTCTATTCTTTGAGTATTCTTCCGTGGCAAATTTAAAACCATTTACATTATATTGGGACATTGTATGAACTTTAATCGGTCCCCAAGAAATATCCTTGAAAAATTGATCAAATGTGGCGGCATTTTCTGAATTGTAGACCTATATATGGTTAGTAAATTAAAAATAGTGTTAGTAGAAGGAAGAGAACTATACGTTGTTGTTATTATGTATATATTATAACACTTACCCAATCAGTATACCATGTTGTAAATGACAAACACACTTGATCATGGCCATATAGCTCCACAAAATAACTGTAGTATCACATTAAAAATATAATTAATTTTCTTAATGAAATTGTAGTTGAATATGTTGTGTAAGTATTTAATTTCCTTACTCTAAAAAGGGCTGGACTTCTGGGCAATTCAGCAAGACATGTAGCGCTGCAGATTTTTTCTCCTTTTCGGTAAGTATGCGCAATCTACGCCTTTTTGAACCCTTACCCGGCTGATTGAAGATTGATAATGGTTGTACTGCGGCATCAGTCACGGCATCAGCGTGTCGATTAGGTCTGTTTCTCAAGCACGACACTTGATCATCAAAGTAGTAAGAACAAAAGTGGGTTGTTTCTCTAGCAAGATATGCTTCAACTATAGAGCCTTCCACCCTATTTTTGTTTTTGACACTCCTTTTAGACTTGCCAATGGTGCTGTAAAATTTTACGTTAGATATGTATATAATTGAAGAAATAAGAATAAATGTGTTGTAGTTACTTACCGCTCATAAGGATACATCCACCTATTTTGAACTGGACCTCCCATTAGGGCTTCGTGGACAAGGTGAATGGGAAGATGTTCCATCACATCGAAGAACCCAGGTGGAAGAATCTTCTCCAACTTATTACTGATAACAACAATATTTTCAGCCATCTTAATCAGATTTTCTACTCTCAATGTGCTGGAACACAAATCTTTGAAAAATAAACTGATCTCTGCCATCGGTTTCCATATATTTTCAGGCAATCCATTAAAAGCAATCGGAAGTAATTGTTCCATGAAAACGTGGCAGTCATGACTTTTCATCCCATGTAAGATTCCATGGTCCATGTCAACCCTCTTCCCCAAATTGGAGGCATATCCATCTGGCATCTTCAAACTCTGCACCCACTCACAAATTTTTCGCTTTTGTTCCATTGTGAATGAATAACTGGCCTTGGGCTTAAGCAACTTCTCATTGGCAGACTCTTGTAAATGTAACTCTGGTCGTCTACAGTGTTCCGGTAAGTCAAGTCTAGCCTTAATATTATCCTTTGTCTTGCCAGTTACATCCATTACAGTGTTGAACAAATTATCAAAATAATTTTTTTCAATATGCATAACATCAAGATTATGTCTGAGTAGATTATCCTTCCAATAAGGTAATTCCCAGAATATGCTCTATTTAGTCCAATTATGCGCAACACCGTACCCATGGAATTTATACGGTGGTTCCTCGGTAATCTTTGGCAAATTTTGAACCCTCTCCCAAATATCATGACCCGTTAATATTGGCGGTGGACCATTGTGTTCAGTTTTATTCTTTCTAAATGCATATTTCATTCTCCTGAACTCATGATTAGGTGGCAAGAACCGACGGTGACAATCAAACCATGAAGTTTTTTGACCATGTTTTAATGTGAATGATTTAGTATCTTCCATGCAGTAGGGACAAGCTAACTTTCCAGCAGTCATCCAC
Organism: Jaltomata sinuosa; assembly: GCA_003996215.1. NCBI lineage: Eukaryota > Viridiplantae > Streptophyta > Magnoliopsida > Solanales > Solanaceae > Jaltomata > Jaltomata sinuosa. The sequence goes on from QJPP01000571.1 coordinate 52,567, forward strand.
CCAGACAACATTCCATAGGCAGGAAAATCATTAATAGTCCACATTAAGGTAGCACGCAAGTTGAAATTTTGTTTACGAGAAATGTCCCATGTTTCAACCCCCACAGACCACAACAGTTTCAACTCATCAATCAAAGGTTGTAAGTACACATCGATCAGACCTTTTGGATTACGCGGGCCAGGAATAACACAATTCAGAAATATATATGGACTTGTCATACACATCTCAGGTGGAAGATTATACGGTGTAATAAACACAGGCCAACATGAATATGGTGCAGCCCCAACTGAAAAAGGGGTGAAACCATCAGCACACAAACCCAACCTAACATTCCTTGGTTCAGCTGCAAAATCTGGATAAGTTCTATCAAAATGCTTCCAGGCCTCTCCGTCTGATGGATGACACATGACACCAGGTGGTCTTCTATTTTCACGGTGCCATCTCATATGAGGAGCGGAGCTATTTGATGCATACAACCTCTTCAACCTTGGTATAAGAGGTAAATAATGCATCGTCTTAAAAGCAATTTTCTTTGAAATAGAACCACGCTTATAGCGAGGGTGTCCACAGAACTTACATGACTCTATATTGACATCCTCCTTAAAGTATAACATGCAACCATTTTCACAACAATCAATTCTGATCGAGGAGAGCCCTAACTTTGAAACCAATCTCTTTGCCTTATAGTAAGAATCAGGAACCTTTATATTGGAGTCAACTAATTCATTCATAAGGTCTATCATAGAGTCCATTGCTCCTTGAGCAACATTCCAATCAGATTTGATACTTAACAATCTAACTGCAACAGACAATTGAGAGTGCGGACTCCCCTCAAAGAAAGGACGACTAGCATCACGCAATTGTTCATAAAAATTGTGTGCTTCTTCATTGGGAGGTTCTTCTACATTTTCCCCAAATTCAAAATCAGAATGCATCCCAAAAGCATCATGAATCATATCCGGCATTCTAGAATCTTGGACATAATTATGTTCCTCAGATCTACTACTTTCACCAACAACAAAGTTACTAAACCTATTAATGTTACTATCAACTTCACCATGACTAGTCCAAACTGTATATCCTGGTTTAAAACCCTTGAACATAAGATGCATAGAAACATTCTCTGTTGTTTGATATCTCACGTTGCTACAGTTAATACAAGGACACCTAATCAACTTTGAAGTTAAAAAAGGCTCAAGTGTCTTTGCATGATTTATAAAACGAGTGACACCTTCTGCAAATTCCGGAATCATACCCGCTCGACCAGGATTGTTTCTATTATACATCCAACTACGATCAGGTTCCATCTACACAAAGAATAAATCAAACTAGAGCTTAATTAAATCACATTTGAACTAATTCCAATAACTAAATCACACTTCACTATTTTAAGTCACTAGTTCAAAATTCCAACTAACAACTAACTACACTTTACTTATTTTAAGTCACTAGTTCAAAATTTTAACTTACTACACTTCACTATTTTAAGTCACTAGTTCAAAATTCCAACTAACAACTAACTACACTTTACTTATTTTAAGTCACTAGTTCAAATTTTAACTTACTACACTTCACTATTTTAAGTCACTAGTTCAAAATTCCAACTAACAACTAACTACACTTTACTTATTTTAAGTCACAAATTCAATTTAACTTACTACACTTCACTATTTAAGTCACTAGTTCAAAATTCACTAACAACTAACTACACTTTACTTATTTAAGTCACTAATTCAAATTATAACTTACTACACTTCACTATTTTAAGTCACTAGTTCAAAATTTCAACTAACTACACTTTACTTATTTTAAGTCACTAGTTCAAAATTTTAACTTACTACACTTCACTATTTTAAGTCACTAGTTCAAAATTTCAACTAACAACTAACTACACTTTACTTATTTTAAGTCACCAATTCAAATTATAACTTAATAAACTTCATTATTTTAAGTCACTAGTTCAAAATTTCAACTAACAACTAACTACACTTTACTTATTTTAAGTCACTAGTTCACAATTTTAACTTACTACACTTCACTATTTTAAGTCACTAGTTCAAAATTCCAACTAACAACTAACTACACTTTACTTATTTTAAGTCACTAATTCAAATTATAACTTACTACACTTCACTATTTTAAGTCACTAGTTCAAAATTTCAACTAACAACTAACTACACTTTACTTATTTTAAGTCACTAGTTCACAATTTTAACTTACTACACTTCACTATTTTAAGTCACTAGTTCAAAATTCCAACTAACAACTTACTACACTTTACTTATTTTAAGTCACTAGTTCAAAATTTTAACTTACTACACTTCACTATTTTAAGTCACTAGTTCAAAATTTCAACTAACAACTAACTACATTTTACTTATTTTAAGTCACTAGTTCAAAATTTTAACTTACTACACTTCACTATTTTATAGTACGTAGGTTCAAAATTCCAATTAACAACTAACTACACTTTACTTTTTTTAAGTCACTAATTCAAATTATAACTTACTACACTTCACTATTTTAAGTCACTAGTTCAAAATTTCAACTAACAACTAACTACACTTTACTTATTTTAAGTCACTAGTTCAAAATTTTAACTTACTACACTTCACTATTTTAAGTCACTAGTTCAAAATTTCAACTAACAACTAACTACACTTTACTTATTTTAAGTCACTAGTTCAAAATTTTAACTTACTACACTTCACTATTTTAAGTCACTAGTTCAAAATTCCAACTAACAACTAACTACACTTTACTTATTTTAAGTCACTAGTCACTAGTTCAAAATTTTAACTTAATACAATACACTTCACACTAGTTCAAAATTAAGTCACTAGTTCAAAATTTCAACTAACAACTAACTACACTTTACTTATTTTAAGTCACTAGTTCAAAATTTTAACTTACTACACTTCACTATTTTAAGTCACTAGTTCAAAATTTCAACTAACAACTAACTACACTTTACTTATTTTAAGTCACTAGTTCAAAATTTTAACTTACTACACTTCACTATTTTAAGTCACTAGTTCAAAATTCCAACTAACAACTAACTACACTTTACTTATTTTAAGTCACTAGTTCAAAATTTTAACTTACTACACTTCACTATTTTAAGTCACTAGTTCAAAATTCCAACTAACAACTAACTACACTTTACTTATTTTAAGTTCATATTCAAAATTTTAACTTACTACATTCACTATTTTAAGTCACTAGTTCAAAATTCCAACTAACAACTAACTACACTTTACTTATTTTAAGTCACTAATTCAAATTATAACTTAATAAACTTCATTATTTTAAGTCACTAGTTCAAAATTCCAACTAACTACACTTCACAATCTTAAGTCATTAGTTCAAAATTTCGACTTACTAAATTTCACAATTTTAAGTCACTAGTTCATATTTTCAGTTTATATGCATGATAATGATGTGCCAAACACAATCAGTAGCCCAATGGCTCACAAATAAACCTATTGGCCCTGCACAGGCTCCAATCGCTCTACAACATACATAACCAGCTCTATAATCGAGATATCGATGTTCGAGACTCACGGACATTCCCAAATAACCCACCATCTATGGTCCAGAGGCATAATCAAGGCCACACAGGGCCACAAGGGTAATACTTAATGCTAATTAGTATTAAGTGTCAACACTAGATGGACACAAATTGATCTTGCAAGAAAATCAATTTTGTCATCAATAGGATCAACTAGTCTTGACACTTACTAATCAACCACATTATAATCAAATTAAAGACTAAGTGTCAACACTAGATGGACACAAATTGATCTTGCAAGAAAATCAATTTTGTCATCAATAGGATCAACTAGTGTTGACACTTATGCTAAACAAATACATTATAACTAAATTAAAGACTAAGTGTCAACACTAGGTGGACATAAATTGATCTTCCAAGAAAATCAATTTTGTCATCAATAGGATCAACTAGTGTTGACACTTATGCTAAACAAATACATTATAACTAAATTAAAGACTAAGTGTCAACACTAGGTGGACATAAATTGATCTTCCAAGAAAATCAATTTTGTCATCAATAGGATCAACTAGTGTTGACACTTATGCTAAACAAATACATTAACAATGACATGCCCTAGTTAAATGATAAATCCTAATTTAGTAACTAAAATTAACAAAGATAAACCCTAATTTAATAACTATAATTAATTAACAAGAAAATTAAAATTACTTACCTTGATGGACCCCCACCGGAGCAGCAACAGAGACGGCGATAGGCGGCAGCGGCAGGCGATAACAAACTTCAGCAGCAGCAGCGGCAGGAGAAGCGGCAGCAACCTTCAGCAGCAGCAGCGGCAGCAATGTGCAGCAGCAGCGGCAGCGGCAGCAGCAGCAGCAGCGGCAGCAGCAACCTCAGCAGCAGCAGCGGCAGCAACCTCAGCAGCAGCAGCGGCAGCAATGTGCAGCAGCAGCGGCAGCGGTGGAAGGCACCAACAGCGTCAGCAGCAGCAGCGGGAGCGGCAGCGGTGGAAGGCACCAACAGCGTCAGCAGCAGCAGCGGCAGCGGCAGCGGTGGAAGGCACCAACAGCGGCGGCAGCAGCAGCGGTGGAAGGCACAACAGCGGCAGCAGCGGGGGAATGTTTTCGGAGGGAGGGGGCGCCGGAGGTGAGGGTGGTGTGAGTGTGAGTGTTAGTTAGGGTGTTAGGGTTTTTAGGTGATAAAATTAAAAAAAAAAAAAAACCGACCACTTGAGGTCGGTATTTTTAAAAAATAAAGTATTTTTTGATAAACCGACCACTTGAGGTCGGTTTTTTTAAAAAATAAAGTATTTTTTGATAAAACCGACTACTTGAGGTCGGTTTTTTTAAAAAAACTAAAAGTAATTAATAAAAATTATTTAATCATCAACATATTTCATAAACTTGGATACATTATTGATTCGTTACATTACTCAATGATTATGCTACTATACAATGTATTTTATACTACTTGAATGGATTATCAATCGATTAATTAATTAGCTTTTGAATACGTACTATATATGTACATCATGACTAGACGAGACATATATTTAAGACGACAGACCAGTAATATATAGGACTTGGTTAATTATATTACTCAACGATCGTCATCGTATAGTACCTCATATGTACGTAATACAATGTATTCCACTAGCTACTTGGATGAATTGTCGATTAGTTAATTAGCTTTTGAATATGTACTATATATATAAACATACATCACTAAAGACGAGACATATATATTCAAGATGATGGACCATTTAATATACAGGACTTGATTAATTATATTACTCTATGATCGTATATTACCTCATATATGTACGTAATACAATGTATTCCATACTACTTGGATGGATTATCGATTGGTTAATTAGCTTTTGAATACGTACTATATATATACGTACAATATCGCCACAAAAAAATATATATTCAAGACGACAGATCATTACTATATATATAGGACTTGCTTATTTACATTACTCAACAATCGTGTACGTAATACAATGGTATTCCATTGCTTGGATGGATTATCGATTAGTTAATTAGCTTTTGAATACGTACTATATATATACGTACAATATCGCAACAAAAAAACATATATTCAAGACGACGGATCATTATAGTACATAGAATAACTTGGTTAATTATATTCAATGATCGTATATTAACTCATATGTACGTAATATACAACATATTCCATACTACTTGGTTATGGATTATATATCGATTGGTTAATTAGCTTTTGAATACGTACTATGTAGATACGTACATCACTAGACGAGACATATATTCAAGACGATGGATCATTATTATATATAATATATAGGACTTGGTTAATTACATTTCTCAATGATCGTATATTAACTCATATGTACGTAATATATGACGTATCCATACTACGTATTTGGATATGTATTATCAATCGGTTAATTAGCTTTTGAATACGTACTATATATATATATATACGTATATACATCACTAGACGAGACATATGTATATTCAAGACGATGTATAAGTTATGAGCGAATCTATGTATTATCTTATACAGGATATAGAAGGTGGAATAAGTAATACTTGTATAATTAATACATGAATAACTAATCTCTACATAACTAATACATGTATAAATAATATATAGATTACCTCATAACTAATATCTACATTACTAATACCTATATAACTTTAACTAGCTACCAAACGACCCCTTAGTGTTATACACAATAGAAAAATAGTGATTATTACAAATATTTTAAAGGTAATACCGACATCCGGAGGTCGATTTTATTCAAAATAATTAAATAAAAGTAAAATACCGACCTCCGGAGGTCGGTATTACCTTTAATTTTAATGAAAATAAAAGTAAAATACCGACCTCCGGAGGTCGGTATTACCTTTAATTTTAATGAAAATAAAAGTAAAATACCGACCTCCGGAGGTCGGTATTACCTTTAATTTTAATGAAAATAAAAGTAAAATACCGACCTCCGGAGGTCGGTATTACCTTTAATTTTAATGAAAATAAAATTAATTATGTTAAATAAACAATACCGACCTCTGAATGTCGGTATTAATATTATTTTTATTTTATAATATAAATAAAATAATTAAATAAAAAATAAAAAATAAATACCGACTTCGGGAAGTCACTATGAGAATAATTTAAGGTAAATAAAATCAATTATGTAAATTTAATATTACCGACATCAGGAAGTCGGTATTAATTTGTTTTTTTGTTTTTTATCTTTCAAAAAACCGACATCCGGAGGTCGGTTTATTTTAAAGTTATTAAAAATATTTCTTTTTTTCATTTTTTTATATTGAATTGAGATAAATTTAAATTTTATTTTTTATTTACTAATTCGATACCGACTACAAGAGGTCGGTTTTTCTTTATTTTATTTTTTTCTGGGAAGTTTCCGACCATCGGAGGTCGGTATTTGGTTTTCCCGCATTTTTTTTTCCAAATAAACCGACATCTTGAAGTCGGTTTTCTTAAGAAAATAAAATATTTTTTTGTTTTTAACAATACCGACTTCCGGAGGTCAGAAATTACCGACTTCCATAGGAGGTCGGTAATTTTGAGGTCGGTATTTGCAGTTTTTTTAGTAGTGAAATTCATTCTTAAACCCACCATTTTCTGGAGATGAATTTATGGTCGGACAAAATTGGAAATGTCAATTTCGTTTGCCCAAGGTTTCTTTCATCCACCCTACCCAAAGGGAGGGGTAGTTGTTGAGATCCTATTTTTACCCTCCACATTCGTGGTTAATTTCGAGCTTCTACTATTTTATAACAATTTTGAACTAATTATTTTTATAGAATTTTAGAATTTTTGAAATTAATTTGAGGATAATTTAGTAAGTTTAAGTGAAATATGTATACTCTATATTTAATTATATAGGATTATATAAATTCTACTTAAAAGAATGTTTTAACATTTATGTTTAATGAAAATCATGTCTAAAGTTTAAATTGTGCTTTGTTTTCCCTCAAAAATTATTTAAAATTAGAAATTGATCAAACAATTAGTTTCGTGATTTTAAATAAAATAATTACGTCTTATAAAGTAATTATTCTTAATTGTTAAAGCTAGAATCTCAATAATTGATTAAGGATTTAATTCATATTATTTTAATTTTGGCCTAAATTCCCAGTTTTTGGTCGATTTGGTTATATTTTAAATCAAATTGGTTAGATCTTAAATCAAATTGGCCACATTTGCAAAGAAATGTGACCAATTCCTTAGCCATTTTCTCCCTCCTCTATTTCAGCCATCTTTGGCACAACTAAACTAATGTTCTAGCGCAACGTTCACACAAATACCCGACCCAAATGCCTTTATACTCCCTCATCAGATACACACACACATATATATCTAATTATACAATCCCCCACACTATATTCTCCTAAATATTCCCACTCTCCTCACGCGTCACTTTTTCCCAAGAAAAAGAACGTGTTGTACCATTGCAACACGCCTCAACTTTCCACCTCTTCTCTTTCTTCTTCGTTTCTGCTAGAAACCAACGATTTCAAGAGAAGAACAACAACAACAACTCGCAAATGACAACATATAGTAGACAAACGATGCCCAAATTTCCTTGTTTCCTTCAGATTCTATCAAAGCTCTGTTAACTCCTCCGTCTCCTCACAGTTGAAGCGCTGGAAGAACCGTGAAGGTTCTAGAAGGGGACAAGTGTCCCTCTCAACATTCTTCTCCGCAAATTGTGGCAAAATTTCCTCAATCTTTACTGAATTAGTACATTACATGGTTGTACCCACCTTATCCTCTTGAAAGAATTCAAAATCCATCAACAAAAATCCACTCGTTTCCCCCCCTATTTCCACCTGAAAACTCCCCTATATAAACCCTCTAAGATTGAGGTGTGAAGAGGCAGCTCTTTTGAGGAAAAATTGGGGATTTTGGAGAAGCATTTCTTTAATCTCATGCAACCAAAATGGTTTTAGAGATTAAACGCAAAAGCTATCCTCCGACGGGTAAAAATCTTAACTTCGGTGAAGTGGAAGTCTCCGATGAAGCTCGTGAATCTTGGTTTGCTGCTCATAAACAGTCCAAGGAGTCCTAGCATTACCTTCTCGAGTCTGCCTCATCACAAAGGGCAAAAGACGGACAAAGTTGAAGTCAAGAAGAAAGGAAAATAGTCCATTGGCCTAAGTTCTAATGGACACGAAAGGGAAGCTAAAATACAAAGAATTTGAAGATGGAGCAGAATAAAAATGGGCTTAACTCGATTAAATCTGGTAGTTCGAAATGGGCAATTTGTAGGGGTTTAGGCCTATGTGCCTAAACCCAACTTCTTTCTTCTCTTTAATTTCTATTTATATAATTATTAAAATATTATTGTGTATGTAAAACTAACCTCATTTTACTTAACTTAGTTATTTTCCCCTTTGGAATACCATTATCTCCTTTTCGCAAATTCCCCATTTTATTTTTTAAATTAATCAATCAATTTCGAAAATCTTAATTAGTTTTCTTGAAGTTGTCACTTAATTCATTCCCTTTCAATTTTATTCAAATCGCTCAATATTTTTTTATTATGGATTTTCTCCTAAAATTGACTCTTTCCTTATAAAATATTCCCATGTTCTCTTAAGTTAGTCAAATAAAATAAGTTAGAAAAATAACCGGATAACCGTGTATTAGCAGACACTTTTAGTGCCTTAAAAACCTTCTAAAAGTGTTAATTTGAACTTCTTATCCGAATTTCTTAAATTCGAAAGATTTTTATCTGTTTTAAATCTTTTGAATATCTTTTTAAAGGTTTTCTTGATTTTTCCTAAAAATTAAGTGGCGACTTTGTTTTAATTAAATTTGGAGATTTTTTTTCAAGTTTTCAAGTTTAATACAAGTCAAAAACCATTTCAAAAATGAAGTTGCTTTTTCTTTTGAAAAACGAAAGTGAAAAATACGATAAAACAATAATCATAGTGTAAGAAACTTACCCCATGAATGAATCTTGAAAATCCCCTTCTGAATCTCCCAAAATTGACTGCCAAGCTCCAAAAATTGAGATATGGAGAAATTGAATGAAACAGGAAAGATCCATTGCCTGATACATAGAGTTTCTACACCTCCTAAGGTTTGGCTCATGCGCAATGCCATATGTGCGTTGGATCTTCCACAACAATGAAAGTCACTTTTCATGTGTCCCATCCCAGGATCGGACTCTATTTTACAGGAGTAAGCTCGCGGGCGCAACAAAGCATTGCAGTTGTGGCTTCGCCATTGCAAATGAGTCCTCAAAGAGCGATCATGCTCCATCTGACCAAGCTCCACAAGAGTGATCCATCTCCACAAGCACGATCCCATAGGAGTAGAGAAATTCCACAGTTACGACTCCATCAGTGCAAATAATTCTTCGCAGGGGAAGACATGGCCCAGCTGACCAGGCCTGCAGGAATGATCCCTTGGCCACATATGTGACTTCGCTTGTGTGGACCAAGAATCGCAGGTGCAACAAACAAGAACCATCAAACCGCAATAATAATAACAAACTATCAAAGCTTGGCATTAACCCCTGGAACTCACTTGAAACCCATGAACACAAACCACATATGCTACCAAACTAGAAATGACATTCTGAACTCAATAGAGTCATCAACATCGAATAGAGGTCGTTGAAATGACATTCTGAACCAAAGTCAACACTATGATACAACTTTCAACTTTCCAATCAACTACTCAAAATCCAACTAAATGCCTCAAAACTCAAATCAAAGGTTCTACTACCACAAAAATAATATTCCATAGCTAACGGATTTGACAGAATCCCCATATGACCTTAAAATCTCTAAATATTGACCAAAGTCAACCATACCAACTCCAAAACCTTCCAAAATGAAAAAATCTTAGAGAACCTAACCAAAAACCTTGAGAACCATGCAACCACTCTTGCAGACTAAAAATACCATAATATCACTATGGGAAAGGGTAAAACTGTCACTCCCAAGACCAGGCCCTGGACATAATAGGCAACCTAGGCCAATGCAGGTCTGCAAAGACTCCTTAGCATACTATTATGAGCATTAAAATAAGCATTTACAAAAAAAAGGACCCATTTGATAATATCATTGAAAACATAATTAAAAGGTAACCAAGTATTGGGAAAGAAATATTTAAACAATATTTACATAGGTCTACGAAGCCTCTAACATAAGAATAAAATATCTAAGCCGGGATCTGACCCCGACAATACCATAGTACAGAAACCAAGGTCTAAAAGTAAGGATTTAAACTGCCTACTGGAAGATGGAGGGCTCACCACTAGCTAATACTGTCCCAAATGATCCTAATGCGGCACAGAATTATGAGAAAGTGTCTCAGAACCTACATCATAAAATGATATAGTGTCCGAGGATGGTCAGTATGATGAGTACTGGTATGCAAACCTGTAACGACTGGGTCCATCATTATAGGTAGTCCAATCATGCCAAGTTTTGGTAAGGTTTCAGAGTGGAAGTGAACGTCGGTCAGCCTCTGCCATAGCGAGCGACTTCGTTATGGTGTTACCGCTATAGCAGAGCGGACCACTATAGCGGGCTCGACGGGAATTAATGCAGAAACATTTCCCAAAATATTTAGTTTTCACAATTTCGTTTTGGGAGAAGTGCAAGGCGATTCCAGGCAATTTTCCTCTTTTTTCCATTGTTTTTCTTCCCTAAGGTAAGGTTTCTACTCCCCAGTATTTGTAATACTTTTCCTATGCGGTAGAATTGCTAGGAGGAAACTTGGGGAAAAGTTGGAATAACCTAGGAATGGTAGAATCCGGGGAAGAAGGGAGATTCTAGGTATGGAAGTTCTTGGGTATTGTTAAAAGTAAGGTTTCATGATCATATATTGCTAAATTCTCTATTGTTATCCGTGAAAATGATAGAACTTTAATGGCGGGAAGCCCGGGAAAAAGGGTAGGATAATCATGGGTGGCCTGGGGGTCTGGGATTTGGTGTAATACGGGTAATGTGCAGGCCTTGTTTGTTAATTTGAGTACTTGTATATTGTTTTATACCAAGAACGAGAAAGGAATCCAGAACACGGGAAAGCTCGGGTTGAGTAGAGCTTGGAGCATTTTGAGGTAGGTGATGGCTTATGATTCCTGTGAATGTTGTATGTTTTTGTACTCTTATCTTAGTGTTGTATGAATTGCATTGCTTAGAGGATATGTGTAGAATGTCTAAGGGTCCTGTTTTACAGTCTGTGAGTTGAACGGTGTGTACTTGTTAGTTTACAAGTTGTTTGTTCATTATTTGACTGTGGATTATTGATATTCTTTTAGCTCGAGTACCACGCCTAGTATGGGTATACTAATTGTTAGCATGGGTACCATGCCTAGTACAGGTATGACAAATTGTTGGCTCAGGTACCATGCCTGATATGAATTACTAACGGCTAGCTCGGGCACCACGCCTGGTACGGGATTATTTTACTGCATCATTGCATTTTTATTATTGCATTGCATTAACTGTTATTGGTTCCGTGAGTGGACTGGGCTGCTTTATTGAATTGTGATATTAGTTGGTGGTCCTTGAGTAACCGGGAATTCTATAATATTTGTTGAATAGGTCTTGGACTAGGCCGGGTTGTCTGTTAACACTTAGGTGTTGTTTAGAGGGGATCCCAGGGTGAGTCCGGGCTAGGCAGAAAGGATGGTTATTTGTTTTGTGATTGTTGGTTATGGTTATCAAGGGTGGATTTCATGCGGGAACAAGTTAGGTAGAGACTTGTAGTCTAAGGGAGCCTATTTACTTGTTGCATGTTTTCTCTACTTGTACTTGATTTGCTGTACTAAATTTTACACTATTTATTTGGAACTATCTGATGATCCTACCAGTACACCGTGGTGGTGTACTGATACTTCACTTGCTTTTCTTTCTTGTGAGTACATGCAATCTTTTAGCTGCTGAGATGCGACCTCATTTGTAATACCAGCGTTTCCAGACTTCAAGGGTGAGCTGTTTAGATCGAGCTGCCTTGAACCTATCATTAGAGTTGTAGACCATTTATTTCGGACTTAAAATATTTTCCTTATGTTTTGGGGTTGCATCCCCATACTCTAGATTTGGTAGAATTGTTTGGTACTGCGACTTTTAGATTCTAGGGGGGTAATTTCCACAGGTTAATGTTGATGAAGTTATTTTCCTTATTATTGAAATGCTAGTTTACTTTTTGCACTTGGTTTTGAGCTGTTAGAATGGTTAAGTTTGGGGAAGTGATGGTTCGCTCATTCGGGGTTTGGGTGAGTGCCACTCACGGCGGTCTAGGTCATGACAAAGATGGTATCAGAGCCCTAGGTTCGTTGATCTCGTCATAACAAACAGGTCTAGTAGAGTCTTGGAGAATGGTGCAGAGACGTCCGTACTTTTCTTCGAGAGGCTATGGGGCTTTAGGAAAAACTATCTCTTCCTTCTTTCCTTCAAGCTATAACTTGATTCCAAATTGTTTCTGGTGATACAAATTCGTATCTAACCTCATTCACTCTTCTGTCCGCATATGGTTAGCACAAGGAACAATGGAGCTAGAGCAGCGGTCCCAACAGCGGGCTTGGCTATCCATAGTAAAGGCAGGAGAAGGGGCAGAGGAGGAGGTAGAGCTATACCCGCCAGGGGTAGGGCTCGAGGTGCTGCTGATACACATGAGGAAACCCCTCCCCTACCTCAGGAACATATTGCTGAAGATCTAGAAGTTGTGGCTGAAGATGGTGAGGCTGAGGCAGAGGCGACACCGGTTGTGGGTGCAGGCCATCCTACTATGACACCAGAAGCCTTCCAGTAGGCTTGGAATATTTTGAGTGGGTTGGTTGGTACTGGAGCCATACCCGCAGATTTTGCAAACTAGGCCTTGGATACTCACCCAACGGTTACTACAACACCTAGAATGGATGCAACGTCAGGCATAAATAATTTCTTTAGGCCAATTCTAGGCCCAGTGATGACAGGAAATAAGCATGAAATGCTGGCAAAGTTTCTCAAGCTGAAACCTCCTTCATTTCAGGGTACGGATAGAGAGGATAATTATAAGTTTATCTTGGATTTCTATGAGAGGTTGCACAAACTGTGTATTGTACATCAGCATGGGTTTGAGTTTGTTACATTTTAGCTGCACGGTGATGCTAAAAAGTGGTGGAGGTCCCATGTGGAGTGTCGGTCTTTTGTGCTACCCCCACTGACTTGGGATTAGTTCCACGCCCTATTTTTAGATAAGTACGTACCCTGTACTTTGAGGGACCAGAAGAAAGATGAGTTTTTGAACTAGGAGTAGGGTGGCATGTCAGTCTCTGCTCACGAGGCTAAGTTCCACGCTTTGTCTCATTTTTCCACACAGATGTTGGGTTCCGAGGAGGAACGGGTCTGGTTGTTTGTGAAAGGGTTGAATACTAAGATAAAGGTACTGTTAGTGTATATGACTTCTTTAGGAAAGGGCTTTAATGATGTGGTAGATTATGTGAAGAAGTTAGAAGGAGTTAAGCAAGTGGGGCAGGCTAAGGCTTTAGCCAAGAAGCCCCGAAATCAGGGAAATTTTGGTGGTTCGTACTCCATGGGCCAGAATCAGTAGGCATACTCAGCACGTCCTATTCAATCAGCTCTGCCAGCTGCTACGGGTGGTCGTTAGGGAGCTCATAATCAGTTTTCAGGTCCTAGAGACCAGGGAGGGTCTTATACATCAGCTAGCAGGCCTACACTTGATCGTGGTTTCTTTCATTGTGGTGATGTGGGCCACTTTAAGAGGGAGTGCCCGCTCAGGCAGATAGGTAATCAGGGTCAGCAACAGTCTAGAGTGGTGGTTCCGGCAGGTAGAGGCGGTAATGCTAGAGGTCATCCATAGGGTGGGCGAGGTAACTTTCAGGGAGGCCTGAGTGATATAGGGAATAGCGGCGCGGGCAGGGGTGCAGTACGGCCGGTCTGGGAAGTTTCCCGGATTGATGATCGAGCTCATTGCTCTGCATTTCTAGGGAGGACTGAGGCAAAAGCATCAGATGCAGTGATCACATGTACTATTCTTGTCTGCGACAAAATGGCTTCGGTATTATTTAACCCAGGTTCTACCTATTCTTATGTATCTATGAGTTTTGCGTTGGATCTGGAACTGATTTGTGATATCCTTGATTCCCCTATCCATGTTTCTCCTGGTTGGACAGTCTGTGATTGTGACTGTTCTTTTGTATTTGTGGGGTTGCATACTTGGGTAGAAATTGTAATCCTGGATATGACTAATTTTGATATTATCTTGGGCATGACCTGGTTGTCCCCTTATCATGCTGTGTTAAACTATAACACCAAGACTGTGGCTCTAGAGATTCCGATTAAGGATAGACTAGAGTGGGAAGGGGTGTAGAGGCCTAAGCTAGTTAAGGTCATATCATTCGTTCGGTCTAGGAAACTAGTGGGGAGGGGATGTCTAGCCTTCTTGGCTCATCTCCGGGATGATAGTGTGGAGTCCCCACCTATTGAGTCAGTTTCAGTGGTTTCAGAGTTTCTAGAGGTGTTTCCAGTGGATTTTCCTGGTATGCCTCTAGGCAGAGATATCGACTTCTGTATTAATCTGTAGCCTGACACTCGTCCCATTTCTATTCCTCCATATCGAATGGCTCCGGCAGAGTTGAGAGAACTTAAGACTCAGCTGCAGGAACTCCTAGATAAGGGATTTATCCATCCTAGTGAGTCGCCTTGGGGTGCTACTGTTTTGTTTGTAAAGAAAAAGGATGGTAGTATGCGGATGTGCATAGATTATAGGCAGTTGAACAAGGTGACCATCCAGAATAAATACCCTTTACACCAGATTGATGATTTGTTTGACCAGCTTCAGGGTGCATCGGTGTTTTCAAAAATCGACTTGAGGTTGGAGTACCATCAGTTGATTATTAAGCCTGAGGACATTCCTAAGACTGTCTTTTGGACTTGGTATAGGCATTACGAGTTTCTAGTAATTTCATTTGGTTTGACCAATGCACCAGCAGCATTCATAAGTTTGATGAATGGGGTATTTAAGTCATATTTGGATTCCTTCGTAATTGTGTTTATCGATGATATTTTGATCTACTCCAAGAGTAGGAAGGAACATGCTAGTCATCTCCGTATTGTGTTAGACATCTTGAGACGCTAGAAGCTTTATGCGAAGTTCACTAAGTGTTAGTTTTGGTTGACTTCAGTTGCATTTTTGGGGCATTTAGTGTCAGAACAGGGGGTGATGGTAGATCCCCAGAAAATTGAAGCAGTTAAGAGTTTGGCCCAGCCTAGCTCTGTGATTGAGGTGAGGAGTTTTGTTGGGCTTGTAGGGTACTACCGGAGGTTATTTATGGATTTTGCTACTATTGCTACTCAACTGACAAGGCTGACACAGAAAGATGTACCATTCGTGTGGTCCAACAAGTGCGAGGAGAGCTTTCAAAAGCTCAAGACACTTCTAACCATGGCTCCTATATTGTCCTTGCCGGTTGAAGGTAAAGACTTTATTGTTTACTGTGATGCTTCACATTGTGGTTTGGGTGCTGTGTTGATGCAGGATAAGAATGTGATAACCTATGCATCTAGGCAGTTAAAGGTGCATAAGAGGAACTACCCGACTCACGACTTGTAGTTGGCAGCAGTGGTCTTTGTACTCAAGATTTGGAGACACTATCTCTCTGTTGTCAAGTGTGAAGTGTTCACTGATCATCGCAGTCTGCAGCATGTGTTCACTCAGAAGGATTTGAATTTGAGGCAAATAAGGTGGATGGAGTTATTGAAGGACTATGATGTGGCCATTCAATATCATCTGCGTAAGGCTAATGTGGTAGAAGACGCATTGAGCCAGAAGACAGTTAGCATAGGTAGTTTGGCTTGTTTGGGGGTGTCCAAACGACCACTAGCAAGGGAAATTCGGGCTTTGGAGGCCAAGTTCATGCACTTGGGGGTTTTAGAACAGGTTGGTTTGTTGCCAGTATTGAGGTCAAAGGCACTTTCATAGAAGAAATAAAGGCCAAACAATTTTAGGATCCAAAACTGAGTAAGCTTCGAGGTTCAGTAATATCTAGGGAATCCAGGGACGTTATGCTAGACTCTGGTGGAGTGTTAAATTTCAGAGAAAGGATTTGTGTTCCTCGGGTTGAGGATATAATTCAAAAAATCTTGGCAGAAGATCATGGTTCGTGGTACTCAATTCATCCGGGTGTGACTAAAATATACAGGAACTTGAGGTAGTGTTATTGGCATTAACCCCTGGAACTCAATTGAAACCCATGAACGCAAACCAAATATTCTACCCAACTAGAAATGACATTTTGAACTCAATAGAATCATCAACATCGAATAGAGGTCGTCTTCAATGAATGTTGACCAAAGTCAACACTATGATAAAACTTTCAACTTTCCAATCAAATACTCAAATCCAACTAAATGCCTCAAAACTCAAATCAAAGGTTCTACTAACACAAAAATAATATTCCAGAGCTAAAGGAACTGACAGAGTCCCCATACGACCTCAAAATCTCTAAATACTGACTAAAGTCAACCATAGCAACTCCAAAACCTTCTAAAATGAAAAAATCTTAGAGAACCTAACCAAAAATCTTGAGAACCATGCAACCACTCTTGCAGACTAAAAATACCACAATACCACTATGGGAAAGGGTAAAACTGTCATGCCCGAGACCAGGTCCTGGACATAATAGGCAACCTAGGCCAATGAAGGTCTTAGAAGACTCCTTAACATAATATCATGAGCATTAAAATAAGCATTTACAGAAAAAAATAGACACATTCGATAATATCATTGAAAACATAATTAAAAGTTAACCAAGTAATGGGAAAGAAATATTTAATATTTACATAGGTCTACGAAGCCTCTAACATAAGAATAAAATATCTATGTCAAGACCTGACCCCGACAATACCATAAAACAGAAACCACGGTCTAAAAGTAAGGATTTAAACCGCCTTCTGGAAGATGGAGGGCTCACCACTTGCTAATACTGTCCCAAATGATCCTAATGCGGCACAGAATCATGAGAAAGTGTCTCAGAACCTACATCATGAAATGATATAGTATCCGAGGATGGTCAGTACGATGAGTACTGGTATGCAACCCAGTAACGACTGGGTCCATCATTACGTGTAGTCCCATCGTGCCAAGTTTTAGAGTTAGAAAACTCTGGGTTTGGGAGTTTGAATTCTAGGCTAGGCTAGTCTCAGCTGGTTTAGGAGTGAGGCATGGTCTAGGGAAATCTGGATAAGGATTGGGTTAGATGTCTTGTGTTGATCTAGTTTTTCTCGTAGCTAACACATAAAAGAGTCTGGGGGACTTTTCTGAATCGAATTCGGGTAAGTAGAACTCCCGGATTCGAAGTTGACGTGAAGGGGTTGTTTTGGGACATCAGGAAAATAAGTGTGTTGTAAAATAGACTAGTTTTTGAGATTTTACGACTTTCTATCTCATGTCAACCACTATAACCCTCTGCCATAGCGACCTCTATTGTAGCGGAGAAATTACCGCTGCAACAGAAGTCAATGTCGGTCAGCCTTCGCCATAGCGGGCGACTCTGCTACGGCAGTACTGCTATAGTGGAGCGGACTGCTATAGCAGGATCGACGGGAATTAATGCAGAAACATTCCCCAAAACATTCAATTTTCACAATTTTGTTTTGGGAGAAGGGCAAGGCAATTCCAGGCAATTTTCCCCTATTTTCCATTGTTTTTCTTCCCTAAGGTAAGGTTTCTACTAGTCTTCGTAATAATTTTCTGATGCGGTAGAATTGCTAGGAGGGAACTTGGGGAAAGGTTGAAATAACATAGGAATGGTAGAATCCGGGGAAGAAGGGAGATTCTAGGCATGGAAGTTCTTGGGTATTGTTAAAAGTAAGGTTTCATGATCATATATTGCTAAATTCTCTATTGTTATCCGTGAAAATGATAGAACTAGGGAAATTAATGGCGGGAATCCCGGGAAAAAGGGTAGGATGATCATGGGTGGCCTGGGGGTCTGGGTCTTAGAGCATTTTGAGGTGGGTGATGGATGGATTATGATTCCTGTGAATGTTGTATGTTTTTGTACTCTTATCTAAGTGTTGTATGAATTGCATTGCTTAGAGGAATTGTGTTGAATGTCTAAGGGTCCTGTTTTACAGTCTGTGAGATGAATGGTGTGTACTTGTTGGTTTAGAAGTTGTTTGTTCATTATTTGACTGTGGATTGTTGACATTCAGTTAGCTCGGGTACCATGCCTGGTACAAGTATACTAACAGTTGTCACGGGTACCACGCCTGGTACAGGTATAACAAATGGTTGGTTCGGGTACCACCCCTGGTACGAATTACTAACGGTTGGCTCGATTACCACGCCTAGTATAGGTTTATTTTACTATATCATTGCATTGTTATTGGTGCATTGCATTGACTATTATTGGTTCCGTGAGTGGATCGGGATGCTTTATTGAATTGTGATATTGGTTGGTGGTCCTTAAGTGACCGGGAATCCTGTTATATCTGTTGAATAGGTCTTGGACTAGGCCGGATTATCTGTTAACACTTAGGTGCTGTTTAGAGGTGATCCCAGGGTGGGTCCGGGCTAGGCAGAAAGGATGGTTATTTGTTATGTGACTGTTGGTTATGGTTATCAAGGGTGGATTTCATGCGAGAACAAGTTAGGTAGAGACTTGTAGTCTAAGGGAGCCTGTTTAGTTGTTGCTTGTTTTCCGTACTTGTACTTGATTTGTTGTACTAAATTTTACACTATTTATTTGGAACTGGTTGATGATCCTACCAGTACACAGTGGTGGTGTACTGATATTGCACTTGCTTTTCTTTCTTGTGAGTATAGGCAATCTTTCAGCAGCTGAGACGTGACCTCATTTGTAGTACCAGCGTTTCCAGATTTTAAGGGTGAGCTATTTCGATCGAGATGCCTTGAACCTATCATTAGAGTTGTAGCCCATTTGTTTCTGGCTTAAACTATTTTCCTTATGTTTTGGGGTTGCATTCCCGTACTCTAGATTTGGTAGAATTGTTTGGTACTGCGACTTTCAGATTCTAGGGGGGTAATTTCCGCAGGTTAATGTTAATGAAGTTATTTTCCTTATTATTGAAATGCTAGTTTACTTTTTGCACTTGGTTTTGAGCTGTTTGAACGGTTATGTTTGGGGAAGTGATGGTTCGCTCACCCGGGGGTTGGGTGAGTGCCACTCATGGCGGTCTGGGTCATGACAAACCCAAGGGAAGGGACAATGCAGTTTATAAAGCAAGTCATAAGAATCGTGACATAAATCATAATAGAAAACAAAATATGGGCCAGGTATTCAAAACATTACATGACGCCATTTATTATTTTTACTTCTAAACTATATGGTTTAACCAACATGTCATACATAATACACCACGGGCTATGTGGGTGTGATCAACATAGCCCCAATTAATGTTTGTCGCATGAATCAGGATCCTTCTGTATATAACATCATAAAGGCCTACATAAATCAACCTCATAGAGGAAAAACATAAGGTCGTTCAATTAAGGAGCGAACCATCCGCTGCATCGACAAAACATAGGTTTTGGGTAATGAGCCTTTTGAACTCACACCTTCTCGGTTAACCATCTAATTCTCTTTAAGCCCATATTTTAATTCTCTCAAATAATAAGTAAAACATTCTTAAGGGACATTTGTCATTCGTAAGTCATCCGTTAAATTGGTATCGTCATCCCAAGACTTGCAAGTCATAAATTTCATAATTTGCAAAAAACAATTTCAAATCTGAGGGATGTACAAATCCTTTTCTTTTTCGTCAAAAGTTATGATTTAAATAGTAAAATGATTTGCAAAAAAAAAAGAATCATGACTTCTTAACTTATATATGTCCCAACAAACTTTTCATATAAGTAGGGTTTTGTATTTCAAACAATAATCTCAACTCTCAAAGAAATTCATAACCAAAGAGTAATTTCATAGGCATGGATTTGCAAACTTTAAGTAAATCTTCCTTTCAAAAACCATTCAACAACCCACATTCAAAACTCGCATAAAATATCTTTCATAGTTAAGAAATCAACCAATAATAGATTTAGTTGAAAGAGGATTGTTCAACATACCTTAAACGTTCAGAGGATTAGTGATTAGAAAAGAGAAAATTGGACTTGATTCTTGAGCAAAAATCTAGAACTTTTTGTGCTTGCTTTGGAGAAGTAGAAGAGGAATTTTGAGAGGTAGTAGCGTATGAAAATTCTGATGAGAAGAAAGGGTTTTATTCAATTGAGGGTAAAGAAAAATTGGCAGGGAAGAAATTACCCTTAAAGGGGTTTTGCAGGACAAAGGGCACACTAAAAGAAAGGCTGTAGGGATCGTACGCTAAGGATGATGCTTTGCGTGCCCAGCAGCGTGCACTACCTTGCCTGTGTGAGCAGAAGCACGCGTTCACGCATGCTTTTGGCCTCACTTTGTTGTTTCGTCATGCACAAAGTTTCCTTGGAATGCTACCTCCACAACATATATATATACCAATCATTTTAAGATGATTTTTCACTAGTGCTAAGGCCAACCAAGTTCACTTAGAGTCCAAAAAGGCAAGGCTAATATATATGAACGCGAAGACATTTTTTGGGGTATTACAATATCTTTCCCTTGGGATCATTCGTCCTTGAATGATGGCTGTAACTAGAAGAAAATTGTTATACCAACTAAAAGTAAAACCTTTTGGCTTTATGGAATGAATACCGAAAAGTCTGAACTTAACTGATTACTTTTGACTGACAGGAACTGTACTTATCAACATGAACTTAACTGAACATGACGCTTTTGGTCTATTTGGAGCCAATATGTATCAACTCTGAATTGGACTGATATGAGGAGCATCATAGAAGCTATGAAGAGATGGCTGAGCAAGAATTATAGGTACAAGGAACTATCATAGACACGATTCATTGCATGAGTGACATGAGTCCTCTTAATGAGAAATACCAACATGGCCTGAGTATACTAGTCATCTCACATGGGTTCATAGAGTACAAACAACATGGACTTGGAAATAAGTCTTATTCGATCTAAAGCTGCTAGACATACGCTCGACATGGAGTAAGAATGTAACACCCCAGCATCTGAACCAGCTACTGTACTGTACTCAACATAAAAAATTTAGAAAAAATCAAGTTTCCAGGAATCACGGTTGAGATCACGGACCATAGTTTGGAATCACGGTCTGTCGTCTGAGTCCCCATTTCCAGTAAACCCCCAGTTCATACCTCAGAAACCACGAGTTAGACCACGGATCGTAATTTAGAACCACAGTCCATCCTGTCACCCGTGGTTTCCCTTAATCAGAGGACCATCAGTCCAGGGTTCAGTAACCACGAGTCATATGACAAACCATCATTCAGGACCACCATCCATCCTATGAACTGATGGAACCAGAACCACATAGACCCCTAGCCCTTGTCCCAGAAACCACGAGTTGGGTTACTGACCGTAATTCAGAACCATGGTACGTCCTTTGAATCATGGAATCCTCAGACTAGACTAAAGTCCCAGGAACCATGAGTCACATGATGAACCATCGTTCAAGAGTACGGTCCATCCTGTAGAGTCATGGTTCCCTCAGATTAGAGAACCTCCAAGACCCCTGGAAAGGACCATGACTAAATTGACGGTCCATCATTCAGGACTATAGTCCCTCAACCAAGTCGTGATCCCTGAGTCGCGATTTTCATCAGAACTCTTTTAAATTTCCTAGGGGTATTCCGGACATTTCCTACCTCTTTTAAAGCCTAGGCTATAATGTTTTGACTACTCTAATCCTAATTAATTAGTCAATAACAACCTAAAACATTCATTCTCCTAAATTCATTAGACTTAGAAAGAAAAGAAACAAAAGAGGCGACAGTTTTCTCTCAAGAACAAGCAGAGGTCTTCTTCAAGTTCAGCCCTAAAATCCAACGATTTTCTCCATAGTTTCTTCACCAGGTATGTGGGATTTCACTAGTGGGTTCCTTTCACCCACTTGGTCCCTAGAACTCATCCAGTTCCTTTAGTTCTCCTTGATTAATTAAACCTAGGGTTCATAAACCTTATAGATTTCTTTGCTATTCGTATGTTATAACTTATATGATGCGTAGTTCATGTTTCTTGGAGAATTAGTACAATTCATGTATAGAATGCAGAAACCCTAGTTTGTGTACTTCATGAATTATACTTATTAGGTAGGTCAGGCAGCTAATCATGCTTCAGAACTTGAATGCCATATCTTTCAGCATGTTTATGTGCATTCTCAGATTATATCAGTATTTTGAGCTATCCAGTATTACAGTTGCAATTTTTATCTTACATTCAGTTGGGAGTAAACTTAGCACTGAGTGGACAAAGGGATGAAGGCTCACTCTTAAGTTTAGGCTGAGACCTTTGGTAGCAATCCCTGAGTTCCAGAACTATGGTGCCACCGTAGGTTCTAAAGGGGTCAACCATCAGATTAGGCTTGACACCCTTGTCCCTTATGGACATCAGTTAGTGGATCCACGTCAGACTTGCTCATACCCTTGGCAAGGTATGAACACCCTTCCATCCAAGGTTACAGGTTGGCCCCATAGTTAGCTCAACTTGGGTATGTCGGTTAATAGAATCTCCCATAATCAGACTCATGTTGCATTGACCTTATATTCAGTTATTCAGTTCAGCATGTGATATGTTCATGATATTTATTAGGTCATTGCATCTCAACTTACTTCTCAGTTATGCTTCAACATACATATTTCCATGTTCAGTTATTATGTTGTTCAGCTTAGCCCATATCCCGCATACTCAGTACATTCAAAGTACTGACGCATACTTTTGTGCTACATCATTTTATGATGTAGGTTCAGGCGCTCAACATCCAGACTATGTTTAGATAAATTTCTAGTTTGTACTCAGAAGCTGCAGTGGTGAGTCCTCTTAGTTCGAGGAAGATAGACATCCTTTACCTTTCAGTCTTCTTATTTCTGTTTTTAGATTGTTAGAGTTAGCTGGGGGCATGTCCCAGCAACTTATATCAGTTAGAGGCTTTCAGACATATACTAGATTCAGCTTGAGTTGTTAGTGTTGTTTCCAGACCTCATTATACTTTTTTCATATATTTTATATATTCAGATGTTTAGGGCTTTCCCCCCCTTCAGATATAAAATTACTTTTAGCTTCCGCACAATACTTGATTTAATTAAAATTTGTATAGATATGCCATGACATGGGTTAGCTTGGGGTCACTTGTGACTCTAAGAGCCATGTTGCATCTAGGGGGTAGCCTCGGGGTGTGACAAAGAATATAACTACTCTCACCTCATATGCTACGATTGACATCTCTCCACCTTAGAAATACTTTTCTATTACATAACCTCCTCTGAATACTACTCATCATCGCTTACGAATTGAAATTTTCACATTGATGCATAAGCTACTAAGTCTTTATCTAACATCTTGCTTTCACCCTGTTCAATCCTAACTTGAAGGCATAAAGTGCTACATCTAATGTGATCTGCTCTTAGGTTTATCCTAAACTCGTCAAAGTCTCTTCTCACATCTAGATTTACCCTCCAAGAATACTACTTCTCCTTATCACCTTAATCAATTAAGCTCAAGCTTCAGCAAGAGGACACTTGTCACACAATGCAATTGCCTCAAGTATTCAAAATCACATTCAAGCCTATCACTATATCCCCTTTCCGGCTCCTTTGTAGCTAAAACTATAAAACAAATCTCTCAAGCATCCCCACAACCAAAAATTCCCAAACTTCTACAGGGAGACACACTATATATTCTCATCTAACTACTACACATAACTAATCCTCATCTCATATCTCATCCACACTTAACAACTTAGGTGACACAATCACACCGTAGCCACCACAAAAAAAGGAACATCTACTACCTTCCATCTAGGCTACTACTTAGCTTACTCTACTGAACTTGCCCCAACATAAGCTAAATATTACTGAAGGAATAGGTTGAGAGTATGAACCACATGACATGCAAATAGAGTCCTAACTCTTGACCACAAATATGATGTATGAATCGAACATCTTTAGCATGAGCATTGGGGATACATGGATGTTGTTCAATATTGACTTATACTTAATGTGACCTTGTTACTCAAGATGAGATCAGAGAAACCCGATGCGATGGGCATGGGTACTTCATATTCTGAACACGCAATACATGAACTCAGGGTTATTCTGAGCATAAACATGTCACAAACATCCATAACTATCAAGGGTAGACGTACACAGGGCGTAGAGAAAGGAAATCGAAAGAACAAATCTTTCAAGAAGTCTGATCTGAGTATGTACATGATATAGCATGATTTCAATAGCTATATTAGACATATCATGAAGCTTGAGTTTATAGGACTGAGCATAACGTGAGATATGGGTCCATGGATCATAAGCATCGTATCATAGAGCTTGGATCACTAGAACCTTGGAGAAAGATTTACACCACTGAGAGACGCTACCACTTCCATTTAAAAGGACAGAGCATTGATAAGAGATTACCTAGAAAATTTGACCCTCCAACATAGGGATAAGACATGGGTAGAGTGTTCTCTTTAGCCTAAGTATAAGGAATATGCTTGAATAAGAGTGGGTAACTATGGCATGCATCATAAATCTCTTGTGAAACTCATCACCACTAGAAACTCAAGACTTTTCTTGGTTCAACACCTCATCATCTCCCCCTCAGCGCCAAAGTCACTATCTTAGGCTTGTGGACCTATTCTGTAAGAAGATCTATAGGTAAAACACTCGACATTGCGTGGTATCACTATACACATGAATGCTAATCTCACCCAGATATTATATTTAAAAAAAATACCAACTCCTTACTAGGCCATTCCTTTCAGAGACACTATTCTTAACTTACTACAACCTCTATAGTGGAAATATCAAAACTTAGCTCTCTTGGGCGCACACATCCACATTCTCTAGTACTAAAAAAATCTACTCTTAACTACTTAGTCTACCAGCATTCATCTAATCTCATATCTTCCCAATTTAATGAATTTTATAATTATACCAAGAGGCTCAACAACACCCCTTTAGATCTATAATCTCCTAAATTCCATTTCAAGGGACACCAAATAATAACTACTTAGCCTCTTCAATATAAATCAACTCAAGAGCACTAATCAGGAATACCTAGCACTTAACAACTTTAAACCTCATCTAACAATATATTACCTCGGATACAACTTATTCTTATAAACTTAATGCTATTATTCATCTAATGACTTAGCCACAATTCACTGCTTCAACACTAGTTCTCATGTATATATCATGCTTACACATTCAAACCTTCCCTAAGTTATCAACCTTAACCCTCTCACGCACCATGTCAAGCCTACTAGATCAGTCTCATAAAAGTAACATTATCATCCCCAACTATCATTTTTTCTACCTTAGTGACCATCCACAACTCAAGCTTAGTGTCTAACACTGGGTAAAGTTAACATCATAGCTTAGCATGCTATTCAGGCTCACATCTATCAGATAAAACTCAAGGAACACTAGTCCACTAAAACTTTTACAGAGTGGTCGATCTTAATCTTATAATATAACCCATTACAACCCATTAGCACACTATTCTTTCTCACATCACATCTACTTACCCATGCATACATTTAAACTACCTTCATAGTTCTATAAACATCACTAAGTTTCCCTCTCCAAGACTCCAAAATGGAGTCTAAATTTTATAAAATTGCAACCAGTCTATCCTTACGCCACAACCTATAATTGGTCTATACAACTACAATAACAGGCTACCATAAGCTCCTTCCCTATTTCAAATAATTAAAAAGAACATCTTAACTAACCACTCTACTTCTACCAATCTCCATAAAATTTGCTAATCTTGCTACACTAGAACCCACACCATATGGGCATACCACCTCCATTCACTCACTTAGCAGATACATGACTCTAGCTATATTTTTTGATCATTTACTACCTGCACTCTCCGGCTTCTAAATTCATGACTCTATATATCCCTGGCCTTGGGATAATTTCACTACTAATCTCATAACACTCTACTTTATAATTTATCTCAGGTGAAAATACTATCCCAACACTCGCATACATACCTTTCCCCCTTGAGCGTGACAGTTGCAACAAAGTTATTGAAAAGGTCTGAAAATACGTCTTACCTTGGCTCAAATGCATGGTTCAAGAAAATGGGGGGTTACTCTTGGAATTAATAAATTTGCACGCACTAATGGACTCCTCTCAAGTCCTTGTGCAGTTTCGTAACCTTTTGAATGACTCAACCAGATAGGATTACATCATAAGGAGTCTGAGCTTTGTACTCCTATCACCTCGAAGGTAAGGCGTAGTTAGTAGAGTTAGAGCAGAGGAGAAATTTGGATTAATTTTTTATGGACAACACTTCCACACGATCTGAAGTATGAAAGAATGGAAAATATTTCCTAAATGCCTTGTAGCCTCCTAATTATAAGTGTGGTGCATAACACACCCATAAGCAAGACTCTACTCGATACAGCTTCGTAGACAACCTAGGACCTTGAACCATGCTCTGATACAAAGTTTGTCATGCCCGAGACCAGGCCCTAGACATAACGGACAACCCAAGCCAATGAAGGCCCAAGAAGACCCCTTAGCATTACATCATGAGCATTAAAATAAGCATTTGCAGAAAAAAAGACCCATTTGAGAATATTATTTAAAACATAATCAAAAGTTAACCAAGTATTGAGAATGAAATACTTAAACAAAATTTACATAGGTCTACTAAACCTCTAATATAAGAATAAAATATCTATGCTGGGACCTAACCCCGACAATACCATAGAACAAAAATCAAGGTCTAAAAGTAAGGATTTAAATTGCCTTCCGAAAGATGGAGGGCTCACCACTTGTTAATGCTGTCCCAAACGATCCTAACACTACACAGAATCGTGAGTACTGGTATGCAACCTAAGGGTAGGGATAGTATAGTTTATAAAGCAAGTCATAAGAATCGTGACATAAATCATAATACAAAACAAAATATGGGCCAGGTATTCAAAACATTACATGAAGCCATTTATTAAATTTACTTCTGAACTAGATGTTTAACCGACATGTCATACATAATACACCACGGGCTATGTGGGTCCGATCAACACCTGATTAGCTGGGCCCCAATCCATGTTTGTCGCATGAATCGGAATGCTTCTATATATAAAATCATTAAGGCCTACATAAATCATCCTCATAGAGGAAAAATGTAAGGTCATCCAATTAAGGAGCGAACCATCCCCTACTCAGCAAAACATAGGTTTCGGGTAATGAGCCTTTTGAACTCACACCTTCTCAGTTAACCATCTAATTTTTCTTTAAGCCCATCTTTTAATCTTCTCAAAACAATAAGTAAAACTTTCTTAAGGGACATTTATCATTCATAAGGCATCCGTTAAAGTGGTATCATAATACCAAAACTTGCAAGTCATACATATCATGCCATAACCATTTCATACATTCGTACATCATTAGTACCATTATTTTAAGGATTTAAATACATTTAACATATCTCTCAAAAGTTGAAAATTTCCAAAATTGCAAACAACAATTTCAAATCTGAAGGATGTAGAAATCCTTTTCTTTTCGTCAAAATACAAGATTTAAATAGTAAAATGATTTGCAAAAAAAAAAAGAATCATGACTTCTTGACTTAAATCTGTCCCAACAAACTTTTCGTATAAATAGGGTTTCGTATTTCAAACAATAATCTCAACTCTCAAAGAAATTCATAACCAATGAGTAATTTGAAGGCATGGGTTTGCAAACTTTAAGTAAATCTTCCTTTCGAAAATCATTCAGCAACCCACATTCAAAACTCGCATAAAGCCACTTTCATAGTTAAGAAATCAGCCAATAATAGGTTTAGTTGAAAGAAGATTTTTCAATATACTTTAAACATTTGGAGGATTAGTGACTAGAAAAGAGGGAATTGGACTTGATTCTTGAGCCAAAACCCTAGAAGTTCTTGTGCTTGCTTTGGAGAAGGAGAAGAGGAATTTTGAGAGGTAGTAGCGTATGAAAATTCTGATGGGGAGAAGGGTTTTTAATCAATTGGGGGTAAGTAAAAAGTGGGAGGGACGAAATTGCCCTTAAAGGAGTTTTGCAGGCCAAAGGGCGCACTAAAAGAAGGGATACAGGGATCGCACACTAAGGAGGACCCTTTGCGTGCCCAACAGCGTGCACTACCTTGCCTGTGCACACAGACGCACGCGCTCACGCACGCTTTTGGCCTCACTTCGCTGTCTTGTCATGCACACAGTTGACTTGGGATGCTACCTCCACAACATATATATATATATATATATATATATATATACCAATCATTTCAAGATGATTTTCAACTAGTGCTAAGGCCAACCAAGTTCATTTAGAGTCCGAAAAGGCAAGGCTAATCTATACGAACGGGAAGACATTTTTTGGGGTGTTACAAAAATAGTTAAAAAGCATCAGAAAACAAAAATCACTATGAGGGTTGTTACAAACAACCACCATCAACCATTATTTTCATCTAGCATCACCACTAGCTACTACAATAACACCATCATTAGCCAACACCATTACTAATCAACACACACAACCACCACTACTACCAACTATTGTATAATTTTTCCTAAATATATTAATTATGTAATATTAGATTAATTTAGTATTTTGTTGAATTTAACATTTAAATAAAAATATTTTTTACGGATTGAGATATGAAAACAAACAGTTTTAATTATTTTGTATTCAAATTTAAATACAACATCATAATATTCAGGTGCATAGTTAGATTCAAACATCTAAATTTAAATACACACTCAAATTCAAACGTCTTAATCTTAACTAATCTTAATGTGCCGAATGTATATGTAAATCAGATAGTAGAAAACACTAGCTACCCTTTTAAGAAAAGCAACACTTTATTATGTGTGACACTCAATATATTCAAGTAATCTTCGAGGAAAAAGGCATAACTACCCCCTTAAACTATAATCAAAATTCCAGGGTCACACCTTTATTTTACGGGTGTCCCATACATTATCCCTTAAAC
Source organism: Jaltomata sinuosa (assembly GCA_003996215.1). Lineage (NCBI taxonomy): Eukaryota > Viridiplantae > Streptophyta > Magnoliopsida > Solanales > Solanaceae > Jaltomata > Jaltomata sinuosa. The sequence continues at coordinate 82,125 of QJPP01000571.1, forward strand.
TATTTTAAAGTGTAATAAATATACCATTCGGTTCTTAGGTGGTACATAGAATATGCTTACTCTCTTAGAAGCAAGTGAGAGGCGAATAATATGAGAAAAATCTAATGAATATAGATACATGTTCTTGTCAAATTGGACATTATACAATTAATTAGTACATATATATATATATTGATATTAAAACTTATATATTTTAATTTTTTTTTTAATTGTGAAATATTTATTTCCCTCCTTTAACTTTTTGTTTTCTTTTTTGTTTCATTAATTTCTTTTCTTTTCACTTTTAATTAATTTCCATGTGTTCTAAAATAATATAACACTTACGATATAATATTTCTTTTCTTTTTGGCTGTATTCCATTAAAAGAATCCGTCATAAACTAAATGTATTTTGGTTTTCAAAATATTTTTTATATCCATCCAAACTAACTTATTTTAAATGCATGTCATGACCCAAAATCTTGGACTGTGATGATACCTATCTCAATCCCATTAATAAGTAAGTCAACCCTTCACTAACCGATTTAATGAAGTAGAAAATGTGAAAATATAAAATAAAACACTTATGAGTCTAAAACTTGATCCATAACTTCAATATAAATGACAATAAGTACAACTCCCAAGAACGGGTGACACAAATACAAGATTCGCTAAGATCTGAAACTATAGGTCTGAATACTATAAGTTGTCTGGAAAGAGGAAAACACAATAAACATAAAATAGAACTAGAATCTTGTGCTGCCGAACAAAATCAGCTCACCCTTAACTCCGAAAAATCTCTTCAAGTCCGATGATAACTCAATCGCCACATAAACCTAGAGCAGAACCTACACACAAAATGTGCAACAAGTGTAGAGTGAGTGCAGGAAGCACATGTGCTCAGTAGAATTGTCGACTGATCCTCAAATGAAGTGATGGCTTGATCCTATACTTCTTTGCTTGGCACATAATCACAAATATCAAATCAACGCTATAAAAGACTCGAACAAGCAACTAAAGACAATTACTAAGGTTCGGATCCATATACATATTGTACTGGGTGATGTCATGTTGTTGTCACTTCAGCTGAAATTGGTGCAAGGGTTGTCTTCTTCATCTGCTGACTCGGATAATTCTGACGTTTGATTGATGGCTAGAAAGATCAGCTTTGATTTGTTGAAGAATTTTTTCCATTTGTTGGATAAAAATCTCCGTTGCTATTTGTGCTGGCTAAATATAACACCCCATGTTTTATGTCGTCTCGTGCATGCATTAAAGCCTAGAAACCAAGTTAGTTGAACCAAGAAATGTCTATTAATCAAATGGAACAAGTTTCAGAGCTTAGGACGGGATTTCGAACAGACTATCAAGTTGGGCCACTGTCTGGCCTGGTGCACTAGTCCCAAAACTTCAAAACGATGGTATTTTGGTTGTATGGTGCACTACCTGGCATAGTGCACCAGACCCTAAACATCAGACCAACAAAAAATAGCATGTTGGGTGCACTACCAGGCGCAACGCGCCAGCCCTTGCTCGACAATTGTTTTTTTCTCTTTTCACATTCTTAGAAGGGCATTTTCATCCTTTTCTTTAATCCCTAACCCCAACCCATGACTCTTAAACTCCTTTATATCCTAATACACTCAAATTTCTTAAGTTAAGATATAATTCTTCTCCTCTCTCTTCTCCAAACTTCTAGAAAGGGCATCAAGAGAGTTTCAAGAAAAGTTCTTCCCCAATCCTCCATTCAAGTTTTTCTCTTCACTAAGGTATGTGAGGTTGTCCCATCTACGTAATTCTTATATATATCCGTTTCCATCAAATCAAGTCCATGCCATAGAGAATTAGGCTCGGCAAAAACGAGACTAGGGACCATGCTCCCCACTTTCTTCCTGTGGTTACTATTAAAACACAAGCCAAGGAGCTCAAAAGCCCCCATCGCTAATATTAATTTGTCTAACATATTATATTAATAAATATATATAATAAATAATTTTTTTATATAAATAATAATAAAGAAGGTGAATAAATGAATTCTTTTTTATTCTGACGAAAATGAAAGGCTTTTCCTTATTAGAGAAGGCCCTATGGAGTAAAGGAAAGTGGATGAATTCTTGGAAAAAGAGGGAGCGAGCCTATATAAAATAGAAAATATGTTATTCCATGAATCAATAAGTACGTGTGATAATCTAGGGTTGAAACAAGATCCCCTACAAATTCAGTAACTTAGGTCAATCCTTTAAATATATCCATCAGATTCTCTATGCTTGTTCCTATTTCATGAATTAGCCTAGTATATCAAATTCCTTGGTTCCTTCTTCATGAAATTGAGTAAATTATAAACGTTGTGAAATTATGAAACACTATGACCCTCAAAGAAGGAAATTCATTTTTATGACGTTATGAACATCTTGAATTTCATTTGCGAATTGGTTTTGAAAATACTAACACGTGGATTTTTCTTTTCATATAAATCCTAGTACCATTATTTTCCTTGTTAAGTATTCTGACATATTTCCATGAATTCTCTATGAATTGTGATTTGCCTAACGACATAAACTTTCTCCATAATATCCATAAGATCCATATGCTATGAATACATGAACCCTCAAGTTACAGTATCAATCTCTCATGAACACATTATTTCAGCTAAAGAACAAGTGATGGTATGAGCATTGACCCAATGTGGTTAAAAGTATGATCATGAGCCAAATGGCTAAGATATGAACACCAGAAAAAGAGACTAAATGATTTCATATAATATGGGCTAAAGAGAATTTGATGGTTGATCGAGAAGGTCTAAGTCGAAAGAGACTCATTACCCGAAACTACATTTGCCGGTGTAGGTATGGTTTGTTTCATAAATTTGGCTAACTTTTCGTGTTCCCTCAATAAGGATGTTTGACATGCCTGAACACTTTTATATATAGAGAATACTAATTCATGCGGAAAACATGGATTGGTGATCAGCCGATCAGGTGTTGATCGGAACCATATAGCCTATGGTGTATTATATATTTATGACGACTATACCATCTAGTTCAACTATTAATTAATGGTTCTAATATGTATCCTACCTTTACAAATTATGATTCATGCCCATGTCTATTTTATGTATTATTCTTACAAGTCCATTATTTCAGTTCATATGTATAATGTATCATGCTATGTCCTCCCTTTCCCAGTTTTACATTCCATACATTCAAATGTATTGATGCTTTGGCGCTACATCTTTTCATGATGCAAATTCAGGGACTTACGCTCATGGTCTCCTTTAAGTTCACTCAGATAATCTATTTGTGAGCCTTTCATTCTTCTTGGAGGCTTAGTTTTTTTGTGCTTAGTCTAGTTCAGTTATATGTCAGGGCCTTGACACGGTAAATAATATTTAGTTATGACAGTAGAGTCTTCATAGACAGTTAGTGATGAGTTACTTCTATTTTATGCTTCAAAATTCATTTGATGATAAATGACCTTACTTATTTTTATATCTCTTTACACATTTAAAAGTTTTTCGCATTTATTTTCTAGTCATATGCTCATGTATTATGCCAAGTGGTTCTCTTAGGACAAAAATGGCATCGAGTGTCGGTCCAACCCAGGGTGTAGGCTTAGGGCATGCCAAACTTGGTATCAAAACACAAAATTCAAGTATCCTAGGGTATCTATAAAATTGTGTTTAGTAGAGTCCTAATTTGTAATGACCGGGTCCATCATTATGGGTAAATCATTCGTGCTAATTTTAAGAGTTCGAAAACTCTGAGTTTGGGAGTTTGAAATTTTGGGCTAGGCTAGTCTCGGTCAGTTTTAGAGCGAGGTATGATCTAGGGAAATCTAGGTAAGGATTGGGTTAGATGTATTGATTTGAGCTAGTTTTCCTTTTAGCTAAGAAATAAAGAAGTCTGAGGGACGTTTTGGAATCAAATTCGGGTAAGTAGAACTCCCGAAATCGAGGTTGACGTGAAGGGGTTGTTCTGAGACGTCGGGAAAATAAGTGTGTTGTAAAATGGACCAGTTTTAGAGATTTTATGACTTTCTGTCCCATGTCAACTGCAACAATGGTTGATACTATGCCATCCACCGTAGCGGAGAAAATACCGCTACAACAGAAGTCAACGTTGGTCAGCCTCCGCCATAGCGGATGACTCCGCTATAGCAGTACCGCATGCATTGAAACTCAAGCCCTGGGCACTCATATAGCAGACCCTACAGCTCCTATGATGGATGCATCTTCAGGCATAGGTGATTTCTTCAGGCCAATGTTAGGCCCAATGCTGACAAGAAGTGAACATGAGATGCTTACCAAGTTTCTCAAGTTGAAACCTCCTACGTTTCAGGGTACCTATAGGGAAGATGCTTATGAATTCATACTGGATTGCTATGAGAGGCTGTACAAGCTGGGCATTGTGCAACAATATGGGGTTGAGTTCATCACATTTCAACTGCAGGGTGATGCCAAGCAGTGGTGGAAGTCTCATGTGGAGTGTCGATCGTCTGTTTTGCCCCCACTGACTTGGAAGCAGTTTCACACTGTTTTCTTAGAGAAGTACGTACCTCGTACTTTGAGGGACCATAAAAAGGATGAATTCTTGAATTTGGAGCAGGGTAGCATATCAGTCTCTGATTATGAGGCAAAATTTCATGCCTTGTCTCATATTACTATAGAGTTATTGGGTTCCGAGGAGGTGCGGGTTCGATTGTTTGTCAAGGGTTTGAATACTGAGCTTCAAGTATTGTCTGTGCACATGAGTCTTCAGGGAAAGGCTTCAATGAAGTGGCAGATTATGTAAAGAAACTTGATGGAGTCAGGCAAGTGGGGCAGGCTAAGGTGTTAGCCAAGAAGCCCCGGAATGAGGGAAATTATAGTGGTTCGTACTCCAGGGGCCATAATCAACATGTATACTCAGCCCGTCCTATTCAATCAGCTCTGCCAGCTGCTATAAATAGTCGTCTGGGAGCTAATCAGCAGTTTTTAGCTCCTTGAGGTCAGAGAGCTTCCTACACATCTGCTAGCAGGCCTACACTTGCTCATGGTTATTTCCATTGTGGTGATCTGGGCTACTTTAAGAGGGAATGCCCTCACAGGCAGACTGGTAATCAGGTTCAACAGCAGTCTAAGGCTGTGGTCCTGGCAAGTAGAGGTGGTCATGATAGAGATCATCCACATGGTGGGCAAGGTAACTTTCTAGGAGGTCGGGGAGACAGAGGGAACGACAGTGTGGGAAGGGGTGCGGCACAGCCGGCCAGGGAAGTTTCCTGGATTAATGATCGGGCTCACTGTTATGTATTTCCAGGGAGGAGCAAGGCTGAGGCATCAGATGCGGTTATCACAGGTACCATTCTTATCTGTGATAAAATGGCTTCGGTACTATTTGACCCAAGTTCCACATATTCTAATGTGTTTGTGAGTTTTGCGTTGGGTTGGACCTGATTTGTGATATTCTTGATTCCCCTATCCATGTTTCTACTCTGGTAGGAGAGTCCGTGATTGTGACTCATATTTTTCAAAATTGTTCGGTTGTATTTATGGGGTTGCATACTTGGGTAGACTTAGTAATCGTGGATATGGTTGACTTTGATATTATTTTGGGCATGACCTAGTTATACCCTTATCATACTGTGTTGAATTGTAACACCAAGACCGTGGCTCTGGAGATTCTGGGTAAGGATAGGCTAGAGTGGGAAGGTGTGTAGAGGTCTAAGCCGGCCAAAATAATATCATTCGTTCGGGCTAGGAAGCTAGTGGGAAAAGGGTGTATAGCCTTTTTGTCTCATCTCCGGGATAATAGTGTGGAGTCCCCATCTATTGAGTCAGTTCTAGTTGTTTTAGAGTTTCGAGAGGTGTTTCATGCGGATTTGTCTGGTATGCCTTCATATAGGGATATTGACTTTTGTATTGATTTGGAGCCAGGAACTCACCCCATTTCCATTCCTCCATATCGTATGGCTCCGACAGAGTTAAGGGAACTTAAGACTTAGCTGCAGGAACTCCAAGACAAGGGATTTATCCATCTTAGTACTTCACCTTGGGGTGCTCCAGTCTAATTCATGAAGAAGAAGGATGGTTGTATGCGAATGTGCATAGATTACAGGCAGTTAAACAAGGTTACCATCCGGAATAAGTACCCTCTACCCCGTATTGATGATCTATTTGACCAGTTATAGGGTGCATTGGTTTTTTCAAAAATTGACTTAAGGTAAGGGTATCATCAGTTAAAAATTAGGTCAGAGGATATTCCTAAGACTGCTTTTCAAACTCGGTATGGACATTTTGAGTTCTTAGTGATGTCGTTTGGTTTGACCAATGCACCAACGTCATTCATGAGTCTAATGAATGGGGTGCTTAAAGAATACTTGGATTCGTTCGTTGTCATTTTCATTGATGATATTTTGAGCTACTCCAAAAGTAGGGAGGAGCATGATAAATATCTTCGTATAGTGTTGGATATTTTGAGATGTCAAAAGCTCTATGCAAAGTTCTCCAAGTGTGAGTTCTTATTGACTTCAGTAGCATTCTTGGGGCATGTAGTGTCAGAAAGGGGGGTGATGGTAGATCCCAAGAAGATTGAGGAAGTCAAGAGTTGGGTACGGCCTAGCTCAGTGACTGAGGTGAGAAGTTTTGTGGGGCTTGCGGGCTACTATCGTAGGTTCATCAAGGATTTTGCATACATTGACACCCACTTGACAAGGCCGACACAAAAAGACGTACCATTTGTGTGGTCCCACAAGTGCGAGGAGAGCTTCCAAAAGCTTAAAACACTTCTGACCACGACTCCTATTTTTTCTTTGCTGGTTGAAGGTAAGGACTTTACTGTTTATTGTGATGCTTCACATTCTGGTTTGGGTGCAGAGAAGGTGGATGGAGTTTTTCACGCCCCAAGCCTACCCCCCGGATGTAACACGGGACCTAAGATCACAAGTGATCTCAAGATAACCCTCTGGCATTAGTATGACTTAAAGATAGAACAAAATATAAGAATAGAAGCTTAACTGAAGTAATGAGCAACTCAAGCCACTCTATAAATAAAAGTCTAAGAGTGACAATCCAAATACAGCTGAACATCTGACTCTATGTTCGAAATCCTCTACTACTGGCGAGTTACTGGAACAAGCCCCCAGCTAACTCTAACTACTGAAATACTAAATACACAATATAAACACTGAAATGAAACTAAACTCCAAGTCCTCAAAGGAGGAGGACTCAACAAGCTGACTAGATGTGATACCGATCTACTAGCCACGGACTGGGGAGAGGGCTACAGAATCTACATAATAATAGGATGCAGCAAAAAGAAGTATGTGGTTAGTACTATGGAATGTACAGAGTATGTGAGCTATGCATGAACATGATAAAACAGTTTTAAAGCATGCTAGAAATAATCTTGTTACATAAATAAGGGTACATGAATAGAAATCAAGTTATAAACACATAAAACATAAAATAAGGTTTGAGTTCAAAGTATAGGATCATATAACTTCATAGCATAAAATAATCATGTGGGAGTTTCTCTTAACCGACATAAACCATGCTGAGCTACATGGAGTTCAGTGTTGTGGACCCACACTGAAAAGGGTTGTCCTAACCGGCCAAAGTTAGAACCATGTCATCAGGATCCTGTCATAATAAGCCAAAGATGGCAACCTATAGTGGCACGTAGTTATGGGATTAAGGGTACTCTCACCCGATCCAACTCGATGCTAAATACTACTCCCAAAAGATATATATATATATATATATATATATATATATATATATATATAGCATGAGGCTCACATACATGTGGGATATCTGATGCCAAACTTGTTCATAACATGTTCGTACCCCAAATCGTTATACTACTTATGTACCTTGGGTTTAGGAAAAATGGTTCATAAGCATTGATGGCTCTTTGGGTGTCTTCTCTTGCATAATACTTCATAACTTGGAAAGTTTGCATGACTGTAGTTCAATTTCATAAAACATATACTTTCATAGAACATAAGAACTAGGCATGCACATGCTTGAAAATCCATAAGAAACATACTATCAAATCCAATTTGCTTAAATAAATCCTCATGCATGTAGAAATTTCCATGGTTAAACTTCAATTCATGAAATAAGAGTTAACATGTAAAAACCCATGTAAAATCATGCAATTTGATATTAATTCCAAATCAAATCATGAGAAGATCATATTTAGCAAAACCCATAAGAATTGGATAAGAACCCTAATTTGAAGATCATGTAAATCAAAATTTGAATTAGGGATTTTGGGCACAAGGGTGAAATAAACCCATTGTTGATTACCCATATACCTTGATTGAAGCTAACCCACTTGAATTGAAAAGACTTAGGAGGCTTGAACTTGGAGCTTGGAGAAGAACTTCTCCTTTTTAGGAGAAGGATGAAGATCTTAGAAGGAACTTAGGCTAATGAGGGTGAAAATCCTTCTTGAAAAAGTCAAAATGACATCATTTAGGAGTTAAAAGGGTGTGGAATGACCAAAATACCCATGGGAAATAACTTAGAAAAAGCTGTTAAAAAGTTGACTTTCAGTGACCACGAGTGCCTTCTACAGTCCGTAGAACAAACCACGGTTCGTGGTTTCCATCCGTGGTTTCTAGCCAAGTCAACAGGCTGCTGAAGTTAAAAGATGGGTCCAATCTACGGGTCGTAGAAAGAATGACGACCCGTAGACTCAACTGTAATCTCTGAGTCAATAATCAAGATGCAGAAGGTCAACCACTAATCAACATGACGGAACGTAGAAAGGATTATGGTCCGTAGAATCGAGTCGTCATTTCTGACATACCAAACAGATCTCTGAACAGGTTCTACGATTCATCTTTATAGTCTGTGAATCAAACCAGGACCCATAAAAACAACTCCTGGTTCCTGGGGGCCTAGTCAGTCCCCAGGTGTAACTCTACAAGTGCCTTCTACAGTCTGTAGAAAGAACCACAGTCCATAGAACCCACTCGTGGTCTCAAACCCGAGACTAAAATTTACAAGTCTGGGACCACGACTCATGGTTCAAACCACAAACCGTCGTTTGGACCCGTGATTTTTGGAAAGCTGGATTTTTCTTCAACTCTAAGTTTACAAAGCTGAATTGATTTTTGGGGTGTTACAATATCTCCCCTTTGGGATCTTTCATCCTTGAATGAAGACTAAGCAAGTGAACTCTAGAGAGAAAATAGCCCAACCAAAAATGAAACATGAAAACTGAAGAATAAACATGAACCTGAACTTTTCAACTTAAAACATGGTTGAATCAACTTCAAAAATATGAATATATTCTCGGATCGAGAGAGAAACTGCTAGAATAGAATCGGAGGGAAATAATAAGGATGGAACTACTACCTCAAGCTAAAACCAAATCAAAAAGAGAAGGGTGAGGGTACTTGGCCTTCATATAAGATTTTGCTTCCCAAGTAGCTCCTTCAACTGAGTTGCAAAATCTGGAGTACTATCATTGTAACCGACCACAGATTGAAATAAAAACTGAGCAGGATTCATGAGACACGTATGCATGCTGAGAGTTTAAGAACAACCAATAGGACAGGAACTGGATATTCAACATGATAACTGGTCTGGGATGAGAGTAGGAACTAAACAAAAACTCATAAAGAACAAACATACTTTAGAAATCGCAGTTAACCGAAAGGGACACCAAAATAAGAGAAGTAGACATACGGGAAAACTATTTGTTTCTTTTAAATACCACTCCTACCATTGGCAACTAACAACCTCAATAGTGCACATAAAGGTACTAAGGTCTAAGTTTAGCTACTCGATACTCCATGTCCAAACCTAACTCGACCAGATCTCTTGCATCAAGAACGTCTCCTAAGGATAGTATTCCCTCTTATCACAACAACTAACTAACCTATGGCTCCTAACCAAAGGGTCACTAGTTGTGCAAAACAGGTATCCAAATGAATCCCATCATGATATTCAAGCTTATAACTATGGTCACCTTATTGTTTCATAGCTTACCATATTTAAGACTTCTCTCCTCTTCCCTATCATAACTAGGAATCGCAAATTCAAGAACTTCTACAGAGGGACATACTAAACTTCCTCATCTAACTACTTTTTATGAATAACCCTTACCTCATAATTCACCCACACCTAGAAGTCAAGGTGGAACAAGTACACTAACAAGGAAAAGGAATCTGCTACCTCCCAGCTAGGCTACTACAAGGCCTTCTCCTCTAACGCTTATAACAACATAAACCGAAATCATTGAAAGAAAAGAGGAGAAGCATGAGCGTCACAAATGAAGGATTACATATTGATCTTGACTTACACTTAGCATGATCAATCCCCTCAAGGTAAGGCTTGGGGAGTTGAGTGCAATAGGCATAAGTTTTTCACATACTGGGCACGTAAGGCATGAATGGTGGGGATCACTACCCCTCGTTATCAAAGGCAAAGGTCAAGGTCTTTTAGAGCAAGGAAATCATAAGCGTGAACCGTGTCAAGAACCAGGTTAGAGTATATACATAACGTAACATGATTTGATTTTCCATTAAGACATGTCTAAAGAATTAACTGAGCGAATAGAACCGAGCATATTGAAAGACACAAGTTTACATAGAAAACAACCTCAGGGCATAAAGCTGGAATCTATAGAATCGCAGGATAAGAGTAGAATCATTTTCGGAAGTAATCACTTGCCATTCTAGAATCTGAACATGAGCGTGAATCTGAAATTGGACCATGGCGCTAACACACAAGGCATGCAAAAGGTATCATAATGGTAAAAGTATACTTAGGATGCTAGGATGGAAATAAGCTTCCACCTCCCCTCTCCACTTTGTTCTAACACCCACAAGCATCGCTACCTGAGCCTCTAAAATCTGGCCGATTCTACATTCCACCATCTCCCCCTTGGATTGATGCTACCCTTCTAAGTCTATGGACCTCTCACCAATCTCTTAAAGGAACTATGATCATTTTACCCAAATAGAACATACACTACTCCCGAATCTAGCACGAATACCCACTTCCTTCTATAGTCTAAGACTCTTCTTCTCCTTAAAGTAAGTCTAGGCCTCAGCCCTCCTATTCCCACTTAGTTCTAGGTAAATACAACTCACAACCAAACAATAATCGGGGTCCGGGGACTATGGATGCATACAGAAAGAAAATCTAGTGACGTACCTAATTTAACTTTTGGAGAAATACTCTGACCCGATTGGCTAGGCAATGAAAGGAATTGGCTTTGGAGCTGAACATTGCTATGCTTAGATGAGGGGAAATCCCTGATCCTATCGACTAACTGACCACACCAAAAATACCTTCTTTTTCCCCTAAGGAACCCACCTAGATGAAACTTACCGCATCTATTACAACGAGGGTACCTCAAGGTCTTCGGGGTCATTTCATGACAAGACTGAGAATCGAGAGCAGGTGTGTTAACTGAAGATGGGGTTAGTTCGGATGACCTATGCTGAGAAGGCGATTGGTTCCATGTTCTGGTCTTCTTGTCCTTCCCCCTCCTCTTCTTTAGTTTCTCTTTATCATTCAACTGAGTTGTCATGGCTTGAGCCAACATACTGATGGCTTCGTGAAATTCCGCATTCATAACCTCATGATTTGGAGTGGTTGGATAAGCATTCCTTGTGGGGTTTCTTCGCGGAGGCATTTTCTGAAATGCATAAGGAACAAATTAGAAGGTAAGTAGAGTCAAACTCTATCGAACGATATTGAACACAAAGAAGTGAAGTTTTTCCTAAAACACCTTGTAGCCTCACTCTCATAAGTGTGGCATGCTTTACACCCATGAAATAGACTCTACTTGGTGCGGCTTTCAGACACCCTTGGATTCTTGAACATGATGCTCTGATACAAAGTTTGTCACGCCCCGAGCCTACCCCCTGGACGTTACATGGGACCTAAGATCACAAGTGATCTCAAGATAACCCTTTGGTATTAGCATGACTTAAATATAGAACAAAATATAAGAACGAAAGCTTAACTAAAGTAATGAGAAACTCAAGCCACTATATAAATAAAATTCTAAGAGTGACAATCCAAATATAGCTGAACATCTGACTCTATGTCTGAAAGCTTCTACTACTGGCGAGTTGCTGGGACAAGCCCCCAGCTAACTCTAACTACTGAAATACTGAATACACAATCTAAATACTGAAATGAAACTAAACTCCAAGTCCTCAAAGGAGAAGGACTCACCAAGCTGACCGGATGTGCTGCCGATCTACTAGCCACGGACTGGGAGTGGGCTACAGAATCTACATCATAATAGGATGCAACACAAAGAACTATGCGGTCAGTACTATAGAATGTACTGAGTATGTGATCTATGCATGAATCATGATAAAATAGTTTTAAAGCATGCTTGAAATAATCTTGTTACATAAAGAAGGGGACATGAATAGAAATCAAGTTATAAAGATATAAAACATGAAATAAGGTTTGAGTTCAAAGTATAGGATCATATAACTTTATAGCATAAAATAATCATGTGGAAGTTTCTCTTAACCGACATAAACCATACTGAGCTACATGGAGTCCAGTGTTGTGGACCCACACTGAAAAGGGTTATCCTAATCAGCCAAAGTTAGAACCATGTCATCCGGATCCTGTCATAATAAGCCACAGAGGGAAACCTATGATGGCACATAGTTCTGGGACTAAGGGTACTCTCACCCAGTCCAAATAAGGGAGAGTGGACGAAAAAAAGGAGAAGAATCATGCGTCATGCTTTTGTAGACCAGCTAGTATACATTAAAGAAAGTGGCTTCCTCAATCTAGTATGGGTCGTACATGGACGGTAGTTCGAGTCGGCGGCTCTCCCAGGGTTCCCTCATCGGTGCTAAATACTACTCCCAATATATATATATATATATATATATTTATATATATAGCATGAGGCTCACATTCATGTGGCATATCTGATGCCAAACTTCTTCATAAAATATTCGTACCCCGACTTGTCATATTACTCACGAACCTTGAGTTTAGGAAAAAGGGTTCATAAGCATTGATGGCTCATCGGGTGTCTTGTCTTGCATAATACTTCATAACTTGGAAAGTTTGCATGGCTCTAGTTAAATTTAATAAAACATATACTTTCATAGAACATAGGAACTAGGCATGCACATGCTTGAAAATCCATAAGAAACATACTATCAAATCCAATTTGCTTAAATAAATCCTCATGCATGTAGAAATTTCCATGGTTAAACTTCAATTCCTGAAATAAGAGTTAACATGTAAAAACCAATGTAAAATCATGCAATTTAATAGTAATTCCATAATTAAATCATGAGAAGATCATATTTAGCAAAACCAATAAAAATTGGATAAGAACCCTAATTTGAAGATCATGAAATCAAAATTTGAATTTGGGGTTTTGGGCACAAGGGTGAAAGAAACCCGTTGTTGATTACCCACATACCTTGATTGAAGCTAACCAACTTGAATTGAAAAGACTTAGGACGCTTGAACTTGGAGCTTGGAGAAGAACTTCTCCTTTTTAGGAGAAGGATGAAGATCTTAGAAGGAACTTAGGCTAATGAGGGTGAAACCCCTTCTTGAAATAGTCAAAACGACATCATTTAAGAGTTAAAAGGGTGGGAAATGACCAAAATACCCATGGGAAATAACTTAGAAAAAGCTGTTAAAAAGTTGACTTTCAGTGACCATGGGTGGATTCCACAGACCGTAGAGCAAACCACGATTCGTGGTTTCCATTCGTGGTTTCTGTCCAAGACAACAGGCTGCAGAAGTTAAAAGACGGGTCCACTCTATGGGTCGTAGAAAGAATGACGACCCGTAGACTCAACTGTAATCTCTGAGTCAATAATCAAGATGCAGAAGGTCAACCACCGATCAACATGACGGAACGTAGAAAAGATTATGGTCCGTAGAATCAAGTCGTCATTTCTGACATACCAAACAGATCTCTGAACAGGTTCTACGAGTCGTCTTTACAGTCTGTGAATCAAACGATGACCCGTTGAAACAACTTGTGGTTCCTGGGGGTCTAGTCAGTCCTCAGGTGTGACTCCACGAGTGCATTCTATGATCCGTAGAAAGAACTACGGTCTGTAGAACCACTCGTGGTCTCAAACCAGAGACTAAAATTTACAAGTCTGGGACCACGACTCATAACCATGACTCATTGTTCAAACCACAAACCATCGTTTGGACCCGTGATTTCTGGAAAGCAGGATTTTTCTGCAACTGTAAGTTTACAAAGCTGAATTAATTTCTGAGGTGTTACAATATCTCCCCCTTGGGATCATTCATCCTCGAATGATGACTAAGTAAGGGAACTCTAGAGAGAAAATAGCCCAAACAAAAACAAAACATGAAAACTGAAGAATAAACATGAACCTGAACTTTTCAATTTAAAACATGGCTGAATACACTTCGAAAATATGAATATATGCTTGGATCGTGAGAGAAACTGCTGGAATAGAATCGGAGGGACATACTAAGGATGTAACTACTACCTCAAGCTAAAACTAAATCGGAAATAGAAGGATGAGGGTACTTAGCCTTCATGGATGATTTTGCTTCCCAAGTAGCTCCTTCAACTGAGTTGCAAAAGCTGAAGTACTATCGTGGTAAGTGACCTCGGATTGAAATAAAAACTGAGTTGGATTTATGAGACACATATGCATGCTGAGAGTGTAAGAACAGCCAATAGGACAGGAAATGGATATTCAACATGATAATTGGTATGGGATGAGAGTAGGAACTCAACTAAAACTCATAAAGAACAAACATACTTTAGAAATCGCAGTTAACGAAAAGGGACACAAAACTAAGAGAATTAGACATACGGGAAAACTATTCATTTCTTTTAAATACCACACCTACCATTGGCAACTAACAACCTCAACAGTGCATATAAAGGTACTAAGGTCTGAGTCTAGCTACTCTATCCTCGATGTACAAAACTAACTCGACCAGATCTCTTGCATCAAGAACGTCTCCTAAGGATAGTATTCCCTTTTATCACAACAACTAACTAACCTAGTACTCCAAACAAAAGGGTCACTAATTGTGCAAAATAGGTATCCACATGAATCCCATCATGATATTCAAGCTTATAACTATGGTCACCTTATGGTTTTGTAGCTTACCCTATTTAAGACTTCTTTCCTCTTCCCTATCATAACTAGGAATCAAAAATTCAAGAACTTCTACAGAGGGACATACTAAACTTCCTCATCTAACTTCTTTGCATGAATAACCCTTACCTTATAATTCACCCACACCTAGAAGTTAAGGTGAAACAAGTACACTAACAAGGAAAAGGAATCTGCTACCTCCAAGCTAGGCTACTACAAGGCCTTCTCCTCTAACGCTTATAACAACATAAACCAAAATCATTGAAAGAAAAGAGCAGGACAAGAAGCGTCACAAATGAAGGATTACAGATTGATCTTGACTTACACTTAGCATGATCAATCCCCTCAAGGTGAGTCTTGGATTTGAGTGCAATAGGCATGAGTATTTCACATACTGGGCACGTAAGACATGGATGGCGGGGATCACCACCCCTTGTTATCAAAGGAAAAGGTCAAGGTCTTTTAGAGCAAGGAAATCATAAGCGCGAACTGTGTCAAGAATTAGGTCAGAGAATATACATAACATAACATGATTTGATTTGCCATTAAGGCTTGTCTAAAGAATTAACTGAGTGAATAGAACCAAGCATATTGACAGACCCGAGTTTACATAGAAAACAACCCTAGGGCATAAAGCTGGAATCTATAAAATCGCAGGATAATAGTAGAATCGTTGTCTGAAGTAATCACTTGCTATTCTAGAATCTGAACATGAGCGTTAATCTGAAATTATACTATGGCGCTGACACACAAGGCATGCAAAAGGCAGCATAATGGTAAAAGTATACTTAGGACGCTAGGATGGAAATTAGCTTTTGCCTCCCCTCTCCACTTTGTTATAACACCCACAAGCATCACTACCTAAGCCTCCAATAATTGGCCGATTCTACATTCCACCATTTCTCCCTTAGCTTCATGGTACCCTTCTAAGTCTATGGACCTCTCACTAATCTCTCAAAGGAACTATGATCATTTTACCCAAACAGAACATACACTACTCTAGAATCTAGCACGAATACCCACTTCCTACTATAGTCTAAGACTCTCCTTCTCCTAAAAGTCTAGGCCTCAACCCTCCTATCCCTACTTATTTCTAGGTAAAGACAACTCACAACCAAACAATAATCAGGGTCTAGGGACTATGGATGCATACAAAAAGAAAATCTAGTGACGTACCTGATTTAACTTCTGGAGGAATACTCTGACCCGATTGGCTAGGCAATGAAAGGAATTGGCTTTGGAGCTAAACACCACCGTTGATCTGTTTAGATGAGGGGCAATTCGTGATCCTATGGCCTAACTGACCACACCCAAAATACCTTCCTTTTCCCGCAAGGCACTGACCTAGATGAAACTTATCGCATCTACTACAACGAGGGTACCTCAAGGTCTTCTAGGTCCTTTCATGACAAGAATGAGAATCGAGTTCAGGTGTGTTAACTGAAGATGGGGTTGGTCCGGATGACCTATACTGAGAAGACGATTGGTTCCATGTTCTAGTCTTCTTGTCCTTCCTCTTACTCTTCTTTAGTTTCTCTTTCTCATTCAACTGAGTTGTCATGGATTGAGCCAACATACAGATGCCTTCGCGAAATTCTGCATTTGTAACCTCATGATTTGGAGAGGTTCAATAAGCATTCCTCACGGGGTTTCTTCGCAGAGGCATTATCTAAAATGCATAAGGAACGGATTAGAAGGTAAGTAGAGTCAAACTCTATCGCACGATATTGAACACAAAGAAGTGAAGTTTTTCCTAAAACACCTCGTAGCCTCACTCTCATAAGTGTGGCACGCTTTACACCCATGTAAAAGACTCTACTTGGTGCGACTTTCAGACACACTAGGACTCTTGAACCTGATGCTCTGATACCAAGTTTGTCATGCCCCGAGCCTACCCCCTGGACGTAATATGGGACCTAAGATCACAAGTGCTCTCAAGATAACCCTCTGGCATTAGACTGACTTAAAGATAGAACATAATATAAGAACAAAAGCTTAACTGGAGTAATGAGCAACTCAACCCACTATATAAATAAAAGTCTAAGAGTGACAATCCAAATATAGCTGAACATCTGGCTCTATGTCTGAAAGCCTCTACTACTGGCGAGTTGCTAGGATAAGCCCCCAGCTAACTCTAACTACTAAAATACTGAATACACAATCTAAATACTTAAATGAAACTAAACTACAAGTCCTCAAAGGAGGAGGAATCAACAAGCTGACCGGATGTGCTTCCGATCTACTAGCCACAGACTGGGAGCGGGCTGCAAAATCTACATCATAATAGGATGCAACACAAAGAAGTATGCGGTCAGTACTATGGAATGTACTTAGTATGTGAGATATGAATGAATTATGATAAAACAGTTTTAAAGCATGCTTGAAATAATCTTGTCACATAAAGAAGGGGACATGAATAGAAATCAAGTTATACAAACATAAAACATGAAATAAGGTTTGAGTTCAAAGTATAGGATCATATAAATTCATAGCATAAAATAATCATATGGGAGTTTCTTCTAACTGACATAAACCACACTGAGCTACATGGAGTCCAGTATTGTGGACACACACTGAAAAGGGTTGTCCTAACCGGTCAAAGTTAGAACCATGTCATCAGGATCCTATCATAATAAGCCACAGAGGGCAACCTATGGTGGCACGTAGTTCTGAGACTAAGGGTACTCTCACCTGGTCCAACTCGGTGCTAAATACTATTCCTAATATATATATATATATATATATATATATATATATATATATAGCATGAGGCTCACATTCATGTGGCATATCTGATGCCAAACTTGTTCATAACATGTTCATACCCTGAATTGTCATTTTACTCACGAACCTTGGGTTTAGGAAAAAGGGTTCATGAGCATTGATGGCTCATCGGGTGTCTTGTCTTTCATAATACTTCATAACTTGGAAAGTTTTCACTGCTCTACTTCAATTTCATAAAATGTATACTTTCATAGAACATAGGAACTAGGCATGCACATGCTTGAAAATCCATAAGTTACATACTATCAAATCCAATTTGCTTAAATAACTCCTCATGCATGTAAAAATTTCCATGGTTAAACTTCAATTCATGAAATAAGAGTTAACATGTAAAAACCGATGTAAAATTATGCAATTTAATAGTTATTCCATAATCAAATCATGAGAAGATCATATTTTGGGCACAAGGGTGAAAGAAACCCATTGTTGATTACCCACATACCTTGATTGAAGCTAACCCACTTGAATTGAAAAGACTTAGGAGGCATGAACTTGGAGCTTGGAGAAGAACTTTTCCTTTTCGGAAGAAGGATGAAGATCTTAGAAGGAACTTAGGCTAATGAGGGTGAAAACCCTTCTTGAAATAGTCAAAATGACATTATTTAGGAGTTAAAAGGGTGGGGAATAACCAAAATACCCCTGGGAAATAACTTAGAAAAAGCTGTTAAAAATTGACTGTAACACCCCGTACACGTATTCAGTTGTTCAAGTTAAAAACCCCAGAAATTACTCATGTTCCAGGTTTTACGAGCCCAACCACGGATCTTGGTTCGAACCACGACTCATGGAAGGAACTCGTGGAATATCCTCTATGACTCTGCTCTCAGGTATGAGAACCACGAGTCAAATAATGACTCATCGTTTGAATGACGAGTCTGTCCTATTGACTCGTGGAAAGGGATCAGAGGATTGTTTGTTTCCCCAGTCCCTTCGAGAGATTATGAGTCAAGTACATGACTCATCGTTTGAATGATAAATCATGGATTGACTCATGGTTTGACTGTAGTCAACTGACCCTCCAGTGAACGACGACTTCAAATGATGACTCATCATTACTTCTACGGGTCCATCCTGTTGACCCGTAGAAGTAAAGCTACAACTTTAAATTTCATCCTGAGTTCTACGACTCCAGACGATGGACCGTCATCCAAACCACGACTCGTAGACTGAGTCGGGGTCACTGGAAGTTTACCCATTTCCATCTTTTTCCCAATTAATTCTTAGGGGCATTTTTGTCATTTCACACCCTATTATGTATTAAGTGAAGTGGTTTTGACTACTTTTAGAAGGTTTTTCACCCATATTACCCTAAGTCCCTCTTAAGTTCATCATTCTTCACTCAAAGAGGAAAATTGCTCTCAAGCTCAAGTCTCCAAGATGCAAGTCAAGTCTCCTAATTCTTTTCCAATCAAGTGGGTAGTCTTCCACCAAAGTATGTGGGTTTTTAACGATGAGTTTCTTTCACCCTTGTGCCCAAATTCCCCAATTCTTATTTTGAATTATGAAGATATGAAATTTGGGTTTTGATAAAAAATTTGGGGAAAGTTTATGAAATCAGTTTCTATGTTTAAATTCATGATTTCTTCTTGATTACTCATGATTTAAGTATGATTCTCTTATTGGTTTTAAAACCCCAAGCATGAAAGTTTATTTATAACATGAAACTATGAAATTGCATGTTTTCAAGAGAAACTTGGCATGATTAGGTATCATGGCCTTTATGTATTTATGAAATTGCATGCCAAATTCTTCAAGTATGAATTTAGAAAGAAAAGCATATTTTTGAATTATGGCTATGCTAAGCTTCTGAACTATGATAGAATAGTTGCATGATACCCGATGTGTTTTCATGCTTTATGTATAAGATTTGGCATGAGAGTATGCCCTTATGAATAATATTTGGCATGAGAGTATGGCTTTATGATTATGAGCTACACGTGTATGTTTTGGGAGTAGTATTTAGCAACGAGAGGACGGGGTGAGAATACCCTTAGTACCATAAACTACGTTGCTAGCATAGGTCATGATATGATATAATATGTGCCTTAAAGGCTTATGAAAGTGGATCCACGTCGTTATGTATGGTGTCCTTGCCTTAGCCGGGCATAAGACAACTTTGCCAACTAGGGTTATATAGTTGGATATGGTGACTTGTTCCTTGGCAGGGTTCAAAGTCAGTTTTGCTAATTGGGGTTATAAAGTTAGATTCCATGTAGCTCATGTGGTCTCATGTCGGTTATAAAAAACTCCCATAGGTTATGTTTTCATGTTTTCTAAGCTTTATGAACTTTCGTATGAAACATCATCTTGAAGTTGGCTTTTACCTTACGACTTAGCTTTTCATGTTGATATCTTTTCATGATACTTTACTATGTATGAATTATGGTTAAGTACCCTTTTTAAGCATGTTTTCCTTACTTATGCATTTCTCACATACTTAGTACATTTCATAGTACTAACGCATATTGCGCTGCATCCTTTTATGATGCAGACTCAGGTACCCCTTCTCAGCTTTATGGCTAGGATCTCAGGCCACTTCCTTAGTTAGCTGTGGTGAGTCCTCATGGTTCGAGGACTAGTTATTCTTTTCCTTATGTTAGTTTTACTTTTATACTCTTAGTTAGCTAGGGTCTTATCCTAGCAAATCTTATGTTATGACTAGTGGCTTTCAGACATCATTTGTATTCGAGTTCCCCTTTTTGATATTGTATGTTATGTGGCCCTTAGACCCTTATTGATGTTTCCTTATTGGGTTTCTGAATTGCTTTCACTTATCTTTTGTTATGCTTGTGAATGCTATGACCAAGGTTTAGCTTGGGATCCTTGTGGTCTCAAGTCCCGGGTTATGTCTAGGGGGTAACCTCAGGGTGTGACAAACTTGGTATCAGAGCCTCAGGTTCTAGGGTCCTAGGATGTCAAAAAGCCGTATCAAACAGAGTCTTTTTCATGTGTGTGAAGCATGCCACACATATTAAAGGGAAGCTATGAGGTGTCTTAGAAAAACTTCACTTCTCTCATGATCATATCGTGTGATAGAGCATAAGCCTAATATTCCTCTAATCCTTATCTTATGCATTTTAGATTATGCCTCCTTGACGTGCTATGCCTTCCCGAGCCGCTCAAAATGCCACTCCTCAAGTTCCGATTCCCGATGTCATGAATGATGAGTTTAGGAATGATATTCATTTGCTAGCCCAGACTTTGGCCAGTCAGGCCAATCAGCCGGCTCCCACCCCCATTTATCCTCAAGGTGGGGTAGCGGCCCGAGTTCGTGACTTTATCCATATGAACCCACCGGAGTTTTGGGGTTTGAAAGTGAGTGAGGGCCCGCTTAAATTTATTGATGAAGTGAAGAATATCTTTGAGGTTATGCAAGTGGTTGGGATTGATTGTGTTGAACTTTCATCCTATCAACTCAAGGATGTGGCTCATATTTGGTTCAAGCAATGGAAGGAGGCTAGAGTGAAGATGCGATCCCCACGACTTGGGAGGGTTTTGAGATAGACTTGCTTGATAGGTTCTTTTCCCGTGAGTTGATGCAGGCAAAAGTGGAGAAATTTCTGAACTTGAGACTAGGTTCGATATCGATGCAAGAGTATAGTTTAAAGTTCACTCAGTTGTCTAGATATGCTCCTTCCATGGTACCATACCCATATGATCAAATGAGCAAGTTCATCTATGGTATATCTGATATAGTGAAGAAGGAGTGTAGGTCTGCCTTGTTGTTGAGTGACATGAACTCTTTCCGGATTAGGGAGCAGAGTATGAGCCTAAAACCAATATGAAAGACATCTCTCATCTCATAACTCATGCCCATCAGATTGAGGCTGATAAGCTTAAGGAGATAGCTAGGGAGAATAAGAGGGTTAGATCCGAGGGATCAGGTTTTGGTCATCACAGGACCGAAGGTGGACATTGCTCTTCTTTCCAGAAGAAGTCATCAGGTCTGGTTCACTCTTCTACTAGTGCTCCTACCCAGGCTCAGAAGCCTCATCATGATCATGGTGGTAGAGGGTATGTTTCTTATTCCCATTCTCAGGGTAGTGTTACTAAGGGACCCTCCTACCCATCTTATGCTAAGTGTGGAAAGAATCATGTTGGCGAGTGTTTGGCCGGTTTAGGTGGTTGCTTTGGTTGTGGTCAGGATGGACATCATATCAAGGATTGCCTTTCAGCTAGAAAGGGGCAAGGAGGTGGTAGGGCTCAGTCTACCCCAGTAGTTTCAGGTGGTAGACCAGTCCCGCAGGGTGCAGCTTTTAGTTCTGGTGGTCAGTGCCAGAACCATCTTTATGCTATGTCCTCCCATCAAGATCAGTAGAGAGTTCACCGAGTCAGTCCTTGCCGAAAGAGTCTATCAAAATTGCCCTATCTCAGTCCTTCATAGAGTTACTTCAACGGATTTAGTAGAGTTGGAGATGACTGATTTTGATGTCATTCTTGGTATGGATTGGTTGTATGCATATTATTCCTTGGTTGATTGCCGCACCCGTGTGGTTCGTTTCAAGTTTCCTAATGAACCTGTCCTAGAATGGCAAGGAAATTCCTCTTCTTTGAAGGGTCATCTCATATCTTATCTTAAGGCTATGAAGATGATTTATAAGGGTTATGTCTATCATATAGTTTGGGTTATGGACACGGAGTCCGAGACCCTGACTATTTAGTCTGTTCCTATTGTGAATGAATTCCTAGAAGTGTTTCCCGATGATTTGCCAGGAGTCCCTCCTGAGTGGGAAATTGACTTTGGGATACATCTTCTTCCGAATACGAATCCTATCTCTATTCCTCCCTATAGGATGGCCCCCGCGAAACTCAAGGAGTTGAAAGATCAGCTGAAAGACTTGCTTGATAAGGGTTTCATCAGGCCTAGTATTTCTCCTGGAGGTGCCCTAGTTTTGTTTGTTCGGAAGAAGGATGGATCTCTTAGAATGTGTATTGATTATCGTCAGTTGAACAAGGTCACAATCAAGAATAAGTATCCCATTCCTAAGATTGATGACTTATTCGATCAGCTTCAGGGTGTAGATCAGGTTATCATCAGCTTCGGGTTTGGGAATATGATATCGTGAAGACAGCCTTCAGGACTCGATATGGTTATTATGAGTTTGTTGTTATGTCTTTTGGTCTAACGAATGATCCTGCAGCTTTTATGGATTTGATGAACCATGTGTTCAAACAGTATTTGGATATGTTTGTGATTGTTTTCATTGATGATATCCTCATATACTCTCAGAGTGAGGAGTAGCATGCGGATCACTTGAGGGTTGTGTTGCAAACTCTCAAGGATAGATAGTTGTTTGCTAAGTTTAGCAAGTGTGAGTTTTTGATGCAGTCTGTTGCTTTTCTGGGTCATATTGTGACCAATGATGGTATTCGAGTTGATTCTGAAAAGATCGAGGCAGTAAAGAACTGGCGTAGACCTACTTCTCCGTCTGATATTAGAAGCTTCTTAGGTTTGGCTAGTTATTATAGGAGATTTGTAGAAGGGTTTTCTTCTCTTGCTTCCCTATTGACCCGATTGACTCAGAAAACGGTTAAGTTTCAGTGGTCCGACTCTTACGAGAAACGTTTTCTGGAATTGAAGACTCGATTGACTACAACTCTAGTATTGGCTCTACCCAAGGGCCTTGATGATTTTGTTGTGTATTGTGATGCCTCCAGAATTGGTTTGGGTTGTGTTTTGATGTAACAAGGCAAGGTGATTGCTTATGCCTCGATACAACTTAAGGTACATGAGAAGAACTACCCTACGCATGATCTTGAGCTAGCGGCCATGGTTTTTGCTTTGAAGATTTGGAGGCACTACTTGTATGGTGTGCATGTAGATGGTTTCACCGATCATAAGAGTCTTCAATATGTGTTCACTCAAAAGGAATTGAATTTGCGACAAAGGAGATGGCTTGAGCTTCTTAAGGATTATGATATGAGTGTGCTTTACCATCCGGGTAAGGCCAATGTTGTGGAGGTTGCTTTGAGTAGGTTGTCCATGGGAATTGTAGCTTCTATTAAAGATTGAAAGAAGGATTTGGTTAAAGAAGTTCATAAGCTTGCTCGGTTGGGAGTTTGCCTTATGGACTCGACCGAAGGTGGTGTGATTGTAACTAATGGTGCCGAATCATCCTTGGTGGCTGAGGTGAAAGCCAAGCAAGACCAAGATCCCGTTCTACTTCAGCTTCAGGGTGCAGTTCGTCAGCAAAGGGTTGAGATTTTCTCCCAAGGGGGAGATGGTGTGCTTCGTTATCAAGGTCACTTATGTGTGCCAGATGTTGATGGGTTGAGACAATAGATTTTGTCCGAGGCTCATAATTCTAGATACTCCATTCATTCGGGTGCCACTAAGATGTACCGTGACCTACGGGAAGTCTTTTGGTGGAATGGTATAAAGAAGGACATAGCCGGGTTTGTGGCTAAGTGTCCCAACTATCAACATGTAAAGGTGGAACATGAAAGGCCAGGTGGTATGCTTCTGGATATTGACCTTCCCACTTGGAAATGGGAAGCAATCAATACGGACTTTATTGCGGGTTTGCCTCGTACTCGAAGGCCACATGATTCTATTTGGGTGATCGTTGACCAGATGACCAAGTCATCCCATTTCTTGGTTGTTAAGACTACAGATACAACGGATGATTATGCCAGACTCTACATTCGGGAGATAGTCCGATTGCATGGTGTTCCTTTGTCTATCATTTCTGATAGGGGTCCTTAGCTTACATCTCAGTTTTGGAGATCATTTCAGAAGGGTCTTGGTACTAAGGTGAAGCTTAGCACAACTTTTCACCCTCATACGGATGGCCAGGATGAGCTTAATATTCAGACTTTGAAGGATATGTTGAGGGCTTGTGTTATTGACTTTAAAGTAAATTGGGATGATCACTTACCTCTTAACGAGTTTGCCTACAACAGCAGTTTCCACTCTAGCATCCAGATGGCTCCATATGAGGCATTTTATGGCCAGAGGTGTAGATCTCCTATTGGTTGGTTTGAGGTTGGTGACGCAGCCTTGATTGGTCCAGATTCGGTGCATGAGACCATGGAGAAAGTTCAACTTATTCGGGGAAGGTTGAAGACCGCTCAGATTCAACATAAATCTTATGTGGATGTGAGGAGAAGGGAGTTAGAATTTGAAGTTGATGATTGGATTTTCCTTAAGGTGTCACCCATGAAGGGTGTGATGAGGTTTGGCAAGAAAGGAAAACTTAGTCCTCGTTTTGTAGGTCCTTATCATATTTCGAGGAGAGTTAGTAGTGTTGTTTCTGAGTTGGAGTTGCCAACGGAGTTGGAAGTGGTTCATCCAGTTTTCCATGTTTCCTTGTTGAAGAAATGTGTTGGCGATCCGAGCTTGATTGTTCCTATGAAAGAGGTAGGTGTGAAGCATAGTCTCACCTATGAGGATGTTCCCATGGAGATCCTTGATCATCAGATTCAGAGGTTGCGAAACAAGGAATTCACTTTAGTAAAAGTCTTTAGGAGGAATCAGCTTGTTGAGGGTACTACTTGGGAAGCGGAAGAGACCATAAAGGCCAAATATCCTCATCTCTTTCCTTCCGATTCAATTCCTGCTTGAGGTACTAGTTTCCCCCTTAGTATGTCCCTCCGATTCTACTCTATCAGTCCCTCTCATGATTTTAGCGTGCATCCATGTTTTACGAAGTTAGTTTATCATGTTTTCAAGTTGAAAAGTTCAGATTTTATGATTACCCCTTGATTTGTATGTTTTGATGTTTGGTTGGGCTGTTTTCCCCTCAGTTTTCCCTTGTCTAACCTTCATTCAAGGACGAATGATCCCAAGGGGGGATATTGTAACACCGTACACGTATTTAGTTGTTTAAGTTAAAAACACCAGAAATTTCTCATCTTCCAGGTTTCATGAGCCAAACCACGGATCGTGGTTCTAACCACGACTCGTGGAAGGCACTTATGGAATATCTTCTGTGACTCTGCTCTCAGGTCTGAGAACCACGAGTCAAATGATGACTCGTCGATTAAACGACAGGTCCATCCTGTTGACTCATGGAAAGGGATCAGAGGATTGTTAATTTCCCCAGTCCCTTCCAGAGATTATGAGTCAAGTCCACGACTCGTCGTTTGAATGACGAATAATGGATTGACTGTAGTAAACTGACCCTCTAGTGAACAATGACTTCAAATAAAGACGCGTCATTACTTCTACGGGTCCATCCTATTGACCCGTAGAAGTGAAGCTGCAACTTGAAATTTCAGCCTGAGTTTTACGACTCCAGACGATGAACCGTCATCCAAACCATGACTCGTAGACTGAGTCGTGGTCACCGGAAGTTGACCCATTTCCAGTTTTTCCCAATTAATTCCTAGGGGTATTTTAGTCATTTCCCACCCTATTATGTATTAAGTGAAGTCGTTTTGACTTCTTTTAGAAGGGTGTTCACCCATATTACCCTATGGCCCTCTTAAGTTCATCATTCTTCACTCAAAGAGGAAAATTTCTCTCAAGCTCAAGTCTCCAAGCTCTAAGTCAAGTCTCCTAATTCTTTTCCAATCAAGTGGGTAGTCTTCCACCAAGGTATGAGGGTTTTTCTAACAATGGTTCCTTTCACCCTTGTGCCCAAATTCCACAATTATTATTTTGAATTATGAAGATATGAAATTAGGGTTTTGATCAAAAAAATGGGGAAAGTTTATGAAATCAGTTTCTATGTTTAAATTCATGGTTTCTTCTTGATTACTTATGATTTAAGTATGATTCTCTTATTGATTTTAAAAGCCTAACCATGAAAGTTGATTTATAGCATGAAGTTATGAAATTGAATGTTTTCAAGAGAAACTTGGCATGATTAGATATCATGGCCTTTATGTATTTATGAAATTGCATGCCTAATTCTTCAAGTATGAATTTAGAAAGAAAAACATGTTTTTGAATTATGATTATGCTAAGCTTATGAACTATGATATGAAAGTTGCATGATACCCGATGTGTTTTCATTCTTTATGTATAAGATTTGGCATGAGAGTATGCCCTTATGAATAAGATTTGGCATGAGAGTATGCCTTTATGATTATGAGCTACACGTGCATGTTTTGGGAGTAGTATTTAGCACCGAGATGATGGGATGAGAGTACCCTTAGTACCATAAACTACATTGCCATCGTAGGTCATTATATGATATGATATGTACCTTAAAGGTTTATGAAAGTGGATCCACGTCTTTATGTATGGTATCCTTGCCTTAGTGTGGCATAGGACAGCTTTGCCAACTAGGGTTATATAGTTGGATATGGTGACTTGTTCCTTGTCAGGGTTCAAAGATAGATTTGTTAACTGGGGTTATACAGTTAGATTCCATGTAGCTCACGTGGTCTCATGTCGGTTATTAGAAACTCCTGCAGGTTATGTTTTCAAGTTTTCTAAGCTTTATGAACTTTCTTATGAAACATCATCTTGAAGTTGGATTTTGCCTTATTACTTAGCTTCTCATGTTGATATCTTTTCATGATACTTTACTACGTATGAATTATGGTTAAGTACCCCTTTTAAGCATGTTTTCCTTACTTATGCATTGCTCACATACTTAGTACATTTCATAGTACTAACGCATATTGCGCTGCATCCTTTTATGATGTAGGCTCAGGTACCCCTTCTCAGCTTCGTGGCTAGAGTCTCAGGCCACTTCCTTAGTTAGCTATGGTGAGTCCTCATGGTTCAAGGACTAGTTATGATTTTCCTTATGCTAGCTTTACTTTTATACTCCGAGTTAGCTAGGGTCTTGTCCTAGCAACTCTTATGTTTTGACTAGAGGCTTTCAGACATAGTTTGTATTCGGGTTCCCCTTTTTGATTCTGTATGTTATGTGGACCTTAGACCTTTATTGATGTTTCCTTATTGGCTTTCCGTATTATGCTTCGGCTTATCTTTTGTTATGCTTGAGAATGCTATGACCAAGGGTTAGCTTGGGATCCTTGTAGTCCCGAGTCCCGTGTTACGTCTAGGGGATAACCTCGGGGTGTGACATTGACTTTCAGTGACCACGGGTGGATTCCACGGACCGTAGAACAAACCACGGTTCATGGTTTCTATCCATGGTTTCTAGCCAAGCCAACTGGCTGCAGAAGTTAAATGACGGGTCCACTCTACGGGTCGTAGAAAGAATGGCGACCTGTAGACTCAACCGTAATCTCTGAGTCAATAATCAAGTTGTAGAAGGTCAACCACGGATCAATATGATGGACTGTAGAAAGGATTACGGACCATAGAATCGAGTCTTTATTTCTTACATACCAAACAGATCTTTGAATTGGTTCCACGAGTCGTCTTTATGGTCCGTGAATCAAACAATGACCCATAATAACTTGTGGTTCCTGGGGGTCTAGTCAGTTCTCAGGTCTGATTCAACGAGTGCATTCTACGGTCCATCGAAATAACCATGGTCCGTAGAAACCACTCGTGGTCTCAAACCAGAGACTAAAATATACAAGTTTGGGACAACGACTCGTGGTTCAAACCACAAACCATCATTTGGACCCGTGATTTCTGGAAAGCTGGATGTTTCTGCAACTCTAAGTTTACAAAGATGAATCAATTTATGGGGTGTTACAGAGTTGTTGAAGTACTATGATGTGACTATTCAGTACCATTCCGGTTAGACTAATGTGGTGACAGACACATTGATCCGGAAAGTAGTTAGCATGGGCCGTTTGGCTTGTTTGGGGGTGTCCAAATGACCACTTACTAAGGAGATTTAGGCATTGGAGTCCAAGTTCATGCACTTGGGTATTTCCAAACAAGGTGGGGTATTGGCCAGTATTGAGATCAAATCCACATTCAAAGAGGAGATAAAGGCCAAACAGTTTCAGGATTCGCAGTTGAGCAGGCTTCGGAGCAAGGCAATATCCGAAGAGTCCAGGGATGCCATGTTGGATTTGAGTGGTGTGTTAAATTTTAAAGGAATGACTTGTGTTCCTAGGGTTGTTGACATGATTCAGAAGGTGTTAGCAGCGGCTTATGGTTCGCGGTATTTAATTCATCCGGGTGTAACCAAGATGTACATAAATTTGAGACAACTTTATTGGTGGCCTGAGATGAAAAAGGACATAGTGAATTTTGTGTCCAGGTGTCAGAATTGCCATCAGGTAAAGTATAAGAACCAAAGACCTGCAGGACTACTTCAGAGAATGCCCATTCCAGAGTGAAAGTGGGAAAGAATAGCCATGGATTTTGTGGTGGGTCTCCCCAAGACTTTGGGAAAGTATGACTCTATTTGGTTCATTGTTGATAGGTTGACCAAGTCAACTCACTTCATTCTGGTCAGGGTGGATTACAATTCGCAGCCATTGGCTAAGATCTATGTGAAGGAAATTGTGAGATTGCTTGGGGTGCCACTGTCCATCATATCAGACAGGGGTATGCAGTTTACCTCCAAGTTTTTGGGTAAGTTGCATAAGGAGTTGGGTACTCAACTCACATTTAGTACAACCTTCCATCCTTAGACTGATGTTCAGTCAGAGAGGACAATTCAGGTATTAGAGGACATGCTGAGAGCATGTGTGATTGACTTCGAGGGTCATTGGGACAAATTTATACCGTTGTGGGAGTTCTCATACAACAATAGCTACCACTCTAGTATTGACATGGCACCATTCAAGTCTCTGTATGGGAGGAGTTGTAGGTCACCCATCAGGTGGTTTGAGTAAGGCGATGTAAAGCCTTTGGGTGTGGACTTGGTAAGGGAAGCACCAGAAAAGGTAAGAGGCACTCATACCAAGTTACTAGCGGCCCAAAGCAGGCAGAAGGAATATGAAGATCGCAAGGTCCGAGACATGGAATTTTAGGTTGGTGAACAGGTGTTGTTGAAAGTGTCACTAATGAAGGGAGTTATGCATTTCGATAGGAGGGGCAAGCTCAGCCCCTGGTTCATCAGACCATTTGAAGTTCTTGAGATCGTAGGGCTTGTCGCTTACAGATTGGCGCTACTTCCCAGTCTATCGGGTGTCCATCTAGTGTTTCATATATCCATGGTAAAGTGTTACCATGGGAATGGGGACTACATCATCAAGTGGTATGAGGTGTTACTTTATAAGGATCTTAGCTATGAAGAGGAACCGATTTTGATTCTTGATCGGGATGTCCAGAAATTGAGGACAAAAGTGATCAGCATGGTAAAGATTCAATAGAAGCATCGTCCAGTTGAGGAAGCCACTTGGGAAACTGAGAAGTACATGCAGGACAAGTACCCTCACCTGTTTGAGGATACAAGTACTACTTTTTTTGCTCTTGACCTTTTGTATTTTAGGGTTTGATCATTTCAGGATGAAAGATGGGTAAATTGGTATCTGTTGTAACGATAGGGTACGTCATTATGGGTAAACCATTCGTGCCAATTTTTAGAGTTAGAAAACTTTGGGTTTGGGAGTTTGAAATTCTGGGCTAGGCTAGTCTCGGCCAGTTTCAGAGAGAGGTATGGTCTAGGGAAATCCGAGTAAGGATTAAGTTAGATTTATGGATTTAAGCTAGTTTTCCTTTTAAGTAAGACATAAAGGAGTCCGAGGGACTTTTTGGAATTTAATTTGGGTAAGTAGAACTCCTCAAATCGAGGTTTACGTGAAGGGATTGTTCTAGAACATCAAGAAAATAAGTGTGTTGTAAAATGGACCAGTTTTGAAGATTTTATGACTTTCTGTCCCATGTCAACCACCATGGTGGTTGACACTCTGCCATAGAAACCTCCTCCATAGCAGAGAAAATACCACTACAGTGGAAGTAAACATCGGTCAGCCTCCGCCATAGTGGATGACTCCACTACAGAAGTATCGCTATAGTGGAGAAGACCGCTATACTAGAGCGTGACGAGATTTAATGCAGAAACTTCCCCAAAATAGTCAGTTTTTTTGCAACTCATTTTGGGAGAAGAAGGGGGCAATTTTGGGTGATTTCTATCTATTTTTCACCGTTTTTCATCCTAAAGTAATATTCTACTCCCCAAACTCTATGATATCTTTCCTACACTATAGAATTGCTAGGGGTAGGCTTGGGGAAAGGTTTGGGACAACCTAGGATTGTAGAATCTGGGAAGAAGGGGAATTCCAGGGTGCTAGAGCTCTTGGGTATTGTTTATAGTTAATGGGTAACGATCAACAAGCTTAAATTCTCTAAATGTATCGGTATAAATGATAATCTTAGGTGAATTAATAGTGGGAAATCCCAGGAAGTGTTAGAATGATCATGGTTTGGCCGGGGGGTTAGGATTTTTGTATAATCCGGGTAATTTAGGCCAGTTAATTTACTATAGTGTTTATGTGTTTGTATCTAGACCAAGAACAAGCAAGGGATCCTGAAAAAGGGAAAGCTCCGGCACTATAAAGCTCAATTATTCGAGGTA
The DNA here is from genome assembly GCA_003996215.1 of Jaltomata sinuosa. Taxonomy (NCBI): domain Eukaryota; kingdom Viridiplantae; phylum Streptophyta; class Magnoliopsida; order Solanales; family Solanaceae; genus Jaltomata; species Jaltomata sinuosa. The sequence goes on from QJPP01000571.1 coordinate 113,329, forward strand.
GGTGATGGTTATGGATTCTGTATGCATTGTGTGTTTGTGTACTCATGTCAAAGTAATTGTGTGGTTTCCATTGCTTAGGGAATGGTTTAAGAATGTCCAAAAATCATGTTTTCAGTCTTGTGAAATGAATTAGGTGTTTTGCTTGTTGGTTTACAAGTGTTGATTGTTCATTATTTGTGACTGTGAATTGATGTGACATTCGGTTGGCTCGGTACCACGCCTGGTACGAGATATACTAATGGTTGGCTCGGGTACCACGCCTAGTACAAGATATACTAACAGTTGGCTCGGGTATCACGCCTGGTATAGGATATACTAATGGTTGGCTCAGGTACCACGTCTGGTACGGGTTTACTTTATTGTAATTTTTCATCTTTACTAATGGTTCCCTGAGTGGACCAGGTTGTGTATATGATTTGTGGTTGTGCATTTTTGTCACACCCCGAGGCTACCCCCTAGACAAAACACGTTTCTCAGTTTCAAAAGTGACCCCGAGCTAACCTATGGCATGGTATATCTATACAATTTGAAGTAAAAGAATATACTGTGCGGAAGCTGAAAACAGTTTATATATCTAAAGTGGGAAAGATCCCCAAACATGGATGAATATAAACTATAATAAAAATATAGTAATGATTGAAAACAACACTAGCAATTTCACTGAATCTAGTCTATGTCTGAAAGCCTCTAACTGATATGTGTTGCTGGGACATGCCCCAAGCTAACTCTAATAAGACTGAAACTGAAAGGATAATGTTGAAATTAAAGCATGTTTATAGTCCTCGAACTATGAGGACACACCACTCAGCTGCTGAGTACGGACTGGAGGCCGACTAAACGCGGTTTGGATGTTGAGTGCCTGAACCTACATTATAAAACAATGTAGAACAAAAGTATGCGTCAATTCTTTGAATGTACTAAGCATGCAGGATATATATATATATATATAATATATATATATATATATATATATATATATATATATATATATATATACACACACACACTAAGTGAACAATAAATAACTGAACCTAGAGATGATCATACTGAAATATAACTGAAAGCTAGGTTGAGTACAATGACCAAGTACAAATTGTGAATATAACATGTTGAACTGAATACTGAAATAAATACTAGGTACATGGTCAATGCAACATGAATCTGACTGTGAGAGGTACTGTTAACCGACATACTCCAAGTTGAGCTAACTATGGGGCCAACCTATAACCCTAGATGAAAGTTTGTTCATACCTTGCCAAAGGTACGAACAAGTCTGATGTGGATTCATTACAGATTTCCTCAAGGGACAAGGAGGTGAATTCTAGTCTGACAGCTTACTCCATTATTACCTACGGTGGTGCCGTAGTTCTGGGGCTTAGGGACTGCTACTAAAGGTCTTAGCCTAAACTGAGAGCTAAGCCTTCATCCCCTCGTCCGCTCAGTACTAAGTCTACTCCCAACTGAATATAAGCAACAATGCACTGAATAATGGATAGCTCAAAATACTAGTAATTAACTGAGAGTACAACATAAACATACTGAAGGATATGGCATTTAAATTCTGAAACATGATTATTTGACAAACCTGCCTAGCAAGCAAAATCTATAAAGTACTAGAAATTTTGACAGGCTAGGGTTCTGGATCCTAGACAAGGGTTGCAGTAATTTTCCAAGGAATCTGTACTAAACATGACATGGATTATAGCATCTGAATAACAAAGGAAAATTCTAAGGTTCTTGAACCCTAGGTCAAATAAATCATGGATAAATTGGAGGAACCAACTGAATTCTAGGGACATAATGGGTGAAAGGAGCCCACTATTGAAATCCCATATACCTGGTGAAGAAAACTACGGAGAGATCCTTGGATTTTTGGGGCTGAACTTGATGAAGACCTCTGCTTGTTCTTGAGAGAAAACTGTCGCTTCTTTCTAAGTCTAATGATTTTAGGATAATGAGGGTTTTAGGTAGTTTTTGACTAGTTAATTAGTCTTAGAATAGTCAAAATAACGTAGCCTAGGCATTAAAAGAGAGACGAAAGGTCTGAAATGCCCCTGGGAAATAATTAGAAAAACTGCTGAAATTCGTGACTCAGGGATCATGACTTGGTTCTATGGCTCGTGGAAAGTTCCATGGGTCGTGGAACCCTGTCGTGGTTTCCTTGTCTTGAAAGTTGAGCTACTGGATGGATCTACATGAGTTAGGTTCACGACTCATGGAAGTTTCCACGAGTCATGGAATCCCACTCGTGGTTACTGAGCCAAATTCCTTGGTCTTTAAAGATTTGTTCCACGGGTTGGATTCACGACTCGTGGAAACTCTCGCAGGACATGGAACCCACTCATGGTTCCTGGGGACTTAAGGTTGGGCTACTGGAACTGGTTCCACGACTTTGGTTCACGACTCATGGAACTTCCACGGGTAATAGAACCCAATTGTGGTTCGTGGGAGTCATTTGGAAGGAGGATTCCACGGATAGTTTCCATTGGCCGTGGAAACTTCTACAGTCCATTGACTCAAATCATGGAATTGACTTCTGAGGAGTAGTCCTTTGATCTTTGTTCCACGAGTCCAGTCCACGACTCATAGATTGTTCTACAGCTCGTGGAAGTGACTCGTCATTCTGCCATCAGTTGGAAATTTTTATTTCCTATGGTTTTCTGAGCTAAGTCTGAGCTTGCAAGTTCTGAAGTGTTACAATATATCTCCCTTGGGATCATTCATCCTCGAATGAATACTAAACAAGCAGAGTCTGGAGAGAAAGAGCTGCAATCCCTACCAGCTGAGTGCAAGAAACTGACATCTCCTGAACTTAGTCCCATGAACATGCAATTATGCTGAAATTCAAGGATAACTGATGGAACGAGGTATTAAGACTAAATTCACATAAGATTTAACTGAAAGACTAGAGAGGAACTATTACCTCAAGCTGGAAATTAATCGGAAGGGAAGAGGTGAGGTTAGTTGGCCATTATGGCTTCTTCTGCTTCCCAAGTAGCTCCCTCTATGGACTGATTCCTCCACAAAACATTTAATGAGGCGACTTCCTTATTCCTTAACCTACTAACCTGACGGTGAAGAATCTCAACTAGAACCTCCTCATAGGTGAGGCTATCCTTTAGGGACACACTCTCTAAGGGTATGATCGATGCTGGATCACCCACACACTTCTTCAACAAGGAAATATGAAAGACTGGATGAACCGCTGCTAGCTCTGCTGGCAACTCTAACTCATAAGCCACGTTACCCACCCTTTTCAGCATTCTGTAAGGACCTACATACCTGGTACTGAGCTTTCCCTTCTTATCGAATCTCATTACCCCCTTAATGGGTGACACTTTCGTGAAAACCCATTCATCGATTTCAAACTCTAAGTCTCTTCTCCTCACATCTGCATAAGACTTCTGATGAATCTGAACTATTTTTATCCTCTCTCTGACGAGATGAACCTTCTCCATAGCCTCATGAACCTAGTTTGGACCAATCAAGGCTGCTTCACTTACTTCGAACCAAACTATCGGTGATCTGCATCTACGCCCATAAATGCCTCATATGGGGCCATCTGAATACTGGAGTGATAACTGTTGTTGTAGGCAAACTCTATGAGAGGTAGGTGATCATCCCAACTGCCCTTAAAATTGATCACACAATCTCTCAACATGTCCTCCAAGGTCTCAATGGTAAGCTCTACCTGAACATCTGTCTGCGGATGAAATGTTGTTCTAAGATTCACCTGAGTACCAAGACCCTTCTAGAAAGACTTCCAGAAATGAGATGTAAACTGAGGGCCTCTATCTGAAATTTTAGACAAGGGAACCCCATGCAATCTGACTATCTCACTGATGTAGAGTCTGGCATAATCCTCGCTGAATCTGTAGTCTTAACTGCCAAAAAGTGAGCTGACTTAGTGACTCTTTCCACTATCACCCAAATGGAGTCATGTTGTCTGTGAGTATGAGGTAAACCCGTAATGAAATCCATGTTGACCACTTCCCACTTCAAAGTAGGAATGCTAATCTCCTGAGCCACACCTCCTGGTCTCTGATGTTGTACCTTAACTTGCTGATAGTTAGGACACTTAGCCACAAAATCCTCGATGTCCCTTTTCATGTTGTTCCACCAATAGACTTTCCGTAGATCACGGTACATCTTAGTGGCACCTGGATGAATAGAGTATCTAGAATTATGGGCTTCTATAAGGATCGGCTGCCTCAACTCACCCACTTTAGGAACACATAAGCGACCCTGATAACGAAGCATACCATCTCCCCCTTAGGAGAAAACCTCAACTTTCTGCTGATGAATTGCACCCTTCAGCTGAAGCAATATAGGATCACTATCCTATTTTACCTATGAAGATTCTGATCCATTATGAACTATCACACCACCATCTGACGTGTCCATAAGGAAAACTCTTAGGCGAGCAAGCCGATGAACATATCTCGCTAACTCTCTCTTCTCTTCCTCAACATGCGATACGCTACCCATAGATAGTCTACTGAGAGCATGAGCCACTACATTGGCCTTACCCAGATGGTGGAGCAAATTCATATCATAATCCTTGAGGAACTCAAGCCACCTCCTCTGGCGAAAATTCAACTCTTTCTGGGTGAACACATACTGGAGGCTCATGTGATCTGTGAACACATCAACATGAACACCATACAGGTAGTCTCTCCAAATCTTTAAGGCAAACATAACTGCTGCAAGCTCTAGGTCATTGGTCGGGTAGTTTTTCTCATGAGTCTTGAGCTGTATGGAAGCATAAGCTATGACCTTACCCTGCTGCATTAAGACACAACCCAGGCTGACCCTGGATGCATCACAATAAACCACATAGACATCTGAACCCTCTGGTAGAGTCAAAACAAGAGTTGTAGTCAACCTAGTCTTCAGTTCTAAGAAGATTTTCACAAACTCTTCTGACCACTGGAACTTGACCTTCTTCTGAGTAAACTTGGTCAATGGGAAGCTATGGATGAAAGTCCTTCTACGAAACTCCTGTAATAACCATCCAAACCCAAGAAACTTCTGATGTACATCGAAGAGGTGGGTCTGGGCCAGTCCTTTACTGCCTCAATATTCTGAGTCAACTCGAATGCCATCACTAGACACCACATGACCCAGGAAAGCGACTGATTTCAACCAAAACTCACACTTACTGAACTTGGCGAATAATTGTATGTCCTTGAGAGTGTACAGCATGACCCTCAGATGATTTGCATGCTCCTCCTCATTTTGAGAATAAACAAGGATATCATCAATGAATACAATGATGAACAAGTACAAATACTATCTGAACACCCTGTTCATTAAGTCCATGAAAGCTGCAGGAGCATTGGTTAGTCCAAAAGACATAACTACAAATTCATAGTGACCATACCGAGTCCTGAAGGCCATCTTCGGGATGTCACTACCTCTGAATCTGAGCTGATGGTAGCCACATCTGAGGTCTATCTTGCAAAAGTAACCAGCTTCTTGAAGCTGGTCAAAATAGTCATCAATCCTGTGGATGAGATATTAATTCTTGATTGTGACTTTGTTCAACTGACGATAGTCAATGCACATCCTGAGAGAACCGTATTTCTTACGCATGAACAACACTGGAGCACCCCATGGAGAGATGTTGGGTCTAATAAAGCCCTTATCTAGCAGGTATTTCAACTGTTCTTTCAATTCCTTAAGCTCAGCTAGAGCCATTCTATAAGGAGGAATCAAAATGGGCTGGGTATCTGGAAGGAGATCAATTCTGAAGTCGATTTCTCTTTCGGGAGGACCTCTGGGAAGATCTTCTAGGAATACTTCTGGAAACTCATTCACCACTGGGACTGACTCAAGAGTTGAGGTCTCAGAGTTTGAATCCTTAATCCGAACAAGGTGATAGATATACCCTTTGGAGATCATTTTTCTAGCCTTAAGGAAGGAGATGAATCGACCTACAGGTACTGAGTTACTACCCTTCCACAATAAGACTGGCTCGTTAGGAAATCAAAACTGAACGATCCTAATCCTACAATCGACTGAGGCATAATAGGAATGTAATTAATCCATGCCTAGGATGATATCAAAGTCTACCATTTTTAACTCTATAAGATCTGCTGAGGTGACTTTTTAGGAAACTATAATCAGGCAATTTATGTACACTCGTCTAGCTATGATCGGGTCACCAACTGTAGTAGAGAGTGAGAAGGGTTCTGGGAGGATTTTTGGACTAACACTGAAGTTTATTGCTACATAAGGAGTGATGAAGAAAAGTGGAGCACCTGGATCTAACAATGCATAAACATCAGTATCAAAGACTCGCAACATACCCGTGACCACATTAGGAGCATCCTTCTGGTCCTGTAGAGCCTGAAGAGCATATAACCTGTTCTGGCGCTAACCACCACCTATTCCATATGAGGCACCCCACTGAGTAGGGTATCCAATCGGAGTTGTTGTAGAACCAGTCTGAGTTTGCGAGCGAACATCCTTACCCTTCTGAAAGGCCATTGGACAATCTCTCATCATATGGCCTGGCTTTCCATACCCAAAGCAATTTCCACTACATGCCAAGCACTCACCTTGGTGGTTTCTACCACACTTATTACATACTGGGTTAGTGCACCCACTATTAACCGTACCTTGGGACGTAGAGCCAGACGCTCTATCCTGACGATCTTTCTTGAACTTAGGCACTGGGGCACTAGAAGAAGATGGAGCTGGAGCTGAATTTTTCTGGCGATATTGAGAGTGATTGCCACCCTTTGACCTCTGCGGATAGTGGCTGTAATCACCTGTCCTAGCCCTCTTAGCATCTTCTCCCCTTTCCTTAATCTTCTTCTCCTCAATCTGCTGAGCATAAGTAACAGGTCTGGAGAATTCCATCTCTTTAATCAACATAGCGATTTTACACTCCTTTACTACATCATCCGACATACCAGATACAAACTTGCTCATATGAGCCCTGGAGTCCGCTATTATCGCTGGATCATACTTGGATAGCTGAGTGAACTTGAGAGCAAAGTCCCTCACGCTCATGTTATCTTGCTTCAGATTGATGAACTCCTGAACCTTGGCTTCCTTGAGCTCTAGTAGGAAGAACCAGTCCAGAAAATTTGTCTTAAAAAGATCCCAAGTCACTAGTCCTACGTTGGCATAATGAGATTCCTTTCATTGCTGGTACCAAGTGTAGGCCACTCCCTTCAACTGATAGGCGGCCAAGTCTGCACCCTCGACTGGAGTGACACCCATAATGTCTGTCACCTTTTGAATGTTATAAAAAAATCTTGGGGATCCTCTTCTGACTTGGACCCATGAAAATATGGAGGATTCATTCGTGTGAAATCTCTGATCCTGGCTATAGCATTATTGATCTGAGGAAGAGCTGGGGTTGCAGCCTGCTGGTTAACCTGGGCAGTCATGGCCTTAGCAGGCACTTGGAAGGCAGCCCTGAATTCGGCATGCGTGACTTGCTCGTTCAAGGGGTCTGCGGGAGCTGCTGGCACTCACTGATTCCTAGTGTTAGCTCTTCTAGGAAGAATTTTTCTGAAATACAAAGACCATGAGTTCGAATAGAAGGAAATTAAATAGAGTTTATACTCTATAGAATGAGTATAAAACTCATAGCTTCTCCCCCATAAGTGTGGCACGCTTCACACCCATGAAGAGGACTCTACTTGATGCGGCTTTCAGACACACTAGGACACTTAAACCTGATGCTCTGATACCAAGTTTGTCACACCCCCAGGCTACCCCCGAGATGCAACACGGTGCTCAGTTTCACAAGTGATCCCGAGCTAAACCATGGCATGTCATATCTATATAATTTGAAGTAAAAATATATATTGTGCGGAAGCTGAAAATAGTTTATATATCTAAAGTGGGAAAGAGCCCCAAACATGGCTGATTATAAACTATAATAAGAATATAGTAATGACTGAAAACAACACTAGCAACTCCACTGAATCTAGTCTATGTCTGAAAGCCTCTAACTGATATGAGTTTCTGGGACATGCCCCCAGCTAACTCTAATAAGACTGAAACTGAAAGGTAAATGATGAAATTAAAGCATGTCTACCATCCTCGAACTATGAGGACTCACCACTGAGATGCTGAGTACGGACTAGAAGTCAACTAAGCGCAATCTGGATGCTGAGTGCCTGAACCTACATCATAAAATAATGTAGAACAAAGGTATGCATCAGTACTTTGAATGTACTGAGCATGCATAATATATATATATCTATATATATATATATATATATATATATATATATATATATAAATATACTAAGTGAATAATAAAGAACTAAACCTGGAAACAATCATACTGAAATATAACTGAAAGCTGGGTTGAATACAATTAGCAAGTACAAATCGTGAATATAATATGCTGAACTAAATACTGAAATAAATACTGGGTACATGGTCAATCCAACATAAATCTAACTGTGGGAGGTACTGTTAACCGACATACCCCAAGTTGAGCTAACTATGGGGCCAACCTATAACCCTGGATGGAAGGGTGTTCATACCTTACCAAGGGTACAAACAAGTCTGACGTGGATCCACTACTGATGTCCTCAAGGGACAAGGAGGTGCAACCTAGTTTGACATCTGACTCCTTTGTTACCTACGGTTGCGTTGTAGTTTTGGGGCTTGGGGACTATTACTAAAGGTCTTAGCCTAAACTGACAACTAATCCTTCATCCCCTCATCTGCTCCGTACTAAGTCTACTCCCAACTGAATATAAGCAACAATGCACTAAATAATTGATAGCTCAAAATACTGGTAATTAACTGAGAATACAACATAGACATACTGAAGGATATGGATTTTAAATTAAGAAACATGACTATTTGACAAATCTGCCTAGCAAGCAAAATCTATAAAGTACTGGAAATTTTGACAGACTAGGGTTTTGGATCCTATACATGGGCTGCAGTAATATTCTAAGGAATCTAGACTAAACATCACATGAATTATAGCATCTGAAAATAAAGGAAAATTCTAAGGTTCTTGAACCTTAGGTCAAGTAAATCATGGAGAAATTGGAGGGAACCAACTGAATTCTAGGGACCTAATGGGTGAAAGGAACCCACTTGTGAAATCCCACATACCTGGTGAAGAAAACTACGGAGAGATCCTCGGATTTTTGGGGCTGAACTTGATGAAGACCTCTGCTTGTTCTTGAGAGAAAACTGTCGCTTCTTCTCTTCTTTTCTTTCTAAGTCCGATGATTTTAGGAGAATGAGGGTTTTAGGTAGTTTTTGACTAATTAATTAGGCTTAGAGTATTCAAAATGACGTAGCCTAGTAACTAAAATAGAGGAAAAGTCTGGAATACCCCTAGGAAATAATTAGAAAAACTGCTGAAATTCATGACTCAGGGATCAAGACTTGGTTCTACGTCTTGTGAAAAGTTCCACAGGTTGTGGAACCCTGTCATTGTTTTTAAGTCCTGAAAGTTGATCTACTGGATGGAGATCCACGAGTTAGGTTCACGACTCATTGAAGTTTCCAGGGGTCGTGGAATCCCACTCGTGGTTACTGAGCCAAATTCCTTGGTCTTTGAAGATTGGTTCCACGGGTTGGATTCACGACTCGTGGAAACTCCCACGGGTCGTGGAAACCACTTGTGGTTCCTGGGGACTTAAGGTTGGGATAACTGGTTACACGAGTTGGGTTCACGACTCATGAAAACTTCCATGGGTAGTGGAACCCAATCGTGGTTCCTAGGATTCGTCTGGAAGGAGGATTCCATGGACAATTTCTACGGTTCATGGAAACTTCTATGGTTTGTTGACTCCAATGGTGGAATTGAATTTAGAGGAGTAGTCCTCTGATATTATTTCCATGAGTCCAGTCCATGACTTATGGACTTTTCCACGGCTCGTGGAAGTGACTCGTGGTTTTGCCATCAGTTGGAAAAAATTTATTTCCTCTAGTTTTCTGTGCTAAGTATGATCTTGGAAGTTCTGGGGTGTTACAATTTTGGTTCTTGAGAGGATGGGTTGTGACAGTGATCTATGAGTTTGGTCTTGGTGTATACCAGGTTGTATGTTTGACACTTAGGTGTTGCCTAGAGGGGATTCAGGGTGGGTTCGGGATATGTATTGCGGTATAATTTGTTGTTATTGTGAATTATTGATCATGGTTGTGGAAGTGGTTTACATGTGGGTACAAGTTAGGGAGAATCTTGTAGTCTAGAATATCTATTGATTTGTTACGTGATTTTATGCTCTTACTTTACTTCTGTACTACTCATACACTGCTTATTTGGAATTGGCAGATGATCCTACCAGTGCACGGTGGTTGTGTACTGATACTGCACTTGCTTTTATTTTTGTGAGTATAGGAAATCTTCTGGCGGTTGACGCACGACCTCACCTGTAGGCCTAACATTTCGAGATATCAAGGGTGAGCTGTTCAACCAAGCTGCCTTAGTGTCCATCTATTGAGTTGTAGCCCACTTGTTTCAGGCTTAGATTGTTCTTTAATTGGGGTTGCATCCCCGTACTCTATTTTGGTAGATATTTTTGGTATGATGACTTTCAGATTCTAGGGAGGGATTTTCCGCAGGTTAAATTTTAATAGAGTTGATTTATTTATGTTGTTTGCTAATTTACTTTTGCACTCTGGTTTTAAGCTGTTAGACTATGCTAAGAGTTGAGCTCTATTGATTCGCTCATCCGGGGATTGGTGGGTGCCACTCACGATAGTCTAGGTCATGAAATAATTATGGGTGTGAAGTGCACCATATTTATAATTTGGAGGCTACTGGGTATTTAGGAAATGTTTCATTCTTTCATACTCTAGATCATGCAATAGACCTTCCTCTAAGAAACTTATACAGATTCATGCGTTGTATCAATTCCTTTGACTATGCCTCATCATTGAGGTTGTAGAAGTAGTAAAGTTTAGATTCCTATCGATATGGTTCTCTCAAATATAGCCAACAAAAATTTAAGAGACTTCACAAGGGCTTGAGAGGATCCCATTAGTGCATTTAAGTTCATTGATTTGAAAGAATGAACACTTGCTTATATCGATCATGTGTTTGAGCCAAGTCGGATGCGTTCTCAGACTACTTCTCTAAACTTTGTTTCAAATGGCACCTTTAAGGGGAAAATTATATCTCTGAATCATAAGTTTAAAATACAGAAAGTGGGGATAGTGATTAATTGAAGTATGTAACTACATTCATGTATCCGTTAAGTGATTAATATGTATGTTATGTCCATCAGTGTTGGCTATGGTGTAGCAAAAATTATAGATTCTATGGTAGTTAATGAAGATAGAATGGTTGGTTAAGATGACTTAGAGTATGCTTGGTCTAGGGAAGAAGTTTATTATATCTTGTCATTATGTTAGTAAGGATCAAATATTGGTTACGGAAGCAGAATGTGCTTGTAGGTTGCAATGAGATAGATAGTGTGACTAAATTGACTATTTTGTCATGAACTTTCAGTAGACTAGTGTTTCTTGATTTATACTTTAGTAGCTAAAATTTTGAGTAGTATACACGAATAAGTGTTTCCATCCATGTTTAGCACTAGACACACCAACTCTAACTTTAGATGATCATTGTGGTGAAAAGAATGATAGTATGAGGGCGATAATGCTAGTTTTGTGGAATTGACCTAGTAGGCTTTGCATAGCGTATGCAAAAGCTTAAGTTGATAACTACGGCAAGAGTAAAGGTGTAGGAATGAAATATATAGTTTTGTGAGCTCTTGATGAATAAGTGAATGGTGGCTAAGTCATTAGATAAAGAAGATACTTAAGCATTAGAAAGATAGATGTGTACCCAAGGTAATATATTGGTGCATGAGATTCTAAGCTCCTAAAGTACTAGGTATTCTTAGTTTAGTATTCTTGAGTTGTAAGTGTGGAGAATGATAGGTATGTATTATATGGTGTTCCTAAGATATAAATCAAGGGTGATTATAAATAAGGTAGACGATGTTGAGTCTCTTGGTATAAGTTTTAACCCTTTTTAATTGGGTGGCTAGAGAATTATAGGTATGGTGTTGGAAAGATAGTAAGAGTGATACCCTAATCGTGCAAAGTTAGTTGATGATAGCTCAGTTTAGAGAATAGGTCTGTAGACTTAAAATGTCAAGTTTTGAACGAAGAGGGAGATGATAGGATGAATGACCAAGGTAGGCCTTGAGATTCAGATAGTAATGAGTTCTAGAAAAGATCTATGATGAGATAATGATCCCTTCTTATTCTAGCGTATTTTGGACACTCCATTACACTCTACTCATGTCTTACGTAATTGTGTCATGCCTATAAGTCAAGTTCATGCCCTTCATCCAGCTTTATGCCATGAGACTAGTTATACAAGTAAACTCATGTCTCACAGTATGCTCAGTTTTATGTACTCAGTTCAATCCTCGAGATATGCCTTAATGGCTAGTGAAATCATGTTACGTCATGTATATGCTCAAACTAGATTTCTTGAATAGTTCGTGCTTATGATTTTATTACTCTAACCATGCTTCATATGTACAGAATGTGAGACACTCAGGCCTTTGCACTTGACTTCTCTGACCTCACCTTGAGTGGCTAGATCACGCTAAGTATAAGTTAAGACCGATTAGTATTCATTCATTTGTGATGCTCATGCTCCCACTCTATTCATTCAATGATCTTAGCTTATATCGTCACATTTGTTAGTAGAGAAAGCTAAGTAGTAGCCTTGATGGGAAATACTAGATTTTTCCTCTTTTGGTGTCCCTTTGTAGAAGTTCTTGCAGTTACAGTTTCTAGATATCCTAGGGAGGAGAGATGATTTTGAGGTAGTGTCAGCTATAAATAATTGATAAGATGATCATAGTAATAGGCTTGAATGTCGTGATAAAATACATGTGGTATTTTTCTTTGTGGGACTAGTGACGTATTGATTAGAGTTCAAGGTTAGTTGATTTTTATGATAAGAAAGAATATCATTCATCGAAGATAACTCAAGATGCAAGAGATTTAGTCAAGATAGGCTTGAACTTGGTGAAAGAAGGTAGTTAGGCTAAGACCTAAGCATCTATATGTGCATTGATGAGAATTTTAGTTGCAAATGTTAAGCGTGGTATTAAGAGAAGTTGGTGTAGTTATAACGGGTGTTCTTAAGCTTAGAAGTTATCAATTGTATTGTTAAGATGGTAATAGTCTTATTCTTCCTACCTTCCCAGGGTACTCATACCTTATGTCTAGTAGCTTCAGATAGCAAGATAGTAGACTCCTCATATCAGATCAGTTCAGACCTGTCGGTAATTATTCCTAAGGCCAGAAGGCCCTACGCTTACTTCAGTCCATGCTAGTGAGTTCAGTTTAGAAGAGAATAGTTTTCTCGTACAGTTACTCCTCTCAGTTTTTGTTCCTTTCAGCCAACTATGATTTCTAAGAATGCGTTCGTTCTCTATAAGTCTCATCTGAGTCCCTACTCTCAATCCAAACTAGTTATCATGTTAGATATTTAACATATCAGTGTTCTAATGCTCTCAGTATGAATATATACCTCATGAATCCAGCTCAGTTCATATTTCAGTCAGAAATCATTTACCATGTCAGTACTTTAGCTTTTAGAACTCAGTTGGTGGGATTGCAACTCTTTCCCCAGAACCTCAGCCTAGTTAGTCTTCATTCGAGGACGAATGATCTCAATGAGGAGATATTGTAACACCCTAAAAATTATAATCTAAGACCCGAACCATTTCCATAAGTGTAATGATCATTTCCCTTGTGTGGTGAGTGCTTTGGATGTGAATCATGTTCATAAGAAACTCCTAGAAGAAAGTTAAGTTAGAAACACCCCAACCAAAGAAGTTTTCATGAAAAACTAAATAAGTGTCATCTTCAAATGATCACACCTCGTAGAATATGATGAGTTAGGTGGCCTAGTACCGACAAAATTAAAGGTTTTTGAGTCTTCCTTCCAATTCAACTGACCGTGCAATAATCCGAGTCTGGAGTAAAAGGTTATGGGCATTTTACTGCAGCATTATCAGTGACCATGGACGGGATGATGAACCATGGTTCTGAACCACGGTCCATACCGTGACTCGTGAAAACAGACCTGCAACTTAGAATTTTTACCTTCAAAATGACGAGTTGGTCCATGACCCATAGACCAAAACCATAGTCCATAGTATGACCTATGTTTTGTCAATTTTCAGCCTTTCTTCCAGATTTCCTAGGGTGACTTCACGGGTCATTGTTTCAAATGATAGTCCGTCCTGTAACTCGTGGATTCACCTTCAGAGAACCCCAGAACTCAAGGACAGAACCATGACTTAGTTAATAGTCCATCATTCAGAACGACGGCCCATCAACCAATCCGTGGTTTGATATTCTGAGAATTTCAGAGGTTTTTAATTTAATTTCCCAAGGGTATTTCAGACCATTACTTCTTATTTTAGTTCTGACAATAAATAGTTGGAGGCTTATTTTATTATGTAAAATACCTCCAAACTATCAGTTTTCCTCATTCTTTCTCTCAAGTCAAGTCTGTTTCAAAGAAGAAAAGAGTGTTCTTCTCCAAAGTTCAGACCTAGGGTTCTTCTCCAAAGATTCCAACCTTCAAGATAGTTGAAGATTCTTCAACAACCAGGTCTGTGGGTATTCAATGAGGATCTCGTTTCACCCTAATACCCAAAGTTCAGTTTTCATTTATGATTTCTACAAGTTATGATTCTAGGGTTCTTACTTACGCAAGTGTTTTACTATAGCAAGTGTTTTACTATGAATTTGATCTCTTGAGGATCCTACATGACTACTATTCTTGTTAGAACGATTTCTACATGAATTCCTGCAATTAGATTTCAAAACCCTAGATTTTAGAATTAGTGAATTATAGCCTGATTTTACCCAACTATGCATATCTTTACAGAACTGAATTCCTCATGATACTGTATGTTCCCCGTATATGTTTAAGTGATATTGCAAGAATATTTCTGGATATTTTCTTAAATCTCGAGAATTTTGATGAAACAAACTTAGCTTGGATTTACAGCATCTTCTGTATGAATTAGCTTTCTTTTTAAGAACTTAGCATGAAATTGTAATATTTCACATGAACTAACTTTCTTTGGAATACAGCCTAGTCTACTAGTACTCAGATTTAAAGCATGAAATTACCCATTTATCAGCCTACAGCTTTTCAGCAAAACATAATGCTTTCAGTTTTAGTATTGTATTTCATTCTCTGAATATCAGTATATTTGAGCTATCCAGTATTTCAGTTGCATTCATTGATTTATATTGAGTGGGGAGTAGGCTTAGCACTGAGCGGACAAAGGGATGAAGGCTCAAAGATTAGGCTGAGATGTTTAGTAGCAGTCCCTAAGACTCAAAACTACGGCGCCACCATAGGTATCAAATGGGTCAGCTATCAGATTAGGCTGGACACCCTTATCCTTTGTCGACATCAGTTTTGTGGATCCATGTTAGATTTTTTTGTACTCTTGACAAGGTATGAACACCCGTCCATCCAGGGTTACAGGTTGTCCCCATAGTTAGCTAAGCTTGAAGTATGTCGGTTAATAGTATCTCCCAGAGTCCATATTTATTATTGGATGACATTGTATTTAGTTATGCAGTTCAGTATTATACAGTTGCATGTTTATATGCTTGGTCATTGCATCAGTTTATACCTTTCAGCTTGCATTCAATACACTATATCAGTATTTTCAGCATGTTAAGTAGAAGGAACTCACCTAAGGATTTACTTTAAACATGACTTTTAGCATAACTCATGACTTTCAGATCAGTTGCACTATTTCATGATTTACTGACAGAATTCATCTTTCCAGTCCATGGGTTTCCCAGGTAACAATTTTACTTATCTTAAAATATTATGATCTCACAGTTACAGTTCAGAAATGAGACTTACACCTTTTTCAATAAAAGGGCTTATGTTTTACAATTTTGACTTATGTACTTCAGATGTTATACTTAGTCCAGTTTTTAGCCATGCTTTCAATATACATGTTTTCTCAAGATTCCAAAGTTAGTGCATTATCTCACATGCTCAGTACATTCAAAGTACTGATCGTATACCTTCGTGTGTTGCATCCTTTTGATGATGTAGGTTTTAGTGCTAGCTTCCAAAATCATAGTCAAACAAATCGCAGCTTCCAGCCAGCAGGGAACGAGTTCTCCTTTTTCCAGGAACTCCATTCAGTGAGTATTTATAGTGGTTATTTCAGTTGTTATACATTGATTAAAGATAGTTAGGGGTCATATCCCGGCTAACCATAGTCAATGTTAGTAGAGGCTTCATTGACAGTCAGACAGTTAGTGAGTTAGTTGTATCAGTCTTCAAATGCTATTGTATCTTAGTTTATGAAAGTTTATTTTGTTTTAATATTTCTTTCAAGAGCTCAGCACATTTCAACTTCCGCATTATCTTTCAGTGTGTATCTCAATAGTATGCTAGGCCATGTGTTAGCTTGGGGTCACTTGTGACTCTAAGCACTGTTTTACTTCCAGGGTGTAGGATTGGGGCATTACAAGTAAGGTACATGAAATATGTAAATAAGCCAACAATATAACTAGACTACAAGTCTCTTCCGTAGCTTGTTAACACATGAACCAAATAGCCACCATTGACCACACTCAAAGACAAACACCTATACCCTTTTTACATAGCCCGGACCCACCAAGGATCCCCCTAACATAACTTAAGTGTTAGACATGCAATCTCGGTTTACTCCAAGACCAACCTCACATTTAAATATAGACACCCAGCCTCTCATGGACTATATGCAGAAATTAAAATTTAAGAATACAACCCGGTCCACTCATGGAACCATCAAAAGAACACAACAATGGAATTAAAACAACTCATACTAGGCGTGGTACCCAAGCCAACCGTTAGTATTCCCATACCAGGCATGGTACCCAAGCCAACTCTTAGTATTCTCCTACCACGCATGGTACAGAGCCAACCGTTTGTATTCCCATATAAGGCGTGGTACCCGAGCCAATCGAATGTCACCCTAAGTCCAATCAATCACAAACAATGAACAAAACATACTTGTAAACCAACAAGCCACAAACAAGTTCATTTCAAAATACTGATTACCAGACAATTAGACATTCAGATTTCATTCCCTAATCATGCAACTCATACAATACTAAATAATGGTGATGAACACATAATGCATATTGGGAATAAGTAACCATCACCTACCTTGAAATACTCAAAGCTCTTTGAACCGGAACCTTCTCGTTTTCCAAATTCTTTACTTGTTCTTTGTCTAGAAACAAATATACAACAACTACAATCAGTTTACTGGCCTAAAATACCCAAATTATGCAAAATTCCAATCTCCAGGCTAAACTATGATCATTTTTTTACGAATATTGTTAGAGAATTATGGCCAAGTGATCATAACCTAATAATAATATACAAGACCCAAGAACTCTAACACCCTAGAATCCCCTTTTTCCTTGGATTCTACCATTCCTAGTTCAACCCAAACCTTTCCCTAAGTCCATGACTAGAAATTCTACTCTGTAGGAAAGATAGTGCTAAGTTAGGGGAGTAGAATCCTTACCTTTAGGATGAATAATGGTGGAAAATGGAGTAAGTTCACCCTAAATTGCCTTTCCCTTCTCCCAAAATGTTCTTGATGAAACTGAAAGTTTAAGGGAAGTTTTTGCATTAAATCCTGACTCATCCGCTATAGCAGTCCACGCTCTGCTATAGTGGTACCGCCATAGAGGAATCGTCTTTAATAGCGGTGCTGATCGACGTTGACTTCTACTATAGCGGTAATTTCTCCGCTATAGTGAAGGTCGCTGTAGAGATGTGTCAACCTCTAGTGCGGTTGACATGGGATAGAATGTCGTAAAGTTTCCCAAAAGTGCCCATTTTATAACACACTTAATTTCCTGAAGTTCTGGAATAATCCCTTCACATCAATCTTTATGCCTAGAGTTCTACTTACCCGAATTCAATTTTGAAAAGTCCCTCAGACTCCCTGATGTCTTAGCTAAAAGGAAAACTAGCTCAATATAAGACACATTACCCAATATTCACTCAGATTTTCCTAGACCAGACCTCGCTCTAAAACCAGCCGAGACTAGCCTAACCTAGAATTTTCAACTCCCAAACCCGAAAGTTTTCTAACTCAAAACTTGGAACAAAAGATTTACCTATAACAATGAACCTGGTTGTTACACCAGATACCAATTTATCCATCGTTCATCCCCAAATGATCCAACCTAAAAACACGGAAATAAAAAAGGGAAAGTGTAGTACCTGAATTCTCAAACAAGTGAGGGTACTTGTCCTGCATGTACTTCTCAGTTTCCTAAGTGGCTTCCTCAACCTGACGATGCTTCTATTGAACCTTCACAAACTTGATTTTATTTGTCCTCATCTTTCGGACATCTCGATCAAGAATCACAATCGGTTCCTTTTCATACCAAAGATCATTGTCTAGTAATACTTCATCCTACTTGATAATGTACTCTCCATCCCCGTGGTACCACTTCAACATGGAGATATAGAATACTGGATGGACACCGGATAAACTAGATGGCAGTGCTAATCTATAATACAGTGGCCTGACCATTTTGAGAACCTCAAATGGATTGATAAACCGAGGGCTGAGCTTGCCCTTCTTACCAAAATGCATGAGCCCCTTCATCATCCTTGCTCACCAACCTGAAAATCCATTTCTCTTACCTTGTAATTCGTGTATTCCTTCTGCCTACTCTGGGATGCTAGCAACTTGGCCTAAATGCCTCTTACTTTTTCTTGCACTTCCCTTACTAAGTCCACAGCCAGAGACTTCATATTGCCTTCCTTATACCACCCTATAGATGATCTACAATCCCTCTCATACAATGCCTCAAATGGTGCCATGTTAATACTGGAGTGATAGTTGTTGTTGTATGAGAACTCACACAATAGCAGGAACTGGTCCTAATGACCCCCAAAGTCAATCACACATGCTCTCAGCATGCCTTCCAACACTTGGATTGTCCTCTCTGACTGACCGTTAGTCTGAGGGTGGAAAGTTTTGTTGAAAGTGAGTTGAGTGCCCAACGCTTCATGTAACTTACCCCAGAACTTAGAGGTAAACTGTGTGCCCCTATCTGAAATGATGGATAGCGGTACTCTATGTAGTCTCACAATCTCTTTCATATAGATCTTAGCCAACTGCTGTGAATTATAGTCCACTCTGACAGAAATGAAATGAGATGACTTGGTCAGCCTGTTCACAATGACCTAAATAGAGTCATACCTTCCCAAAGTCTTGGGTCTTAATCTTGGGAAGACCCACCACAAAATACATGGCTATCCTCTCCAACTTTCACTCAAGAATAGGCGTCCTCTAAAAGTTGTCCTGCAGGACTTTGGTGTTCATACTTGACCTATTGACAATTCTGACACTTGGACATGAAATCAGCTATGTCCCTTTTTATCCTAGGCCACCAATAAAGTTGCCTCAAATTCTTGTACATCTTGGTTACGCTTGAATGAATTGAATACCACGAACCATTTGCCTCTTCCAACACCTTCTGAATTATATCATCAACTCGAAGAACAAAAATCCTTCCTCTGAAATTCAACACCCTGCCAGCATCCAACGTGGTATCCCTTGACTCCCCAGATATTACCTTGCCTTGAAGCTTACTCAACTGTGCATCTTGAAATTGCTTAGTATTTATCTCCTCTATGAATGAGGATTTGACCTCAACACTGGACAATACTCCACCCTGTTCTGAGATGCCCAGTTGCACAAACTTTGATTCTAAATCTTGAATCTCCTTTGCCAATGGTCATTTGGACACCCCCAAACAAGCCAAACTGCCCATGCTTACCATCTTCTAGCTTAATGCACCTGCCACTACCTTAACCTTACCCCGATAATATTGGATGGTAACATCATAATCCTTCTGTCATGCCCCAAAGCTACCCCTTAGACGCAATATGGTGCTTAGTGTCACAAGTGACCCAAACCTAACACATGGCATGATATATCAATGTAAAACCAGTTTAGAGATATGTGTTGTGTGGAAACTAAAGTAATTTAATATCTTAAAGCAAGAAGAGAGCCCAACAAATCTGAAATGGATATAATATAAAAATATAGTTTAGTGCTGACTGAAAACAACACTAACAACTGTTGAGTGTAGTCTATGTCTGAAAGCCATCTAATTGAATAGGAGTTGCTGGGACATGCCCCATCTAACTCTACAAAGCTAAAAATGAAAGTAAAAACTGAAATGAAGCATGTCTATTGTCCTCGAACTAATGAGGACTCACCACTAAACTACTGAGTACGAACTGAGGAACCAAACTAGGCGCCGTCTGGATGCTGAGTTCCTGAACATACATCATAAAATCATGTAGCACAAAGGTATGCGTCAGTACTTTGAATGTACATAGCATGCAGGATATATATACAAAGTTGGACAATATAGAACTGAACATGAAGATAGATATGCTGCAACATAACTGAAAATAGAACTGAATGCAAGGATCAAGTATAAATCATGAAATAACACACTGAACTGAATACTGAACATAAATACTGGGTACAAGGTCAATGCACATGAATCTGACTATGGGAGACACTACTAATCGACATACCCTAAGTTGAGCTAACTATGGGGCCAACCTGTGACCCTAGATGGGAGGGTGTTCATACCTTGCCAAGGGTACAAACAAGTCTGACGTGGATCAACTACGGATGTCCACAAGGGACAAGGAGGTGCAACCTAGTCTGACAGTTGACTACTTTAAACCTACGGTGGCACCGTAGTTATGGGACTTGGGGACTGCTTCTAAAGGTCTTAGCCTAAACTGACATCTAAGCCTTTATCCCCTCATCCTCTCGGTACTAAGTCTACTCGCACTGAATGTAAGAAATCACGTACTAAAATAAAGGATAGCTCAAGATACTGATAAATGACTGAGAATGCAACATACATGAGCTGAAGGATATGGCATTCAATTTCTAAAGCATAAGCATATAATTGATATGTCTAGCAAGCTAAATATATGGAAAATACTGGAATTTCTACAAGCTAGGATTTCTGGGCATTATTCATGAAACTATACTAATTCTCCAGGAGACATGTAATCAATACTTTAAAAGCTGTAAGAATTGAATTACAATAATTCCCTAAGATTTTGGAACCCTAGGTCTGAAACATTCATGGAGAAAACTGAAAACTAATTGGAAACTACGGACCTAATGGGTAAAAGGAACCCACTAGTGAAATCCCACATACCTCTGAAAGAAATCCACGGAGAAATCCTTGGATTTATAAGGTTGAACTTGGTGGAGGCCTCTGTTTGTTATTGAAAGAAACTATGCCTCTTTTTGATTCCTTTCTGTCTAACTCTGATGATTTTAGGAGAATGAGGGTTTTAGTTAGTTTTAGACTAGTTAATTAGGCTTAGACGGCATAAAATGATGTAGCTTAGGCCTTAAAAGGGAAAGGAAAAGTCTGGAATACCCCTGGGAAAATTAAAAGATTTTTTGTCAAAAATGCGACCTAGTGATCACGGCTTGGTTGACGGGCCGTACTCCTTGACGAAGGACTATCAAATGAGTCATGGTCCTGTCCAGGAGACTTGGGGGTCCTCTTCTTATAGGAATTATGACTTAACAGGACAGACCGTTCTTTTGAATGATGGTCTGTCATCTGACTCGTGGTTCCTGGGACTTGCCTTAGCCTGGTGTTTTCACGAGTCGAAGGACGGATCGTTCTTCTGAAGTATGGTCCGTAAACGAACTCGTGGTTTCTAGGGCCTAAACTGATAGGCTACTGGACTTGGGATTACGGTTTGAAATGATGGACCATGGTTCTAAACTACGGCCCATGGTTCCAACCGTAGTCCCTGGAACATGTATTGAAAGGCTACTAGAACTTTAACTATGGGTTGAGAAGACGGACCGTGGTTCTAATCTACGGTCCGTACTCCTAATTATGGTTCCTAGGGAAGGATTGATGGGCTACTATATCTTGATCTACGGTTCAAGATGACAGGCCATAGTTCCAAACTACGGTCCATACATTGAACCGTGGTTCCTGGAAACTTGAGTTTTTCTGAAATTTTTTATTTCCTACTGGTTTTCTGAGCTTAGTCTGGGCTTGAAAGTTCTGGGGTGTTACAATATCTCCCCCATGGGATGATTCATCCTCGAATGAAGACTAAACAAGATGAGTTCGGAGAGAAAGAGCTGACTCCCTACCAACTGAGTACTAGAACTGATATCTAACTAAACTGAGTTCTATAAACATGCAAGTATGTTGAAATGCAAGGATAACTGATGGAACAATGGTACTGAGACTGAATTACACAAGAGTAATCTGAGAGACTGGAGAGGAACTAATTACCTCAAGATGAAACTGAATCGGAGGGATAGAGGTGGGAGGTAATTGGACATCATTATTGTTTCTGCTTCCCAAGTAGCTCCCTCTACGGACTGGTTCCTCCACAAAACTTTAATTGAAGCGACTTCTTTATTTCTCAACTTTCATTAAGGATAGACCTAGGATTGAAAGAGTCGAAATAGATTGATAGCATCTTCAAGGGATTGATGGCTTCTTCAGGAAAGGCTTGGCCTCCAGAAGATGAGGCCTTTTTCTGAAGGATAAAGTCATTGTATTCTTGATATTTTTTCTTCATCCGGGGGTTCATTCATTATGAACTAAAAAGTGGTTGGCTGATTAGTGAGGTCTTAAAAACTTCATAGAATTCATGATCGGCCATTCCATTTTTGATTTCATCAAGTAGGGCCGGAGAAACCTTCTACTTAAGAGTCGAGTATAGAACCAATGGGCGATGCTTGGTTACAATTTCGAATCTGTTATTATATGTTTGCTCTAGTTTTTGTTGTTTTTGACCTATGAACCTGATGGTCAAGAATATCAACTGGAACCTCCTCATAGGTGAAGCTATCCTTCACAGCCACACTCTCTAAGGGTACTATCGAAGTCGAATCACCCACATACTTCTTCAAAAGAGAAATATGGAAGACTGGATGAACTACTGCTAGTTCTGATGGCAACTATAACTCGTAAGCCATATCACCAACCCTTTTCAGGATTCTGTAATTACCTACATATCTGGGAATGAGCTTCCCCTTCTTGCTGAATCTCCTCACCCATTACATGGGTGATACCATAAAGAACACCCAATCATCTATTTCAAACTCTAAGTCTCTTCTCCTCATGTCTGCATAGGACTTCTGACGACTCTGAGCTGGTTTTAGCCTCTCTATGATAAGTTGAACTTTCTCCATAGCCTCATGTATCGAATCTGGTCCAATTAAAGTTGCTTCACCTACTTCGAACCAACCAACAAGTGATCTACATCTACGCCCATAGAGGGCCTTATATGGGTTCATCTGAATACTCAAATGGAAGTTGTTATTGTAGGCAAACTCTATGAGAGGTAGGTGATCATCCCAACTACCCGTGAAATCGATCACACAAGCTCTCAACATATCCTCCAAGGTCTGAATGGTATGCTTAGCCTGACCATCCATCTGCGGATGAAATGTTGTACTGAGATTCACTGAGTACCAAGACCTTTCTGGAAAGATCTCCAGAAATGGGATGTACACTGAGGACCTCTATCTGAAATGATAGACAAGGGAACCCTATGTAATCTGACTATCTCGCTGATGTAGAGCCTGTCATAATCCTACGTTGAATCTGTAGTCTTGACTGCCAAGAAGTGGGTTGACTTATTAACTCTGTCCACTATCACCCAAATAGAATCATGCTGCCTGTGAGTACGGGGTAAGCCCGTAATGAAATCCATGTTGACCACTTCCCACTTCTAAGTAGGAATGCTAATCTCCTGAGTGACACCTCCTGGTTTCTGATGTTCTACCTTTACCTGCTGACAGTTGGTGCACTTAGCCACAAAATCTGCGATGTCTCTCTTCATGCCGTTCCACCAATAGACTTCCTGTAGGTCATGGTATATCTTAGTGGCACCTGGATGAATTGAATATCTGGAATTGTGGGCCTCTAAAAGGATCTGTTGTCTCAGCTCACCCACTTTAAAAACACATAAGCGACCCTGATAACGGAGTACACCATCTCCCCCTTGGGAGAAAACCTCTACTCTTTGCTGATGAACTGCAGTTTTTAGCTGAAGCAGTATGGGATCACTATCCTCATTCTCTTTAACTTCTGCTACCAATAAAGATTCTGACCCGTTCTGAACTATCACACCACCATTTGTCATGTCCATAAGGCAAACTCGTAGGCGAGCAAGCCGATGAATATCTCTGACCAGTTCTCTCTTCTCTTCCTCAACATGAGATACGCTACCCATAAACAGTCTACTGATAGCATCAACCACTATATTAGCCTTACCCGGATGGTAGAGCATATTCATATAATAATCCTTGAGGAACTCAAGCCATCTCCTCTGACGAAGATTCAGCTCTTTCTGGGTGAACATATACTGAAGGATCTTGTGATCTGTGAACACATCAACATGAACACCCTCTAGATAGTGTCTCTAAATATTTAGGGCAAACACAACTGTTGCAAGCTCGAGGTCATGAGTCGGGTACTTTTTCTCATGGTACTTAAGTTGTCTGGAAGCATAAGTTATGACCTTACCCTGCTGCATCAAAACACAACCCAAATTGACTCTGGATGCATCACAATAAACCACGTAACTGTCTGAACCATCTGGTAGAGTCAAAACAGGAGTTGTAGGCAACCTGGTCTTAAGTTCTACAAAACTCTTCTCACACTCCTCTAACCACTGAAACTTGACCTTTTTCTGAGTCAACTAGGTCAATGAGGCAGCTATGGATAAAAATCCTTCTATGAACCTTCGGTAATATCCAGCCAACCCAAGAAACTCCTGATGTCCATAGGAGAGATGGGTCTTACTGCCTTAATTTTTTGGGAATCAACACGGATCCCTTTTCCTGATACCACATGACCGAGGAAAGTGACAGATTGTAACCAGAATTCACATTTGCTAAACTTAGCGAATAGTTGGCGATCCTTGAGGGTCTGGAGAACAACCCTCAAATGAGTCATATGATCTCCCTCATTTCGGTAATAAACAAGGATATCATCAATGAAGACAATGACGAACAAGTCAAAATACTATTTGAACACCTAGTTCATTAAGTCCATGAAAGCTGCAGGAGTATTGGTTAGTACAAAAGACATAACAACAAATTCATAGTGACCATACGGAGTCCTGAAGGTTGTCTTCAGGATGTCACTATATCTTACTCTAAGCTAATAATAGCTAGATCCGAGGTCTATCTTGGAAAAATAACTAGCATCTTGAAGCTGGTCGAACAAGTCATCAATCATGGGGATGGGAGATTTATTCTTGATTGTGACTTTGTTCAACTGACGGTAGTCAATGCACATTCTGAGGGAACCATCCTTTTTATGCACGAACAACACTGGAGAACCCCATGAAGAAATGCTGGGTCTGATGAAGCCCTTATCTAGCAGCTCTTTCAGTTGTTCTTTCCACTCCTTAAGCTCAGCTGGATCCATTTTGTAGGGAGGAATCGAAATAGGCTGGGTATCTAGAAGGAGATCAATTCCAAAGTCAATTTTCCTTTTGGGAGGAATTCTGAGAAGATATACTGGGAACACTTCTGGAAACTTATTCACCACTGGGATGGACTCTACAGTTGGGTCTCGGAGTTTGAATCCTTAACCCGAACAAGGTGCTAGATATACCCTTTGGAGATTATTTTTCTAGTCCTTAAGGTGGGAGATGAAACGACCTATAGGCACTGAGTTACTACCCTTCCACTCTAGGACTGGCTCGTTAGGAAACTGATACCGAACGATCCTAGTTCTACAATGATTGAGGCATAACAGGAATGTAACAAGTCAATGCCTAGAATGATATCAAAGTCTACCATTTCTAACTCTACAAGATCTGCTGAGGTGACTTTTGGGGAAAGTGTGACTGGGCAATTTCTGTATACCCGTCTAGATATAACTGGGTCACCAACTGGGGTAGAGACTGAGAAAGGTTCTAGGAGAGTTTCTAGACTAATACTGAAATTTACTGCTACATAAGGAGTGATGAAGGAAAGTGTATCCCCTGGATCCAATAATTCATAAACATCAGTATTAAAGACTCGCAACGTACCCGTGACCACATCAGGACAGCCCTCTTAATCCTGTCGAGCCTGAAGAGCATACAACCTATTCTGGCGCTGACCACCACCTGTACGAGATGAGGCACCCTGCTGAGTAAGGCGACCTACTGGAGTTGCTGCAGAACCAGTCTGAGTCTGCGAGTGAACATCCTTACCCTTCTGAGAAGCTGTGGGACAATCCCTCATCATGTGGCCTGGCTTACCACATCCAAAGCAATTTTCGCTGCCTGACATACACTCACCCTAGTGGTTCCTACCACACTTCTTGAACACTAGGTTAGTGCACCCACTAGTAACCGTACCTTGGGACATAGAGCCTGATGATCTATCCCAATGATCCTTCTTGAATTTTGGCACCAAAGCACTAGCAGAAGATAGAGCTGGAGCTGAATTTTTTTGGCGATATTGATAGTGGTTGCCACCCTCTGACCTCTGTTGAAAATAGCTATACTCACCTGTCCTAGCCCTCTTAGCATCACCTCCCCTTTCCTTGATCTTTTGCTCCTCCATCTGTTGAGCATAAGTTACCAACCTGAAGAAGTCCATTTCATTCACGAGAATTGCAGTCTTGCATTCCTTGACCATATCATCAGACACACCGAATATGAACTTGCTCATACAAGCTCTAGGGTTGGCTACTATTGATGGGGCATACTTAGATAGCTGAGTGAACTTCAGATCATAGTCCTTCATGCTCATGTCATCTTGCCTCAAATTGATGAACTCTTGAACCTTGGCTTCCCTGATCTCTAGTGGGAAGAACCGGTCCAAAAATTCAGTCTTGAAAAGATCCCACATTGCTGATCCTGCATTGGCACAATGAGATTCTTTCCACTGCTGGTACCAAGTATAAGCCACCCTTTCAGCTGATAGGCAGCTAAGTCTGCACTCTTCACTGGAGTGATACCCATAACATCTGTCACCTTTTAAATATCTTCTAGGAACTCTTGGGGATCTTCTTCTGACTTGGACCCATGAAATTCTGGAGGGTTCATCCAAAGGAAGTCCCAGATTCTGGCGGCAGCAGTATTGACCTGAGGCGGTGCTTGAGTTGTAGCCTGCTGGTTGACCTGGGCAGTCATGGCATGATCAGGTACTTGAAAAGCAGCCCTGAATTAGGCATGCGTAACCTGATCATTCAATGAATCTGCTGGAGCTGCTGGTGTTGGCTTATTCCTAGCGTTTGCTCTTCACGGAGGCATTTTTCTGAAATGCGAAGAGCATGAGTTAGAATAGAAGAGAATTAAATAGAGGTCATACTCTATAGCATGAACTGGAAAATAAGAAAGGGGAGTTATTCCTAATGACGTCTCATATTTCCTCCCCCATAAGTGTGGTGTGCTTCACACCCATGAAGAAGACTCTACTTGACGCGACTTTCAGACACCCTAGGACACTTGAACCTGATACTCTGATACCAATTTTGTCATGCCTCGAAGCTACCCTCTGGATGCAACACAATTCTTAGTGTCACAAATGACCCCAAGTTAACCCATGGCATAGCATATCTACGTAAAACCAGTTTAGATATGTGATGTGCGGAAACTAAAGCAATTTAATATCTTAGAGCAAGAAAAGAGCCCAACAAATTTGAAATGGATATAATATAAAAATATAGTTTAGTGCTGACTGAAAACAACCCTAACAACTGTTGAATCTAGTCTATGTCTGAAAGCCATCTAACTGAATAGGAGTTGCTGGGACATGCCCCCAGGTAACTCTACAAAGCTAAAACTGAAAGTGAATACTGAAATGAAGCATGTCTATTGTCCTCAAACTAATGAGGACTCACCACTGAACTGTTGAATACAAACTGAGGAACCGAACTAGGCGCGATCTTGATGCTGAGTGCCTAAACCTACATCATAAAATGAAGTAGCATAAAGGTATGTGTCAGTACTTTGAATATAATGAGCATGCAGGTTATATATACAAAACTGGACAATATAGAATTGAACATAAAGAAAGATATGCTGCAACATAGCTAAAAACTGAACTGAATGCAATGACCAAGTATAAATCATGAGATAACATGCTGAACTGAATACTGAACATAAATGCTGGGTACAAGGTCAATCCACATGAGTCTGACTGTGGGAGACACTACTAAACGACATACCCCAAGTTGAGATAACTATGGGGCCAACCTATGACCCTGGATGGGAGGGTGTTCATACCTTGCCAAGGGTACAAACAAGTCTGACGTGGATCAACTACAGATGTCCACAAGGGACAAGGAGGTGCAGCCTAGTCTGATAGTTGACGACATTAAACCTACGGTGGCACCGTAGTTATGGGACTTGGGGACTGCTTCTTAAGGTCTTAGCCTAAACTGACAGCTAAGCCTTCATCCCCTTAGTACTAAGTCTACTCCCACTGAATGTAAGCAATCACGTACTAAAATAAAGGATAGCTCAAGATACTGATAAATGACTGAGAATGCAACATACATGAGCTGAAGGATATGGCTTTCAATTTCTAAAGCATAAGCATATAACTGATCTGTCTAGCAAGCTAAATTCATGGAAAATACTGGAATTTCTACAAGCTAGGATTTCTGGGCATTATTCATGAAACTATACTAATTCTCCAGGAGTCATGTAATCAATACTATAAAAGCTGTAAGAATTGAATTACAATAATTCCCTATTTTTAGGAACCCTAGGTCTGAAACATTCATGCAGAAAACTTAAAACTAATTGGAAACTAGGGACCTAATGGGTGAAAGGAACCCACTAGTGAAATCCTACATACCTGTTAAAGAAATCCACGGAGAAATCCTTGGATTTTTGGGGCTGGACTTGGTGGAGGCCTCTGCTTGTTCTTGAGAGAAACTATGCCTCATTTTTATTCCTTTCTGTCTAAGTTTGATGATTTTAGGAGAATGAGGGTTTTAATTAATTTTGGACTACTTAATTAGGCTTAGATAACGTAAAATGACGTAGCTTAGGTCTTAAAATGCGACCCAGTGATCATGGCTTGGTTGACGGGCCATACTCTTGGATGACGTACCATCAACTGAGTCATGGTCCTGTCCAGGAGACTTGAGGGTCCTCTGGTTACAGGAATTACGACTCGACAGGATGGACCATTCTTCTGAATGATGGTTTGTTACGTGACTCATAGTTCCTGGGACTTTTCTTAGACTGGGGTTTTCATGAGTCAAAGGACGGACCGTTCTTCTGAAGTACAGTCCATAAACCAACTAGTGGTTTCTGGGGCCTAAACTGAGAGGCTACTTGATTTGGGATTATAGTTTGAAATGACATACCATGGTTCTAAACCACGGTCCGTGGTTCCAATCGTAGTCCCTGGGACATGTATTGAAAGGCTGCTGGAACTTGAACTACGGGTTGAGAAGACATACCATGGTTCTAAACTATGGTTCGTACTCCTAACTGTGGTCCCTGGGGCAGGATTGCTGCGCTACTGGATCTTCAACTATGGTTCAAGATGACGGGCAATAGTTCCAAACTACAATACGTACATTGAACCGTGGTTCGTGGAAACTTGAATTTTTCTAAAAATTTTTATTTCCTACTGGTTTTCTGAGCTTAGTTTGGGATTGAAAGTTCTGGGGTGTTACACCTTCAATAACTCCATCCACCTCCTCTGTCTCAAATTCAAATCCTTTTAAATAAATACATGTTGCAGACTGCGATGATCAGTTAACACCTCACACTTGACACCGTAAAGATAGTGTCTCCAAATTTTGAGTTTAAAAACCACCGCTACTAACTCCAAGTCATGAGTCTAATAGTTTTTCTCATGAACCTTCAACTTTCTAGAAGCATATGCTATCACATTCCTATCCTCCATCAACACAGCACCCAAACTCGAATGAAGCATCACAATATATAATAAAATCCTTACCTTCAACCGGCAATGAAAGGATGGGAGTCGAGGTAAGAAGTAACTTGAGCTTTTGAAAGCTCTCCTCATACTTGTCGGACCACACAAATGGTACCTCTTTCTGAGTCAACCTTGTCAAGTGAGTAGCGATGGATGCAAAATCCTTGACAAATCTACGATAGTAACCTGCAATCCCCATAAAACTCTTAACTTTAGTCATGGAAGTCGGCTGAACCCAACTCTTGGTTGCCTCAATCTTCTGGGGATCTACCATCACCCCCTCTTCTGAAACCACATGCCCTAAGAAGGCGACTGAAGTCAATCGAAATTAAAACTTGGAAAACATCGCATACAGTTTTTGGTGCTTCAAAATATCTAACACTGTACAGAGATGTTCAGCATCCTCTTCCCTACTCTTGGAGTAGATCAAAATCTCATCTATAAACACGATGATGAACAAATCCAAATAAGACGTAAACACTCCATTCATCAAACTCATGAATGCTACCGGCATATTTGTCAACCCAAATGACATCACTAGAAACTTGTAATGCCCATACCGAGTACAAAAAGCAGTCTTAGGAATGTCCGCGGGCCTAATCTTTAACTGATGATACCCTGACCTTAAGTCAATTTTCAAGAACACAGATGCACCCTGTAACTGGTCAAAAAGATCATCTATATGGGGTAAAGGGTACTTATTCTGAATGGTAACCTTATTCAACTGTCGGTAGTCTATGCACATCTGCATACTACCATCCTTCATTTTTCACAAACAATTCTGGAGCACCCTAAGGCGAATCACTAGGATGGATAAAACCCTTGTCTAAGAGTTCCTAAAGCTAAGTAATAAGTTCCCTAAACTGTGACGGAGCCATGCGGTAAGAAGGAATGGAAATTGGGCAAGTGCTCAGCTCTAAGTCAATACAAAAATCAATGTCCAAGTCTGGAGGCATCCCTGGCAAATCCACTGAAAACACCTCATAAAACTCTGAAACAATTGAAACTGACTCAATAGATGGGGACTCCACACTATTATCCCAGAGATGATCCAAGAAGGCCAAACACCCTCTCCCCACTAGTTTCCTAGCCCAAACAAATGATATGATCTTAGCCGACTTAGGCCTTTACACACCTTCCCACTCTAGTCTATCCTTACCCAGAATTTCTAGAGCCACAGTCTTTGTGTTACAATTCAATGAAGCATGATATAGAGATAACTAAGTCATGCCCAAAATAACATCAAAGTCTACCATATCCAAAATTACAAAGTCTACCCAAGTCTGCAACCCCACAAATATCACAGGACAAGTGCGTTAAACATGAGTGACAATCACAGACTCTCCAACCGGGGTGGATACATGGATAGGGGAATCAAGGATAACACAAATCAAGTCCAGACCCAAAGAAAAATTTGAAAAAACATAAGAGTATGTAGAACCTGGGTCAAACAGTACAGAAGCCATCCTATCACAGACAAGAATTGTACCTATGATCACTGTGTCTGATGCCTCAGCCTGAAACCTCCCTAGAAAAGCATAACATTGAGCCCGGTCATTAATCCGAGCAACCTCCTTTCCTGGCTGTGCCGTACCCCTGCCCGCGCCTATATGACCTCTGTCTCTCCGACCTCCTTGGAAGTTACCTGGTCTACCCTATGGATGACCCCTAGCATAGCCATCTCTACCTACTGAGACCACAGCCTTAGACTAATTTTGAGACTGATTACCAGTCTGTCTATGAGGGCACTCCCTCTTAAAGTGGCCCAGATCACCATAATAGAAACAACTGTGATCAAGTGTAGGCTTGCTGGTAGATGTGTAAGAAGCTCCCTGGCCTCTAGAAGCTGAAAACTGTTGATTAACTCCTAAATGACCACCTGTAGTAGTTGCTGATAATGACCCCTGGAGTACGAACCACTAAAATTCCCCTCATTTCGGGACTTCTTGGCTAACACTTTAGCCTGCCCGACCTTCTTAACCCCTTCTAACTTCTTCACATAATTGGTGACCTCATTGAAGCTTTTCCCTGCTGAAGTCATGTGCACAGACAACACTTGTAATAAGTGTTCAAACCCTTCACAAATGACCTAACCCTCTCCTCTTTGGTACCCAACAACTGTGTCGCAAAATGAGACAAGGCATGAAACTTGGCCTCCTAAGCGAAGACCAACATGCTACCCTGTTCCAGAGCCAAGAACTCATCCTTCTTGCGATCTCTCAAAGTATGAGGCACATACTTCTCTAAGAAGAGAGCATGAAACTTCTCCTATGTTAGTGGAGGCAGAACAGTTGACCGACATTCCACATGAGACCTCCATCACTGCTTAAAATCACCCTGCAGCTGAAAAGTGATGAACTCAACCCCATGTTGTTGCACAATGCCTAGCTTGTGCAACCTTTCATAACAGTCCAATAGGAACTCTTAAGCATCCTCCTTCTTAGTACCCTGAAACGGCAGAGGTTTAAACTTAAGGAACTTGGTAAACATCTCGTGCTCATTCCCTATCATAATTGGACCTAGCATTAGCCTGAAGAAGTCATTTGTGCCCAACACTGCATCCATCCTAGTAGTTGTAGTAACCGCTAGCTAAGCACCCAGAACCTGATCTGCCGCACCCATGAGATTGGCTCTAGCACCAACCAGCTCATTTAAAAATGACCACACCTGCTGAAATGCCTCAGGAAAGATAGGGGAAGGCCTCCACCTCTAGCCGGTGCCACCTCCGCCTGCTCTACACCCTCCTAAACAACAACCTCAACTTCTTCTTAGACATGATCCTGGGGTGAGATAGGTGTCGCCTCACGTGCTCCTGTAGCTGACTGAGCTCCACCTCGGCGGGTGCTTCTCTACCTGGGCCCTTGCCCCTGCCCCTTCCTCTATCTCTAATAGACAGGCCTATTGCTAGGCCTGCTTCCCTCGCTCCATTATTCCTCGTACTAACCATCTACGGACAGAAGAGTGAAAGAGTTAGATACCAATTTGTATCACCAGATACCAGTTGGAATCAAGTTATAGAACGAAGGAAGAAGGAAGAGATAGTTTTCCTAAAGTCCTATAGCCTTTCGAAGAAAAGTACAGACGTCTCCATACTATTCCTCAAGACTCTACTAGACCTGTTTTGGTATGACGAGATCAACAAACCTAGGGCTCTGATACCATCTTTGTCATGATCCAACCTGCCGTGAGTGGCACCCACCCAAACCCCCGTGCGAGCGAACCATCATCAACCCATAACTTAACCATTCTAATAACTCAAAACCAGTGTGCAAATAAATAAACTAGCAATTCAATATGTCAAACACTAATATCATAAATCTGTGGAAAAATCCTCCCTAGAACTTGAAAGTCACTGTACCAAAACATACTACTAAATGTCTAGAATACGGGGATGCAACTCAAAAACACAAGAGAGAGTTTAAGCTCGAAACAAGTGGGCTATAACTTAAAATAAGACAACAAAGTAGCTCGACCGAAATAGCTTACCCTTGAGATCTGGAAACACTGGGACTACAGGTGAAGTCACGTGTCATCCATCGGAAGATTGCCTGTACTCACAAAAAGAAAAGCAAGTGCAGAATTAATATGCAACACCGTGTACTAATAGGATCATCAGCCAGCTCCAATAAACAAAATATGAACAATAAACCAAAATTTAGTAAGGTACAGGAAACATGTAAACAAGCCAACAATATAACTAGACTACAAGTCTCTTCTGTAGCTTATTAACATATGAACCAAATAGCCACCATTGACCACACTCAAAGACAAACACATATACCTTTTTACATAGCCTGAACACACAAAGGATCCCCCTAACATCACCTAAGTTTTAGGCATGCAGTCCCGATCTACATCAAGACCAACCTCACATTTAAATATAAACACCTGGCCTCTCATGGACCATATGCAGAAATTACAATTCAAGAATACAACCCGGTCCACTCATGGAACCATCGAAAGAACACAATAATGCAATTAAAACAACCTGTACTAGGTGTGGTACCAGAGCAAACCATTAGTATTCCTGTACTAGATGTGGTACCCGAGCCAATCGTTAGAATTCCAGTACCAGGCACAGTACCCGAGCCAACCGAATTTCACCCCAAATCCAATCAATCACAAATAATGAACAAAACATACTTGTAAACCAACAAGCCAAAAATAAGTTCATTTCAGAAGACTGATAACCAGACAATTAAACATTCACATTTTATTCCCTAAGCATGCAACTCATACAATACTACATAATGGTACATGAACACATGATGCATATTGGGAATCAGTAACAATCACCTACCTCGAATTACTCAAAGCCCTACTAAATCGGAGCCTTATCGATTTTTAAATCCTTTTCTTGGTCTTGGTCTAGAAACAAATATACAACAACTACAATCAGTTTACTGGCCTAAAATACCCGGATTATTCAAAATCCCAATCCCCAGGCTAAACTATGATCATTCAACCCATTCCCAGACTTCCCCACTATAAATTCACCTAAGTTCATCATTTTTACAGATATTTTTAGAGAATTATGGCTAAATGATAATAACCCAACAGTAATATACAAGACCCAAGAACTCAAACTGTCACGCCCCAAGGCCATCCCCTAGACATAACACGGGACCTAGAACCACAAGTTTCCCAAGTTAACCCTTGGTCATAGCATACTCAGATCAATATAAGAAACATAGCGTAAGCATACTAAATGAAGATAGGCAACCATAACTTAAATAAGAATAAGGTCTAAGAAATATCAAATCCAACATTGGGATACAAGTCTATCCATGTCTGAAGCCTCTAACTGTAATAGGAGTTAATGGGACAAGACCCCAACAAACTCGAGAATCTAAAGGAAATATGAACAAATAACTAGACTGATCCTAGTCCTCGAAGAATGAGGACTCACCAACACTATCCAGATATCTAGCATCGCCTAGCCACGAGCTGGATGAAGAGGACCTGAATCTACATCATCAAGAGGATGCATGTCATACCCCGAGGATAACCCCTAGATGTAACACGGGACCCGAGACCATAAGTTTCCCAAGTAAACCCTTGGTCATAGCATAACCCAGATAAATCAATAGATAAGCGGAAGCATAATAGGAAGATCCAAAAATCAAATATATATATAATCAACTCAAATAGGAATACATATCCAAAAGGAGACCCAAATATTGTTTATGTCTGGAAAGCCTCTAACTGTTATAATGAGTTGCTCGGACAAGACCCTAGCTAACACGTAAATCTAAAATGAAAACATAAAGATAGGCTCACTAACTCTAGTCCTCAAAGAATGAGGACTCACCATTGATCAGCTAAAAGTCTAGCGTAGTCTAGCCACAAGTCTGAGGGCAAGATCCTGAATTTTTTTATTGTAAAAGGATGCAGCACAAAATGTGTCAGCACTATAAGATGTACCAAATATGTGAGATAAACAGGAGGCTGAGATAAGCATGCTAAATAAACTTGTAAAACAGAATTCATGCTATGAGTGTAAAATTGAAATGCAAGAGACTTAATGCAATGCCAAAGCAAGTTATACAAATATCATAGTAATCATAATAGTCCTGAAATCTGAAGGAAAATAGTCAATGCATTTTCAACCCTGATACTGTTTCTGTGGAAGGTTCTCTAACCGACATAGACCATGTGAGCTACATGGAATCCGATGTATGTGCCCCATCGAAAGGACCCAATATATCTTGCCAAGGTATAGAGGCATGAATGTGGCGTAATCACTAAATTTGATACCAAACTTAGGGGTCTTAGAACCTATGGGGGCACGTAGTTCTGGGACTAAGGGTACACTCACCCTGTCCAACTCGGTGCCAATACTACTCCTAAAATATATACATATAGCTCATAATACTTGTGACATGTCTTATGTCAAAACTGTTCATAACTTAGGTAGACATATCTGGATGCCAACCCTTTCATAAAACACAGAGACATATCTAATGTCCAAAAACTGTGGAAAAATCATAAGGACATATCTAATGTCATGCAATTCACAAGTCATGACTCTTAAAGCTTTGCAAAACCATAATTCAAAATATACTTTTCTTTCTAATATCATAGCTTGAAGAATTAGGCATGCAATTTCATGAAACAGAGGTCATGTTACCTAAACATACCAATTTTACTTGAAGACATGCAATTCAATGAAATCATACCAAATTTCATCATCAACATATGGGATTTTGAAATCAACTAAGGAACTTCATTTAAATCATATATACGTAATCAGAAATCATGAATTGATGCTTTAAAAGAAGACCCATAACTTTTTCCCAATTTGAATAAGAACCCTAATTTAGAAACATAAATTCAATTTAAAAGATTGGGGTTTTGGTCAAAAGGGTGAAGGGAATCCCTTATTGAATACCCACATACCTTGATTGAAGCTAACCCACTTGAAATCAAAAAGAAAAGGAGACTTGAACTTGGATCTTGAGACTTGGAGCTTGAGAGAGTTCTTTTCCTTTTTGGGAGATAAATTAGGTAATGAGAATGGACTAACGCTAATAGGGTTATAAATCATGCTAAGAATGGCCAAAACAACATCACTTAGGAGTTAAAAGGGTAGGTAATGACTGAAATATCCATGGAACGTAATTAGGAAAAAGCTGGAAAAAGCTAACTTTCAGGGACCACGGACGGATTCCACGGGTCATAGACCAAACCATGGCTCATTATTTCCATCCATCATTCTTGGCGAAATGGACAGGCTGCAGAAGCCAAACTATGGGTCAACAGGACGGACCCGTAGAATGGATCACGAGTCATAGACTCAAGTCATAGTTTCTGGGAAAACTTGTAGTTCTTTGAACAAGTTCGATGAGTTATAGGACGCTCTATAGTTCAAACTACGGGTTGTAGAAACTAGTCGTGAAACCTGGGGAACTTCCCTATGATCTGATTCCACGAGTTAAAAGGATAAACTGTAATCAGAACCATGGTCTGTAGAACCAATTTGTAGTTCTCAGACTAGAAGCTAAACCAACAGACTAGTACCACAGGTTCACTTCATGACTCGTGGTTCAAACCACGGTCCATGGTTTGGACCCGTCATTTCTGGAAAGTTCAGAATTTTCAGATTTCTTTAGTTTAAAAGCTGGATCAAATTTTGGGGTGTTACAATATCACCCCCTTGGGATCATTCTTCCTCGAATGGAGACTAAGTAAGGAAACTTGGAGAGAATAACAGCCCAACCAACAACAAAACATGGAAACCAAGGAATAAACACAAAAACTGAACTTTTTAACTTAAAACATGACTAAATCAACTTTGAAAATATGAATACATACTAGGATCATGAGGAAAACTGATGGAATAGAATCGAAGGGACATACTAAGGAGGAAACTATTACCTCAAGCTGAAATGGAATCAGAAGGAAAGAGATGAGGGTACTTCGCTTTCAGGGTTGATTCTTCTTCCCAAGTCGCTCCCTCAACTAGCTGATTTCTCCGAAGTACTTTTACCGAGTGACTTCTTTGTTCCTCAATCTCCAAATCTGATGATCAAGGATCTCTATGGAAACCTCCTAATAGGTGAGACTATCCTTCACACCTACATCCTCCAAAGGAACAATCAAGGTCTGATCACTAACACACTTCTTCAACAAGGAAACATGAAAAAGTGGATGAACCGCTTCTAACTCCATCTGCAACTCCAACTCATAAGAAACCTCATCAACTCTCCTCAGATTCCAATATGGACCTACAAAACAGGGACTAAGCTTCCCTTTCTTTTAAAATCTCATCACACCCTTCATGGGCGACACCTTTAGAAAACCCCAATCATCCACCTAAAATTCCAATTCTCTTATCCTCACATCTGCATATGATTTCTGTTGACTCTGAGCGGTATTCAACTTCTCTCTAATAAGCTGAACCTTATCTATAGTCTCATGAACCGAATCCAGACCAATAAAAGTCTCACCTATCTCAAACCAACCAATAGGAAATCTACACCTCCGGCCAAAAAGGGCCTCATAAGGAGCCATCTGGATGCTGGAGTGAAAACTGTTATTGTTGGCAAACTCGATAAGAGGTAAGTGATTATCCTAATTACTTTTGAAGTCAATCACACAAGCCCTCAACATATCTTCCAAAGTCTGAATAGTACGTTTTGCCTGGCCATCTGTCTGTGGGTGAAAAGTTGTGCTAAGCTTAACCTGAGTGCCAAGACCTCTATGAAACGATCTCCAAAACTGAGAAGTAAAATGAGTACCCCTATCTAAAATGCTGGACAATGTGACACCATGAAATCGAACTATCTCGCAGATGTAGATTCTGGCATAATCATCTGCCGAATCTATAGTCTTAATAGCCAAAAAGTGGGATGACTTAGGCATCCGTTTCGAGTATGAGGCAAACCTGTAATGAAGTCCATACTGATCGCTTCCCACTTCCAAGTAGAAAGGTAAATATCCTGAGTTATGCCACTTGGTCGTTGATGCTCTACATTCACTTGCTGACACTTGGGACACTTAGCCACAAAACTAGTTATGTCCCTCTTCATACTATTCCATCAATAGACTTCCCATAGATCACGATACATCTTGTTAGAACCAGGGTGAATAGAATATTTGGAACTATGAGCCTCAGTCAGAATTATTTATCTCAACCCATCCACATCAAGCACACACAATAAACCATGATAACAAAGCACACTATCTCCCCCTTGGGAGAAAACCTCAACCCTTTGATGATGGACTGCACCCTTTAGCTGAAGCTAAATAGGATCACTGTCTTGCTTTGCCTTCACTTTAGCTACCAAAGATGATTCAGAACCATTCTGAACAATAATACCACCTTCTGTTGAGTCAATAAGTCAAACTCCTAACTGAGCAAGCCTATGAACCTCCTTAAGCAATTCTTTCTTCACATCTTCGACTGAAGACACACTACCCATGGACAATCTACTAAGTTCATCCGCCATTACATTGGCCTTACCCGGATGGTAAAGCACACTCATGTCATAATCCTTAAGAAGATCAAGCCATCTTCTTTGTCGCAGATTCAATTCCTTTTGAGTGAACACATACTGAAGACTCTTATGATCGGTGAATACATCCATGTGCACCCCATACAAGTAATGTATCCAAATCTTCAAAGCAAAGACCACGCCTGCTAGCTTAAGATCATAAGTAGGGTAGTTCTTCTCATGAGTCTTAAGTTATCTCGAAGCATAAGCAATCACTTTACCACACTGCATCAGAAGACAACCCAAACCAATCCTACAAGTATCACAATACATAACAAAGTCATCTAGGCCCTCGGTTAGAGCTAACACTGGAGATGTGGTCAATCTAGTCTTCAATTCCTGAAATTTCTTCTCACAAAGGTCAGACTACTGAAATTTTACCTTTTTCTAAGTCAATCGAGTCAAAGGGGCATCAATGGAAGAAAATCCTTCCACGAATTTCCTATAGTAACAAGACAAACCCAAAAAGCTCCTAATATCAAACGGGGAAGTGGGTCTAGGCCAGTTCTTCAGTGCTTCAATCTTTTGAGAATGAACTCGAATACCATCTCTAGTCATAATGTGAACCAGAAAATCAACAGACTGCATCCAGAACTCACACTTTCTAGACATAGAAAATAACTATCGGTCCTTGAGAGTTTACAGCACCACTCTCAAATACTCTACATGCTCCTCCTCACTTCGAGAATAGATAAGGATATCATCAATGAACATAATCACAAACATATCCAAATACTGCTTGAACACACGGTTCATCAAATCCATAAAAGTTGCAGGAGAATTCGTTAGACCAAAAGATATCACAATGAATTCATAATGACCATACCGAGTCTTGAAGGCTGTCTTTGGAATATCACACTCTCTAACATGAAGCTGATGATAATTGGATCTAAGGTCAATTTTGGAGAAGAAACTAGCAACCTGAAGCTGATCGAACAAGTCATCAATCCTAGGAATGGGATACTTATTCTTGATTGTGACCTTGTTCAACTGACTATAGTCAATACACATTCTGAGGGAACCATCTTTCTTTTGCACGAATAAGACTGGAGCACCCTATGGAGAAATGCTAGGCCTGATGAAACTCCTATCAAGAAGATCTTTCAACTGATCCTTTGACTCTTTAAGTTCTGCATGATCCATTCTATAGGGAGGAATAGAGATAGGATTCATATCTAGAAAAAGATCGATCCCAAAGTTTATTTCTCGGGAGGGAGGGACTCCGGGCATATCTTCGGAAAACACTTCTGGGAACTCATTCACAACAAGAACAGACTGAAGGGATGGGGTTTCGGACTCTGTGTCCATAACCCGCACTATGTGATAAACATAACCCTTAGAAATTATATTTCTAGCCTTAAGATAAGATATTAAATGACCCTTCGAGGATGGAGGACTACCCTGCCACTCTAAGACATGCTCACTTGGAAACTTGAAACTAAAAACCCAAGTACGACAATCAACTGAAGCATAACAAGAATGCAATCAATCCATACCAAGAATAACATCAAAATCAATCATCTCCAACTCTACTAGATCCGCTGAAGTGACTCTATGAAGGACTGAGATAGGGCAGTTTCAATAGATTCTTTTGGCTAGAACTGACTCACCAACAGGAGTAGAAACACAAAAGGGTTCTAAAAGAAATTCAGGACAAATTTCGAATTTGCATGGTATATAAGGGGTCACAAAAGATGAGGCATCGGGGTCCAACAAAGCATACACATCGAAAGAGAAGAATTGCAACATACCAGTAACAACATTTGGGGAACTCTCCTGGTCCTGACAAAAGGACATGGCATAAATACAGTTCTGGCGCTGACTACTAGAAATAGAAGTAGTGCTCTGCTGGGCTGGTCAATCTCCTATAGCTGCTGGGGTAGACTGAGTCCTGCTACTACCCTGTCCCTTCTTAGCTAAAGGGCGATCTTAAATCCTGTGACCAACCTGACCACATCCAAAACAACCCTCTCTACTGGCTAGACTCTCACCAGGATGATTCTTTCCACACTCCGTACAAACAGGGTAGGAAGGCCCCTTTGCACCAGTCCCCTGAGAATAAGAGCCCGCACCCCTACCAGACTGATCATGACAAGGCCTAGAATAAACATGAAAATTGAGCCTTTCAACTTAAATCATGATTGAACTAACTTCGGAAAACATGAATGCATGCTAGGATCATGAGAGAAAACTGATGGAATAGAATCAGAGGGACATACTAAGGAAGAAACTAATACCTCAAGTTGAAACTGGATCGGAAGGAAAGAGATGGGGGTACTTGGATTTCATGGCTGCTTTCGCTTCCCAAGTTGCTCCCTCAATTAGCTGATTTCTCCAAAGAACCTTTACCAAAGAGACTTCTTTGTTTCTCAACCTCTGAATCTCACTATCAAGAATCTCCATAGGAACTTCCTCATAAGTAAGGCTATCCTTCACACTCACATCTTCCAGAGGAACAATCAAGGTCGGACCACCAAAACTCTTCTTCAGCAAAAAAACATGGAAAATCGGATAAATCGCTTCTAAATCTGTTGGCAAATCCAACTCAGAAGCAACACTACCAAATCTCCTCAGAATCCAATAAGGACCTACATAGAGGGGAATAAGCTTCTCTTTCTTACTAAATCTCCTCACACCCTTCATGGGTGACACTTTCAGAAATACCCAATCATCAACCTCAAACTCTAACTTTCTTCTCCTCACATCTGCATATGATTTTTGTCGACTCTAAGCAGTCTTCAACCTCTCCCTAATGATCTGAACTTTCTCCATAGTCTTATGAACTTCATCTAGACCAATTAAAGCTACCTCACCTACCTCAAACTAACCAATAGGATATCTACACCTCCATCCATAAAGTGCCTCATACAGAGCCATCTGGATGCTAGAACGAAAGTTGTTGTTATAGGCAAACTCGATAAGAGGTAAGTGATCATCCTAACTACCTTTGAAATCAATCAGACAAGCTCTTAACATATCCTCCAAAGTCTGAATAGTATGCTCTGCCTGGCCATCTGTCTGTGGGTGAAAAGTTGTGCTAAAATTAACCTAAGTACCAAGACCTTTCTGAAATAACTTCGAAAACTGGGATGTAAACTGAGTACCCCTATCAGAAATGATAGATAATGGAATACCATGCAATCTGACTATCTCCTGAATGTAGAGTCTAGCATAATCATCTGTTGAATCTGTAGTCTTAATAGCCAAGAAGTTGGAAAACTTAGTCATCCTATCGAGAATCACCCAAATAGAATCATGTTGCCTAGGAGTACGAGAAAAACCTATAATGAAGTCCATATTCATCGCTTCACACTTCCAAGTAGGAAGGTCAATATCCTGAGTTATACCACCCAGTCGCTAATGCTCTACCTTCACTTGTTGACAGTTGGGACACTTAGCCGCAAAACCTTCTATGTCCCTCTTCATGCCATTCCACCAATAGACTTCCCGTAGGTTATGGTACATCTTGGTGGCACCGAGGTGAATAGAATAGTTGGAGCTATGAGCCTCTGTCAAAATCCATTGTCTCAACATATCTATGTTCATAATGCATATCGAAGCACACCATCTCCCCCTTGGGAGAATACCTCTTCCCTTTGTTGATGGACTTCACTTTTCAGCTGGTGCAAAATAGGATCACTGATTTGCTTTTCTTTCACTTCGGCTACCAAAGATAATTCAGAACCATTATGAACAATAATACCACTTTTTGTTGAATCCATAAGGTTAACTCCCAATCGAGCAAGTCGATGAACATCCTTGGCCAATTCTTTCTTTTTATCTTCAACCGAAGACACACTAACCATGGACAATCTACTAAGTGCATCCGCCATGACATTAACCTTACCCAGATGATAAAGCACACTCATATCATAATCCTTATGAAGCTCAAGCCATATCCTTTGACAAAGATTCAGTTCCTTTTGAGTGAACACATTTGGAAGACTTTTATGATCGGTGAATGCATCCACATGAACACCATACAAGTAGTGTCTCCAAATCTTCAAATCAAAAACCACGGCCGCTAACTTAAGATCATGAGTAGGGTAGTTCTTATCACGAATCTTAAGTTGTCTTGAAGCATAAACAATCACCTTACCAAGTTGCATCAACACATAACCCAAACCAATCCTAGAAGCATCACAATACACAACAAAGTCATCTAGGCCCTCGGGTAGAGCCAACACTGGAGTTGTTGTCAATCTAGTCTTCAATTCCTGAAAGTTTTTCTCGCATAGACCATACCACTGAAATTTTACCTTCTTCTGAGTCAACCGAGTTAAAGGGGTAGCAATAGAAGAAAATCCTTCCACAAATCTCATGTAGTAACCAGCCAAACCCAAAAAGCTCCTAATATCAGACGGGGAAGTGGGTCTAGGCCAGTTCTTTCCTGCCTCAATAATTTTAGAATCAACTCGAATACTATCTCTAGTCACAATATAATCCAGAAAAGCAACAGAATGCATCCAATACTCACACTTGCTAAACTTAGCAAATAACTGCCAGTCCTTGAGAGTTTGCAACACCACTCTCAAATGGTCCACATGCTCCTCCTTTCTCCAAGAATAGATAAGGATATCATCAATGAACACAATTACAAACATATCTGAATATTGTTTGAACACACAGTTCATCAAATCCATAAAAGCTATAGGAGCATTCACTAGTCCAAAAGACATAAGAAAAAATTCATAATGACCATACTGAATTCTAAAGGCTGTCTTCGGAATGTCACACTCTCAAACACGAAGATGATGATAACCGGATCTAAGGTCGATTTTGGAGAAGTAATTGTCACCCTGAAGCTGATCAAACAAGTCATCAATCTTAAGAATGGGATACTTATTCTTGATCGTGACCTTGTTCAACTGGAAGTAGTAGATACAGATTCTGAGGGAACCATCTTTCTTTTGCATGAATAAGATTGGAGCACCCCATGGAGAGACATTGGGTGGAATAAAACCCTTATCAAGAAGGTCATTTAGCTGATCTTTTAATTCCTTAAGCTCCACGAGAGCCATCCTATAGGGAGGAATAGATATAGGATGCATATTAGAGAGAAGATCTATTCTAAAGTCGATCTCTCGCTCGAGAGGGACTCTGGGAAAATCTTTAGGAAACACTTTTGGAAACTCAGTCACAATAGGAACTGACTGGATAGATAGGGTTCCTGACTCTGTGTCCATAACTCAAACTATATGATAGACATAACCCTTAGA
The DNA here is from genome assembly GCA_003996215.1 of Jaltomata sinuosa. NCBI lineage: Eukaryota > Viridiplantae > Streptophyta > Magnoliopsida > Solanales > Solanaceae > Jaltomata > Jaltomata sinuosa. The sequence goes on from QJPP01000571.1 coordinate 157,522, forward strand.
AATCATCTTTCTAGCCTTATGATAAGATATGAAATGACCCTTCAAGGATGGAGGACTACCTTGCCACTTTAAGATAGGTTCATTCGGGAACTTGAAACTGATGACTCGAGTATGACAATCAATCAAGGCATAACATGCATACAACTAATCCATACCAAGAATAACATCAAATTAGTCATCTCCAACTCTACTAGATCCGCTGAAGTGACTCTATGAAGGATTGAGATAGGGTAGTTTTGGTAAAAACAATTAGCTAGGACTGACTTACCAATAGGAGTAGAAACACAAAAGGGTTCTAAGAGCTTATCAAGAATAATTTCGAACTTGCAAGCAACATAAGGAGTCACAAAAGATAAGGAGGCAACAGGGTCTAATAAAGCATACACATTGAGAGAGAAGACTTTCCACATACCAGTAATAATGTCCGGTGAACTCTCCTGGTCCTGGCATGAGGACATGGTATAAAGTCGGTTCTGTCACTGACCACCAGAACTAGAAGCAGTGCCCTGCTGGGCCGGTCGACCTCCTGGGGCTACTGGGGCAGACTGAGTCCTGCTACCTCTTTGTCCCTTCTTAGCTGAGGGGTAATCCTTAATCTTGTGTCCAACTGACCACACCCAAAGCATCAATTTGAACCTTCCAAACACTCACCAAGATGACTCTTACCAAACTTGTTGTAAGGAGGGTAAGGAGTCCCCTTTGCAACACTCCGTTGTGAATAGGAACCAGATCCTCTAACAGTCTGATCATGAAGAGGCTTGGGGTCTTGGGTAGGAGTACTAGCTGAAGAATGAACAGGTCTTGATGATCTCTTCTGAAATAAAGAGTGGTGTCTTCCTACGGACCTATGATGGCCAAAACCTGAACCTTCTAATATAACCCTCTTGTTCTCCTTTTTCATCTCCCTTAACTTGTCTCCCTCGATTTGTTGGGCATGAGTCATAAGTAGAGAAATATCCATGTCACCCAAAAGCATCATGGACCTACACTCTGTTTTCACCAAATTTGATACTTCATAAACATACTTACTCATCTCATCCCATGAGTCAGCCATCATGGAAGGAAAATACCTAGAACGCTAGGTGAACTTCAACCCGTACTCCTGAACCGTCATGGAACCTTGCCTCAAATTCACAAATTCTTCGGGCTTAGCTTGCCTCAACTCCCTTGGAAAGAACCAGTCAAGAAAAGCCTTCTCAATATACTCCAAAGTCATAGGGGCCACGTCCCTAGCCCTAGCATCTTTCCATTGAGTAAACCAAATATAAGCCACGTCCTTGAGTTGATAGGAGGCTAGCTCAACACGCTCTACACCAACAACTTGCATCACACTGAAGATCTTCTTTACCTTAACCAAAAAATTCTATAGATCCGCATCAACTTTTGAACCCCAGAACTCAGGTGGGTTCATGCGAATAAAGTCTTAAACTCGGGCCGCAACTCCACCTTGAGGGTGGATGGGTATAGGAGCCTACTAATTGGCCTGAGCAACTATAGTCTGCGCTAGCATATGAATAGCATTACTGGACTCTGCATTTGTGACCTCGGGGTCTGGAATATGAGGATTTGCATTTCGGGCATTGGCCTAACAAGGCATAACACAGAGAGGAAGCATAATATGAAAGGTATAAAGAATGGATTAGAGGATTAACAGAGTTAAACGCTATCACACGATATTGATTAAGAAAGAATTGAAGTTTTTCCTATGACACCTCATAGCTTCTCTCTCATGAGTGTGGCGCGCTTCACACACATGAAAGAGACTCTACTCGATACACCTTTCAGACACCCTAGGACTCTTGAACGTGAGGCTCTGATACCAAGTTTGTCACGCTCCGAGGCTACCCTCTAGATGTAATACGGGACCCGAGACTACAAGTGCCCCAAGTTAACCCTTGGTCATAGCATACTCAGATCAATACAAGAAACATAGCGGAAACATACTAAATAAATATAGTAAACCATAACTTCATTAAGAACAACTTCTAAGATATATCAAATCCAACAACAGGATACAAGTCTAGCCATGTCTGAAACCTCTAACTATCATAGGAGTTGATGGGACAAGACCCCAATAACTCAAGAATCTCAAGGAAAGTTGAACAAATAACTAGACTGATACTAGTCCTCGAAGAATAAGGACTTGCCAAATATCTGGATATCCGGCGTCTCCTAGCCACGAGTCTGATGAAGAGGACCTGAATCTGTATCATCAAGAGGATGTAGTACAAGATATGTGTCAGTACTATAGGATGTACCGAGTATGTAAGACATGCATCAATATACTAAAAACATACTTAAAACGTAATTAAAAAACTGAGTTCATGCATAAGAAAGTATCATAAGTAAATCTCATAGTTTAAAGCTTAAAACATGAGAAGCATAAGTCTTAAATCTTCATATAGGAGTTTCTACTAACCGACATAAACCATGATAAGCTACATGGAGTCCAGTGTCATACACACACACCGAAAAAGGTTGTCCTAATCGGCCAAAATTATAACCTTATCATATCAGGATCCTTTCACAAGCCACATAAGGCACATATAGTGGCATGTAGTTCTAGGACTAAGGGCAATCTCACCCCATCCAACTCGGTGCTAAATACTACTCCCAAAAACATATATGTATAGCTCACATAAACTTGTGACATATCTAATGCCAATTTTGTTTGAAAATCATAAGGGTATATATATACCATGCAATTCACATAGCTTAGGTAGACATATCTAGATGCCAAACGTTTCATAAAATTTAAGGACATATCTAATGTCATGCAATTCATGCTTTAAAATCCTTAAAACTTAGCATAGCCATAATTCAAAACATACTTTTCTTTCTAAATTCATAACTTGAGGAATTAGGCATGCAATTTCATAATACATAAGGTCATGTTATCTAAACATATCAATTTTCACTTGAAAACATGCAATTCAATGGAATCATGCTAGAAATCATCTTTAATGCATGGGATTTTGAAATCAATTAATGAATCTCAAATAAATCATTGATAAGTAATGGAAAACCATGAATTGAAGCTTTAAAACTAAAACTATAAGTTTTTCCCAAATCGGGTAAGAACCCTAATTTTTCAAATTCATAAATCAAAGTAATAATCATGAGTTTTAGGCATAAGGGTGAAAGGAAATTCCTTATTGAATACCCACATACCTTATTGAAGGTAGTTTGATCAAAGATGAAAAGAATTGGAGGCTTGATCTTGGAGCTTGAGACATGGAGCTTGAAGGAGTTCTTTCTCCTTTGGGAATAGAATTGCTTAGAATGAGAAGAATTTAGGCTATTAGGGAATAAAACCCTACTAAAAAAATGGTAAAAATGACCTCAATTAGGAGTTAAAAGGGAGGGTAATTATAGAAATACCCCTTGGCATTTAATTAGGGAAAAGCTGTTAAAAACCTAGACTTCAAGTTCCACGGGTCCTTTCCACGAACTATAGAAGTAACCACGAGTCGTGGATTGGACTCGTGGTTCCTGATCCCAAAATTCATATTGCGGAAGACTTTTCACGATTTAACAAGATGACCCGTAAAAACTTCTATGAGTCATGGAACCAACTCGTGGTTTCTGGGGAATTGACCACTCTCTGTCTGATTTCCACGGGTTGGTTCCACGACCCGTGAAAACATCTACGAACCGTGAAACTGACCCATGGTTCTCAGACCTGAGGGTAGTCAGCAGGACTAGAATCACGAGTCCCTTCCATGACTCATGGAACCATCCACGACATGTAGACTTGACCCGTGATCCATGGAAGTTTCAAAATTCTTCATCTTTCTGAGTTTGAAAGTTGGATCAAATTCTGAGGTATTACTCTAACACCCTAGAATCTCTTTTCCCCCGTATTACACCATTCCTAGGTCAATCCAAACCTTCCCCTAAGTCCATGACAAACAATTCTACTCCGTAGGAAAGATAGTACTAAGTTAGGGGAGTAGAATCCTTACATTTTGGATGAAAAATGGTGGAAAATACAGTAAGTTCCCCAAAACCGCCTTGCCCTTCTCCCAAAATGTTCTTGATGAAATTGAACATTTTGGGGAAGTTTTCTTCATTAAATCCCGACTCGTCCGCTATAGCGGTCCATGCTTCACTATAGCGGTATCACCATAGCAAAACTGTCCATAATAGCGATGCTGACTGACGTTAACTTCCACTATAGTAGTAATTTCACCGCTATAGTGGAGGTCACTATAGCAATGTGTCAACTGCTAGTGCGGTTGACACTGGATAGAATGTTGTAAAGTTCCCCAAAAGTGCCTATTTTAAAACACACTTAATTTCCTGATGTTCCGGAAAAACCCCTTCACGTCAACCTTCATGCCGAGTGTTCTACTTACCCGAATTCAATTTCGAAAAGTCCCCCAAACTCCCTTATGTATTAGCTAAAAGAAAACTAGCTCAATACAAGACACGTTACCCAATCCTTACCTCAATTTCCCTAGACCATATCTCACTCCAAAACCGGACGAGACTACCCTAGCCTAGAAATTTTAAATCCCAAACCCGGAAGTTTTCTAACTCGAAACTTGGCACGAAAGGTTTACCCATAATGACGAACCCAGTCGTTACAAGCTGATCAGCCTCTTCATCGTTCTTACAGAAGGCCCGCGTGTATAATGGATTATAAGGTAACATGAATTGATATTAATGAAGATGTTTCCCACTTTGCATTGTTTGCAGACTGTGATCCTACAACTTTCGAGAATGCTGTTAACAAGGAAAAATGGAGGAAAGTTGTGGATGATGAGATTGATGCTATTGAAAGAAATGGCACCTGGGAGTGATTAGATCTTCCAAAGGGGCACAAAACCCATAATGCCCCTGAATTTCCAAGCCCAGACTAAGCTCAGAAAACCGGTAGAAAATAAAAATTTCAGAAAAATTCAAATTTCCAGGAACCACGGTTCAAGACCACGGACCGTAGTTTGGAACCACGATCCTTCATCTCAATCGTAGTTCCAATTCCAGTAGCTCAATAGTTTATGTTCCAAGGACCACGGTTAAGATCACGGATCGTAGTCTGAAACCACGATCCGTCATTGCAACCGTAGTTTCCAATTCTTGTAGATCCCCTATTCTTATCCCAGGAAGCATGAGTTAGATCATGGGTCGTAGTCCAGGACTACCAGTCATCGTTTAACTCATGGATCCAAAGATCAAACAAGTAAAATTTCCCTTTCTCAGGAACCACGAGTCGGGTTAGGGAGCTTTCTTTAGAAACACGATCCATTCTTTGACTCGTGAAATCCTCAAACCAAGCCAAGGTCCTAGGAACCACGAGACATATGATGAACCATCATTCAGGAGTACGGTCCATCCTGTGGAGCCGTAGTTCCTCAGATCAGAGAACCCCAAAGACTCTTGGGCAGGACCATGTCTTAATCGATGGTCCATCATCTAGGAGTACAGTCCATCAAACCAAGCCGTGATTCCTGAAGCTGACTTTTTCTAGCAGTTTTAATTTAATTTCATAGGGGTATTTTTGACCTTTCCTCTTTTGCTCCGACTATAAGTAGTCTTAGGCTTATTTTATTAAGTCTAATTCCCCAAAATAAGTCAAATTTTCTAAAAGTCGATTCAAGTCAGAACAGAGCGTCTTCTTCAAAGTCCAAGGCCTAGGGTTCTCTCCTCCAAGATTCAACTCCAGATTCTTGCAGGGATCTTCATCCACCAGGTATGTGGGTATTCAGTAAGGTTTTAGTTCACCCTTATGCCCAAAACTCTCAGTTTTTTATAATGTTCCATGAATTTAAAACTTAGGGTTTCTACCCAATTATGCAAATCCTTGTGATGCTTGTGATGTACCAGATTCAGGGTTAGCTTGGGGTTACTTGTGACCCTAAGTCTCGTGTTACGTCTAAGGGCTAGCCTCGGGGCATGACAAACTTGGTATCAGAGCATCAGGTTCAAGAGTCCTAGGATGTCTGAAAGCTGCACTAAGTAGAGTCTCTCTCATGGATGTGAAGTGCGCCACACTTATGAGGGAGAGGCTACGAAGTGTTTTAAGAAAAACTTTGATTATTTTGCTATCTGTATCGTGCGATTGAGTGTGAATGAACTACTCCCTTTTAATCAGTTGTTATGCATTTCAGATCATGCCTCCTTGTAGAGCTAACGCACGCAATGCTAACGCAGTTCCTCCAATCCTAGACCATAAGGTTTCGACTGCAGAGTTCTGTAATACAATTCATCTATTGGCTCAGAGAGTTTCCAATTAGGCTAATCAGCGGTCCCTAATCCCTGGGAACCCCGCTGGTGTATCATCTGCAACCAGGGTTCATAATTTTGTTCATATGTAACCTCCAGAGTTCCTAGGGTCGAAGGTTGGTGAAGACCCACAAAATTTTATTGATGAGATAAAGAAAATTCTTGAGGTGGTGCAAGTGATTGGTACCGATAGTGTTGAGTTAGCATCCTATGAACTCAAGGATTTATCTCACATTTGGTTCATGCAGTGGAAAGACAACATGTGTGTGAATGAAGCTCCTATAACATGGGACTGTTGTACTGGAGCTTTTCTGGATAGGTTTTTCCCGAGAGATTTGAGGGAAGCTAAGGCCCAGGAGTTCATGAACATAAGGCAGGGGTCCATGATAGTCCTGGAATATGGGCTGAAGTTCACCAGCTCTCTAGGTATGCTCCGCATATGGTAGCCGATCCAAAGGCTCAGATGGGAAAGTTCTTGTTTGGGGTATCCGATCTAGTGAAGACAGAGTGCAGAAATGCTATGTTATTAGGAGATATGGATGTCTCCAGACTGATGACCCATGCTCAGCAGGTTGAGGGGGACAAGCTCAGGGAAATGGCAAAGGACAACAAAAAGGCTAGGATATGTAACTATGAATATTCTCAGCGGTGGTCGGGCAGTGGGAGTCACTCACACTTTCACCAGAGGTCCGCAGCCCCAGTACCTTCATTATCTAGTGCTCTATCTCCCAGGACTTGACATAATCAGAAGAGAGGACCATCAGGCTCTAAGTCTCAGGCCAGTGTATCAGGTAACCGTACTTTTCCATTATTCCCAAAGTGTGGTAAGAACCATCCGGGTGAGTGTCTTGCTGGCAAAGTGGGGTGTTTTGGTTGTGGTCAGATCAGTCATAGGTTGAAGTACTGCCCCTCCACCAGGCAAGGATAGGGAGGTGGAAAAGCTCAGTCTACTACTTCAACAGCTCCAGCAGGTTTCCCCACTCAGCAAGGTGCCTCATCTGTTACAGGCGAGGGTCAGTATCAGAACAGATTATATGCTCTTCAGACTCGATAGGACTAGGAGGATTCTCCGAATGTGGTCACGGGTACATTACAAGTCTTCCATTTAGATGTTTATTCCCTGTTAGACCCAACTGCAACACTTTCCTTTGTAACTCCCTTCATAGCAGTAAAATTTGGTGTCCATCCCAAAATCCTCCCAGAACCCTTCTCAGTCTCTACTCCAGTGGGTGACCCAGTTATAGATAGACGGGTATACAGAAATTGCCCTATCACAGTTTCCCATAAAGTCACCTCAGCAGATCTCGTAGAGTTAGAAATGGTAGATTTTGATATCATTCTAGGCATGGATTGGTTATATTCCTGTTATGACTCAGTCGATTGTAGGACTGAGATCATTTGGTTTCAGTTTCCTAACGAGCCAGACTTAGAATAGAAGGGTAGTAACTCAGTGCCTGTAGGTCGTTTCATCTCCTACCTTAAGGCCAGAAAAATAATTTCCAAAGGGTATATCTATCACCTTGTTCGGGTTAAGGATTCAAATTCTGAGACCCCAACTCTTGAGTTTGTCCCTGTGGTGAATGATTTCCCAGAAGTGTTCCCAGAAGATCTTCCTGGAGTTCCTCCCCAAAGGGAAATCAACTTCAGAATAGATCTCCTTCCAGATACCCAGCCTATTTCGATTCCTCCATATAGAATGGCTCCAGCTGAACTTAAGGAATTGAAAGATCAATTGAAAGACCTTATAGATAAGGTCTTCATCCGACCCAGCATATCTCCATGGGGTGCTCCAGTGTTATTCATTCATAAGAAAGATGGTTCTCTTAGGATGTGCATTGACTACCTTAAGTTTAACAAAGTCACAATCAAGAACAAATATCCCATCTCCAGGATTGATGACTTGTTTGACCAGCTTTAAGGCGCTAGTTGCCTTTCCAAGATAGATCTCAGATTCGGCTATCATCAGCTCAGAGTCAGAGGTAGTGACATCCCAAACTCTGTATAGTCACTATCAATTTATAGTTATGTCTTTTGGACTAACTAATGCTCCTGCAGCTTTCATGGACTTAATGAACAGGGTGTTCAGATAGTATTTGGACTTGTTCATCATTGTCTTCATTGATGATATCCTTGTTTATTCTCAAAATAAAGAGGAGCACGCGAGTCATCTGAGGGTCATTCTGCAGACTCTCAAAGATTTCCACTTATTCGCCAAGTTTAGTAAGTGTGACTTCTACTTTAAATCAGTCACTTTTCTTGGTCATGTTGTGTCTAGTGATGGCATCCGAGTTGACTCTCAAAAGATTGAGGCAGTAAAAGACTAGCCCAGACCCACCTCTCCGATAGACATCAGAAGTTTCTTGGGTTTGGCTATTTATTACAAGAGGTTCGTAGAAGGATTTTCATCCATAGCTGCCCCATTGACCAAGTTGATTCAAAAAAAGGACAAGTTTTAGTGGTCAGATAAGTGTGAGAAAGGTTTCCTGGAACTGAAGACCAGGTTGACTATAGCTCCTGTCTTGAATCTACCAGAGGGTTCAGACGGTTATGTGGTTTACTGTGATGCATCCAGAGTTAGCCTGGGTTATGTTTTGATGCAGCAGGGTAAGGTCATAGCTTATAATTCCAGACACCTTAAGGTCCATAAGAAGAACTACCCGACTCACGACCTCGAGCTTGAAGCTATTGTCTTTGCCTTAAAAATCTGGAGACACTACTTGTATGTTGTTCATGTTGACGTGTTCACAGATCATAAGAGCCTTCATTATGTATTCACCCAAAAAGAGTTGAATCTTCTTCAGAGGATATGGCTTGAGTTCCTCAAAGATTATGATATGAATATGCTCTACCATCCAGATAAGGCCAATGTAGTGGATGATGCTCTCAGTAGACTGTCTATGGGTAGCGTATCGCATGTTGAGGAGGAGAAAAGAGAATTGGCCAGAGAGGTTCATCGGCTTGCTCGCTTAGGAGTTTGCCTTATGGACACGTCAGATGGTGGTGTGATAGTTAGAATGGGTCAGAATCTTCATTGGTAGAGGAGTTTAAGGAAAAGTAGGATAGTGATCCCATATTGCTTCAACTGAAGGGTGCAGTTCATTAGCAGAGAGTCCAGGTTTCCTCTCAAGGGAGAGACGGTGTGTGTCATTATCAGGGTCGCTTAGGTATTCCTAAGGTGGGTGAGTTAAGGCAGCAGATCCTTTCAGAAGCTCATAACTTAAGATATTCCATTCACCCAGGTGCCACTAAGATGTACCATGATCTACGGGAAGTCTATTGGTGGAACGACATAAAGAGGGACATCATAGATTTTATGGCTAAGTATCCCAACTGTAAGTAGGTTAAAGTAGAACATCAGAAACCAAGAGGTGTGACTCAGGAGATTAGCATTCCTACTTGGAAGTGGGAAGTGGTCAACATGGATTTCATTACAGGATTTCATTGTACTCGCAGACAACATGACTCCATTTAGGTGATAGTGGATAGAGTCACTAAGTCAGCTCACTTCTTGGCAGTTAAGACTACAGATTCGGTGGAGGATTATTCCAAACTTTACATCAGCGAGATAGTCAGGTTGCATGGGGTCCCCCTATCTATCATCTTATATAGAGGTCCCCAGTTTACATCTCATTTCTGGAAATCATTCCAGAAAGGTCTTCAGATAGCCCCATATGAGGCACTTTATGGGCATAGATGCGGATCACTGATTGGTTGGTTTGAAGTAGGTGAAGCAGCCTTGATCGGGCCAGATTTGATTCATGAGGCTATGGAGAAAGTTTAGCTCATCAGGGAGAGACTGAAAATAGCTCAGAGTCATCAGAAGTCCTATGCAGATGTGAGGAGAAGGTACATAGAGTTTGAGATTAACTATTGGGTTTTCCTGAAAGTGTCACCCATGAAGGGGGTGATGAGATTCGGCAGGAAAGGGAAACTTAGTCCCAGGTATGTAGGTACTTACATAATCTTGAAAGGGGTTGGTAAGGTGGCTTATGAGTTAGAGTTGCCAGCAGAGCTAGCAGCGGTTCATCCAGTCTTTCATATTTCCTTGTTGAAGAAGTGTGTGGGTGACCCAGCATTGATAGTACCTTTAGAGAGTGTGGCGGTGAAGGATAGCCTCACCTATGAGGAGGTGCTAGTGGAGATTCTTGACCGTCAGCTTCGTAGGTTGAGGAATAAGGAAGTTGCATCAGTAAAGGTTTTGTAGAGGAATCAGTCCGTAGAGGGAGCTACTTGGGAAGCAGAACCAGCCATGATGGCCAAGTATCCTCACATCTTTCCTTCAGCTTCAGTTTCAGCTTGAGGTAATAGCTCCTCTCCTGTCTTTCAGCTAAATCTTTCATAATTCAGTACTAGTACCTTGTTCCCTCAGTTATCCTTATATTTCAGCATATTTGCATGTTCATGGAACTCAGTCTAGTTATATATCAGTGTCTAGTACGCAGTTAGTAGGGATTACAGCTCCTTCCCTCTAAACTAAACTTGTTTAGCCTTTATTCGAAGACGAATGATCCCAAGGGGGAGATATTGTAATGGCCCAGAATTTCCAAGCCTAGACTAAGCTGAGAAAATGAGTAGAAAATAAAAATTTCGAAAAAATTCAAGTTTCCAGGAACCACAGTTCAAGACCACGGACTGTAGTTTGGAACCACGATCCGTCAACTCAACCGTAGTTCCAATTCCAATAGCTCAATAGTTTAAGTTCAAGGGACCACAGTTAGATCATGGACCGTAGTCTGAAACCACAGTCCATCGTCTCAATCGCAGTTTCCATTTCCAGTAGACCCTCAGTTCTTGTTGCAGGAACCACGGGTTGGATCACGGGCCGTAGTCCAGGACTACGAGTCATCGTTTGACTCATGGATCCAATGATCAGAGAAGTTAAATTTCTCTTACTCAGGAATCATGAGTCAGGTTATGGACCGTCCTTCAGAAACACGGTCCGTTATTTGACTCGTGAAATCCTTAAACCAGGCCAAAGTCCCAGGAACCACGAGCCACATGACTAACCGTCATTCAAGAGTATGGTCAGTCCTTTGGAGCCGTAGTTCCTCAAATCAGAGAACCCCAAAGGCTCTTGGGCAGAACCACGTCTCAGTCGATGGTCCATTGTCCAGGAGTACGGTCCGTAGAACCAAGCTGTGATTCCTAAAGCTGACTTTTTCCAGCAATTTTAATTTAATTTATTAAGGGTATTTTAGACCTTTCCTTTCTATTATTGTTCTGACAATAAATAGTATTAGGCTTATTTTATTAAGTCTAATTCCCCAAAACAAGTCAGATTTTCTAAAAGTCGATTCAAGTTAGAACAGAGCATCTTCTCCAAAGTCCCAGGCCTAGGGTTCTCTCCTCCAAGCTTTAACTCTATATTTTTGCAGGGTTATTCACCCACCAGTTATGTGGGTATTCAGTAAGGTTTTAGTTCACCCTTATGCCCAAAACTCTCAGTTTTTTTTACAGTGTTCCATGAATTTAAGAATTAGAGTTCCTACCCAATTATGCAAATCCTTCTAGAATTTACTTCTTCTGATTCCTACATGATATGTATACTGTTTTATAGGATTGCAATATGTTTTCAATGATTTGCATGAGTTTTCACCATGACTTGGGAAATCAAGAAAATTTACCTAAATTGTAGGATTTACTAAAGTATTACATTTCCTTCTCAATTCAACCTAGCTTATTAGTATGAGTTCTAAAAGCATAAATTGGTCAGTTTTTAGTCTACTACATATTTTAGAAAAACAGAGACTTAGACTAGTCTAGTCCTGACCCAGAAACTCAGGATGTCAGTTTTGAATTGAGTTATATTCAGTTTGGGAGTAGTATTTAGCACTAAGTTAGACTAGGGTTTAGCGTACCCTCAAGTCCCAGAACTACATGTCATCGTAGGTTTAAAGTACCCTATGTTGGGCATCCGTTTTAGTGATCACGCCACAGTCATGACTTTATACCCTGGCAAGGTATATTGGGTCGTCTCGATGGGGCTTATACATCAGACTCCACGTTTAGCTCACGTGGTTTATGTCGGTTAATGAGCTTTCCCACAGTATTTGATTCAGTAATGTAGTTTAGGCCCTTAGTTACATTTATTTTCAGTTTTCAGCATACTCTCATGTTACTCCTGCATTTTGGCTGTTTTATGCACGATCATACATTTGGGCCTATAAACTACAGTTTAGTTCATATTACAGCTTTCAGTATTTTTAGCATGTTTATATATTCAGTTAGCTTTGCATATCCCTCATGCTCAGCACATTCAAAGTACTGACGCATACTCTATGCTGCATCATATCATGCTGCAAGCTCAGGTTCTCAGGTTCAGCCACGTGATTAGCTCCTACTGGCGCCATATCATCCTAGTCAGGGGTGAGTCCTTATCCTCCGAGGACATTTTTGTTATGCTTTTTGATTTATTCAGACATTGAACTCAGTCATTTCTTTCAGATATTATCAGATACATTCTTTTATCTTTATTCATTTCTTAGTTATGCTTCCGCTTGTTTTAGAATTATATTCAGTATGCTTGTGATGTACTAGATTCAGGGTTAGCTTGGGGTTACTTGTGACCCTAGGTCCCATGTTACGTCTAGGGGCTAGCCTCGTGGTGTGACAAAACCATTGGTGTCAAGTGGGTAAATTTCATCATCCATTGCTTAACTACAAGGCGCGATTGGTGGCTAAGGGATACAAGGGGGTAAATTTCACAAATGGTAACTTAACCATCACTTTTTTTTCACAAAAGTAACTTTACTATCTTTTTTTACACAAAAATAACTTAATTATCACTTTTTTCACAAAAATAACTTAACTATCTTTTCTTATACAAAAATAACTAAACTTTGGGTAAATAACACACTAATTACATGGCCGGAATGCGATAATTTTTTCGATGAACCCTACTCTTTTTCACTCTTTTTTTATTTTAAATGTAATAAATATAATTTAAAAAATACTTAACCCAACCAGTTATGATTCAAAACTCAGTTGAGAAATATATTAAAAAGAACAAGAACCATTATTCCCAAATAAAAATACTTTTTTTTCTTTTAATATGTTAAGACGTAGAAAAAAATATTCTTTTTGTTTAATACATTAAGACAGAGAAAATAGTTTCTAATTTTTTGCAAATAAGTTAAATCAAAAGGAAAGGTTTTTGTAAATAAGAAAACATGAAAACTGACGAGGCTATAAATATACATGTTTGTTCTCATTTGTACTCACTCTAATTTGAGATTCATACACTCATTCAACAAAAAAATTATCTATCGTATCTCTTATTGTGGTAATCATAGAAAGAAAGAGCTCTAAAATACAAAGAAGAAGTGAAAGAAAATACATAAAAGATAAGCGTTCTGAGGAGATCACGTTCTCCAACAAGTAGAAAGCTCTTTGTAAGAGAGCAACAAATCTTTCTATTCTGTGTGAAATTGAATTTGCTATTATTATTTTTCTATTCTCTAATAGAACAGAAAAATATGTTGCTCTCTTACAAAGAGTTTTCTGCTTGTTGGAGAACGTGATCTCCTCACAATGCTTATCTTTTATGAACATTCTTTCACTTCTTGTTTATATTTGAGAGATCTTTCTTCCCATAATTACCATAATATCAGATATGGTATATAAATTTCTTGTTGAATGACTGTGTGAATCTCAAATTAGAGTGAGTACAAACGAGAATAAACATGTATATTTATAGCCACATTAGTTTTTAGGTTTTGTTATTCACAAAAGCTTTCCTTGTGATTTAACTTATCTTCACAAAATAAAGATAAGTTATGCCGATGTTGTTGTTAAAGCGTAAAGCCTTAATTTAGTCAAAGCCACTAATAGCTAGGTCTACCAAGATAATTTCTCCATACTTGGGAAGATCAGTTGGGATTACGAGTATTAGCTTCTCATCTGTTGAACTAGTAAGAGAAGCTTTTAAGTACAGAAAAAACATCTTGGATCCCTTATAATAAAGCTATACATTTGTTTACTCTTTAACATCACATCCGCATAACTTATCTTAATTTTTCGAAGATAAGTTAAATCACAAGGAAAGGTTTTTGTAAATAACAAAATCTGAAAACTAACGCGGCTATAAATATACATGTTTGTTCTCATTTGTACTAACTTTAATTTGAGATTCACACACTCATTCAACAAAATATTTATCTATTTTATCTCTTATTATGGTAATCATAGAAAGAAAGAGCTCTCAAATGCAAAGAAGTAGTGAAAGAAAGTTCATAAAAGAGAAGCGTTCTGAGGAGATCACGTTCTCCAACAAGCAGAAAGCTATTTGTAAGAGTGCAACCGATCTTTCTGTTCTATGTGTAATTGAACTTGCTATTATTATTTTTCTGTTCTCCAACAGAACAAAAAAATATGTTGCTCTCTTGCAAAGAGTTTTCTACTTGTTGGAGAACGTGATATCCTCACAATGCTTATCTTCTGTGAACTTCCTTTCACTTATTCTTTGCGTTAGAGAGATCTTTCTTTCCATAATTACCACAATAAGAGATATGGTATATAAATTTCTTGTTGAATGAGTGTGTGAATCTCAAATTAGAGGGAGTACAAATGAGAACAAACATATATACTTATAGCCACATTAGTTTTTAGATTTTGTTAGTTACAAATACTTTCCTTGTGATTTAACTTATCTTCACAAAATTAAGATAAGTTATGCGGATGTGTTATTAAAAAATAATTTTCTTAATTTTGTCAAAGCCACTAATAGCTAGGTCTTCCAAAATAAGTTCTCCATACTTGAGAAGATTATTTGGCATTATGAGAATTAGCTTCTCATCTGTTTAACTAGTAAGAGAAGCTTTTAAGTACAGAAAAAACATCTTGGATCCCTTATAATAAAGCTATACATTTGTTTACTCTTTAACATCACATCCGCATAACTTATCTTAATTTTTCGAAGATAAGTTAAATCACAAGGAAAGGTTTTTGTAAATAACAAAATCTGAAAACTAACGCGGCTATAAATATACATGTTTGTTCTCATTTGTACTAACTTTAATTTGAGATTCACACACTCATTCAACAAAATATTTATCTATTTTATCTCTTATTATGGTAATCATAGAAAGAAAGAGCTCTCAAATGCAAAGAAGTAGTGAAAGAAAGTTCATAAAAGAGAAGCGTTCTGAGGAGATCACGTTCTCCAACAAGCAGAAAGCTCTTTGTAAGAGTGCAACCGATCTTTATGTTCTATGTGTAATTGAACTTGCTATTATTATTTTTCTGTTCTCCAACAGAACAAAAAAATATGTTGCTCTCTTGCAAAGAGTTTTCTACTTGTTGGAGAACGTGATATCCTCACAAGGCTTATCTTCTGTGAACTTCCTTTCACTTATTCTTTGCATTAGAGAGATCTTTCTTTCCATAATTACCACAATAAGAGATTTGGTATATAAATTTCTTGTTAAATGTGTGTGTGAATCTCAAATTAGAGTGAGTACAAACGAGCATAAACATGTATATTTATAGCCACGTTAGTTTTCGGGTTTTGTTATTTAAAAAAACATTCCTTGTGATTAAACTTATCTGTACAAAATTAAGATAAGTTATGTGGATGTGCTGTTAAATCATAAAGGCTTAATTTAGTCAAAGCCACTAAAAGCTAGGTCTACCAAGATAAGTTCTCCATACTTGAAAAGATCATTTGGGATTTCTAGAATTAGATTTTAATCTGTTGAACTAGTAAGAGAAGCTTTTAAGTATGGAAACAACATCTTGAATCCCTTATGAAAAAGCTATAAATTTGTTTACTCTTTAACAACACATCCGCATAACTTATCTTAATTTTTTGAACATAAGTTAAATCACAAGGAAAGGTGTTTGTAAATAACAAAACCTGAAAACTGATGCGACTATAAATTTACATGTTTGTTCTCATTTGTACGCACTGTAATTTGAGATTCACACACTCATTCAACAAGAAATTCGTTTATCGTCTCTCTTATTGTGGTAATCATAGAAATAAAGAGATCTCAAATGCGAAGAAGAAGTGAAAAAAAGTTCATTAAAGACAAGCGTTCTGAGGAGATCACGTTCTCCAAGAAGCAGAAAGCTCTTTGTTGGAGAGCAACATATCATTTTGTTCTATGTGGAATTCAACATTCTATTATTATTTTCCAGAACAGAAAAATATGTTGCTCTCTTCCAAAGAGTTTTCTGCTTGTTGGAGAACATGATCTCCTCATAATGCTTATCTTTTATGAACTTTCTTTCACTTCTTGTTCACATTTGAGAGATCTTTCTTCCCATAATAACCACAATAAGAGATATGGTATATAAATTTCTTGTTGTATGAGTGTGTGAATCTCAAATTAGAGTGAATACAAACGAGAATAAACCTGTATATTTATAGCCACATTATTTTTCACATTTTGTTATTTACAAAAACTTTCTTTGTGATTTAACTCAACTTCACAAAATTAAGATAAGTTATGTGGATGTGTTGTTAAAGCATAAAGTCTTAATTTAGTCAAAGTCATTAATAGCTAGGTCTACCAAGATAAGTTCTCCATACTTGAGAAGATAATTTGGGATTACTAGAATTAGCTTCTATTATGTTGAACTAGTAAGAGAAGCTTTTAGGTATGGAAACAACATCTTGAATCCCTTATAACAAAGCTATAAATTTGTTTACTCTTTAAGAAAACAACCGCATAACTTATCTTAATTTTTTGAAGATAAGTTAAATCACAAGGAAAGGTTTTTGTATATAACAAAACCTGAAAACTGACGCGGCTATAAATATACATGTTTGTTCTCATTTGTACTCACTCAAATTTGAGATTCACACACTCATTCAACAAGAAATTTATCTATCATCTCTGTTATTGTGGTAATCATAGATAGAAAGACCTCTCCAATGCAACGAAGAAGTGAAAGAATGTTCATAAAAGATAAGCGTTCTGAGGAGATCACGTTCTCTAACAAGAATAAAACTCTATTTAAGAGAGCAACAAATCTTTCTGATCTATATGGAATTTAAGTTGCATTTATTAATTACCTGTTCTCCTATAGATTAGAAAAATATGTTGCTCTTTATGAACTTCCTTTCACTTCTTGTTTGTATTTGAAAAATGATTCTTCCCATGATTACGATAATAAGAGATATGGTATATAAATTTCTTGTTGAATGACTTTGTGAATCTCAAATTAGAGTCAGTATAAACGAGAACAAACATGTATATTTATAGCCACGTTAGTTTTCAAATTTTGTTATTTACAAAAACTTTCTTTGTGATTTAACTTGTGTTCACAAAATTAAGATAAGTTATGTGGATGTGTTGTTAAAGCATAAAGTCTTAATTTAGTCAAAGCCACTAATAGCTAGGTCTGCCAAGATAAGTTCTCCATACTAGAGAAGATCATTTGGGATTACTAGAATTAGCTTCTAATATGTTGAACTAGTAAGAGAAGCTTTTAAGTACGGAACAACATCTTTAATCCCTTATACGAAAGCTACAATTTTGTTTGCTTTTTCACAACACATATGCATACTTATCTTAGTTTTTTGAAGAAAAGTTAAATCATAAGGTATGGTTTTTGTAAATTACAATACTTGAAAACACGCGGCTATAAATATACATGTTTGTTCACACTCTAATTTGAGATTCAAACTCTCATTCAACAAGAAATTTCTCTATCATCTCTCTTATTGTGGTAATCATAGAATGAAAGATCTCTCCAATGCAAAGAAGAAGTGAAAGAAAAATCATAAAAGATAAGCGTTCCGAGGAGATCACGTTCTCCCACAACCAGAAAGTTCTTTGTAAGAGAGAAACAAATCTTTCTGTTCTATGTGGAATTAAACTTGCTATTATTATTTTCATGTTCTCCTACAGAACAGAAAAATATATTTCTCTCTTACAAAGAGTTTTCTGCTTGTTGGAGAACGTGATCTCCTCACAATGCTTATCTTTTATGATCTTCCTCTCACATCTTGTTTGCATTTGAGAGATCTTTCTTCCCATAATTACCATAATATAAGATATGGTATATAAATTTCTTGTTGAATGAGTGTGTGAATCTCAAATTAGAGTGAGTACAAACGAGAATAAACATGTATATTTATAGCCACATTAGTTTTTAGGTTTTGTTATTTACAAAAACTTTCCTTGTGATTTAACTTTTGTTCACAAAATTAAGATAAGTTATGTGGATGTGTTGTTAAAGAATAGTGTCTTAATTTATTCAAAGCCACTAATAGCTAGGTCTTCCAAAATGAGTTCTCCATACTTGAGAAGATCATTTGGGATTACGAGAATTAGCTTCTCATTGATTGAACTAGTAAGAGAAGGTTTTAAGTACGAAAACAACATCTTGAATTCCTTATAAGAAAGCTATAAATTTGTTTACTCTTTAACAAAACATCCGCATAACTTATCTTAATTGTGTGAAGATAAGTTAAATCACAAGGAAAGTTTTTGTAAATAACAAAACCTTAAAGCTGACGTGGCTATAAATATACATGTTTGTTCTCGTTTGTACTCACTTTAATTTGAGATTCACACACTCACTCAACAAGAAATTTCTCTATCGTATCTCTTATTGTAGTATTATATTAATAGAAAGAAAGAGCTCCCAAATGCAAACAAGAAGTGAAAAAAGTTCATAAAAGATAAGCGTTTTGAGGAAATCACGTTCTCCAACAAGCAGAAAGCTCTTTGTAAGAGAGCAACATATTTTTCTGTTCTATGTGGAATTGAATTTGCTATTGTTATTTTTCTGTTCTCCAACAGAACAGAAAAATATGTTGCTCTCTTACAAAGAGTTTCTGCTTGTTGGAGAACGTGATCTCCTCACAATGCTTATCTTTTATGAACTTTCTTGCACCTCTTATTTGTATTTGAGAGATCTTTCTTTCCATGATTACCACAATAAGAGAAAAGGGTATATAAATTTCTTGTTGAATGAGTGTGTGAATCTCAAATTAGAGTGAGTAAAATGAGAAGAAATATGTATATTTATAGCCATGTTAGTTTTCAGGTTTGTTATTTACAAAAACTTTCCTTGCTATTTAACTTATCTTCACAAAATTAAGATAACTTATGCGAATGTATTATTTAAGAGTAAAGCCTTAATTTAGTCAAATCCACTAATAGCTAGGTCTACCAAGATAAGTTCTCCATACTTGATAAGATCATTTGGAATAACTAGAATTAGCTTCTCATCTGTTGGACTAGTAAGAGAAGCTTTTAAGTATGGAACAACATCTTGAGTCCCTTATAATAATTCTATTTGTTTTCTCTTTAACAACAAATCCACATAACTTATCTTAATTTTGTGAAGATAAGTTATATTACAAGGAAAGGTTTTTGTTAATAACAAAACCTGAAAACTAACGCGTCTATAATTATACATGTTTTTTTCTCATTTGTACTCACTCTAATTTGAGATTCACACACTCATTCAACAAGAAATTTATATATTGTATCTCTTACTGTGGTAATCATAAAAAGAAAGATCTCTCAAATACAAAGAAGAAGTGAAAGAAAGTTCACAAAAGATAAGCGTTATGAGGAGATTACGTTCTGCTACAAGCCGAAAGCTCTTTGTAAGAGAGCAACAGATTTTTCTGTTTTACGTGGAACTGAATTTGCTGTTATTATTTTTTTGTTCTCCAACAGAACAGAAAAATAAGTTGCTCTCTTACAAAGAGTTTATTACTTGTTAGAAAACGTGATCTCCTCATAATGCTTATCTTTTATGAACTTCCTTTCACTTCTTGTTTGCATTTGAGAGATCTTTCTTCCCATAATTACCACAATAAGAGATATGGCAAATAAATTTCTTGTTGAATGAGTGTGTCAATGTCAAATTAGAGTGAGCACAAATTAGAAAAAACATGTATATTTATAGTCACGTTAGTTTTCAGGTTTTGTTATTTACAAAAACTTTCCTTGTGATTTAACTTATCTTCACAAAATTAAGATAAGTTATGCGAATGTGTTGTTAAAGAGTAAACAAATTTATATATTTCTTATAAGGGATTTAAGATGTTGTTTCCGTACTTAAAAGCTTCTCTTACTAGTTCAACAGATGAGAAACTAATTCTAGTAATCCCAAATGATCTTCTCAAGTATGGAGAACTTATCTTGGTAGACCTAGTTATTAGTAGCTTTGACTAAATTTAGACTTACAATTTTCTACACAGAAATAAGTGTAGTGTCAGATTTGGTGATAACTAAATAAAAGAGAATAACAGACAATCCTACGATAAAATGGCATACTATGACCAATACAGTCAAAATAAAGCATTTGAATATTTTTAATCATATCTCTCTTAATCATTCTTGGTTGGCTTTCGTTATATTAAATTTACTAAATAGATTCTTTTTTCTCTTTGTCACTTGTTTATTTTTGTGTAATATTTAAGGTCACCATAAATATTGTACTTGTTACGTTAAATCCTGAAGCTAAGTGCAGTGTAATTGGACGCTTTGTCTTTCTTAGGCGGAACATCAGTACAGGCATCAAGGCAGTAATTGCCACTAAAGCGTGTAACTTATCATGCATGAGCTCTATGTTGAAAAACCCACACTAAATAATAAAATGGCAGTCGTCAATGCAATATATTAATTGTTAAGGAAACTTTGTCGAATAGAATTGAAAACCTATCAATTTAGTATAGTCATTCCACTCGAACTAGAAGCTTAAACTCCATATTTGCATCTGAATCACAAATTTAAAATGATTTTTTAATTTGACTTTTGCAATATATACTTCATAAATTTCACTTATTCTAGTTGTTTTTATTACTTTTGTCAAAACTCAAAAGAATCGGTGTTTGTCCCGATCATTATTTTCTCTTGCATTATATGTTTTGAAGACATAAATAAGTAAATAAAGTGTTCTCTATGAACTCTATCGAGTCTCACTTAAACCCATTATCAAAAAGCATGTGCATGGTTAATGAACCATGCATGCACATGATGGGGCATGTTGAAAATATAATTTAGTATATAAAATTTATTCTCTTTAACAACTTAAGTTTTTTCATGAGATGTTAGACTCGTCGACAATATATATATATATATATAAGATTCCCACAAAAGTAGTTTGCTTTCGCTCATGTGAGCTTTAACTATGCGGGGGTCATATTAATCCCCTGTACTATTTTGAAGTGGTATTATTGCCTCTTTATGAGACCATCCGACATAGAGAATGAGATACACCCTTCTAAAGAGCGTGAGAGAAAAAGTAAAGAATTTTTTACCACATTTTCCTTCTTTCCTATTTCTTCTTCAATTCTCCTTTTCCTTTCCTTTTTCTTTTTTTCTCCTCTGCTCCGCTCGTCGTACCTTCTACTTTGTTGGTGGTATTTAAAACTTATTCACTTGTAGTGTCCAAAATTAAAAATTCTACCTCATTACTGGGCGTAAACAATATAATATTGGGAGCTAGATAAACCAAAAATAGGGATGGTCTGACTCTAATATCATAGTAATAAAATAAACGTAACCTTAAACCTAACTTAACCCCCATATCTACCGCATAATCAGGTGAGGAGTGTCCAAGACTAGTCCATTCCTTTAACCCATGGGACACTTAACAAATGCTAAAAGTTTGATATTATGGTTTATTTTCCTTTTAGTTGATTGATGGTGGTTGTGCCCCAATAAACTTAAGCACACCCTGACTACTAAAATTCATAGTATGATATTAAATAAATATCAAACATATTATATATATTCAAAGTGGAATTCTATCTGTATATGGATGGATGTATGGACAATTTATAAAAATGAGTTTCCATAATTCAGAAGATTACTTCAACATTTGAGAGCCACACATACTAAAAGTGTTACTTAGATTCTTAACAAATCTTATGATTTCCATTTCATTTTTATTCTCCATCAATGAAAATAAACACTTGAATTCTTGAGTTGGATAATCATCAAGTTTACCCTGAAGGGCGAATGACTAAAATTTCTTTGAGCATTAGCAAAAGAAAACTGTATGTGCATGCCCGTGTATGCGCCGGATCTCAGTTAGTTGGCGCTTCAATGTAGTCACCAAGGCACTAAGGCGTATACCTTACTACAAATGGATGTGGTCCTTAAGAGGCAACACTAGATGGTAAAATTCTCACTTAAATGTGAAAAAAATAATTTAATTCCTTTGTCCATAGAGTTATTATTCTTCAATTTCAATTTTTCTTATTTTTTTAGTTTGCGTTTTTGCGCTCTCCCCTTTGATAACGCCGCCTTATACATTAGAATACGACCTTATTGAAACAATGAGAAGCTTTCAAAATTTTATAATAATATTATTCCTTTTCTGATTCAATCAAAATATTTGTGGGGATAACCACTGAATAATCTTCAGTGAAAAATTTCAATGAAAAAATAATTACTTTTTAATAGTGAGAAGACACAGTAAGTTCATGCAACATCACACTTTTAGATTTTACAACAGCCTTGAGAAATAGTAACAAATAACATGAATTTAGGCATATCAGATTGCTTTTGTCTTCGCCTGAATGCACCATCTATGCAACCTCTGTCGGAAATCTGGAAACTCCAAAAACTCAACAAAGTAAAAGGCTTTCATCAGTTCATATCCAAGCACAAGATCACACACACACACATTAAAAAAAGCCATTAATGGATGTGCCTATCAACTGAAAATGGTCCATTTTGTGCTTCCTGTTCTGGAAATGCAAATGCTACTGCCGAGAAGAAAATGTTCATTTTCTTGCTCTTAGATATAAATAAATAAAAATTAGAAAAATCTGGACCGACAAACAACTTAATAGGCAAAATAATTCAATGTAAAAATCTCTCAGAAGCAGAATTACCAAAAATATTAACATTTTATATAAAATTAGATTTAACCCTTCAAAAAAAAGAACCTAAACCCAAAAAATCCTCTTTTTTTTCAAGAAAGCAAATTTCTCAAAAGTAATTTCACTCAATTCCTTTGAGTAAAATTTCTCAAACATCAGAACTAGCCAAAGATAAAACACAAAAATCATTTTAAAAAAAAAATCATTGCCGAAAAGGGGTTAATTCAATGTGGGTATAAATGAGAAAAAAAAATAGTTCTACAACACACAGGTAAAATTGAGCATACCTTTGCCTCAAGGTTTGTGGGAAATAGGGTTCCCAAAAAAAAAGAATCATGATTCATATATTCGTATATACACACAGAAAAATAAAATCTCAGATTATCAAAATTTGAATTTATTGTGAAAAAGAAATCAGATTGTCTCAATTCTGAAAGCTCACATTTTCAGAATTTGTGATTTTAAAACTTTTAACGACCAAATTTTAAAGACCCCTAGTTACGACGTCGTTTTCATTTTTATGGAAAAAAGAGTGGAGTTTCTTTTTTTTTTGTTTGTTTTTATTAATAACTATTAGCTGGAGTCTCTATTTGATATTATCTTTATGCTAACATAAATTTACTGAAGAAAAAACTCAAGGTAGTAAAGTGTAATATATAATTAGGGGTGTCAATGATTTTAAAAAAAAATAATTTACTGACAAAATCAAATCATATCAAACCTTGTTATTAGCGGCCATATCTACATGCAATTGAATGAGTTCCCACCTTTGCCTGTGAAACGCTCTTTCAGGTTTCGGGTCAAAGCCTGCAAGGTTGCTATGACTAGAAACCCTTTGCATTAGAGAATCGTACCTGCATTAACAACATCTAAGATCAAAACATTAATATATTATACTTGGTAAACAAATATAACAATCGTACTTGTGTTAACAACATCTAAGATCAAAACGTTAATACTTGGTAAACAAATAAAATAATAGTTGATTCTAATTAAATCGTTAATTTCTAAGTGTCTGTCAAAGATGCCAAAAACTTATTGCTCTCAAACACGCACACAAGCATACGTGGTCGCAAAGTAGTATAGTGAATCGAGAGTCGGATATCACACCTACAGAGACTTATGATCAATGGTTTATTAGACTTCACTACTACTAATTAATTGAACAAGTATTTTCTCCAAAAGTTGATTTGATTATAAACTACTTGAGAAACGTAAAACTAATTTATCTATTGTTGGCAAATAATTAGGAACAATATGTTAGGAAATTTTAGGGATTATAACAATGAGAGGAATGATTCCATGGCTATGGTATCTCTAACAATCATGCATGTTGCGCATTCACTTGAACTGTTTTTCTAATTATCTGAGCTACTGATTAACAAGGTTAATATTATAAATAAGCATCTTTCGAATCCTTAATCGATTACTCGTATTACTTCACGCTTATATGTCTATTGTCATGAACATTAATACGAATGCATTCAAACTCCTCTATGTTAACCAAGCAATGAGTGTTAAGGTTTGCCCTGAATTTTCTACTTTATCTGGATTCTACCATAATTGTGTTTTACTTCGAAAAGGTTTTCTTGGGGGAAAATGTTTCCTTGTAGGAAAGGAACTCTTCCATATTAAGTTAATTTTTTCTTGGAGGAGAATTTTTGGTCTTCTATAAATAGAAGATCTTTTCTTCTCAAACAAAACACAATAACATCCACAATATAGTCGTTTATAGAGTATTGTTTAGGGGGAGATTTTAGATTATTTTACCAAAAAATTCAGGCCAAGTGGAGATTTGTTAGGGTTTGCCCTGAATTTCCTACTTTATTTGGATTCTACCATAATTGTGTTTTACTTCGAAAATATTTTCTTGGTGAAAAAGGTTTCCTTGTCGAAAAGGAACTCTTCCATATTTAGTTAGTTCTTTCTTGGAGGAGAAGTTTTGAACTTCTCTAAATAAAAGATCTTTTCTTATCAAATAAAACACACACTACTGGAAAAAGGGCCTACTGCAACAGCAAGAAATTCGTTGATGTAGGCCTTAAAATTGTTGCAATAATACTATAGCAACGGGGGTTATGCCCACCGCACCAGCTCGCGTGACCATAGATCAATGGAAACGATTCTTGTAACAGTCCTCAAAATCGTTGCTTAAAGTACACCTATTGTAACGATTATTCATCCCTCAATAACGACTATTTCATATATCAATTGGAACGGTTAAAAATCGTTACTATTGATGATTCACAACGGTTCTCTTGTATATGTTGCAACGAATTTATTAGCTCAATTGCGACAATTATTATTGTTATTGCAAAGGATTTTACACAGTGGTCAAAATTACTATAACAACGGTTATATTTTACCTATTGTAACAATTCTCATATGTTCCGATAATTGATAGCATGTGCTTTAGAAAATGCTACTGCAACAATTTTGTTTTCTATTAGAACAGTTTTCATATATGTTCCAATAGCCTAGGCTATAAATATAAATATTTGGCATTACGAAATTGTAAATACCACAAAAGATGATAATTACAAAATGAAACTGAATAATTCTAATTCAAAATATCTCAGTCATCCGCCACATTTATAAAATATACCAGTCATAATGTCATCAAACATAGGTGCAAAATATATAAAATCTACAAGTCATAATTGATAGAACATACTATTAACCATGTAATTTATGTTATAGTATTATGTTTTTCAATCCATGTAAAGACTGTTTATTTTGTTTACTTAATTTAATAAAGTCTTTATTTAAATAGATCATTGTGTCAACATGTGTATCCTTTACTTATACAGTAGACGATTTTGTGTATGGAGTTATTCAACTCATACACGGTAGATTAAAATTGTAGGTTATTATAAGTTATAAATTATTGTTCACAATCAGAGATATAGTAGGACAAATATCTTGATGATTGTAGCACAAGATTAAATATAATTTGATCTTAATTATGGGAGTGGTAATATTTTGACTTCTTGTGCTAGTACATTTTGTATGTATTGAACGGACCAAGTAAAGATGTTCGTTCATATTTTGAATATTAGTAAACGACTTCTATAGTCCATTACATGTACTTACACTCTTAATCTTGATATAATTATTATGATCTGTGTAGTTTGATTTATTATTTTAATCTATTAAAAGATGGGACTCTATTATGAGTCCATATATTCCTAATAGATTGGATGATAACAAATCACACTAGTGAAATAATAATTAGTTGATAGAACCATGTCTCGGAATTGAGATAGAAGACACCCCTTTATGGATGCTTATAAGTTTTAACGTGAAAACCCTGCAAGTGGATTTAATATCCGTCATGTGAAATAAGTTAAGTATAAAAGTAAAGGATTAAATTAATCAATGAACTGAATTTTTCAGAAATTTATTTTAATTGATTGGTGTCGGTAATTCTAAATGGAGAGTTAAATAAGGTGTAATGGTAGATTTTAAAATTAAATCGAGGAGTGCAATTACAGATTTTTAGTGGAATAATTTGTAATTTATTATGATATGATTAATTCATTCATCTACGAATTAATATTATAATTGGAAGACTCAGTTAATAAATATATGGTCCCTACTATGCCTGATTATTTAACCAATTTTGAAAGGGAAAAGGAGTTCTCCGGAAGAAGTAAATTATTTTACTAGTCTTCTAAATGTTTATTTTAACTTATTATTTTTAAATCAGAAAATATTTAAGGAGTAAAAACGTTTTAATGACAATTATGGACAAAATCGTTTTTACCATTTATGGAAAAAATGTTTTTGCATAATTATGGTAAAAACGTTTATGTGTTGATGGTTAATTAAACCACGCTCTTAATTGCAAATTGTGCATAAAAGAGGTGGATGTTCTTCACCAAAGTTCATCCTTTTTCTGTAAAATGAAATTACTTGCCCACAGAAGTGTTGGTTGAAAAATTACTCAGGAATTAGTAGAAGGCCATAGATCTGGCGATTAAGGCGAACAAGGCGTTGAACGAACTATGTGAAAGCTTCAACAGGTAATCAACTTTATCAAATTCGTTTTTGATTAATGTTATCTAGTTATTATGAGAATTAGATTGATCCATGAGAATTGCTTCCGCCGTGCATGTTCTAACAATTGGTATCAATAGTCTTCTTATATATGCTAGATATTGCAAAAAGAAATTACATGATTTGATCTACATTTTTTGATAATTTGTACATATATCATGTTGTTGATGGATTTGAATTTTTTTTGTTGATTTTGGATGTAAATTTGTTGTTAAAAATTTATGATTTCAAAATACGAATAAATAAATAAAAATTGACTGCCAACGTCAAGCCAATGCCTGGCCGACATCGGAAGATGTCGTGCGACAGGTACTGGCCAACGCCAAGGCAGGCAGGCAGGCCAGTGCCTAGCGCCCAGCGCCTTGCCAGCACCCAGAAAGGCAGGCAAGGCCAGCACCTAGGCAGGCAAATTTTTCAAAAAAAAATATTATTTTAACTCCTATTGCCCTGAAATTTGGTAGGTTCATTGGAAACGACCCACTGTGCAATACTCACAGTTGGCATGACCTAGGCCCTTTTTTGGCCATTCATAGTCGTTTTCATGGGTTTTGGGGCATTTTTCTATTTTTTGAAAAATTAAAATTCTGAAAAAAATTATTTTTGCTAACCAGTGGTGATAGGGTTCATCCCTTATGGTTTCAAATGATAAATAACAGTAATTATATAAGTTTACATGCTGACATAGTTCATCTTTCCTATAGGATAAACTTGTATGGTGTCAATACTGTCTTTATCTCTTGTTTTGATAACTTGTCTAAACTTTCCAACTAAGTTACATGTTGAATCAATGGACAAGAGAATATATGCAATATGATATGTATCTAGCTTAAAATACGATTTGCTCTCTAACTGAGTTGGTACTTTTTTATTTAAGGGATAAGATATCGTACATCGCATGTATATTTGCTTGAATAGTTAAGTTTTCCTAACGAATCTAACTGTTTATGTGCATGATTATATGTGTGATGTGTTTTTTTAGCATGTATAATGATCTGTTTAATAGCTCAGATTAACCATAACTTCTTTCAATCCCCTTACCTCCATCCTGAATCGAAATAAACTGGAAGGTCCTAATTATGTAGACCGGAAAAGGAATTTAGATATTGTCCTTACTGCTGAGGGTTTCAAGTTTGTGTTGGTTGAGGAATGTCCTATAAAACCAACGGATCCTACTGATGATGAGGTCAAAGCTTATGATAATTGGGTTAAGGCTGCTGAGATGGCAAGATGCTACATTCTTGCCTCTATGGCGAATGTCTTGCAGCATCAACATCAGTCCATGACCTCTACTTACGATATGCTTGAATCTCTAAAACAGATGTTCGGTGAGCAAAATCGTGCTACAAAGCAGACGGCCATGAAAGCCCTCTTAACCACTAAAATAGCTGAAGGATCATCGGTAAGGGAACACATTCTTAAGATGATGAGTCTGTTGAACGAGGTGGAAATACTTGGTGCAGTTATTGATAAGGAATCTCAGGTGGAGATGTTCCTACAGACTCTGCCGGGCAGTTTTCAGCAGTTTCGCTTAAACTATAATATGAAAAAGATGGACTTGTCCCTTGCAAAACTGATGAATGAGCTGCAAGCGGCAGAATCTATAATCAAGCAACAAGCTCATTCTACTGTATTCATGGTTGATAAACCTTCTTCTTCATCTTCTAAGCCGAAAGGCAATAAGAAAAAGAAGAATCCCCGTAAGGTTTTGGCACCTGGAGGTGCTACTGGTGGTGTGGCTAAGCCTAAGGGTAAGTGCTATCATTGCAAGAAGCCTGGTCATCACAAGAAACGGTGCCCCGGCTACCTAGCCAAGCTGAACAAACAACATACTTCTTTTTTAAATGTTGTTGAAACTTTTTTAGTGGTTGTTTCTACCCAATTTTGGGATATAGATTCGGGAGCCACTAATCATATCTACAATTCCTTGCAGAGGTTTCAGGAAACACGACGCGTAAATGAGAATGAAGGTAGCGTGTTTCAAGCTAATGGAGAGCCAGCACCAGCCTTAGCTATAAGAAATATTTCTTTTTCGTTCCATGCTTCTAGTACTTTGGTTTTGAATAATGTTCTTTACGTTCCTTCTATAAGAAGGAATTTGTTGTCTATTTTAAGAATAATGGATGCTGGTTTTAACGTTTATTTTGCTAATAACAGTGCAATTATTAAGCATCATAATCGTTTTATACTTTCTGCTCCTAGAATAGATGATCTGTTTGTATTTGATGTATCTCATAATTTGCTACCATCACCAGAACTTAATAATATTGATAAATCAAATAAGAGAAAACATATTTCAGAATTGAGTAAAATATACTTATGGCACTTATGTCTAGGTCATATTAATATAAATAGGATTTCACGGTTGGTTTCTGATGGACCTTTAAGTTCATTGAAAGTGGAGGCACTTCCAACTTGTGAATCCTGTTTAGAAGGAAAAATGACCAAGAGACCTTTTCCTTCCAAAGGAAATAGAGCCGATAATAAGTTGGAACTAATCCATTCTGATTTGTGTGGTCCTATGAATATACAAGCAAGAGGTGGGTTTGAGTATTTTGTGACTTTTACAGATGATTCCTCGAAATATGGATATATTTATTTGTTGCACCGTAAATCTGAATGCTTTGAAAAATTCAAAGAATTTAAGATAGAAATGGAAAAGCGACATAATAAACATATCAAAACATTATGATCTGATCGTGGTGGGGAATACCTTTCTACGGAATTCATTAAATACTTATCAGAATCTGGAATTACATCTCAATATTCTGCTCCGGGAACACCACAAGAAAATGGTGTAGCAGAACGTAGAAATAGAACTCTTATGGAAATGGTTAGATAAATGTTAAGTTATTCTGATTTGCCTTTTTCCTTTTGGGGGTATGCATTAGAAACTGCAAATTACATTCTAAACTTGGTTCCTTCTAAGTTGGTACCTTTAACCCCATCAGAATTATGGAGTGGGCGCAAGCCTAGTTTGCGGCATATTCGAGTTTGGGGTTGTCCAGCATATGTGTTGAAAGGGAAAACAGATAAATTAGAATCTAGAACAGAAGTATGCATTTTTATTGGATATCCAAAAGGAACGAAAGGAGGTTTATTTTATTGTCCTAAGGAACAAAAGGTAATTATCTCGACAAATGCCAAATTTCTGGAAGAGGATTATTTAATGAACCATGTTCCTAGAAGTAAAATTGTTTTAAAGGAACTAAGCAATAGAATAACGAATAACGAAACACAAGAACGAATTCCCCAAACTATTATTGACATACCATTGCGTTCACGTAGTGGGATAAATGTCAATAGGCAAGAGGTTGCAAAAGAGGTTTCCCTTGAGCAAACTCCTGACATCTCGCTACCTCAAAGTAGTGGGAGTAATGTCGATCAACCGACAATCATGGAGGAAAACGTTCAAGGTGTACAGAATATGGTTCCTGATGTAGCAGATCCTGTAGTGACTAGTCGTCGTAGTGGGAGAATTATTAGAAAACCCAAATGGTTTGCGCTCTTGGGAGAATCATACGATAGAATCCCTGAGGAGCCTAATACAGAACCCCTTAATTACGCCAAAGCACTACATGATAAAGGTGCTAAAATGTGGATTGTTGCTATGAAATATGAAATGGAGTCCATGTACGCAAATCAAGTCTGGGAACTTGTAGAACCTACGGGAGTCAAAACCATTGGCTGTAGATGGATCTATAAGAAAAAGAGAGGTGTGGATGGAAAAGTGCAAACTTTTAAGGCTAGGCTTGTTGCGAAAGGGTTTACTCAAAAAGAAGGAATTGATTATGAGGAAACCTTTTCGCTGGTAGCTATGCTTAAATCCATTATGATTCTCTTATCCATTGCTTCTCATTATGATTATGAGATTTGGCAATGGATGTCAAGACAGCCTTCCTAAATGGAAGTCTTGATGAGTGCATTTATATGGTACAACCAGAAGGTTTCGTGGAAAGTGGCAATGAAAACATGTTTTGTAAACTTAAGAAATCCATTTATGGATTAAAACAGGAATCCAGGGCATGGAATACTTGTTTTGATAATTCGATTAAGACTTTTGGTTTTGATCAATGTGAAAATGAGTCATGCATATACAAGAAATAGGATGGAGACAGAGTAGCATTTTTGGTTCTGTACGTAGATGACATCTTACTTATAGGAAATAATGTGAACATGTTAAATTCTGTTAAGGAGTGGTTGTCCTCACATTTTGATATGAAAGACTTGGGAGAAGCGGCTCATATCCTTGGGATGAAGCTCATGCGAGATCGAAAACAAAGGATATTAGGCTTATCTCAAGCACTTTATATTGACACTATTCTTGCAAGGTTTAGCATGCAAAATTCTAAAAAGGAATTCCTTCCTTTTAGGCATGGAATTACTCTATCAAAGGATCAGTCGCCCAAAATGGTCGATGAGATAGAAAGAATGAAGGTCCCTTATTCTTCTGCTGTAGGGAGTCTCATATATGCTATGTTGTGCACCAGACCTGATATTTGCTTGGATGTTGGCATGGTTAGTAGATTTCAGTCTAATCCTGGGCAAGAATATAGGAGTGCAGTTAAGCATATAATCAAGTACCTGAAAAGGACTAGGGATTACATGCTTGTTTTTCACTCTGACGATCTTGTACCTATTGGGTATACAGATTCAGACTTCCAGTCAGATAAAGATTCTAAAAAATTTACCTCGGGATATGTATTTACTTTAGGAGGTGCGGCCATAGTATGGAGGAGTATCAAGTAATCATGTGTTGCTGATTCCACCATGAAAGCCGAATATGTAGCTGCCTCTGAGGCGGCTAAAGAGGCTGTTTGGCTAGGAAACTTTCTGAAAGAGCTTGGAGTGGTTCCTTCAGTTCAAGCACCACTTACACTTTATTGTGATAATAGTGGTGCGGTTGCATACTCGAAAGAACCACAAAGCCATAAAAGAAGTAAGTATATTGAGATAAAGTATCATTTGATTCGGGATATAACTCAAAGAGGTGATGTGAGAGTTTTGAAGATTGAGTCGAAGAACAATTTGGTGGACCCATTTACAAAGGGCTTAACTCAGAAGGTTTTTGATAAACATGTGGAAGAAATGGGTGTTAGAGTTATGAATGCATGGTTATAAGTCAAAGTGGGAGATTGATAGAATATACTATTAACCATGTAATTTATGTTATAGTATTATGTTTTCAATCCATGTAAAGACTGTTTATTTTATTTACTTAATTTAATAAAATCTTTATTTAAATAGATCATTGTGTCAATATGTGTCTCCTTTACTTATACAGTAGATGATTTTGTGTATGGAGTTATTCAACTCATACACGGAAGATTAAAATTATCGGTTATTATAAGTTATAAATTATTGTTCACAATCAGAGATAAAGTAGGCCAAATATCTTGATGATTGTAGCACAAGATTAAATATAATTTGATCTTAATTATGGGAGTGGTAATATTCTGACTTTCTTGTGCTAGTACATTTTGTATGTATTGAACGGACCAAGTAGAGATGTTTTTTTATATTCTGAATATTAGTAAACGACTTCTATAGTCCATTACATGTACTTATACTCTTAATCTTGATATAATTATTATGATCTATGTAGTTTAATTTATTATTTTAATCTATTAAAATATGAGACTCTATTATGAGTCAATATATTCCTAATAGATTGGATGATAACAAATCATACTAGTGAAATACTAATTAGTTGATAGAACCATGTCTCGGACTTGAGATAGAAGACACCCCTTTATGGATGCTTATAAGTTTTCACGTGAAAATCCTACAGGTGGATTTAATATCCGTCATGTGAAATAAGTTAAGTATAAAAGTAAAGGATTAAATTAATCAATGAATTGAATTTTTCAGAAAATTGTTTTAATTGATTGGTGTCGGTAATTCTAACGTGGAGAGTTAAATAAGGTGTAATGATAGATTTCAAAATTAAATCGAGGAGTGCAATTACAGATTTTTAGTAGAATAATCTGTAATTTATTATGATATGATTAATTCATTCATCTATGAATTAATATTATAATTGGAAGCCTCAGTTAATAAATCTACAGTCCCTGCTATGCCTGATTAATTAACCAATTTTGAAAGGGAAAAGGAGTACTCTGGAAGAAGTAAATTATTTTACTAGTCTTCTAAATATTTATTTTAACTTAATATTTTTAAAACAGAAAACATTTAAGGAGTAAAAACGTTTTAATGACAATTATGGACAAAATAGTTTTTACCATTTATGGAAAAAACGTTTTTGCATAATCATGGTAAAAACATTTATGTGTTGATGGTAAATTAAACCACGCTCTTAATTGCATATTGTGCATAAAAGAGGTGGTTGTTCTTCACCAAAGTTCATCCTTTTTCTGTAAAACGAAATTACTTGCCCACACAAATGTTGGTTGAAAAATTACTCAGGAATTAGTAGAAGGCCATAGATCTGGCGATTAAGGCGAACAAGGCATTGAACGAACTGTGTGAAAGCTTCAACAGGTAATCAACTTTATCAAATTCGTTTTTGATTAATGTTATCTAGTTATTATGTGAATTAGATTGATCCATGAGAATTGCTTCCGCTGTGCATGTTCTAACAATTGGTATCAGTAGTCTTCTTACATATGCTAGATACTGTAAAAAGAAATTACATGATTTGATCTACATTTTTGTTGATAATCTGTATATATATCATGTTGTTTTATGGCTTTGATTTTTTTTTTGTTGATTTTGGATGTAAATTTGTTGTTAAAAATTTATGATTTCAAAGCAAGAAAAAAAAAATTAACTACCAACGTCAAGCCAATGCCTGGCCGACATCGGCAGATGTCGTGCGACAGGCACTGGCCGACGCCAAGGCAGGCAGGCAGGCCAGCAGGAATGGTTGACTTGCAAGTGAATTGTTAATGGACGTTATGGTTTCTAATGTTATGGAATGGTTGACTTGCAAGTCTTGGTATGACGATACTAATAACGGATTATGCCCCTAACAAAATTGTTTTATTGAATGATGTTTTAAAGATATTGAAAACGATAATAATTTGGGCTCTAAGAGAATTAGATGGTTAACCGAGAAGGTGTGAGCTAACCGTCTCAATTCCCGAAACCTGTGTTTTGCCGACATAGGGATGGTTCGATCCTAACTTGGGATGACCTTATCTTTTTCCCTACTAGGGTGATTGTGCTGGCCATATTGTATTGAAATCTTGACTCATGCGGCAAAACATGGATTGGGGATTAGCCGGTCGAGCGTTGATCGGACCCACATAGCCCGTGGTGTTGAATAGAAGTCGGTGATACCATCTAGTTCAAAAGTAAAAGATAGAAAGTATATTGTTTTTGTCCTTATAAAATTTACTATGGATATTTTATTGTTTATTGTATTTGAAGTGTTTTAAATGCCAGTTTTTCAGGCAAGGTATTTTGTATCTATTTTCTCTATTTTGTGTACCACTACATTCCACGTACTGACCGTCTTCGGGCAGCTACATCATTGTATGATGTAGGTTTAGAGGCACCTTCCTGTGGCACTACTCAGTGCTAGACACGAGCAGACAGATCCAGCTTTTGGTGAGCCTCCATCTTTCGGAAGGTCACTTCCATGACAAATAGTTATAGTATTTCGCTTTATGGTATTGCCGGGGCCTTGTCTCGGTATGGATAATTTCTTTTTATTATGGAATAGAGGCTTCGTAGATTATGTATTGTTGGATTCCTTAAGGTTTGGTTTTGGTTCATTCATATTGAACCAAGCACTTTAGTATTGTGTTAATTTTCACAATTCTTTATTATTGAATGTGCTTATTATGAATGCTAAGGGGTCTTCTCAAGCCTTCATTGGTCTGGGAAGCCCGTTACGTCCGGGGCCTAGTCTCGGGTCATGAAAAATGTAGTATCAGAGCATAGTTCATAGTCCTAGGGTGTCTACAAAGCTGTCTCGAGTAGAGTCCATTTTATAGATGTGAAGCGCGCCACACTTATAAGAAGGAGGCTGATGTGAGGACAAAAATACATATATTTAATCATTATTTGCCTCGTATTTAGCCTTTTCATTGTCGTTTTTGACCATTGATTTTATAATTATTCTTATGTTGAGTATTTTTATTTATAGGATTAAAATGGTGTGAAGAGAAAAAAATTTGAAGAAGAAACGAATTAAAAACAAGAAATCATATAAGAAAATCAAGCAGGCAGCTTAATGGATTAAAGTGAATATTATATTAATATTTATACATACGTTCAAGTGAGCAATTGAATTTCAATTCAATTGATGCATTGGACACGTGTCACTAATTGAAGGAGCACGCAGCAACTGCTTAAGGCGGCGCGGCAGCACAACGCGGAGGCGAGAATTTGTCCGAATTTGATTTCTCCCAATTTGTTTTGAACTTAGTTATTTTATTTGAGACTTTTTTTTACACCTATAAATATTTCATAAGAATAATTTTTTCATAACTTTTGACCTACGAAGAACTAGAAGCCGTCGTGGAGATCGTAGAATATTGGTTTCATCTTTTCTTCTTCTTTATTATTTATTTTTACATTTTTTCTTTGGATGAATTATTATAATTGCTCCATATATATGTGGAGTTAAACTTTTCATTCTAGGATTATGGTAGCTAACTACATGATTGTTTAGTAGACAATTGATTCGATTATTTGTTTATCATATTAGTTGTTCTTATATTCTTGTGCTTACTATTTTAATGCTTCGCGACCATTAAAATAAATCTATAATCTTTTTGTGAACTCGGAAGAAGAATCATTGGGATAGAACGAAGAATATAGGGAGCAAGGCCTCTCTTTTGTAACGTAGAGGGTAGGTTCGCGACTAGGATAGGAATATACCTAGAATGCCTTGTTTGGTTTATACGGGAAGATATATAAATGCATTCGGAATAAGATGTCACATCCCCGATCAACGATGTTGTTGTGATGCTATTCTGGATAGACAATTAGAGGCTCGAAAGATCATAGTTGTAAAATCAACCCTGAAATCAGCAACTAGATAAACAAATAAGTCAATGAAGTTGCTTAGTTAACATGATTGTTAGTGAATCCATAGTTGTTACGACCCAGACCATCGTGAGTGGCACCCACCCAACCCCCGGATGAGCGAACCAGTAGAGTTCAACCCTGAGCCTAGTCTAAAATCCTAAAACCAGCAAGCAGGAAATAAACTAGCATTTTAAATAAGCAAAAACCCGTCATTGAAATCAAACTGCGGAAAATCCCCCCTAGAATCTGAAAGTCATTGTACCAAACACTACTAATACTAGAGTACGGGGATGCAACCCCAAAACTTAAAATAATAAAGAGATAATCTAAGCCCTAAACAATTGGGCTACAACTCAACAGATAAACACCAAGGCGGCTTGGTCGAACAGCTCACCCTTGATATCTGGAACAATCAGGCCTACAAGTGAGGTCGTGCGTCAGCCGCCGGAGTATCAGTACACAACCACCGTGTACTGGTAGGATCTTCAGCTAGTTCCAAATAAAATAGTTTATATTCAGCATAACAAATCAAGTACAAGTACAGAAAACATGCAACAAGTCAACAGGCTCCCCAAGACTACAAGTCTCTACCTAGCTTGTTCCCACATGAAATCCACCCTTGATAACTATATAAACAACAATGACATAACTAATAAACCATTCTTTTCGTCTAGACTGGACCCACCCTGGGATCCCCTCCAAAAACAGACAATCCGGCCTAATCCAAGACCAACTCAATAGATATAACAGGATTCCCGGTCCCTCAAGGACCACCAACCAATATCACAATTCAATAAAGCAGCCCGGTCCACTCACGGAACCAATAACAGTCAATGCAATGCAACAATATCAATGCAATGATGCAGTAAAGTAAACCCATACCAGGCGTGGTACCCGAGCCAACCATTAGTATTTCATACCAGGCGTGGTACCCGAGCCAACCATTAGTATTTATACCAGGCGTGGTACCCGAAACAACCATTTGTTATACTTGTACCAGGCATGGTACCCGTGCCGACCGTTAGTATACCCGTACTAGGCGTGGTACTCGAGCCAACCGAATGTCAACAATCCATGGTCAATAATGAACAAACAACTTGTAAACCAATAAGCAACACACCGTTCAATTCACAGAATGTAAAATAGGACCCTTAGACATTCTACACAATTTCTCTAAGCAATGCAATTCATACAAACACTTACATAAGAGTAAAAAAATATACAACATTCACAGGAATCGTAAGCCATCAACTAACTCGAAATGATCCAAGCTCTACTCAACCCGAGCTTTCCAGTGTTCCGGATTCCTTTCTCGTTCTTGGTCTAAAACAACATACATGTTCTTTGAATTAACAACAAGGCCTGCGCATTACCCGAATTACACCAAATCCCATACCCCCAGGCCACCCATGATATGCTACCATTTTTTCTGGGCTTCCCGCCATTAATTTTCCTAGTTCTATCATTTTCACGGATAAAAATAGAGAATTTAGCAATATATGATCGTAAAACTTTATTTTTAACAATACCCAAGAACTTCCATGCCTAGAATCCCCCTTCTTTCCCGGATTTTTCCATACCTAGGTTATTCCAACCTTTCCCCAAGTTCCCTCCTAGCAATTCTACCATATAGGAAAAGTAGTACGAAGTTTGGGGATTAGAATCCTTACCTTTAGGACGAAAAATAGTGGAAAACTGGTAGAAATTGCCCAAAATCGCCCCTTCTTCTCCCAAAATATTTCAAGAAAAACTGAATTGTTTTGGGGAAGTTTCTGCATTAAATCCCATCATGCTCTTCTTAGAGGTCCGTTCTGCTATAGCGGTACCGCCGTAGCGGAGTCATCCGCTATAGAGGTACCACCGTAGCGGAGTCATCCGCTATGGCGGAGGCTGACCGATGTTGACTTCCGTTGTAGCAGTAATTTCTCCGCTACAGCGGAGGTTGCTATGGCAGAGTGTCAACCACTATAGCGGTTGAGACAGGATAGAAAGTCGTAAAACCTTCAAAACTAGTCTATTTTATAACACACTTATTTTCCCGAGGTCTCGAAAAAACCCCTTCACGTCAAACTCAATTTCGGGAGTTCTACTTACCCGAATTTGATTTCAAAAAGTCCCTCGGACTCCTTTATGTGTTAGCTACAAGGAAAGATAGCTCACTACAAGACATCCAACCCAATCCTTACCCGGATTGCCTTAGACTCTACCTTGCTCAAAAATCAGTCGAGGTTAGCCTAGCCCAGAATTTCAAACTCCCGGAGTTTTCTAACTCTAAAACTTGGCACAATTGGACTACCCATAATGACGTACTCGGTCATTACAACAGATACCAATTTACCCATCGTTCTTCCCCAAACGATCAAAGACAAATTTATGAAAATAAAGGAAAGAAAGTGTAGTACCTGAATCCTCAAACAAATGAGGGTACATGTCCCACATGTCCTTCCTCAACCGGATGATGCTTCCACTGAACCTTTAACATATCAATCACCTTTGTCCTCAACCTCTGGACATCCCGAGCAAGAATCAAAATTGGTTCCTCTTCATAATGAAGGTCCTTATCAAAAAGCACCTCATTCCACTTGATGATGTAGTCCCCATCCCCGTGGTATCGCTTAAGCATGGATACATGGAATACCGGATGGACGCCCAAAAAACTGGGCGGTGGTGCTAACTTTAAGCCACTGGCCCCACAATCTCAAGAACCTCAAACGGACCGATAAACCGAGGGCTAAGCTTGCCTTTCTTACCAAACCGCATAACTCTCTTTATTGGTGACACTTTCAACAATACCTGTTCACCAACCTGAAATTCCATGTCCCAGACCTTGGGCAACCAGCAATTTGGCCTAAATCCCCCTTACCTTTTCTTGTGCTTCCTTTACCAATTCCACTCCCAAAGGCTTTACATCGCCTTCCTCAAACCACCCACCTGGTGATATGCAGCTCCTCTCATACAACGCCTCAAATGGTGCCATGTCAATACTGGAGTGGTAGCTATTGTTGTATAAGAATTCGCACAACAGTAGAAACTGGTCCTAATAACCCCCGAAGTCTATCACACATGCTTTCAGCATGTCCTTCCATACCTGGATCGTCCTCTCCTACTGACCATCAGTCTGAGAATGGAAGGTTGTGCTAAAAGTGAGTTGTGTACCCAACTCTTCATGTAGCTTGCCCCAAAATTTAGAGGTGAACTGCGTACCCCTGTCTAAAATGATGGACAGTGGCACCCCATGAAATCTCACAATATCCTTCACGTAGATCTTAGCCAATTGCTGCGAATTGTAATCTACCATGACTGAAATGATGTGAGCGGACTTGGTCAGCCTGTCAACAATGACCCAAATAGAGTCATACTTTCCCAATGTCTTGGGGATACCCACCACAAAATCCATGGCTATCCTTTCCCACTTACACTCTGGAATTGGCATTCTCTGAAGTAGTCCTATAGGTCTCTGATGTTCATACTTTACCTGCTGGCAGTTCTGACATTTGGACACAAAGTCGACTATGTCCCTTTTCATCCCGGGCCATAAGTAATGCTGCCTCAAGTTCCTGTACATTTTAGTCACACCCGGATGAATTGAGTACTGCGAACCATAAGCTTCTGCCAAGATTTTCTGAATTATATCATCAACTCGAGGAATACAAATCCTCTTTCTGAAATTTAGTACTCCACCAGAGTCTAGCGTGACATCCCTAGATTCCCCGGATATTACCTTACCTCGAAGATTACTCAGTTTCGGATCCTGAAACTGTTTGGCCTTTAATTCTTCTAAGAACGTGGCTTTGACCTCAATGCAGTCCAACAAACCACCCTGTTATGAAACACCCAAGTGCATGAACTTGGCCTCCAAAGCCCGAATTTCCCTTGCTAGTGGTCGTTTGGACACCACCAAACAAGCCAAACTACCCATGCTAATTATTTTCTGGCTCAATGCGTCTGCCACCACATTAGCCTTACCCTGATGGTATTGAATAGTCACATCATAGTCCTTCAATAACTCCATCCACCTTCTCTGCCTCAAATTCAAATCCTTCTGAGTGAACACATGCTGCAGAATACGATGATCAGTGAACGCCTCACACTTGACACCATAGAAATAGTTTCTCTAAATCTTGAGCACAAAGACTACTGCTGCCAACTCTAAGTCATGAGTATGATAGTTCCTCTCATGAACCTTCAACTACCTAGATGCATAGGCTATTACATTCCTATCCTACATCAACACAACACCCAAACCAGAATTTGAAGCATCATAGTAAACCATAAAGTCTTTACCTTCAACCGGCAAGGACAATATAGGAGTCGTGGTCAGAAGTGTCTTGAGATTTTGGAAGCTCTCCTCGCACTTGTCGGACCACACGAATGGTACATATTTCTATGTCAGCCTAGTCAGGTGAGTAGCAATAGACGCAAAATCCTTAACAAACCTCCGATAGTACCCTGTGAGCCCAACAAAACTCATCACCTCTGTTACAAAGCTAGGTCGGGCCCAACTCTTGACTGCCTCAATCTTCTGGGGATCCACAATCACCCTATGTTCTGACACTACATGCCCCAAGAATGCAACTGAAGTCAACCAAAACTCACACTTAGTGAACTTCGCATAAAGCTTCTGGCGTCTCAAGATGTCCAACACAATACAAAGATGACTAGCATGCTCCTCCCTACTCTTGGAGTATACCAAAATATCATTGATAAACACAATCATGAAGGAATCCAAATATGACTTACATACCTTATTCATCAAACTCATGAATGCTGACGGCGCATTGGTCAAACCAAACGACATTACTAGGAACTCGTAATGCCCATACCGAGTCTGAAAAGCAGTCTTAGGAATGTCCTCAGGCCTAATCCTCAACTAATGGTACCCCAATCTCAAGTCGATTTTTGAAAACACCGATGCACCGTGAAGCTGGTCAAACAAAT
Organism: Jaltomata sinuosa; assembly: GCA_003996215.1. Taxonomy (NCBI): domain Eukaryota; kingdom Viridiplantae; phylum Streptophyta; class Magnoliopsida; order Solanales; family Solanaceae; genus Jaltomata; species Jaltomata sinuosa. The sequence goes on from QJPP01000571.1 coordinate 198,545, forward strand.
TATTAATGCGGGGTAGAGGGTACTTATTCTGGATGGTCACCTTGTTTAACTGCCTATAATCTAAGCACATATGTATACTACCATCATTTTTCTTTACAAACAAAACAGGAGCACCCCAAGGCGACGCACTGGGATGGATAAATCCCTTATCTAGAAGTTTCTGCAGCTGAGTCTTAAGTTCCCTAAACTCTGTCGGAGCCATAAGATATGGAGGAATAGAAATGGGATGAGTGCCTGGCTCCAGATCAATACAGAAGTCGATGTCCCTATCCAGAGGAATACTCGAAAAATCCACTGGAAACACCTCTAGAATCTCAGAAACCACTGGAATTGGCTCAATAGGTGGGGACTCTACACTATCATCCCAGAGATGAGCCAAGAAGGCTAGACACCCTCTCCCCACTAGCTTCCTAGCTAGAACGAACGATATGACCTTAACTGGCTTAGGCCTGTACACCCCTTTCCACTCTAGTCTATCCTTCCCCAAAATCTCTAGAGCCACAGTATTGGTATTACAGTTCAACACAGCATGATAAGGGGACAGCCAGGTCATTCCCAAGATAATATCAAAATCATCCATATCCAGGATTACCAAGTCTACCCAAGTACGCAACCCCACAAATACAACAGAACAGTCACGATAAAAATAAGTCACAATCACAGACTCTCAATACGGGGTAGAAACATGGATAGGGGAATCAAGGATATCATAAATCAATTCCAGACCCAACGCAAAACTCACAAATACGTAAGAATATGTAGAACCTGGGTCAAATAATATCGAAGCCATTTATCGCAGACAAGAATGGTACTTGTGATCACCGCATATGATGCTTCCATCTCAGTTCTCCCTGGAAATGCATAGCAATGAGCCTGATCATCAATCTGGGCAACTGCCCAAATTGGCTACGCTGCACCCCTGCCCGCGTCGCCATTCCCTCTGTTGCCCCGGCCTCCCTAAAAGTTACCTCGCCCATATTATGGATGATGTCTAGCATTACCGCCTCTACTTGTTATGACCACCGCTCTATATTGCTGCTGACTCTGATTACCTGTCTGCCCGAGTGGACACTCCCTTTTAAAGTGGCCCAGATCACCACAATGGAAGCAACCACGGATAAGCACAGGCCTGCTAGCTGATGAATAAGACGCTCACTGGCCTCTAGGAGCTGAGGACTGATTATTAGCTCCCTGACGACCACCTGTAGTAGCTGGCAGAGCTGACTGAATAGGACGGACTAAGTATGCCTACTGATTCTGGCCCCTGGAGTACAAACCACAAAAATTTTCCTCATTCTGGGGTTTCTTGGCTAAAGCCTTAGCCTGCCCCGCTTGCTTAACTCCTTCTAACTTCTTAACATAATCAACCACTTCATTGAAGCCCTTCCCTAATGAGGTCATATGCACTGATAGTACCTGTAGTTCAGTATTCAAACCTTTCACAAACAACGGGACCTGTTCCTCCTCGGAACCCGACATCTGTGTGGCAAAATGAGACCAAGCGTAGAACTTAGCCTCATAAGCAGAGAGACTGACATACTACCCTGCTCCAAGTTCAAGAACTCATCTTTATTCCGGTCCCTCAAAATACAGGGTACGTACTTTTCTAAGAACAAAGCTTGGAACTGTTCCCAAGTCAGTACAGGGTAGAACAGAAGATCGACACTCCACATGAGACCTCCACCACTGCTTAGCATCACCCTACAGCTGAAATGTCACAAACTCAAACCCATGCTGACGTACAATACCCAACTTGTGCAAACTCTCATAGCAATCCAAGATGAACTCATAAGCATCCTCCCTATTGGTACCCTGAAATGTAGGAGGTTTCAGCTTGAGAAAATTGGTCAGCATCTCATGCTCATTCCCTGTCATCACTGGGCCTAGCATTGGCCTGAAGAAATCATTCGTGCCTGAAGCTGCATCTATCCTAGGCGCTGTAGTAACCACTGTCTAAGTATCCAAGGCCTGGTTTGCAAAAGCCGTGGGTATGGCTCTAGTACCAACCAAACCACCTAAAATATTCCAAGCCTGCTGGAAGGCTTCTGGTGTAATAGTAGGAAGGCCTACACCCCCAATCGGTGCCTCCTCCTCCTGCGCCTCACCATCTTCAGCCACAACTTCTACATCTTCAGCAACATGTTCCTGAGGTGGGGGAGGGGTTGCCTCACGTGCATCAGCAGTAGATCGAGCCCTACCCCTGGCGGGTGTGGCTCTATCTCATCCACTTCCCCTTTCCCTGCCTCTACCATAGACAACCAGGCTCGCTGCTGGGATCGTTGCTCTATCTCCATTGTTCCTTTTATTAACCATCTGCGGATAGAAGATTGAATAAGATTAGATACCAATTGGAATCAAGTTACAGCACGAAGCAAAGAAGGAAGAGATAATTTTTCCTAAAGCCCCATAGCCTCTCGAAGAAAAGTACGGACGTCTCCGCACCATTCCGCAAGACTCTACTAGACCTGTTTGGTATGACGAGATCAACGAACCTAGGGCTCTAATACAATCTTTGTCATGACCCAGACCATCATGAGTGACACCCACCCAACCCCCAGATGAGCGAACCAGTAGAGTTCAACCCTTAGCCTAGTCTCTAACAGCCTAAAACTAGCAAGCAGGAAATAAACTAGCATTTCAAATAAGGAAAAACATGTCATTGAAATAAAACTGCAGAAAAGCCCCCCTAGAATTTGAAAGTCATCGTACCAAACAATAGCAATACTAGAGTACGGGGATGCAACCCCAAAATTTAAAACAATAAAGAGATAGTCTAAGCCCGAAACAATAGGGCTACAACTCAAAAGATAAACACCAAGGCAGCTTGGTCGAACAGCTCACCCTTGATATCTGAAACAGTCAGTCCTACAAGTGAGGTCATGCGTCAGCCGCCAGAAGATTTCCTGTACTCACAAAGAAAATAAGTAAGTGCAATATCAGTACACAACCACCGTGTACTGGTAGGATTATCAGCCAGTTCCAAATAAAACAGTTTATATTCAGCACAACAAATCAAGTACAAGTACGGAAAATATGCAACAAGTCAACATGCTCCCCTAGATACAAGTCTCTACCTAGCTTGTACCCGCATGAAATCCACCCTTGATAACTATAAACAACAATCACATAACTAATAAACCATTCTTTTCGTCTAGCCCGGACCTACCCTTGGATCCCCTCTAAACAACACCTAAGTGTTAAACAGATAACCCGGCCTAATCCAAGACCAACTCAATAGATATAATAGGATTCTCAGTCACTCAAGGACCACCAACCAATATAACAATTCAATAAAGCATCTCGGTCCACATACGGAACCAATAACAATCAATGCAATGCAATGCAATAATATCAATGTAATGATACAGTAAAGTAAACCCATACCAGGCGTGGTACCCGAGCCAACCGTTAGTATTTCGTACCAGGCGTGGTACCCGAGCCAACCATTTGTTATACCTTTACCAGGCATGGTACCCGTGCTAACCATTAGTATACCTGTACCAAGCGTGGCACCCGAACCAATCGAATGTTAACAATCCATAATTAATAATGAATAAATAACTTGTAAACCAACAAGAAACACACTGTTCAATTCACAGACTGTAAAATAGGACCCTTAGACATTCTACAAAATTCTCTAAGCAATGCAATTCATACAAACACTTAGATAAGAGTACTAAAATATACAACATTCACAGGAATCGTAAGCCATCAACTACCTCGAAATGATCCAAGCTCTACTCAACCCGAGTTTTCCCTTGTTCCGGATTCCTTTCTCGTTCTTAGTTTAAAACAACATACAAGTACTTTGAATTAACAACAAGGCCTGCGCATTACCAGGATTACACCAAATCCCATACCCCCAGGCCACCCATGATCATCCTACCCTTTTTCCAGGCTTTCCGCCATTAATTTACCTAGTTCTATCATTTTCACGGTTAAAAATAGAGAATTTAGCAATGTATGATCATAAAACCTTATTTTTAACAATACCCAAGAACTCCCATGCCTAAAATCCCCCTTCTTTCCCGGATTCTACCATCCCTAGGTTATTCCAACCTTTCCCCTAGTTTCTTCCTAGCAATTTTACCACGTAGGAAAAGTAGTACGAAGTTTGGAGAGTAGAATCCTTACCTTTAGGATGAAAAATACTGGAAAACTGGTAGAAATCGCCCAAAATCACCCCTTCTTCTCCCAAAATGTTTCAAGAAAAACTGAATTGTTTTGGGAAAGTTTCTGCATCAAATCCTATCATGCTCCGCTATAGCGGTCCACACCGCTATAGCGGTACCACCGTAGCAGAGTCGTCCTCTATGGCGGAGGCTGACCGACATTGACTTCTGTTGTAGCGGTAATATCTCCGCTACATCGTAGGTCGCTATGGTGGAGTGTCAACCACTATAGCAGTTGACACGGGACAAAAAGTTGTAAAACCTCCAAAACTAGTCCATTTTACTACACACTTTTTTCCGACGTCCCGGAATAACCCCTTCACGTCAACCTCGATTTCAGGAGTTCTACTTACCCGAATTCGATTCTGAAAAGTCCCCCGGACTCCTTTATGTGTTAGCTACGAGGAAACCTATCTCACCATAGTACATCCAACCCAATCGTTACTCGGATTGCCCTAGACTCCACCTCGCTCCAAAATCGACCGAGGCTAGCCTAGCCCAGAATTTCAAACTCCCAAATCCAGAGTTTTCTAACTCTAAAACTTGGCACGATTTTTCTATCCGTAACGATGGACCCGGTTGTTACAATAGTCCTAGATCAATTTCATCATATTGATTACGTAAAAAGTTGCTCTTTGTTTGGTTAATTGTTCATTAGTTAACTTCTTCTTTTTATTTCTAGATTAGTTAATCTTAAATTTATCTTTGGAATATTACGCTTGAATAAATAATTAGAACTAGTTTAATTTAGTAAAATAGTTAATCGACAAATCCCTGTAGGTACGATATCTGGACTTATAATCCTATATTACTTGTACGACCGCGTACACTTGCGTGTGCATTTGAACACAACAAGTTTTTGGCGCCATTGCCGGGGACTTAAAAATTAATTATTTATCTATATTAGAATTTTTCTTTTTATTTATTTAAGTTTTTGTATATATTTTATTTTATTTTATAGATAGTTTTTTTTATTCGATAATCTTCTTAACATGACATCTAGTGATAAAGATTGGTCAAAGGATGAGTACTATTCATATGTTGGTAATCCTTGTTAGTATTGTGGAGGACCCCACCTGAGTATCAATTGCCATTATATTCAAAAGGGCGGGTGGTGCGCACCTACCCAATCTTTTGAATTTAATGTATGTCTTATATGTGGTTGTCAAGATGGTTATTTGAATGGTTGTCCTCACTCTTATTCCCCTTCCAGGATCCCCTATTATGATTCTTCTATTGTTTGTGATGTTGGCAGGGGTAATGAAGTGGAGGATATGAATCATGAGGCTCATCTCATTGATATGCTGAAGAAAATACTGGATAAGAAAGAATAATTGAGGAAAGACACAATCAAATTGAGAAAAGACACAGAGAGGATAGGTTCCCAACTCACAGAGATACATGCTATGGCTGAAACTTGTATTGATCAGCAAGTTACGGTCTTAGCCAATATCCAATATGAACCGCTAGTATAAGAAGAAAGTGAGTCCCTACTAGGAGAAAGCTTTGAGGAAGCAGACATAGTGAGCCAATCTTGGCTAAGGGAACAAGAGGAAAAAGTTAAATTTCATGAGTTTCTCTGTGATAATCTTTCATACATGACGACACTGCTGATAGAAAGAAGAGTTGAGCTCAGACAAGAGATAGACCAATTTGTCTTAGATATTCATGACTTGGAGGATCACTTGAAAAAAAGGGTTGGGGCGTCTGATGCCCAATCAACAATCATTGTGGATACTGGCCAATTAGTAGAGTATAAAGAGGAATTCAAACCATTCAACTATACTTTATTCATTAGTGCGGATATTGAGAAGGTACACAAAAAGTGAGCATGTCGTAAATAATGCAAGTTTTGAGTTGGGACATGTTGGACTGTATTCTAATCACTTTTCTACATTATGTTTGGATGAGGACATGAAAATTGATTTGTCTGAACAAGTGGAGAGTGTGTAGATGAGGAACAAAGTCCTTACATTCTAAAATTTTCCACACCAAAGAGCCAAAATGACATTCCTCACTTAAGGGCCAAGAAGTGCAAGATGCTACATCCTTTGCTTGGTTCATTCATCTTTATACCACCACCCCTTGAGCGGAGCAGAAAATTTGATGCAAAGTTAGGAGTGCAATTCATAAGTTCTAAGTGGAAACAAAAGTGGTGAAGTGATGGCGTCGTGCCGCGACGTTAAATCATGTGCTTGTTGGGAGGCAACCCAATTTGTAGTGTAGCTTCTTATTTTTATTTTAGAGTGTCACATTTTTTTTATTTTGCAGGTTTGGGAAAGTTTGAGTACCCGAATTTAAAAGCTAAGGAGCATGGTTTAATCTTAAGTGTGGGGTTGTTCGCCCCTTGATAAAATTGAAAAAACATGTTGTTAGCTAGGCCCTAGAGGGCCTCAGGGAGTATCTCTCACCCTTCTTCTTCTTCATCTTTTTCTATAAATTGCTTTGGGGACAAAGAATGATTTTAAGTGTGGGGTGAGAATTCTTCCAATATTTATGAGTTTAAGGGTGAGTATGCAATAAGATTTTATTTTATTTGAGAAAAAAATACAAAAAAAAATATAAAAATAAATTAAACACAAAAAGATTTTTTATTATTTATTTTTATTTTAGTTTTTAAGCGGCATATCTCATCCACCCCTTGGATTTTCTTATGGCCACGGTTCTTTTCCGGGAGGAGGCTTCTTGAACCGGACAAGTTTTTATTTTTTAGAGTAAATTTTTTATTTTTTTACTTTTTTGTTTTTATTTTTTTAGGAGTAGTTTTTTTTTGGAGAGAAAAGAAAAGACCTTTTGACTTGTTTGATACTAGAAATTTAGGCCTAAGCTTGAGTGGTACATTCCTGTGAGTGCTTGAGTATAAAATAAATTAGCAATTCTTTTGATACCTAGGCTCATAGTAGTGACTCTGTAAATAGTTTATTCTTATTTTTGTAGTTTGCTATGACCTTGTCTGTCTTAGAAGTAGAATTGATCCATCTTGATTGAGATTTGTGCCATGAGTGGTGAGGATTTTTGTATATTTCATATTTTGCATCTTAGTCTAGAACTTGCCCTGCATGTTATTGAAGCAAAATAATAAGTATTGCTCTGTTTAGAAGATGATAATAGGCTTAATTTGATTTATTTTGTAAATTTTAGCCTTTTCAGATATTATATCACTAGTAGCCCCTTTGAGCCTGTAGCTTTTCATTTGGTACCCCTATTTTTACCGTAATCCTTTGGTTGAATCCCTAGTTTTTACACCCTACTTCCTTGAGCACTGTAGCATACACTGTGATAAAATTGTTAAATCTGAAAAAAGGGATGATTGAGTGTAAAAGGTGACTAATGATAGCTACAAAGTGATGAAAAGGCCCTCTTAGAAAGAATGTAACATGAAAAAAAAAAAATCTTGAGAAAAAAAATGATGATTGAAACATTCTTGATATGATGAGAATACTAGTGAAAATAATTGAAGAGAGGGCTGAAAAAAAGTAATAAAAATAATGGGTGATGAAGTCTAAAAAAATGCAAAGTTCTTAAAGAAGTGTAAGTCACTATTATATAGTTTGCCTACCCACCCTCTAGACAACATTACAACCCTTTAAAGTCCTATTTGATTCTATTCGAGCATGCTTAATTAGCGGAGATGTACATAATGGGCAAGCCTATGGTTCTTTGTGCATACATGTGAATTCTTTTGTGAGTGTGAGAGTTAATCTTTGTTGCAAAGTCCTTAAATTATATTTGATTCTGTAAATTGAGTGTGTGGACTATTTCTTCTTGTGATGGCCCTTGTTTCATGATAGATATGTGATTTTATTAGCTTTCTTTGATGGAGTAGGTGAGAAAAACTAAATTTGATGAGTTAGAGTCCTTCTTTGAGGTTAGAAGGTTAGAAGTTTGTTGTTTATTTGTATATCTTGCATAATGATTGGGAACTGTACTTGATATTGTGATTGGTTATATGACCTAATTGTTTGTATCAATCAAAATGGTGGTGTCCCTAGTTTAATTTTTTTTGAGATGAGTTTTAATGCTTGCTCGAAGACGAGCAAAAGTCTAAGTGTGGGGTGGTGATGTGAGGCAAAAAATACATATATTTAATCATTATTTGCCTTATATTTAGACTTTTCATTATCGTTTTTGAGCATTGATTTTATAATTATTCTTATGTTGGGTATTTTTATTTATAAGTTTAAAATGGTGTGAAGAGAAATTTTTTTGGAGAAGAAACTAATCAAAAATAAAAATCATATAAGAAAATCAAGCAAACAGTTTAATGAATTAAAGTGAATATTATATTAATATTTATACATACGTTCAAGTGAGCAATTGAATTTCAATTCAATTGATTCACTGGACACGTGTCACTAATTGAAGGAGCAAGCAACAACTGCTTAAGGCAGCGCGGCAGCACAACGCGGAGGCGGGAATTTGTCAGAATTTGATTTCTCCCAATTCGTTTTGGACTTAGTTATTTTATTTGGGGCTTTTTTCTACACCTATAAATATTCCATAAGAATAATTTTTCCACAACTTTTGACCTACGAAGAACTAGGAGCCGCCGTGGAGGCCGGAGAATATTGGTTTCATCTTTTCTTCTTCTTTATTATTTATTTTTACGTTTTTTCTTTGGATGAATTATTGTGATTGCTCCATGTCTATGTGGAGTTAAACTTCTAGTTCTAGGATTATGGTAGCTAACTACATGATTGTTTAGTAGATAATTGATTCGATTATTTGTTTATCATATTAGTGGTTCTTATATTCTTGTGCTTACTATTTTAATGCTTCGCGACCATTAAAATAAATCTATAATCTTTTTGTGAACTCGGAAGAAGAATCATTGGGTTAGAACGAAGAATATAGGGAGCAAGGCCTCTCTTTTGTAACGTAAAGGGTAGGTTCGCGACTAGGATAGGAATATACTTAGAACGCCTTGTTTGGTTTATACGGGAAGATATATAAATGCATTCGGAATAAGATGTCACATCTCCGCTTAACGATGTAGTTGTGATGCTATTTTGGATAGGTAATTAGAGGCTCGAAAGATCATAGTTGTAAAATCAATCCCGAAATCAGCAACTAAATAAACAAATAAGTCAATGAAGTTGCTTATTTAACATGATTATTAGTGAATCCATAGTCCTAGATCGATTTCATCATATTGATTACGTAAAAAAGGGCTCTTTGTTTGGTTAATTGTTCATTAGTTAACTTCTTCTTTTTATTTCTAGATTAGTTAATCTTAAATTCACCTTTGAAATTTTACGCTTGAATAAATAATTAGAACTAGTTTAATTTAGTAAAATAGTTACTCGACAAGTCTCTATGGGTACGATATCTGGACTTACAATACTATATTAATTGTACGACCGCGTACACTTGCGTGTGCGTTAGAACGCAACAGAGGCTACAAGACATTTATGAATGTTTCCCTTTCATCATGTTCCACTTTGTGCTAAAGAGCTAAATTTTTAAGAAAGTTCTTCGAACTCTTATATTTCCGCATTTCAGATCATGCCTCCAAGAAGAACCACCGGACAAGGGGCTGCTACTGGAACCTCAGTCCCCACAGGGACGAATGTTTAAGAGGTTTGCCCATACCTATGGGATGCAGACTCGTTATGGCATCCGCACTGCTGATCCCATCGCTCCTACTGAGGCCCCACCAACCCTTCTACTACTGCTCCTGCTACTGTTCTCACTCAGGCTCTTAGAACTAGTATTACGCAAGTTCAGTCGCCGCAGGGAGAAGTTACTAATGCTGAATTCAGGCAGACTATGCAGATGCTTGCTCAAATTGTGTCCTCTCAATCTCACCGATCAGTCAGTGTTAGTTCTAATGCCGGATCTTAGGATGCTACTAGAGTGGGTCAGTTCATGCGACTGAACCCACCAGTCTTCATAGGGTCCAACGTCGAAGAGGATCCTCAGGATTTTGTGGATAAAATGGAGAAGATATTTAGAGTCATGCATGCTAGTGATACTTAGGGGGTAGAGTTGGAAGTCTATCAGCTGAAAGGGCTGGCCTATCAGTAGTATGACAAATGGGAAGAGATAAGGGGTGAGGGTGCTGATCCAGCAGTTTGGGAAGACTTTTACACAGCCTTTCTTGATCACTTCTTTCCTCAAGAGATGAGAGAAGCCAAGGGAGAGGAATTTGTTAACTTGAGGCAAGGGAAAATGAGTGTCAAGGAGTATGTGTTGAAGTTTAATCAGCTAGCCCGTTATTCTCCAGAAATGGTTTATAATATGATGGCTCGAATGAGGAAGTTCCCTAATGGCATCTCCGAAGACTTGGTATTGGCTTGCAAGGCAGCAATGTTGAACAAAGATATGGATTTACCCAGGTTAGTGGTTTATATTCAGCAGGTTGAGGATGAGAAAAGAAAGAAAATAGAAGTAGAGGAGCGTCAAAATATGAGGATTAGAGCAACAGAACAGGAGCCGACTCAGTATAGTGGTAAGGGTGGTACACATTGGCCCAAGAAGAAGTCTTGGAGACATGCTCATTCATCAGCTAGTGCACCTGCCCCTAGACAATCGGGTGATCAGCGATTTCAGTTCAACCATGGCTCCAGAATACAGGGTACCCAATCTCAAGGCAGTATGGCCCAGCCAGCTCTATTTTATGCTTCTTTTGTAACTTGTGGTAAAGTTCACCGCGGTTAGTGCTTAATGGACAAGGGCATGTTCTATGGTTGTGGACAGCCTGGCCATATCCACAAGGAGTGTCCTCAGGCTAAGAGAACTTTTGGGTGCAACAAGGCTTCAACCCCTACTTCATCTGCCCCACCTACTAAAGGAGCTACTTCTGGTACAGGCGGGGGTCGAAACCGTCTCTATGGTCTATCTACTCTCCAGGAATATGAGTCTTCGCCTGATGTTGTCATAGGTATGTTACAGATTTTCTCCCCTGATGTTTATGTATTACTTTATCCTGGCTCCACCCTATCTTATGTGACTCCTTATGTGGCTAAAAATTTTGGTTTTGCTCCCAAAAATATTCCTGAACCTTTCCTAGTTTCCACCCCTGTCGGCGATTCCATTATTGCTAGGAGAGTCTATAAGAATTGTATTGTGACTATTCTACTTAGGGATACAGTGGTGGATTTGGTAGAACTTGACATGATAGAGTTTGATGCAATTTTGGGGATGGATTGTCTTCACTCTTGCTATGCTAATACGGATTGTAGGACTAGAAAAGTCAAATTCTATTTTCCTAATGAACCCATCCTTGAATGGGAGGGTAGTCCCGTAGCGCCTAAGGGAAAATTTATCTCCTATCTTAGAGCCCGAAAGATGATATCCAAGGGTTATTTGTACCATTTGGTTTGGGTCAGGGATTCTAATGTTGAAACCCTCCTACTCCAATTCGTTCCTATCGTTAATGAATTTCCCGAAGTGTTTCCCGAAGACCTTCCCGGGGCTCCTCCCGATAGGCAAATAGACTTTGGGATAGATCTTTTGTCGGATACTAGACACATTTCCATTCCACCTTATAGAATGGATCTTGTGGAGTTAAAAGAGTTAAAGGAATAATTGAAAGACCTCTTTGATAAGGGTTTTATCCGTCCTAGTGTCTCTCCTTAGGGTGCTCCCGTTCTCTTCGTGCGTAAGAAAGATTGGTCTCTTCGTATGTGTATTGATTATCTCCAACTGAACAAAGTAATAGTGAAGAATAACTACCCTCTCCCCAGAATTGATGATCTCTTTGACCAGCTTTGGGGTGCTAAGTGTTTCTCCAAGATAGATCTTCGTTCGGGTTATCACCAGTTGAAGGTTAGGGAGGCTGATATTCCTAAGACCGCATGGCCACTTTGAATTCTTGTCATGTCCTTTGGTTTGACTAATGCTCCTGCAGCATTCATGGATCTTATGAACAGGGTGTTTAAGGAATTTATCGATATGTTTGTTATTATATTCATTGATGACATCCTAGTTTACTCCCAGAGTGAGGAGCATCATGCCAATCACCTCCGTATCGTACTTCAGACTCTTAAGGAGTGGGAATTATATGCCAAATTTTCCAATTGCAAATTTTGGCTAGACTTGGTGTCTTTCCTCGGCCATATTGTGTCTAGTGAAGGAATTAAAGTGGATCCTCAAAAGATTGAGGCGGTGAAGAAATGGCTCAGACCCACGACTATGACGGATATTAGGAGCTTCTTGGATTTGGTGGGATACTATAGGAGATTTGTGGAGAATTTTTCCTCTATAGCTTCCCCATTTACAAAGCTAACACAAAAAAAGGCTAAGTTCTTATGGTCCGATATTTGTGAAAGTGCTTTGAGAAATTGAAAAATCTTTTGACTTCTGCTCTTGTCTTGACTCTACCTGAGGGCGTTGAGGGGTTCGTGATTTATTGTGATGCGTCCCATATCGGACTTGGGTGTATACTTATGCAGCATGGAAAGGTTGTGGCATATGCCTCCAGACAACTAAAGGTGCACGAAAAGAATTACCCAACTCATGATCTTGAATTGGCAGCAGTGGTTTTTCCACTCAAGATTTGGCGTCATTATTTATATGAAGTGCATGTAGACATCTTCACTGATCATAAGAGTTTGCAATATGTTTTCACTCAGAAAGAGCTAAATCTCAGGCAAAGGAGATGGCTCGAGCTGCTAAAGGACTACGACATAAGCTTGCACTATCACCCAGGTAAGGCTAACGTAGTTGCTGATGCTCTTACCAGGTTGTCCATGGGGAGCCTTTCTTATGTAGAAGAGAAAAAGAGGGGATTAGTGAAAGACATTCACCGGCTTGCCAACTTAGGAGTTTGATTGCTTGACTCCGAGGATGGTAGGATTATGGTGCATGAGATGGCTAAGTAATCCTTGGATGCTAAGGTGAAGGAAAAGAAAGCTAATGATCCCATACTCATGCAAATTAAGGAAGATGTAGGGAAACAAAAGATTATGGCATTCGAAATAGGAGGATATGACATCTTGCGGTATCAAGGAAGAGTATATGTACCAAACGTGGATGGCTTGTGCGAGAGGATCTTGGCTGAGTCTCATACTTCCAAGTACACTGTTCACCCTGGATCTACTAAAATATATCACGATTTGAAAGAAATGTATTGGTGGAATAATATGAAGAGAGAGGTGGCTGATTTTGTTGCTAAGTGTACCACATGTCAGCAAGTTAAGGTTGAACACCTAAGGCCTGGTGGTACTTCCCAAGAAATATCCATTCTGATGTGGAAATAGGAGATGATAAACATTGATTTTATCACCGCTCTCCCACATTCGCGTAATCAATATGACTCTATTTGGGTCATTGTAGATAGAATGACAAAGTCTACCCATTTTCTGCCTATGAGAATGACTTATTCGGGGGAAGATTGTGCGAGGTTGTACATTCAGGAGATTGTTAGATTGCATGGTTCCTCGGTGTCCATTATATCCGACCGAGGTACGCAATTCACTTCTCAGTTTTGGAGAGACTTTCATAAGGGTTTGGGTACGCAGGTGAACCTTAGTACCGCTTTCCATCCTCAAACAGATGGGCAAGTGGAGCATACTATTCAGACCTTGGAAGACATGTTGAGAGCGTGCATCATTAATTTCAAAGGTAATTGGGTGGATCACCTGCCTCTCATTGAATTTGCCTACAACAATAGTTAGCACTCAAGTATCCAAATCGCACCGTTTGAGGCTCTTTATGGTAGGAGATGTAGGCCTCCTATCGGATGGTATGAGGTGGGAGAAGCTAGATTGTTGGGGCTAAACCTTGTGCATCAAGCCATGGAAAAAGTTAAGACCATTAGAGAGAGGTTAAAGACTGCCCAAAGCCGCCAAAAGTCTTATGCGGATGCTAGAAGGAGGGAGTTGGAATTCGCCATTGGCGATTGGGTATTCTTAAAAGTCTCTCCTATGAAGGGAGTTATGAGGTTTGGGAAGAAAGGAAAGCTCAGTCCTCATTATATTAGCCCTCATAAAATTTTGAGAAAGATTGGAAATGTTGCTTATGATTTGGAGTTACCCGCGAATTTTGCATCGGTTCATCCCGTATTCCATGTGTCTATGCTCAAAAAGTGTGTGGGTTATCATTTACTTGTGGTTCTTGTAAAGGGCATTGGGGTGAAAGATTCATTTTCATATGAAGAAGTTCCCATAGAAATTTTGGACCGAAAAGTTTGAAAGTTAAGGACCAAGGAAATAGCTTTAGTGAAAGTGTTATGGAGACATCAGAAAGTGGAAGAAGCTACGTGGGAATCAGAAGAGGACATGAAGTCTAGATATCCCTTTTTGTTCACTTCTCCGGATGAAGTTAACTAAGGTACTAATGCATAACTTGTTTCCAATTCCTTTGCATGTTATTACTTGCCGTCTCTTTCACATGCCTATGTCATACTAAAAGTGTCCTTAATCCTAATTTGGGGATGAATGATCCCCAGGGGGATATTGTAACACCCCAAGCTTTCGAGCTAGGATTCCAATCATTTTTTGCGTGAATTTAGACCTTCACCCGGAAAGATTTCCTTGTAACTAGGTGTTATTGTCAAGCACTATGTATGGAAGAGTGTTGGATGTTAATTAAGGTCTTAAGGAACCTCTAGCACAAGATAAGTTAAAAGTTTCTCTACTGACTAAGTTTTCGTATAACTTTCTAACTTGGGTCATCTTCAAATGAACATTTCTCCTAGAATATAAAAATATTGGTGGCCTATTACCCACCATATTAAAGGTCTTTGAATCTTCTTTCTAATACCGCTGATCGCGTATTAATTGGAGTCTGTAGTAAAAGGTTATGATCAGCTTACCAAGAAGACATCTATCTGTCCAGAAGCCCTTCAAATTTTGGGAGTTAAAACAGAAAGGAAAATGGAACATTTTCTGAGACAATGGTCCGTTCTTCCAACAATTTTCGGAGGCAGAAACCCAAAAAATTTTGAAAGTTAAAAAGCCTTCGAAAATGGTCCATTTGTGACCAAAACAGACCGTTTTAGCGACCATTTTTCTGACGCATTTCCCTTCCTAGACCAATCCGAATTTTAATTGGAATTGTCTATAAATAGGACCCCTAGGGTATTGTTACGGGAATTGCTTCTTTTAAGTTACTTTGAGGGCATTTTGGTCCTTTCCTTATCCAAGATTTGTCCCCCACCCATTCTAAATATTCCTAAACCTCCTAAGGCACGAATTAAGTTAAAAAAAAGTGCGTAACTCTTCTCCTCAAGGTTCCTTGAAGCAAGAGCTCTTAGGATTCATAGTTGAAGGGAAAAACTCAAGTTTTCTTAGTATTTCTCCGTCAAAAGGTACACAGAACGAACCTACTTAGAAGTATTTTCTAAACATCATGGTTTCCAGCTCTTATGTATACGTTTATATGATTTTGAATATGAATCTAGGGCTGTAAGTTTAGCCCTACTAGTTTTGCTAAAAACTCATGAAATCGTGAATTCTCTATCTTGTTCTTGAAATTATCATTGTATATTTATATGTATATATGCTGAATCATACTAGAATGATATTTGATGGTTTTTACTGATTTTTCCCTATTCCATGGAAATGTTCAAATGGTTGTTGAAACTGGATTTGGAATATTACTTAATGGGTTTTACAAACGAATTGATTATGGCTGAAAGGATTACTGTTTTCCTACTTGAAACTTACAAAACTGGGCATACTGAATTGTTAATGGTCCTTATGGGTTTTAATGTTATAGAATGGTTGACTTGCAAGTCTTGGTATGACGATACCAATAATGGTTTATGCCCCTAACGAAATTGTTTTATTGAATGATGTTTTAAAGATATTGAAACGATAATAATTTGGGCTCTAAGAGAATTAGATGGTTAACCAAGAAGGTGTGAGGCTAACCGTATCAATGCTCGAAACTTGTGTTTTGCCAACATAGGGATGATTCTTTCCCCCTACAAGGGTAATTGTGCTGGCCCTATTGTATTGAAATCTCGACTCATGCGGCAAACATGGGTTAGGGCTTAGTCGATCGAGTGTTGATCGGACCCACATAGCCCGTGGTGTTGAATAGAAGTCAGTGATACCATCTAGTTCAAAAGTAACAGATAGAAAGTATATTGTTTTTCTCCTTATGAAATTTACTATGGATATTTTATTGTTTATTGTATTGGAAGTGTTTTAAATGCCAGTTTTCAGACAAGATATTTTGTATCTTTTTCTCTGTTCTGTGTACCACTACATTTCACGTACTAACCGTCTTCGGGTGGCTACATCATTGTATGATGTAGGTTCAGAGGCACCTTCCCATGGCACTACTCAGCGCTACACTCGAGCAGACAGATCAAGCTTTTGGTGAGCCTCCATCTTTCGGAAGGTCACTTCCATGACATATAGTTATAGCATTTCGCTTTATGGTATTGTCGGGGCCTTGTCCTAGTATGGATAATTTATTTTTATTATGGAATAGAGGCTTCGTAGATTATGTAGTGTTGGACTCCTTAAGGTTTGGTTTTGATTCATTCATATTGAACCAAAAACTTTAGTATTGTGTTCATTTCCGCAACTCTTTATTATTGAATGTGCTTATTATGAATGCTAAGGGGTCTTCTCAGGCCTTCCTTGGTCTGGGATGCCCATTACGTCCGGGGCCTAGTCTCGTATCGTGATACTAAATAAGGCATATTTAACATCACACATCACTCAAATGCAGTAGAAATACGAGTAAAGTAATACGTAAAGATATCTAAATATGCCTAACATCAACCAACATTAACTATTAATGTCATCCACCACAACTATGAATCGCCACCACCAACTATGTTATGACGAAAGATCCCAAGGGTTCTTATAGCACCGACCCAACCCATCCATGGTAGGTATGCCTGACTTATCAATAGAATACCTAAAAGCAAGGGCACCAGTAAAAGAATCATTATAATATTAATAACACAAGGTATACTCAAATAGAACTGAACAGAATATCCAAAATCTCAAGACTCAGTTGTCACAAGTACAAGAGCGACTCTAGTATAGAATATTTAACCGAAATTTGAAGCTGACTAAGAAAACTACATAGTAAAGAAATACGGATAGAAGAAATTATGAAAATCTCCATTCAGGGAAGGTCACCGCAAGTTCGTCTACCATCAATATGTATGACACTAGCCACAATGACCACTCGAATTGGGATCTGCATCAGAAGGATGCAAAAAAGTAGGGGTGAGTACAACCACTAGTACTCAGAAGGCATCATAGACCAACTGAGCTCAAGTAGAATCTATAACGAGTAAAGAATACTAAATAACCTTGCACACACAGAAAAGTCCCAGCAATTCAATATCAATAGTCATAAAATATCACTTCAAAATACCATAATAATCAAATGATGATACAATGCAACTAAGTAATGAAATGCAATATCCAATGCCTACCGGTATATACCCCATTCTCAATCTTTGTTGAGAGGTGTGATCCATGGGGGACTCGCGAGGTCCATATACCTCGCCTGAAATCGTACCTCAACCATATACCTTGCCCGAAATCGTGCCTCGAATGAAAAATCAACTTCATCTGAAATCTTACCTCAAAATAAATCAATAGAAGTAAAATAAGTCCTTGCCCATAATCTTACCTCGAACTATATCACTAGAAGATTGGTTTTTTTTTATTCAACTCATAAGCACATGCTAAAAGCCTCAATATCAAGCCAGAAATCTCAAATTCACATCACTATCATCGTATAAGTCCCAATTCAGACACCACAAAAATAATTTATCTCAAATTTTCACTATAAGTCACTCATCTCATGGAATGATTTACACAATAAGTCCCCACTCAAGTAAAGTTTGAAGGAAGTTAAGCCATTAACTACCTCAAAATTAAACCGCAAGCCACCAACAGCCACAAACTGGCATTTCCTTATCGAAGACTTCAGAATGAACCCAATATATCAATAACACGTTCTACACAAATACAAATCTATCGATATCCATATTGCTAACTTCTATTTTGGTTCCAAAAAGTAAACCCAAAAGTCAACCCCAAGCCCCAAAGGGCAAAATTGAAATTTTATTGAAAAATCAATTTACCCAAAGCTTAAGAAGTTCACATATAAATTTTTGTTGAAATGGGGTTAATATCAACCTTGAAATCATCAATTTATTAATCTTTAACTTTATCGAGAAAAATCCAAATTCTCAAGTTAAAAAACCAAGATTTCAAGGTGAAATCGTAAAATAATCATAGTGTAAGAAACTTACCCTATGAATGAATCTTGAAAATCCCCTTTTGAATCTCCCAAAATTGACTCCCAAGCTCCAAAACTTGAGATATGGAGAAATTGAATGAAACAGGAAAGATCCACCGCTTAATATATAGTGTTTCCACACCTTCAAAGGTTTGGCCTCATACGCGATGCCATAGGTGCAGTGGATCTTCCACAACAATGAAAGTCACTTGCCATGAATCCCATCCCAGGAGCCGACTCTGTTTTACAGGAGCAAGCTCACAGACACAACAAAGCATTGCAGTTGCGGCTTCACCATTGTGGATGAGTCCTCACAAGAGCGATCATGATCCAGCTGACCAAGCTCCACAAGAGTGATCCATCTCCACAGGCACGAGCCCATAGGAGTAGAGAAATTCCACAGTTACGGCTCCATCAGTGCAGATAATTCTCTGCAGGGGCATAAATCATAATAGAAAACAAAATATGGGCCAGGTATTCAAAATATCACATGAAGCCATTTATTAACTTTACTTTTGAACTAGATGGTTTAACCGACATGTCATACATAATACACTACGGGCTATGTGGGTTTGATCAACACCCTATCGGCTGAGCCCCAATCCATATTTGTCGCATGAATCTGGATCCTTCTATATTCAATAGCATAAAGGCCTACATAAATCATCCTCGTAGAGGAAAAGCATAATGTCATTCAATTAAGGAGCGAACCATCCGTTGCATCAACAAAACATAGGTTTTGGGTAATGAGCCTTTTGAACTCACACTTTCTTAGTTAACCATCTAATTCTCTTTAATCCCATCTTTTAATCTTCTCGAAATAATAAGTAAAACATTCTTATGGGACATTTATCATTCGTAGGTCATCCGTTAAATTGGTATCGTCATACCAAGACTTGCAAATAATAGATATCATGCCATAGACATTTCATATATTCGTACATCATTAGTCCTATCATTTTAAGAATTTAAACACATTTAATATATCCCTCAAAAGTTGAAAATTTCATAATTTTCTAACAACAATTTCAAATCCGAGGGATATAAAAATCCTTTTCTTTTTCATCAAAAGCCAAGATTTAAATAGTAAAATGATTTGCCAAAAAAAAAAGAATCATGACTTCTTGACTTAAATATGTCCCAACAAACTTTTCATATAAGTAGGGTTTCGTATTTCAAACAATAATCTCAACTCTCAAAGAAATTCATAACCAAAGAGTAATTTCATAGGCATGGATTTGCAAACTTTAAGTAAATCTTCCTTTCGAAAACCATTCAACAACCCACATTCAAAACTTGCATAAAACTATTTTCATAGTTAAGAAATCAGCCAATAATATATTTAGTTGAATGAGGATTGCTCAACATACCTTAAACGCTTGGAGGATTAGTGATTAGAAAAGAGAAAATCAGACATGATTCTTAAGCCAAAACCTAGAAGTTTTTGCGCTTGATTTGGAGAAGTAGAAGAGGAATTTTGAGAGGTAGTAGCATATGAAAATTCTGATGAGAAGAAGGGTTTTTAATCAATTGGGGGTAAGGAAAAACTGGGAGGGACGAAATTGCCCTTAAAAGGGTTTTGCAGGACAAAGGACATACTAAAAGAAAGGCTGTACGGATCTCACGCTAAGGAGGATGCTTTGCATGCCCAACGTCGTGCACTACCTTGCCTGTGTGCGCAGATGCATGCGCTCACGCACGCTTTTGGCCTCACTTTGTTGTCTCGTCATGCACAAAGTTTTCTTAGGATGCTACCTCCACAACATATATATATATATATATATATATATATATATATATATATATATATATATACCAATCATTTCAAAATGATTTTTCACTAGTTTTCATTTCAATATATACCAACCTTTTCATTTAGAGTTCGAAAAGGCAAGGCTAATCTATACGAATGCGAAGACTTATTTTGGGGTATTACAATATCTTTCCCTTGGGATCATTCATCCTTGAATGATGGTTGTAACTAGAAGGAAATTGTTATATCGACTAAAAGTAAAGCCTTTTGGCTTTATGGAATGAGTACTGGAAAGTCTGAACTTAACTAATTACTTTTGACTGACATGTACTGTACTTATCAACATGAACTTAACTGAACCTGATGCTTTTGGTCTATTTGGAGCCAATATGTATCAACTCTAAATTGGATTGATATGAGGAGCATTATCCAAGGTATGAAGAGATGGATGAGCAAGAATTATGGTTGAAAGGAACTAGCATAGACACGATTCATTGCATGAGTGACATGAGTCATCTCAATGAGAAATACCAACATGGACTGAGTATACTAGTCATCTCAATGGGTTCATAGAGTACAAACAACATGGACTTACAAGTAAGTCTTATTCGATCTGAAGATGCTAGACATAAATCTTGAGTACACTATGCATGGAGTAAGAATGTAACACCCCAGGATCTGAACCAGCTACAAGACTGTACTCGGCAAAAAAAATTCAGAAAAAATCAAGTTTCCAGGAACCGTGGTTGAGATCACGGACCGTAGTTTGGAACCACGGTCCGTCATCTGAACCGTAGTCCCTATTTCTAGTAGACCCCTAGTTCATGCCTCAGAAACCACGAGTTAGACCATGGACCGTAGTTTAGAACCATGGTCCGTCCTGTCACCCATGGTTTCCCTTAATCAGAGGACCATCAGTCCAGGGCTCAGTAACCACGAGTCATATGACGAACCGTCATTCATGACCACGGTCCGTCCTGTGGACTCATGGAGCCAGAACCTCAGAGACCCCTAACCCTTGTCCCAGAAACCATGAGTTGGGTTACAGACCGTACTTCAGAACCACAGACCGTCCTTTGACTCATGAAATCCTCAGACCAGACTAAAGTCCCAGGAACCACGAGTCACATGACAAACCATCATTCAGGAGTATGGACCATCGTGTAGAGTCGTGGTTCCCTCAAATCAGAGAACCCCTAAGACTCTTGGACAGGACCACGACTTAGTTGATGGTCCATCATTTAGGACTATGGTCCGTCAACCAAGTCGTGATCCCTGAGTCACGATTTTCAGCAGAACTCTATTAAATTTCCTAGGGGTATTTTGGACTTTTCCTACCCATTTTAAAGCCTAGGTATGACGTTTTGACTACTCTAAGCCTAATTAATTAGTAAATAACTACCTAAAACATTTATTCTCCTAAATTCATCAGAATTAGAAAGAAAAGAAACAAAAGAGGCGACAAATTTCTCTAAAGATTAAGCATAGGTCTTCTTCAAGTTCAGCCCCAAAATCTAAGTATTTTCTCTATAGTTTCTTCACTAGGTTTGTGGGATTTGACTAGTGGGTTCTTTTCACCCACTAGGTCCCTAGAACTCAGCCAGTTCCTTCAGTTCTCCTTGATTGATTAGACTTAGGGTTCATAAACCTTACAGATTTCTTTGCTATTCATATGCTGTAACTTATATGATGCGTAGTTCATGTTTCTTGGAGAATTAGTATAGTTCATGTATAGAATTTAGAAACCCTAGTTTGTGTTAATTCCAATACTTTATGAATTATACTTGTTAGGCAGGTCAGACAGATAATCATGCTTTAGAACTTGAATGCCATATCTTTCAGTATGTTTATGTGTATTCTCAGATTATATCAGTATTTTGAGCTATCCAATATTACAATTGCAATTTTTAGCTTATATTTAGATGGGAGTAGACTTAGCACTGAGCATACAAAGGGATGAAGGCTCACTCGTCAGTTTAGGTTGAGACCTTTGGTAGCAATCCCTGAGTTCAAGAACTACGGTGCCACCATAGGTTCTAAAGGGGTCACCCATTAGATTAGGCTTGATGCCCTTGTCCCTTGTGGACATCAGTTAGTGGATCCACGTTAGACTTGTTCATACCCTTGGCAAGGTATGAAAATCCTTCTATCCAGGGTTATAGGTTGGCCCCATAGTTAGCTCAAATTGGGGTATGTCGGTTAATAGTATCTCCCACAGTCAGTCTCATATTTCATTGACCTTATATTCAGTTATTCAGTTCATCATGTGATATGTTCATGATATATATTTGGTCATTGCATCTCAGCTTACTTCTCATTTATGCTTCAGTATACATATTCCCATGTTCAGTTATTATGTTGTTCAACTTAGCCCATATCTTGCATGCTCAGTACTTTCAAAGTACTGAGGCATACTTTTGTGCTACATCATTTTATGGTGTAGGTTTAGGCGCTCAGTATCCAGACCTTGTTTAGATAGATTTCTAGTTTGTACTCAACAGATGTAGTGGTGAGTCCTCTTATTTAGAGGATGATAGACATGCTTTACCTTTAAGTCTTCTTATTTCAATTTTCAGATTGTTAGAGTTAGATGGGGGCATGTCCCAGCAACTCATATCAGTTAGAGGCTTTCAGACATAGAATGGATTCAGCTTGAGTTGTTAGTGTTGTTTTCAGACTTTATTATACTCTTTTCATATATTTTATATATTCAGATGTTTTGGGATTTTCCCCACTTTAGATATAAAACTTCTTTTAGCTTCCACGCAGTACTTGATTTAATTGAAAATTGTATAGATATGCCATGCCATGGGTTAGCTTGGGGTCACTTGTGACACTGAGCATCATGGTGCATCTAGGGGGTAGCCTCGGGGCATGACAAAGAACATAACTACTCCCACCTTATATGCTACGATTGACAACGCTCCAGCTTAGAAATACTTTTCTATTATATAACCTCCTCTGAATACTACATATCATCGCTTACGACTTAAAATTTTCACATTGATGCATATAGCTACTAAGTATTTATCTAACATCTTGCTTTCACCCTGTTCTTGCCTAACTTGAAGGCATAAAATGCTACATCGAATGTGATCCGCTCTTAGGTTTATCCTAAACTCATCAAAGTCTCTTATCACATCTAGATTTACCCTCCAAGAAAACTACTTCTCCTTATCACCTTAATCAATTAAGCTCAAGCTTCTGCAAAAGGACACTAGTCACACAACACAATCGCCCTCAAGTATTCAAAATCACATTCAAGCATATCACTATATTCCCTTTCCGGCTCTTTTGTAGCTAAAACTATAAAAAAAAAATCTCAAGCATCCCATAACCAACAATTCTGAAACTTCTACAGGGAGACACACTATATATTCTCATCTAACTATTACATATAACTAATCCTCATATCGCATCTTATCCACACTTAACAACTTAGGTGACACAATCACACCATAGCCACCACAAAAAAGAAACATCTACTACCTTCCCTCTGGGCCACTACTTAGCTTACTCTACTAAACATGTGTAACGACCAGGTCCATCGTTAAGGGTAGTCCACTCGTGCCAAGTTTTAAAGTTAGAAAACTCCAGGTACGTGAGAAAGGTATGGTCTAGGGAAATCCAGGTAAGGATTGGGTTAGATGTATTGTGTTGAGATAGTTTTCCTCCTATCTAACACATAAAGGAGTCCGGGGGACTTTTTGGAATCGAATTCAGGCAAGTAGAACTCCCGGAATCGAGGTTGATGTGAAGGGGTTATTTTGGGACGCCAGGAAAATAAGTGTGTTGTAAAATGGACTAATTTTGGAGATTTTACGACTTTCTGTCCTGTGTCAACCTCTATAGCAGTTGACACTCTTCCATAGAGACCTCTCCTGTAGCAGAGAAATTAACGCTACAACAGAAGTCAATGTCGATCAGCCTTCGCCATAGTTGACGACTCCGCTACGGCGGTACTGCTATAGTGGAGTGGACCGCTATAGCAGAGCGTGACCAGATTTAATGCAGAAACATTCCCCAAAATGTTCAGTTTTCACAATTTTGTTTTGGGAGAAGGGCAAGGCAATTCCAGGCGATTTTCCTCCATTTTCCATTGTTTTTCTTCCCTACAGTAAGGTTTTTAATCCTCAATCTTTGTACTACTTTTCCTATGCGGTAGAATTGCTAGGAGGGAACTTGGGGAAAGGTTAGAATTACCTAGGGATGGTAGAATCCGGGGAAGAAAGTTTATTTTAGGCATGGAAGTTCTTAGGCATTGTTAAAAGTAAGGTTTTATGATCACATATTGTTAAATTCTCTATTTTATCAGTGAAAATGATAGAACTAGGGGAATTAATGGCGGGAAGCCTGGTAAAAATGGTAGGATGATCATGGGTGGCCTGGGGGTCTGGGATTTGGTGTATTCCGGGTATTGCACAAGCCTTGTTGTTAATTCAAAGTACTTGTATATTGTTTTAGACCAAGAATGAGGAAGGAACCCAGATCACGGGAAAGCTTGGGTTGAGTAGACCTTGGATCATTTCGAGGTAGGTGATGGCTTATGATTCCTGTAGATGTTGTATATTTTTGTACTTTTATCTAAGTGTTGTATGAATTGCATTGCTTAGAGGAATTGTGTAGAATGTCTAAGGATCCTATTTTACAGTCTGTGAATTGATGGGTGTGTTGCTTATTGGTTTACAAGTTATTTGTTCATTATTTGACTGTGGATTGTTAACATTCGGTTGGCTTGGGTACCACGCCTGGTATGAGAATACTAATGATTGGTACGGGTACCATGCCTGGTACGGGTATAACAAATGGTTAGCTCGGGTACCATGCCTGGTATGGAATACTAATGGTTGGCTCGGGTACCACACTTAGTATGGTTTTTTTTACTCTATCATTGCATTGATATTGTTGTATTGCATTGACTATTATTGGTTTCGTGAGTGGACCGGGCTGTTTTATTGAATTATGATATTGTTGGTGGTCCTTGAGTGACCGAGAATCCTGTTATATCTATTTAGTTGATCTTGAATTAGGTCGGGTTGTCGGTTTAATACTTAGGTGTTGTTTAGAAGGGATCCCAGGGTGGGTCCGGGCTAGATAGAAAGGATGATTTATTGGTTCTGTGATTGTTGTTTAGAGTTATAAAAGGTAGATTTCATGCGGGAACAAGCTAGGTAGAGACTTGTAGTCTAGGGGAGCCTGTTGATTTGTTGCATGTTTTTCGTGCTTATACTTAATATGTTGTACTGAATATACACTATTTTATTTGGAACTGGTTGATTATCTTACCAGTACATGGTGATTGTGTACTGATACTGCATTTGCTTGTTTTTTTGTGAGTACAGGAAATCTTTCGGCGGTTGACGCACGACCTCATTTGTAGGCCGGACTGTTCCAGATATCAAGCCGCCTTGGTGTTTATATTTGAGTTGTAGCCCAGTTTTTTTGGGCTTAGACTATCTCCTTATTGTTTTAACTTTTGGGGTTGCATCCCCGTACTCTAGTATTGGTAGTGTTTGGTACGATGACTTTCAGATTCTAGGGAAATTTCCGCAGGTTTTATTTTAATGAAAGGCCTTTTGCTTATTTGAATTGCTAGTTTATTTTCTGTTTGCTGGTTTTAGGCTGTTAATCTAGGCTGAGGGTTAAACTCTACTGTTTCGCTCATCCGAGGGTTGGGTGGGTGCCACTCACGATGGTCTGGGTCATGACAAAGATGGTATCAGAGCCCTAAGTTCATTGATCTCGTCGTACCAAAAAAGTCTAGTAGAGTTTTGCGGAATGGTGCGGAGAGGTCCGTACTTTTCTTCGAGAGGCTATGGGGCTTTAGGAAAAACTATATCTTCCTTCTTTCCTTCATGCTATAACTTGATTCCAATTGGTATCTAACCTCAATCACTCTTTTGTCGTAGATGGTTAACACAAGAAACAACGGAGCTAGAGTAGCGATCCGAACAGCGGGCTCGACAGTCAGTGATGGAGGTAGGGGAAGGGGCAGAGGATGAGGTAGAGCCACACCCACCAGAGGTAGGGCTCAAGCTGCTGCTGATGAACGCGAGGCAACCCCTTCCCTACCCCAGGAACATGTTGCTGAAGATGTAGAAGTTGTGGCTGAACATGGTGAGGCATAGGAGGAGGCGACACCGATTGGGGGTGAAGGCCTTCCTCCAATGACACCAGAAGCCTTTCAGCTGGCTTGGGATATTTTGAGTGGTTTGGTTGGTACTGGAGCCATACCCACAACTTTTGGAAACCATGCCTTGGATACTCAGCCAGCGGTTACTACAGTGCCTAGGATGGATGCAGCTTCAGGCACGAATGATTTCTTCAGGCCAATGCTAGATCCAGTGATGACAAGGAATGAGCATGAGATGCTAACCAAGTTTTTCAAGCTGAAACTTCCTACATTTCAGGGTACTGATAGGGAGGATGCTTATGAGTTTATCTTGGATTGCTATGAGAGGTTGCACAACTTGGGTATTGTACATCAGCATAAGGTTGAGTTTGTCACATTTCAGCTGCTGGGTGATGCTAAGCAGTGGTGGAGGTCTCATGTGGAGTGTCGGTCTTCTATTCTACCCTCACTGACTTGGAAACAGTTCCACGTTTTGTTCTTAAAGAAGTACGTACCCTACACTTTGAGGGACCAGAATAAAGATGAGTTCTTGAACTTAGAGCAGGGTGGCATGTCAGTCTCTGCTTAAGAGGCTATGTTCCACGCTTTGTCTTGTTTTGCCACACAGATGTTGGGTTATGAGGAGGAACGGGTCTAGTTGTTTGTGAAAGGGTTGAATACTGAACTGTAGGTACTGCCAGTGCATATGGCTTCTTTAGGGAAGGGCTTTAATGATGTGGTGGATTATGTGAAGAAGTTAGAAGGAGTTAAGCAAGCCGGGCAGGCTAAGACTTTGGCCAAAAAGCCCCGGAATGAAGGAAATTTTGGTGGTTCATACTCCAGGGGCCAGAATCAGCAGGCATACTCTGCCCGTCCTATTCAGTCAGCTCTGCCAGCTGCTACAGGTGGTTTTCAGGGAGCTCATAATCAATTTTCAGCTCCTAGAGGCCAGGGAACGTCTTATACATCAGCTAGCAGGCCTATACTTGATAGTGGTTACTTTCATTGTAGTGATCTGGGCCACTTTAAGAGGGAGTGCCCACTCAGGCAGACAGGTAATCAGGGTCAGCAACAGTCTAGAGCAGTGGTCCCGACAGGTAGAGGCGGTAATGCTAGAGGTCGTCCATAGGGTGGCGAGGTAACTTTTAGGGAGGCTGGGGAGACAGAGGGAATGGCGATGCGGGAAGGGGTGCAGTGCAGCCAGTCCAGGAAGTTTCTCGGATTAATGATCGGGCTCATTGCTATGCTTTTCCAGGGAGGACCAAGGCAGAAGCATCAGATACGGTGATCACAGGTACCATTCTTTTCTGCGATAAAATGGCTTCGGTATTATTTGACCAGGTTCTACATATTCTTATGTATCTATGAGTTTTGCGTTGGTTTTTGAATTGACTTATGATATCCTTAATTCCCCTATCCATGTTTCTACCCCGGTTGGAGAGTCTGTGATTGTGACTCATGTTTATCATGAATGTTCTGTTGTGTTTATGGGGTTGCATACTTGGGTAGACTTGGTAATCCTGGATATGGATGATTTTGATATTATCTTGGGAATGACCTGGTTGTCCCCTTATCATGCTGTGTTGAACTATAACACCAAGACTGTGGCTCTAGAGATTCTGGGTAAGGATAGACTAGAGTGGGAAGGTGTATACAAGCCTAAGCCAGTTAAGGTCATATCGTTCGTTCAGTCTAGGAAGCTAGTGGGGAGAGGGTGTCTAGCCTTTTTGGCTCATCTTCGGTATGATAGTGTGGAGTCCCCACTTATTGAGTCAGTTCCAGTAGTTTCTGAGTTTCTAGAGGTGTTTCCAGCGGATTTTCCTGGTATGCCTCCGGACAGGGATATTGACTTCTGTATTGATCTGGAGCTAGACACTCATCCCATTTCTATTTCTCTGTATCGTATGGCTCCGACAGAGTTAAGAGAAGTTAAAACTAAGCTGCAGGAACTCCTAGATAAGGGATTTATCCATCCCAGTGCGTCGCCTTGGGGTGCTCCTGTGTTGTTTGTAAAGAAAAAGGATGGTCATATGCGGATGTGCATAGATTATAGGTAGTTGAACAAGGTGACCATCCGGAATAAGTACCATCTACACCGCATTAATGATTTATTTGACCACTTCAGGGTGCATCAGTGTTCTCAAAAATTGACTTGAGATCAGGGTACCATCAGTTGAGGATTAGGCCTGAGGACATTCCTAAGACTGCTTTTCAGACTCCGCATAGGCATTACCAGTTTCTAGTAATGTCGTTTAGTTTGACCAATGCACTGGCAGCATTCATGATTTTGATGAATGGGGTATTTAAGTCGTATTTAGATTCCTTCGTGATTGTGTTTATCGATGATATTTTGATTTACTCCAAGAGTAGGGAGGAGCATTCTAGTCATCTTCATATTATGTTGGAAATCTAGAGACGCAAGAAGTTTTATGCGAAGTTCTCCGAGTGTGAATTTTAGTTGACTTCAATTGCATTCTTGGGCATGTAGTGTCAGAAAAGAGGTGATGGTCGATCCCCAGAAAATTGAAGCAGTCAAGAGTTGGGTCCGGCCTACCTCTGTGACTGAGGTAAGGAGTTTTGTTGGGCTCCCAGGGTACTACTGGAGGTTTGTTAAGGATTTTGCATCTATTCCTACTCACCTGACCAGGCTGACACAAAAAGATGTAGCATTCGTGTGGTACGACAAGTGCGAGGAGAGCTTCCAAAAGCTCAAGACACTTATGACCATGACTCCTATTTTGTCCTTGCCGGTTGAAGGTAAAGACTTTATTGTTTACTGTGATGCTTCACATTCGGGTTTGGGTGTTGTGTTGATACAGGATAAGAATGTGATAGCCTATACATCTAGGAAGTTAAAGGTGCATAAGAGGAATTACCCGACTCACGACTTAGAGATGGCAGCAGTGGTCTTTGCACTCAAGATTTGGAGACACTATCTCTACGGTGTCAAGTGTGAGGTGTTCACCGATCATCGCAGTCTGCATCATGTGTTCACTCAGAAGGATTTGAATTTGAGGCAGAGAAGGTGAATGGAGTTATTGAAGGACTATGATGTGATCATTCAATATCATCCGGGTAAGGCTAATGTGGTGGCAGATGCATTGAGCTGGAAGACAGTTAGCATGGGTAGTTTGGCTTGTTTGGGGGTGTACAAACGACCACTAGCAAGGGGAATTCGGGCCTTGGAGGCCAAGTTCATGAACTTAGGTGTTTCAGAACAGGGTTGATTGTTGGCCAGCATTGAGGTCAAGGCCACCTTCATAGAGGAAATAAAGGCCAAACAGTTTCAGGATCCGAAACTGAGTTAGCTTCGAGGTAAGGTAATATTTGGGGAATCTAGGGACGTCATGTTAGACTGGTAGAGTATTAAATTTCAGAGGAAGGATTTTTGTTCCTCGGGTTGACGTTATAATTTAGGAAATCTTGGCAGAAGCTCATAATTTGTGGTACTCAATCTATCCGGGTGTTACTAAAATGTACAGGAACTTGAGGTAGCATTACTGGTGGCCCAGGATGAAAAGGGACATAGTCAATTTTGTGTCCAAGTATCAGAATTGCCAACAGGTAAAGTATAAGCACCAGAAACTTGCAGGACTACTTCATAGGATGCCCATTCTAGAGTGGAAATGGGAAAGGATAGCCATGGAATTTGTGGTGGGTCTTCTCAAGACATTGGGGAAGTATGACTCCATTTGGGTCATTATTGATAGGCCTACCAAGTCCGCTTAATTCATTTCGGTCAGGGTAGATTACAATTCGCATCAATTGGCTAAGATCTACGTGAAAGAGATTGTGAGATTGCATGGGGTGCCACTGTCCATCATTTAAGATAGGGGTACGCAGTTCACCTCTAAATTTTGGCGCAAGCTACATGAAGAGTTGGGTACACAACTCACATTTAGCAGAGCCTTCTATCCTCAGACTGATGGTCAGTCGGAGAGGATGATCCAGGTATTGGAGGATATGCTGAGAGCATGTGTGATGGACTTCGGGGGTCATTGGGACCAGTTTCTATAGTTGTGCAAGTTTTCATACAATAATAGCTATCACTCTAGTATTGACATGGCACCATTCGAAGCGTTGTATGGGAGGAGCTGCAGATCACCGGTTGGGTGGTTTGAGAAAGGTGATGTAAAGCCTTTGGGAGAGGAATTAGTAAAGGAAGCACAGGAAAAGGTAAGGGGCATTCAAGACAAGTTGCTGGTTGCCCAAAGCAGGCAGAAGGAATATGCAGATCGCAAGGTTCGAGACATGGAATTTCAGGTTGGTGAACAGGTATTGTTGAAAATGTCACCAATGAAAGGAGTTATGCAGTTTGGTAAGAAGGGAAAGCTTAGCCCTTGGTTCGTCGGTCCGTTTGAGGTTCTTGAGATTGTGAGGCCAGTGGCTTAAAAGTTAGCATCGCCGCCCAGTTTGTCGGGCATCTATCCAGTATTTCATATATCCATACTTAAGCGATACCATGGGGATAGGGACTACATCATCAAGTGGGATGAGGTGCCTTTCGATAAGGATCTTCTTTATGAAGAGGAACCAGTCTTGATTCTTGCTTGGGATGTCTGGAGGTTGAGTACAAAGGTGATTGATATGGTAAAGGTTCAGTGGAAGCATCATCTGGTTGAGGAAGCCACTTGGGAAACCGAGAAGGACATGCGGGACAAGTACCCTCATTTGTTTAAGAATTCAGGTACTTCACTTTCTTTCCTTTATTTCTGTAAATCCAGGTTTGATCACTCGGGGATGAACTATGGGTAAATTGGTGTCTATTATGACGACCAGGTCTATCATTACGGGTAGTCCAATCGTGCCAAGTTTAAAAGTTAGAAAACTCTAGGTTTGGAAGTTTAAAATTCTAGGCTAGGCTAGTCTCGGCCAATTTAGGAGCGAGGTATGGTCTAGGGTAATCCGGGTAAAGGATTGGGTTAGATGTCTTGTGTTGATCTAATTTTCCTCGTAGCTAACACTTAAAGGAGTCGGGGGGACTTTTTAAAATCGAATTCGGGCAAGTAGAACTCCCGGAATCGAGGTTGACGTGAAGGGGTTATTTCAGGACGTCAAGAAAATAAGTGTGTTGTAAAATGGACTAATTTTGGAGGTTTTATGACTTTATGTCCCATGTCAACTGCTATAGCGGTTGACACTCCGCCATAGCAACCTCTACTGTAGAGGAGAAATTACCGCTACAGCAAAAGTCAACGTCGGTCAGCCTCTGCCATACAGGATGACTCCGCTATGGCGGTACTGCTATAGCGGAGCGGATTGCTAAGAGGAGCATGATGGAATTTAATGCAGAAACATTCCCCAAAACTTTCAATTTTCACAATTTCATTTTGGGAGAAGGGCAACGTAATTCCAGGCGATTTTCCTCCGTTTTCCATTATTTTTCTTCCCTAAGGTAAGGTTTCTAATCCCAAATCTTCGTACTACTTTTTCTACGTGGTAAAATTGCTAGGAGGGAACTTGGGGAAAGGTTGGAATAACCTAGGGATGGTAGAATCCGGAGAAGAAGGGGGATTCTAGGCATAGAAGTTCTTGGGCATTGTTAAAAGTAAGGTTTTATGATCACATATTTCTAAATTATCTGTTTTATCGGTGAAAATGATAGAACTAGGGGAATTAATGGTGGGAAGCCCGAGAAAAAGGGTAGGATGATCATGGGTGGCCTGGGGTCTGGGATTTGGTGTAATCCGGGTAATGCGCAGGCCTTGTTGTTAATTCAAAGTACTTGTATGTTGTTTTAGACCAAGAACGAGGAAGGAATCCGAAACACGAGAAAGCTCGGGTTGGGTAGAGCTTGGATCATTTTGAGGTAGGTGATGGCTTACAATTCCTGTGAATGTTGTACATTTTTGTACTCTTATCTAAGTGTTGTATGAATTGCATTGCTTAGAGGAATTATGTAGAATGTCTAAGGGTCCTGTTTTACATTCTATGAATTGAACGGTGTGTTGCTTGTTGGTTTACAAGTTGTTTGTTCATTATTTGACTGTGGATTGTTGACATTCGGTTGGCTCGGGTACCACGCCTAGTATGGGAATACTAACAGTTGGCACGGGTACCACGCTTGGTACGAGTATAACAAATGGTTGGCTTGGGTTCCTCGCCTGGTATGGAATACTAACGGTTGGCTCGGGTACCACGCCTGGTACGGGTTTATTTTACTACATTATTGCATTAATATTGTTGCATTAGATTGACTGTTATTGGTTCCGTGAGTGGATCGGGCTATTTTATTGAATTATGATATTGTTGGTGGTCCTTGAGTGACCGGGAATCCTATTATATCTGTTGAGTTGGTCTTGGATTAGGCCGGGTTGTTTGTTTAACACTTAGGTATTGTTTAGAAGGGATCCCAGGGTGGGTACGGGCTAGACAAAAAGGAGATTTATTGGTTCTGTGATTGTTGTTTAGAGTTATAAAAGGTGGATTTCATGCGGGAACAAGCTAGGTAGACACTTGTAGTCTAGGGGAGCATGTTGACTTGTTGCATGTTTTCCGTGCTTATACTTGATATGTTGTGCTGAATATACACTGTTTATTTGGAACTTGTTGATGATCCTACCATTACACGGTGGTTGTGTACTGATACTTCACTTGCTTGTTTTTTTTGTGAGTACATGAAATCTTCCAACGGTTAACGCACGACCTAACTTGTAGGCCGGACTATTTCAGATATCAAGGGTGAGCTGTTCGACCAAGCCGCCTTGGTTTTTATCTTTGAGTTATAGCCCAATTGTTTCGGGCTTAGACTATCTCCTTATTATTTTATGTTTTGGGGTTGCATCCCCGTACTCTAGTATTGGTAGTGTTTGGTACGATGACTTTCAGATTCTAGGGGAATTTCCGCAGGTTTTATTTCAATGAAAGGCCTTTTGCTTATTTGAATTGCTAGTTTATTTTTTGTTTGCTCGTTTTAGGCTGTTAGTCTAGGCTGAGGATTGAATTCTACTGGTTCGCTCATCCTGGGGTTGGGTGGGTGCCACTCACGATGGTCTGGGTCATGACAACTTGCCCCAACATAAGCTAAATATTATTGAAGGAATAGGTTAAGAGTTTGAACCACATGACATGCAAATAGAGGCCTAACTCTTGACCACAAATATAGAGTATGAATCGAACATCTTTAGCATGAGCATTGGGGATACATGGATGTTGTTCAATATTGACTTATACTTAACGTGACCTTGTCACTCAAGATGAGATCTGAGAAACCCGATGGGATGGGCATGGGTGCTTCATATTCTGAACACAAAAGACATGAACTGAGGGTTATTCTGAGCATAAACATGTCACAACCATCCATAACCATCAAGGGTGGACGTACACTGGGCTTAGAGAAAGGAAATCAAAAGCACAAATCTTTCAAGAAGTTTGATCTGAGTATATATATGATATAGCATGATTTCAATAGCTATATTAGAGATATCTTGAAGCTTGAGTTTATAGGACAGAGCATAACTTGAGATATGGGTTCATGGATCATAAGCATTAAAACATAGAGCTTGGATCCCTAGAACCTTAGAGAAAGATTTACACCGCTGAGAGACGCTACCGCTTCCATTTCAAAGGATAGAGCATTGATAAGAGATTACATAGAAAATTTGACCCTCCGACATAGGCATAATTCAAAGGCATAAGACATGGGTAGAGTGTCCTCTTTAGCCAGTATAAGAAATATGCTAGAATAAGAATGGGTAACTATGGCATGCATTATAATTCTCTTCTGAAACTCATCACCACTAAAAACTCAAGACTTTCCTTGGTTCAACACCTCATCATGTCCCCCTCAGCGCCAAGGTCACTATCTTAGGCTTGCGGACCTATTCTTTAAGAAGATCTATAGCTACAACACTCGATATTGCGTGGTATCACTATACACATGAATGCTAATCTCACCTAGATATTATATTTGAAAAGAATACCAACTCCTTACTAGGTCATTCCTCTCAGAGACACTATTCTTAACTTACTACAACCTCTATAGTCAAAATATCAAAACTTAGCTCTCTAGGGCGCACGCATCCACGTTCTCTAGTACTAAAAACATCTACTCTTCACTACTTAGTCTACCATCATTCATCTATTCTCATATCCACCCAATTCAATGAATTTTATAATTATACCAAGAGGCTCAACAACACCCCTTTAGATCTATAATCTCCTCAATTCCATTTCAAGGGACACCAAATAATAACTACTTAGCCTCTTCCATATAAAGCAACTCAAGAGCACTAATCAGGAATACCTAGCATTTAACAATTTAAAACCTCATCTAACAATATATTACCTCGGGTACAACTTATTCTTATAAACTTAAGTCTATTATTCATGTAATGACTTAGCCACAATTCACTACTTCAACACTAGTTCTCATGTATATATCATGCTTACACATTCAAACCTTCCCTAAGTTATCAACCTTAGCCCTATCATGCACCATGTCAAGCTTACTAGATCAGTCTCAGAAAAGTAATATTATCATCCCCAACTATCATTTTTTCTACCTTGGTGACCATCCACAACTCAAGCTTAGTGTCTAACACTAGGTAAAGTTAACATCATAACTTAGCATGCTATTGAGGCTCACATCTATCAGATAAAACTCAAGGAACACTAGTCTAATAAAACTTTGACAGAGTGGTTGATCTTAATCTTATAATATAACCCATTACAACCCATTAGCACACTATTCTTTCTCACATCACATCTACTTACCCATGCATACATTTAAACTACCTTCATAGTTCTATAAACATTACTAAGTTTACATATCCAAGACTCTAAAATGGAGTCTAAATTTTATAAATTCGCAACCAGTCTATCCTTATGCCACAACCTATAATTGGTCTATAAAACTACAACAAAAAGCCACCATAAGCTCCTTCCCTATTTAAAATATTTAAAAAGAACATCTTAACTAACCACTCTACTTCTACCAATATCCATAAAATTTGCTAATCTTTCTACACTAGAACCCATACCATATGGGCATACCACCTCCATTCACTCACTTAGTGGATACAAGACTCTAGCTATATTTTTTGATCATTTACTACCTTCACTCTCCGCCTTCTAAACTCATGACTCTATATATCCCTGGAGTTGGGATCATCTCTCTACTCATCTCATAACACCCTACTTTATACTTTCTCTCGGGTGAAAATACTATCCCAACACTCGCATACATACCTTTCCCCCTTGAGCGTGACGGTTGCAACAAAGTTTTTGCAAGGGTCTGAAAACATGTCTTACCTTGGCTCAAATGCATGGTTCAAGAAAATGGGGTTTACTCTTGAAATTAATAAATTTTGATGCACTAATAAACTCCTCTCAAGACATTGTGCAGTTTTGTAACCTTTTGAATGACTCAACTAGATAGGATTACATCGTAAGGAGTCTGAGCTTTGTACTCTTATCACCTCGAAGGTAAGGCATAGTCAGTAGAGTTAGAGCACAGGAGAAATTTGGATAAGTTTCTTATGGAAAACACTTTCACACAATATGGAGTATGAAAGAATGGGAAACATTTCCTAAATGCCTTGTAGCCTTCTAATTATAAGTATGGTGCATAACACACCCATAAGCAAGACTCTACTTGGCATAGCTTCATAGACACCTTAGGACCATGAACCATGCTCTGATACCAAGTTTGTCACTCTCGATACCAGGCCCTGGACATAACATACAACCAAGCCAATGAAGGCCCAAGAAGACCCCTTAGAATAACATCATGAGCATTAAAATAAGCATTTGCAGAAAAAAAAAGATCCATTTGAGAATATCATTTAAAACATAATTAAAAGTTAACCAAATATTGAGAATGGAACATTTAAACAAAATTTACATAGGTCTCAAAACCTTTAACATAAGAATAAAACATCTATGCTGGGATCTAACCCCGACAATACCATAGAACAGAAACCAAGGTCTAAAAGTAAGGATTTAAATCACCTTCTGGAAGATGAAGGGATCGCCACTTGTTAATGTTATCCCGAACGATCCTAACGCTGCACAAAATCATGAGAAAGTGTCTCAGAACCTACATCATGAAATGATGTAGCATACAAGAATGGTCACTATGATGAGTACTGGTATGCAACCCAGGAGAAGGGACAATACCGTTTATAAAGCAAGTCATAAGAATCGTGACATAAATCATAATAGAAAACAAAATATGGGCCAGGTATTTAAAACATTACATGAAGACATTTATTAACTTTACTTATAAGCTAGATGGTTTAACCGACATGTCATACATAATACACCACGGGCTATGTGGGTCCGATCAACACCTGATTAGCTGGGCCCCAATCCATGTTTACCGCATGAATTAGAATCCTTCTGTATGTAACAACATAAAGGTCTACATAAATCATCGTCATAGAGGAAAAATATAAGGCATCCAATTAACGAGGGAACCATCCCCTACGTCAGCAAAACATAGGTTTTAGGTAATGAGCCATTTGAACTCACACCTTCTCAGTTAACCATCTAATTTTCTTTAAGCCTATCTTTTAATCTTCTCAAAATAATAAATAAAATATTCTTAAGGAATATTTATCATTCATAAGTCATTCGTTAAATTGGTATCGTCATACCAAGACTTGCAAGTCATATTCGGGTAAGTAGAGGAGTCCGAGGACTTTTTGGAATTGAATTCGGGTAAGTAGAACTCTCGAAATAAAGGTTGATGTGAAGGGGTTATTTCGAAACGTCGAGAAAATAAGTGTGTTGTAAAATGGACAAGTTTTGGAGATTTTATGACTTTCTGTCCCATGTCAACCGCTATATATAACGGTTGACACTCTACCACAGCGACCTCTGCTGTAGCAGAGAACTTACTGCTATAGCAGAAGTCAATGTCGGTTAGCCTCCGCCATAGTGCGCGACTCCACTACGGCGGTAGGCTCCACGGGAATTAATGCAGAAATATTCCCCAAAACATTCAGTTTTCACAATTTTGTTTTGGGAGAAGGGCAAGGCTATTCCAGGCGATTTTCCTCCATTTTCCATTTTTTTTCTTCGCTAAGGTAAGGTTTCTACTCCCCAGTCTTCATAATACTTTTCCTATGCGGTAGAATTGCTAGGAGGGAACTTGGGGAAAGATTGGAATAACCTAGGAATGGTAGAATCTGGGGAAGAAGGGAGATCCTAGGCATGAAAGTTCTTGGGTATTGTTAAAAGTAAGGTTTCATGATCATATATTGCTGAATTCTCTATTTTTATCCGTGAAAATGATAGAACTAGGGAAATTAATAGCGGGAAGCCCGGGAAAAAGGGTAGGATGATCATGGGTGGCTTGGGGGTCTAATATTGGGTGTAATGTGAGTAATGTGCAGGCCTTGTTTGTTAATTTGAGTACTTTTGTATTTTTTTAGACCAAGAACGAGAAAGGAATCTGAAACACGCGAAAGATCGGGTTGAGTAGAGCTTGGATCATTTTGAGGTAGGTGATGGCTTATGATTCCTGTGAATGTTGTATATTCTGGTACTCTTATCTAAGTGTTTGTATGAATTGGATTGCTTAGATGAATTATGTAGAATGTCAAAGGGTCCTATTTTGCAGTCTGTGAGTTGAACGGTGTGTACTTATTGGTTTACAAGTTGTTTGTTCATTATTTGACTGTGGATTATTGACATTTGTTTATCTCGGGTACCATGCTTGGTATGAGTATACTAACGGTTGACACGGGTACCACTCCTGGTATGGGTATACTAACGGTTGGCATGGGTACCATGCCTGGTACAAATTACTAACGGTTGGCTCGGGTACCACGCCTGGTATGGGTATATTTTACTGTATCATTGCATTGTTATTGATTGTGTTGCATTGACTGTTATTGGTTCCATGAGTGGACTGGATGCTTGTTGAATTGTGATATTGGTTGGTGGTCCTTGAGTGACCATGAATCCTGGTATATCTGTTTAATTGGTCTTGGTTTAGGCTGGGTAGTCTATTAACACTTAGGTGTTGTTTATAGGGGATCCCAGGGTGGGTACGGGCTAGACAGAAAGGATGGTTATTTGTTATGTGATTGATTTTTATGGTTATCAAGGGTGGATTTCATGTGGGAACAAGTTAGGTAGAGACTTGTAGTCTAGGGGAGCCTGTTTACTTGTTGCATGTTTTCCGTACTTGTACTTGATTTGCTGTACTGTGTTATACACTATTTATTTGGAACTGGCTGATGATCCTACCAGTACACAGTGGTGGTGTACTGATACTGCACTTGATTTTCTTTCTTATGAGTACAGGCAATCTTCTAGCGGCTGAGATGCGACCACATCTGTAGTACTAGTGTTTCCATACTTCAAGGTTGAGCTACTTTGATCGAGCTGCCTTGAACCTATTGTTAGAGTTGGAGCCCATTGTTTCGGGCTTAAACTATTTTCCTTATATTTTGGGGTTGCATCCCCATATTCTAGACATTGGTAGATTGTTTGGTACTGCAACTTTCAGATTCTAGGGGGTAATTTCCACAAGTTAAATTTAATGAAGTTAATTCCTTATTATTTAAATGCTAGTTTACGTTCTGCACTTGGTTTTGAGCTGTTAGAACGGTTAAGTTCATGGAAGTAATGGTTTTCTCACCCAGGGGTTGGGTGAGTACCACTCACGGCGGTATGGTTCATGACAAAGATGGTATCAGAGCCCTAGGTTCATTGATCTCGTTATACCAAACAGGTCTAATAGAGTTTTGTGGAATGGTGTGGAGATGTCCGTACTTTTCTTTGAGGGGCTATGGGGCTTTAGGAAAAACTCTCTCTTCCTTCTTTCCTTCGTGCTATAACTTGATTCCAATTGGTACCTTGTGATACAAATTGGTATCTAACCTCTTTCACTCTTCTATCCGCAGATGGTTAACACAAGGAACAACAGAGCTAGAGCAGCGGTCCCAGCAGTGGGCCCGGTTGTCCGTGGTAGAGGTAGGGGAAGAGGCAGAGGACGAGGTAAAGCCACACCCACCAGGGGTGGGGATCGAGCTACTGCTGATGCACATGAGGCAACCCCTCCCCCACCTCAGGAATATGTTGCCGAGGATGTAGAAGTTGTGGCTGGAGATGGTGAGGCTCAGGAGGAGGAGGCACCGGTTGGGGGTGTAGGCCTTCCTACTATGACACCAGAAGCCTTTCAACATGATTGAAATATTTTGAGTGGTTTGGTTGGTACTGGAGCCATACCTGCAGCTTTTGTAAACCAGGCCTTGGATACTCAACCAGCGGTTACTACAGCGCTTAGGATGGATGCAGCTTCAGGCACGAATGATTTCTTCAGGACAATGCTAGGCCCAGTGATGACAGGGAATAAGCATGAGATGCTGACCAAGTTTCTCAAGCTGCAACCTCCTACATTTCAGGGTACAGATAGGGAGGATGCTTATGAGTTTATCTTTTATTTCTATGAGAGGTTGCACAAGCTGGGTATTGTACGTCAGCATGGGGATGATTTTGTTACATTCAATTGCAGGGTGATGCTAAGCAGTGGTGGAGGTCTCATGTGGAGTGCCGGTCTTCTGTTCTACCCCCACTGACTTGGGAACAGTTCCACGCCTCATTCTTAGAGAAGTACGTACCCCTTACTTTGAGGGATCAGAAGAAAGATGAGTTTTTGAACATGGAGTAGGGTGGCATGTCAGTCTCTGCTTATGAGGCTAAGTTCCACGCGTTGTCTTGTTTTGCCACACAGATGTTGGGTTTCGAGGAGGAACGGGTCTGGTGTTTGTGAAAGGCTGAACACTGAGCTACAGGTACTGTCAGTGCATATGACTTCTTCAGGAAAGGGCTTTAAGTATGTGGTAGATTATGCTAAGAAGTTAGAAGGAGTTAAGCACGCGGGGCAGGCTAAGGCTTTAGCCAAGAAGCCCCGAAATGAGGGAAATTTTGGTGGTTCATACTCCAGGGGCCCGAATCAGCAGGCATACTCAGCCCGTCCTATTCAGTCAGCTCTACCAGCTGCTATAGGTGGTCGTCAGGGAGCTCATAATCAGTTTTCAGCTCTTAGAGGTCAGGGAGAGTCTTATACATCAACTAGCAGGCCTATACCTGACCGTGGTTGCTTTCATTGTGGTGATCTGGGCTATTTTAAGAGGGAGTTCCCACTCAAGCAGACAGGTAATCAGGGTCAGAAGCAATCTAGATTGGTGGTTCTGGCAGGTAGAGGCAGCAATGCTAGAGGTCGTCCACAGGGTGGACGAGGTACTTTTAGGGAGGCCTGGGCGACAGAGGGAACAACGGCGTGGGCAGAGGTGCAGTGCAGCCGGTCTGGGAAGTTTCCCAGATTGATGATCAGGCTCATTGCTATGCATTTCCAGGGAGGACTGAGGTAGAAGCATCAGATGTGGTGATCACAAGTACCATTCTTGTATGCGATAAAATGGCTTCGATATTATTTGACCCAAGTTTTACATATTCTTATATATCTGCGAGTTTTGCGTTAGGTCTGGATTTGATTTGTGATATCCTTGATTCCCCTATCCATGTTTCTACCCCGGTTGGAGAGTCTATGGTTGTGACTCATGTTTATCGTGATTGTTCTGTTGTATTTGTGGGGTTGCATACTTAGGTAGACTTGGTAATCCTGGATATGGATGATTTTGATATTATCTTGGGCATGACCTGGCTGTCCCCTTATCATGTTGTGTTGAACTGTAACACCAAGACTATGGCTCTAGAGATTGCAGGTAAGGATGGACTAGAGTGGGAAGGGGTGTACAGGCCTAAGCCAGTTAAGGTCATATCGTTCATTCGGGCTAGGAAACCAGTGAGGAGAGGGTGTCTAGCCTTCTTGGCTCAACTCCAAGATAATAGTTTGGAGTCCCTACCTATTGAGTCAGTTCCAATGGTTTTTGAGTTTCTAGAGGTGTTTCCAGTGGATTTGCCTGGTACGCCTTTGGGCAGGGATACCGACTTCTGTATTGATCTGGAGCCAGGAACTCATCCCATTTCTATTCCTCTATATTGAATGGCTCCGACAGAGATTAGGGAACTTAATACTTAGCTGCAGGAACTCCTAGATAAGGGATTTATCCATCCCAGTGCTTCGCCTTGTGGTACTCCAATGTTGTTTGTAAAGAAAAAGGATGGTAGTATGCGGATGTGCATAGATTATAGTCAGTTGAACAAGGTGACCATCCGGAATAAGTACCCTCTACCCCAGATTG
This sequence comes from Jaltomata sinuosa, assembly GCA_003996215.1. Classification (NCBI taxonomy): domain Eukaryota; kingdom Viridiplantae; phylum Streptophyta; class Magnoliopsida; order Solanales; family Solanaceae; genus Jaltomata; species Jaltomata sinuosa. The sequence continues at coordinate 239,909 of QJPP01000571.1, forward strand.
ATTATTTGTTTGACTATCTTCAGGGTGCATCGGTGTTCTTTAATATTGACTTGAGGTTGGGGTACCATCAGTTGAGAATTAGGCCCGAGGATATTCCTAAGACTGCTTTTTGGACTCGGTATGGGCATTATGACTTTTTAGTAATGTCGTTTGGTTTGACCAATGCACCAACAACATTCATGAGTTTGATGAATGGGTATTTAAGTCATATTTAGATTCCTTCGTAATTGTGTTTATCGATGATATTTTGATCTACTCCAAGAGTAGGGAGGAGCATGCTAGTCATCTTCGTTTTGTGTTGGACATCTTGAGATGCCAGAAGCTTTATGCAAAGTTCTCCAAGTGTGAATTTTGGTTGACTTCAGTTGCATTTTTGGGGCATGTAGTGTCAGAACAGGGGGTGATGGTAGATCTCCAGAAAATTAAAGCAGTCAAGAGTTGGGCTCGCCCTAGCTCTGTGGCTGAGGTGAGGAGTTTTGTTGGGCTTGCAGGGTACTACTGGAGGTTTGTTAAGGATTTTGTGTCTATTGCTACCCACCTGAACCGGATGACTCGAAAAGATGTACCATTCCTGTGTTCTGACAAGTGAGAGGAGAGCTTTTAAAATCTCAAGACACTTCTGACCACGGCTCCTATATTATCCTTGTTGGTTGAAGGTAAAGTCTTTATTGTTTACTGTGAAGCTTCACATTCTGGTTTGGGTATTGTGTTTATGTAGGATGAGAATATTGTAGCCTATGCATCTAGGCAGTTGAAGGTGCATGAGAGGAACTACCCAACACTTAGAGTTGGCAGCAGTGGTCTTTGCACTCAAGATTTTTAGACACTATCTCTATGGTGTCAAGTGTGAAGTGTTCACTGATCATCGCAGTCTGCAGTATGTGTTCACTCAGAAGGATTTGAATTTGAGGCAATGAAGGTGGATGGAGTTATGTGACCATTCAATATCATCTGGGTAAGGCTAATGTGGTGGCAAACGCATTGAGTCAGAAGACAGTTAGCATGGGTAGTTTGGCTTGTTTGGGGGTGTCCAAATGACCACTAGCAAGGGAAATTCGGGCTTTGGAGGCCAAGTTCATGAACTTGGGGGTTTCAGAATAGGGTGGTTTGTTGGCCAGTATTTAGGTCAAAGCTACTTTCATAGAGGAAATAAAGGCCAAACAGTTTTAGGATTCGAAACTGAGTAACCCTCGAGGTAAGGAAATATCCGGGGAATCCAGGAATGTCACGCTAAACTTTGGTGGAGTATTAAATTTCAGAGGAAGGATTAGTGTTCCTCGAGTTGATGATATAATTCAAAAAATCTTGGCAGAAGCTCATGGTTCGCGGTACTCAATTCATCCGGGTGTGACTAAAATGTACAGGAACTTGAGGCAGCGTTACTGGTGGCCCCGGATGAAAAGGGACATAGTCAATTATGTGTCCAAGTGTCAGAATTGCCAGCTGGTAAAATATGAACACCAGAGACCTGCATGACTATTTCAGAGGATGCCTATTCCAGAGTGGAAGTGGGAAAGGATAGTGATGGACTTTGTGGTGGGTCTTCCCAAGACATTGGGGAAGTATGATCCATTTGGGTCATTGTTGAAAGACTGACCAAGTCCGCTCATTTCATTCCGGTCAGGGTAGATTATAATTCGCAGCAATTTGCTAAGATCTACGTAAAGGAGATTGTGAGATTGAATGGGGTGCCACTATCCATCATTTCAGACAGGGGTACGTAGTTCGCCTCTAAATTTTGGGGCAAGCTACATGAAGAGTTGGGTACTCAACTCACTTTTAGCATAGCCTTCCATCCTCAGATTGATGGTCAGTCATAGAGGATGATCCAGGTATTGGAGGACATGATGAGAGCATGTGTGATGGACTTCGGGGGTCATTGGGACCAGTTTATACCATTGTGCGAGTTCTCATATAACAATAGCTCTTACTCCAGTATCGACATGGCACCATTTGAGGCATTGTATAGGAGGAGCTGCAGATCACCGGTTGGGTGGTTTGAGAAAGGCGATGTAAAGCCTCTGGGAGGGGAATCGGTTAAGGAAGCACAAGAAAAGGTATGGGGCATTCAGGCCAATTTGTTGGCTGCCTAAAGCAGGTAGAATGAGTATGCAGATCGCAAGGTAAGGGACATGGAATTTCAGGTTGGTGAACAGGTATTGTTAAAAGTGCCACCAATGAAGGGTGTTTTGCGGTTTGGTAAGAACGACCTGCTTAGCCCTCGATTTATCGGTCCATTTGAGGTTCTTGAGATTGTGGGGTCAGTGGCTTACAAGTTATCACTTCCACCTAGTTAGTCGGGCGTCCATTAAGTATTTCATATATCCATGATTAAGTAATACCATGGGGATGGGGACTACATCATCAACTAGGATGAGGTGCTTTTCGATAAGGATTTTTATTATCAAGAGGAACCAGTCTTAATTCTTACTCGGGATATCCGGAGGTTGAGGACAAAGGTGATTGATATGGTAATAGTTCAGTGGAAGCATCTTCCGGTTGAGGAAGCCACTTGGGAAACCTAGAGGGACATGCGGCACAAGTACCATCATTTGTTTGAGAATTCAGGTACTACACATTCTTTCTTTTATTTCCATAAATTTAGGTTTGATCATTTGGGGATCAATGATAGGTAAATTGGTATCTATTGTAATGACCGGGTCCGTCATTATGGGTAGTCCAATTGTGCCAAGTTTTAGAGTTAGAAAACTCCGGGTTTGGGAATTTGAAATTCTGAGCTAGGCTAGTCTCGACCAGTTTTGGAGTGAGGTATGGTCTAGGGCAATCCGGGTAAGGATTGGGTTGGATGTCTTGTGTTGAGCTAGTTTTCTTCGTAGCTAACACATAGAGGAGTCCTGGGGACTTTTCAGAATTGAATTTGGGTAAGTAGAACTCCCGAAATCGAGGTTGACGTGAAGGGGTTGTTTTGGGACATCGGGAAAATAAGTGTATTGTAAAATGGACTAGTTTTGGAGATTTTACGACTTTCTATCCTGTGTCAACCACTATAGCGGTTGATACTCTGCCACAGTGACCTCCCCTGTAGCGAAGAAATTACCGCTATAGCGGAAGTCAACGTCGGTCAGCCTCCGCCATAGTGTGCGACTCTGCTACGGTGGTACCACTATAGCAGAGTAGACCGATATAGCAGGCTTGACGGTAATTAATACAGAAATATTCCCCAAAACATTCAGTTTTCACAATTTCGTTTTGGGAGAAGGGCAAGGCGATTCCAGGCGATTTTCCTTCGTTTCCATTGTTTTTCTTCCCTAAGGTAAGGTTTCTACTCCCCAGTCTTCATAATATTTTTCCTATGCGGTAGAATTGCAAGGAGGGAACTTGGGGAAAGGTTGGAATAACCTTGGAATGGTAGAATTCGGGGAAGAAGGGAGATCCTAGGCATGGAAGTTCTTGGGTATTGTTAAAAGTAAGGTTTCATGATCATATATTGCTAAATTCTCTATTTTTATCCATGAAAATGATAGAACTAGGGAAATTAATGGCAGGAAATCTGGGAAAAAGGGTAGGATGATCATGGGTGGCCTGGGTTCTAAGATTGGGTGTAATTCGGGTAATGTGTAGGCCTTATTTGTTAATTTGAGTACCTGTGTATTGTTTTAGACCAAGAACGAACGGAATCTGGAACACGGGAAAACTCAGGTTGAGTAGAGCTTGGATCATTTCGAGGTAGGTGATGGGTTACGATTCCTGTGAATGTTATATGTTCTGGTACTCTTATCTAAGTGTTTGTGTGAATTGCATTGCTTAGAGGAATTGTGTAGAATTTCTAAGGATCCTGTTTTCCAGTCTGTGAGTTGAACGGTGTGTACTTGTTGGCTTACAAGTTGTTTGTTCATTATTTGACTGTGGATTGTTGACATTCGATTGGCTCGGGTACCACGCTTGGTACAGGTATACTAATAGTTGGCACGGGTACCACGCCTGGTACGTGTATACTAATGATTGGCACGGGTACCACGTCGGTACGAATTACTAACGATTGGCTCAGGTACCACCCCTGGTTTGGATTTATTTTACTGTATTATTGCATTGTTATTGATTGCATTGCATTGACTATTATTGGTTCTGTGAGTGAACCGGCTGCTTGTTGAATTGTGATATTGGTTTGTGGTCCTTGAGTGACCGGGAATCCTGTTATATCTATTGAATTGATCCTGGTTTAGGCCGGGTGGTCTGTTAACACTTAGGTGTTGTTTAGAGGGGATCCCAGGGTGAGTCCTGGCTATACAGAAAGGATGGTTATTTGTTATGTGACTGTTGTTTATGGTTATCAAGGGTGAATTTCATGCGGGAACAAGTTAGGTAGAGACTTGTAGTTTAGGGGAGCCTGTTTACTTGTTGCATATTTTTTGTACTTGTGCTTAATTTGTTGTACTGAATTATACACTATTTATTTGGAACTGGCTGGTGATCCTACCAGTACACAGTGGTGGTGTACTGATACTGCACTTGCTTTTCCTTCTTGTGAGTACAGGCAATCTTTCAACGACTGAGACGCGACCTCATCTATAGTACGAGCATTTCCAGACATCAAGGTGAACTGCTTCGATCAAGCTGCCTTGAACCTATTGTTAGAGTTGGAGCCCATTGTTTCGGGCTTCAACTATTTTCTTTATGTTTTAGGGTTGCATCCCCATATTCTAGACATTGGTAGATTGTTTGGTACTGTGACTTTCAGATTCTAGGGGTAGTTTTTGCAGGTTAATTTTAATGAAGTTAATTCCTATTATTGAAATGCTAGTTTACTTTATTTACTTGGTTTTGAGCTGTTAGAATAGTTAAGTACGGAAAAGTGATGGTTCGCTCACCCGGGGATTGGGTGAGTGCCACTCACGACGGTCTGGGTCGTGACATATCATGCGAGAACCATTTCATACATTTGTACATCATTAGTCCCATCATTTTAAGGATTTAAACATATTTAACATATCTCTCAAAAGTTGAAAATTTCATAATTTGTAAACAACAATTTCAAATCTAAGGGATGTAGAAATCCTTTTCTTTTCATCAAAAGGCAAGATTTAGATAGTAAAATGATTTGCAAAAAAAAGAATCATGACTTCTTGACTTATATCTATCCCAACAAACTTTTCATATAAGTAGGGTTTCGTATTTCAAACAATAATCTCAACTCTCAAAGAAATTCATAACCAATGAGTAATTTCAAGGCATGGTTTGCAAACTTTAAGTAAATCTTCCTTTCGAAAACCATTCAACAACCCACATTCAAAACTTGCATAAAAGCCACTTTCATAGTTAAGAAATCAGCCAATAATAGATTTAGTTGAAACAGAATTTTTGAACATACTTTTAACATGGAGGATTAGTGACTAGAAAAGAGGGAATTAGACTTGATTCTTGAGCCAAAACCCTAGAAGTTCTTGTGCTTGCTTTGGAGAAGGAGAAGAGGAATTTTGAGAGGTAGTAGCATATGAAAATTCTGATGGGGAGAAGGGTTTTTAATCAATTGGGGGTAAGAAAAAAGTGGGAGGGACAACATTTCCTTTAAAGGGGTTTCGCAGGCCAAAGGGCACACTAAAAGAAGGGCTACAGGGATCGCACACTAAGGAGGACGCTTTGCGTGCACTACCTTGCCTGTGCATGCAGACGCACGCGCTCACGCACGCTTTTGGCCTCACTTCGCTGTCTTGTCATGCACAAAGTTGCCTTGGGATGCTACCTCCACAACATATATATACCAATCATTTCAAGATGATTTTCAACTAGTGCTAAGGCCAACCAAGTTCATTTAGAGTCCAAAAAGGCAAGGCTAATCTATACGAACGCGAAGACATTTTTCGGGGTGTTACAAAAATAGTTAAAAAGCATCAAAGATAAAAAAAATCACTATAAGGGTTGTTATAAACTACCACTATCAACCATTATTTTCATCTACCATCACCACTAGCTACTACACATAACGCAGTCATTAGCCAACACCATTACTAATCAACACACACAACCACCACTACTACCAACTGTTGTATAATTTTTTCTAAATATATTAATTATGTAATATTAGATTAATTTAGTATTTTGTTGAATTTAACATTTAAATAAAAATAATTTTTACGCATTAAGATATGAAAACAAACAGTTTTAATTATTTTGTATTCAAATTTAAATACAACATCATAATATTCAGGTGCATATTTAGATTCAAACATCTAAATTTAAATACAGACTCAAATTCAAACGTCTTAGTCTTAACTAATCTTAATGTTCCGAATGGATATGTAAATTAGATATTAGAAAACATTAGCTACCCTTTTAAGAAAAGCAACACTTTATTACGTGTGGCACTCAATATATTCAAGTAATCTTTGAGGGAAAAGGCATAACTTCCCCCTTAAACTATGATCAACATTCCACGGTCACACCTTTATTTTACGGGTGTTCCATTATCCCTTAAACTATTTATAGTGTAATAAATATACCATTCGGTTCTTAGGTGGTACATAGAATATGTTTACTCTCTTAGAAGCAAGTGAGAGGCGAATAATATGAGAAAAATATAATGAGTATAGATACATGTTAATTTCAAATTGGACATTATACAATTAATTAGTACATATAATTATTAATATTAAAACTTATATATCTTAAATTATTTTTCTTTTTTTAATTGTGAAATATTTATTTCCGTCCCTGCTTTAACTTTTTATTTTCTTTTTTGTTTCATTAATTTTTTTTCTTTTCACTTTTAATTAATTTGCATGTGTTCCGAAATAATATAACACTTACGATATAATATTTCTTTTCTTTTGGCCGTCTTCCATTGAATAAATCCATCATAAACTAAATGTATTTTGGTTTTCAAAATATTTTTGATATCCATCCAAACTAACTTATTTTAAATGCATGTCATGACCCAAAATCTAGGACTGTGATGATACCTATCTCAATCCCATTGATAAGTAAGTCAACCCTTCACTAACCGATTTAATGAAGTAGAAAATGTGAAAATGTAAAGTAAAATACTGATGAGTCTAAAACTTGAGCCATAACTTCAATATAAATGACAATAAGTACAACTCCCAAGAATGGGTGACACAAATACAAGAGTCGCTAAGATCTGAAACTACAGGTCTGAATACTATAAGCTGTCTGGAAAGAGGAAAGTAAAATAAACATAAAATAAAACTAGAATCCAGTGCTGCCGAACAAAATCAGCTCACCCTGAACTCCAAAAAATCTCTTCAAGTTCGATGATAACTCAATCACCACATAAACCTAAAGCAGAACTTACACACAAAATGTGCAGCAAGTGTAGAGTGAGTGCGGGAAGCACATGTACTCAACAGCATCGTCGACTGACCCTAAAATGAAGTGATGGATCGATCCTATACTTCTTTCCTCAGCACTTAATCACAAATATCAAATCAACGCTATAAAGGACTCGAACTAGCAGCAAAAGACAATTACTAAGGCTCAGATCCATATACATATTATGCTGGGTGATGTCATGTTGTTGTCACTTCAGCTGAAATTAGTGCAAGGATTGTCTTTTTCATCTTCTGACTCAGATTATTCTGACGCTTGTGATTGATTGCTTGAAAGATCAGCTTTGATTTGTTGAAGAATTTTTTCCATTTGTTGGAGAAAAATCTCCTTTGCTATTTGTGCGGGCTAACTATAACACCCCATGTTTCATGTCGTCTCGTGCATGCATTAAAGCCTAGAAACCAAGTTAGTTGAACCAAGAAATGTCTAGTAATCAAATGGAACAAGTTTTAGATATTAGGACGGGATTTTGAACAGACTATCAAGTTGGGCCATTGTCTGGCCTGGTGCACTAGCCCCAAAACTGAACGATGGTATTTTGGTTGTATGGTGCACTACCTGGCATAGTTCTGCAGACCCATAAACATCAAACCAATAAAAAATAGCATGTTGGGCGCACTGCCAGGCGCAACGCGCCAGCCCTTGCTCGAATATTTTTTTTCTCTTTTCACATTCTTGAAGGTCATTTTCATCCTTTCCTTAATCCCTAACCCCAACCCATGACTCTTAACCTCCTCTATAGCCTAATACACTCAGATTTATTAAGTTAAGACATAGTTCTTCTCCTTTCTCTTCTCCAAACATCAAGAAAGGGCATCAAGAGAGTTTCAAGCAAAGTTCTTCCCCAATCCTCCATTCAAGTTTTTCTCTTCTCTAAGGTATGTGAGGCTGTCCCATCTACGTAATTCTTACAAATATGTTATTTCATGAGTCAATAAGTACGTGTGATAATCTAGGGTTGAAATAAGATCCCCTGCAAATTTAGTAACTTGGGTCAATCCTTTAAATATATTCATGAGATTCTCTATGCTTGTTCCTATTTCATGAATTAGCCTAGTATATGAAATTCTTTGGTTCCATCTTCATGAACTTGAGTAAATTATGAACTTTGTGAATTTATGAAACACTATGACCCTCAAAGAAGGAAATTCATTTTTATGACATTATGTACATCTTGAATTTCATTTGCGAATTGGTTTTGAAAATACTATCACATGGATTTTTCTTTTCATATAAATCCTAGTATCATTATTTTCCTTGTTAAGTATTCTGACATATTTCCATGAATTCTCTATGAATTATGTTTTGCCTAACAACATGAACTTTTTCCATAACATCCATAAGATCCATATGCTATGAATACATGAACTCTCAAGTTACAATATCAATCTCTCATGAACACATTATTTCATCTAAGGAACAAGTGATGGTATGAGCATTAACCCAATGTAGTTAAATTATGATCATGAGCCAAATGGCTAAGATATGAACACCAGAAAAAGAGACTAAATGATTTTATATAATATCGGCTAACGAGAATTAGATGGTTGATCAAGAAGGTCGAAGTTGAAAGAGACTCATTACCTGAAACTACATTTGTCGATGTAGGTATGGTTTGTTTCATAAATTTGGATAACTTTTCGTGTTCCCTCAATAAGGATGTTTGACATGCCTGGATATAGAATACTAATCCATGCATAAAACATGGATTAGTGCTCAGCCGATCAGGTGTTGATCGGAACCATATAGTCTATGGTGTATTATGTATTTATGTCGACTATACCATCTAGTTCCATTATTAATTAATGGTGCTAATATGTATCCTACCTTCACAGATTATGATTCATGCCTATGTCTATTTCATGTATTATTCTTACAAGTCCATTTTTTCAGTTCGTAGATATAATGTATCATGCTATGTCCTCCCTTTCCCAATTTTACATTCCATACATTCAAATGTATTGATACTTTGGCGCTACATCTTTTCATGATGCAGATTCAGGGACTTATGCTCATGGTCACCCTTAAGTTCACTCAGATAATCTTTTTGTGAGCCTTTCATTCTTCTTAGAGGCTTAGATTTTTTATGCTTTGTAATGATCGGACCCGTCGTTACCTTAAGGATCGGGAAATCGAATTATTTTGGGAATTAAACTAAGGTACGTTTGTTTAAGTAGGGTGACATAGGGGGAAATTCTGTTCTTAATTGAAATGACCTGGGCTGACATCACTCTGCTATAGCGGTAATTATTCCACTATGCAGGACCGCTATAGCGGAGGGCTAACCGCCATAGCAGAGTGACGGGAAACAGAAGCTCAGAAATGGGATTTTATTAAAAAGATTCTCCTCCTCAGTTAGAAAACATACGAGGGTTTATCTAAAAACCCTCCCATGCTTCTCCAAAGCTAGGAAATCGTGAGGAGGAGGGTTCATGGCTAGAGGGATGCAGAAGATTCCAGGATCATCGTTCAGCCAGGAACGCCTTCACGGAGCCAGAAAGGAACAGTTACAGCTGCTTGGCCTCCAGGTAGGCTAGATTTTCATGAGTAGTTAGACATGTTTACATTCTATACTTTTTGTATAGTGGAATAGAGAATTCATGTTATAGGCCTCCGGGCATAGAGTCTGGTAGAGTTGGTATTAGTTATGAGTGAGTTAAGGCTTGGTTGGATTGAACTGTGGATTGATTGAAGTTACTTAGGGCTTTTTATGTTGTCTTGATATGCTAAAAATGATAGGACTCAGGGACTAGGATATAAGAAAGGATCGGGGAACCAGGAATACCAAGGATAACTAGGTGGGTATGAAAATGGGAAACTCCTAGTTGAGGTTTTGAGAATGCGAAAGGTAGGTCAAGAAATCATTGTTTGCTAAGCGCTAAGGGTGAAAACTCGTGTTGATATTATCTATGTATGTCCCGGATTAATGGGGAGGGGTTAAATTATGCTAAAAAGGGGGAAACATTCATTATGTGTGAATAAAAAGGTGAGTGTGTTTAGTCTTTGGACGCAGGTCGAGGTTCAGCTATGTACCCGGGATAGAGGGTAGGTGATGGCTTACGATTCCTGTGAATGTTGTATGTACTTGTACTCTTATATAAGTAGTTGTATGAATTGCATTACTTAGAGGAATTGTGTAGGATGTCTAAGAGTCCTGTTTTACAGTTTGTAAGTTGAACGGTGTGTACTTATTGGTTTAGAAGTTGTGTGTTCATTATTTGACTATGGACTGTTGACATTCAGTTGGCTCAGGTACCACGCCTGGTACAGGTATACTAACATTTGGCATGAGTACTATGCCTGGTACAGGTATAATAAATGGTTGGCACGGGTACCACGCCTGGTACGAATTACTAACGGTTGGCTCGGGTACAACGCCTGGTATGGGTTTATTTCACTGTATCATGGCATTGTTATTTATTACATTGAATTGACTGTTATTAATTCCGTGAGTGGACCAGGCTACTTATTTGATTTATGATATTGGTTGATGGTCCTTGAGTGACTGAGAATCCTGTTATGTCTGTTGAATTGGTCTTTGTTTAGGCTGGGTTGTAAGTTAACACTTAGGTGTTGGTTAGATGGGATCCTAGGGTGGGTCCGGGCTATACAACAAAAGTTGTGTTGGTTATGTTATTGATTTTGATCATAGTTATAAAAATGGGTTACATATGGTTGATAAACTAGGGGAATGGCTGGAAGTCATGCATGGTTTGACTAGCGGGTGATATCCTAGGAGGAATTGTTTAGGGATCTGAGGCGGGTCCGGTTATTTGTGCGTAGAGGGTCTGGAAGGATAGGGTATGGGTTGTTCCTAGATGCATAGTCATGGGGGTTGACTTGGTCAGAGGTGAGGCAGTTAGAGTTGGACTTAGCAGTTGGGCTAAGGATAGTGTGACTTGGGAAGTCTAGGCTTGGCAGTAGAAGGAATAGAAAGGGTCGAGGTAAGGGGTGTGAGTGGATGATCGGTTGAGATCAGGTCTGGTAAGGGAAAGTGGCAAAGGATGGGGTTACAGGATGGGGTTACATTGTTTATTTTCATGCTTTCCTTATTTTCTTATATGATGGTATGAATGGATTCGGGTCGATCGATGATGCCTACCAGTACGTGTGGTTGTACTGACTCTACTCTTGCTATACCTTTTTGGTATAGTATGGTTGCAGGGCTGGTGGTGTTTCATAGGTACATGACGATGGTGCTCTCCAACAACTTCTGTCCTTCAATTTCATGATGGAAGTTGTGTCTCTTTTACATGCTCTATATAAATCTTGTAGTAAATCTTGTACCTGTTTAGACTAGGTCCTAGGGAGGGTAATTTATATTTCAAAACTGTGTTCTATTTCCAAATATTGTAATAACAAGGCCTTCATAATAAAAGGGAAAGATTTTTTTTTTTGCTACTTTCTATTTTTCCGCAAGTTACCTGTTGGACAGGGGGTGAGAGTTCGTCTATCTAGGTGGTTAGAGTAGGCGGTCACATGGCCCAGTAGGTTGGGTCGTGACATGCTTAGTCTAGTTCATTTATATGTCGAGGCCTTGACCCGGTAAATAATATATAGTTATGACAGTAGAGGCTTCATAGACAGTTAGTGATGAGTTACTTCTATTTTTATGCTTCAAAATTCATTTGATGATAAATGCCCTTACTTATTTTTATATTTCTTTACACGTTTTCAAAGATTTCTCATTTATTTTCTAGTCATATGCTCATGTATTATGCCAAGTGGTTCTCTTGGGCCAAAAATGGCATCGAGTGTTGGTCCCACCCAGGGTGTAGGCTTAGGGCATGCCAAACTTGGTATTAAAACACAAAATTCAAGTGTCCTAGGGTGTCTATAAAATTATGTTTAGTAGAGTCCTAATTATGAGTGTGAAGCGCGCCTTATTTATAATTTGGAGGCTATAGGGTATTTAGGAAATGTTTCATTCTTTCATACTCGAGATCATGCAATAGAGCTTCCTCTAAGAAACTTATACTGATTCATGCGTTACTCCAATTCCTTTGACTATGCCTCATCCTTGAGGTGGTAGAAGTAGTAAGGTTCAGATTCCTATCGATGTGGTTCTCTCAAATATAGCCAACAGAAAGTTAAGAGACTGAACAAGGGCTTGAGAGGATCCCATTAGTGCATTTATGTTTATTGATTTGAAAGAATGAACACTTTCTTATATTGATTGTGCGTTTGAGCCAAGTCGGATGCGTTCTCAGACTAATTCTCTAAACTTTGTTTCAAATGGCACCTTTAAGGGGGAAATTATGTCTCTGAATACTTGGGTACTATTTTCACCCGAGAGATTGTGTAATTTGAGGTGTTATAAGCCATAGGTAATAGTATAATCCCAGAACTGAAATTATGAAGTCATAAGTGTAAAATACAGAAAGTGGGGATAGTGATTGATTGAAGTGTGTAACTACAGTCATGTATCCGTTAAGTGAGTAATGGTATGGTATGTCCTTCAGTGTTGGCTATGATGTAGCAAAAATTATAGATTCTATGGTAGTTAGTAGTGATAGAATGGTTGGTTAAGATGACTTAGAGTATGCTTGGTCTAGGGAAGAAGTTTATTATGGCTTGTCATTATGTTAGTAAGGATCAAATATAGGTTATGGAAGAATAATGTGCTTGTAGGTTGCAATGAGATAGATAGTGTGACTAAATTGACTATTTTGTCATGAACTTTCAAAGGACTAGTGTTTCTTGATTTATAGTTTAGTAGCTAAAATTTTGAGTTGAATACACGAATTAGTGTTGCCATTCATGTTTAGAACTAGACACACCAACTCTAACTGTAATGACCTATTCAGTTGTTATTAAAAGACACCTCATATAGGGTGGGGTTATTCGTGCAAAGAATCGGGTTAGAAAACTTCCGAGTTGAGGAGTTAGAAATTTTAGGCCAGGCTAGTCTCAGCCAGTTTTAGAGCGAAGTATAGTCTAGGACAATTCGGGCAAGGATTGGGTAAAGCATCTTCATTTGAGCTAGATTCCCATTTAGCTGAGATATAAAGGAGTCTGGAGGAATTTTCAAAATTGAATTCGGGTAAGTAGAACTCCCAGAATTGAGGTTGACGCGAAGGGGTTATTTTGGAATGTCAGGAAATTAAGTGTGTTGTAAAATAGACCCTTTTGAGAGGATTTACGACTTTCTATCCCGTGTCAACTGTCATAGTGGTTGACACACTGCCATAGTGACCTCTGCTATAGCGGAGAAAATATCGCTATAGCAGAAGTCAACATCGGTTAGCACCGCTATAGCGAAGCGTGGACCGCTATAGTGGAGCGAAGGGATAAGAAAACCCAGAAAAGGGGCTTTTAATTTCATTCTCTTCCTTTTTGCCCAAAAAACAGATGAGAGCTATTCCAAAAAACCCTCCTAGGCTGCTCCAAAGCTTGGGAGCCATGGGGAGGAGGGATTCCAATTGAAAAGATGCGAAACCAAAGATTCAGGCCTGCAGAATCACTAGGGAATGCCTTCACTGAGCTAGAATGGTGATGGGACAGCTGCTCGACATCCAGGTAGGCTAGGTTTCTTCCCAAGAGTAGATTGACCATTTTCATTTTTCCTATTATTGTGTAGAATGAAAGGGAAAATCCATGATTAGGCCTTCGGGCACGGAGTCTGGAGGAAGTTTGTTGATTTATTGGATTATTTTGGAAATGGTAAAATTGGAATAGCGTGTTGTGATATTCTAGGTATTACTTAATTGGTGTGGTTTGCTGATAAAATGTGGGGACTAGAATATCGGGAAGGTTCGGGGAAATCGAAAGGGGTTAGAAATTAACTAAAATACAAGGAACGGAAGTTTCAAAAACTAATTGGTTTAATTAGAATATTCGTTGGCTGTGTTCTAAGGCTGGAAAAGGTTTTCCCAGGTTGTATTTGGTCCTAGGAAGAGGGTCAGGAATAAATGTAATTAACTGCATGTTTAAAGGGCCGAACCGGGGTTAGTCTTCGGACGGGATTTGATGGTTCATAGTGTACCCAAAATGTGAGTTTGGTCTTGGTGTAGGTCGGGTTGTTATGTTATGTTATTAGTTGGTCTTGGTGTAGACCGGGTTATTATATTGGTTATTAGTTTGGTCTTAGTGTAGACCGGGTTATTATGTTGATTATTAGTTGGTCTTGGTGTAGGCCGGGTTGTTATATTATGTTATTGGTTGGTCTTGGTGTAGGCCGGGTTACGATGTTGGTTATTAGTTTGGTCTTGGTGTAGACCAAGTTATTATGCTGGTTATTAGTTTGGTCTTAGTGTAGACCGGGTTATTACGTTGATTATTAGTTGGTCTTGGTGTAGACTGGGTTTGTCATGTTAACACCTAGATGTGTTAGGGGGATCCAGGTGGGTCCGGACTATTTAAAAAGGGTTATGTGCTCATAAATTGATGTCATTAAGTGAACTAATAACAGTCATGAGTTATCGTGGTTAATAAGCTAAGGGTGGGTCTTGGTGTAGACCGGGGTAGTCTGTTGAGCACTTAGGTGTAGATGAAGGATCCTTGGAGGGTGCGGGTTATGTAATCTAAGAAGGGATTTAGATGTAGCTCTATGGTGGCCATTGGAGGTGTCAATGGTTGTTAGATGAATTGCATGTGGTTGGTAAATATAGAGGAAGACTGAGAATCTGGGTGTGGTTATTGGTTAATATATCCGAGTGGTAAAGTTGTCCTAGAGGTCCTGGAAATTTGGACAATGGTAGGTAATACTTGGGTATAAGTGGTTTGGTTGGGCAGTGGGTCGGATTTAGTCTGAATATTTAGTCAAGGTAGTTGATTGGGGTAAAGGTTACAGATGACTTGGGAAGTCTAGGTATCAAGGTGACTTTGGAAGTCTAGCTATGAGTGAGACTTGGAAAGTCCTAGATGTCAGGGCCAAGGCTAGGGTGGTGGAGTTGGCAAAGAAAGGTTAGGAAGGTTGGTTCCGAAAGAGGGGATTGATAAAAGTGATGTTGAAAGGGGTGAAGCATTTACCTTGTGCATATTATCTTGATTTCTATATGATGGTAGGAGTGAATTCGGGTCAGCCGATGATGCCTACCAGTACGTGTGTTTGTACTGATTCTACTCTTGCTATACCTTTTTGGGTATAGTCTGTTTGCAGGGTTGGTGATGTTTCACAGGTTCAGGATTGCGGTGATCTTCCAGCAGCTCCTACTTCCTTCTATGGTGGGAGTTGTGTCCATCTTATGTTATAATCTCATCTTGTAGAAGCTCTTGTACCGGCTTAGACTAGGTTCTGGGGTGGTTGTTTATATTGATAGTAAATTTCTGCAAGTTCTAAAGGTTGTGTAATTTCGAAAGTTGTATAAAGATTTTCCAAACATTTGGTAAAGAATTTCTCATGTATTAAGGGATTTATTAAATGGTTTATTTTCTTTTCCTCATTGCCTATTTGTTCAGGTGGTAAGAGTTCTCCTATCTAGGTGGATTAGAGTAGGTGCCCGCACGGCTCGGTAGTTGGGTTATGATATTAACTTTAGATGATCATTGTGGTGAAAAAATGATAGTATGAGGGCGATAATGCTAGTTTTGTGGAATTGACCTAGTAGGCTTGGCATAGAATATGCAAAAGCTTAAGTTGATAACTACGGCAAGAGTAAAGGTATAGGAATGAAATATATAATTTTGTAAGCTCTAGATGAATAAGTGAATGGTGGCTAAGTCATTAGATAAAGGAGAGTCTTAAGCATTAGAAAGATAGATGTGTACCCAAGGTAATATATTGGTGCATGAGATTCTAAGCCCCTAAAGTACTAGGTATTCTTAGTTTAGTATTCTTGAGTTATAAGTGTGGAGAATGATAGGTATGTATTATATGGTGTTTCTAAGATATAAATCAAGGGAGATTATAAATAAGGTAGATGATGTTGAGTCCCTTGGTATAAGTTTTAACCCTTTTTAATTGGGTGGCCAGAGAATTATAGGTATGGTGTTGGTAAGATAGTAAGAGTGATACCCCGATTGTGCAAAGTTAGTTGATGATAGCTCAGTTTATAGAATAGGTCCGTAGACTTAAAATGTCAAGTTTTGAACTAAGAGGGAGATGATAGGATGAATGACCAAGGTAGGCCTTGAGATTCAGATAGTAATGAGTTCTAGAAAAGATCTATGATGAGATAATGATCTTTTCTTATTCTAGCGTATTTTGGACACTCCATGACACTCTACTCGTGTCTTACGTAATTGTGCCATGCCTATAACTCAAGTTCATGCCCTTCATGCAGATTCATGTCTATGCTCAACTCCTAGAATGAAAAGCAATTGCTTCACTCAGCAATCCTAGTCTTACTCTATGATCCTATGAATTCAAGACTTATAATTACACAACTCATGATATAGTAACTCATGTTTCACAGTATGCTCAGTCCTATGAACTCATGACATGCCCTTAATGGTTAGTGAAAGCATGCTATGTATGTCTATGCTCAGATCAAATTTCTTGAACAACTCATGCTTGTGAATTCTTGGCTCTAAGACCTATATACGTCCATCTATGATGTAAGGGATAATTATGTCATGTTTATGCTTAAATGACTCTCTATTCATGTTTTAGATGTTTGATATATGAAATATTCAAGCCTATTCTATTGTATCTTACTTCACAGGCATAAGTCATGACTGAACAGTATCCATCCTATTCTTGATGCTCATACTCTATTCCTTTCATGATCCTCCTTATGACTTGATAGATGATGGTTAAAGAAGCTAGGTAAGGGAAATATGAGGGGAGAGTAGATATGACTTGATAGATGGTGGTGAAAGAAGCTAGGTAAGGGAAATATGAGGGAGAGTAGATACTCCTTTTGATGATGATTGTGGTATGCTAGTTAATTCCATCTAAGTCTGTGGATCTCTCTTCCAACTAGGCTATAATCAATTAACTCTTACAAGGTCGGGTATCACTGTACACCTGGATGCTAAACTCTCCCTGATAGGCTATAACTGAAGATGCTAAACCCTTGCTAGGTCTTCTTCTGAGGCATCTCTTAGCTTCCTCTTTACCCTTAAGGCTATCACTAGAGGACTCATACTCTTACTGGCGTATATAACCACTTTCTCTAACTCTTAGCAATTTTACCTTTGCTTATTCTCCTACTAACATCGCATCTCTAAGTTCACATCCACCCAAATCAACTGAATTAAAACCACGCTAAAGGAATCAACATCATTTATCTATTTTTTTTCGAAATTGAACAATATGTTAAAGCTAAATTTATATAGATGATCTAAGAGAAACATAACAATGTCCTATATGTGAGTGTGTGAAGTTCTAAGAAAAACAAAAATTAAAATTCGATGCCAAAAAAAATATGATATTTGTGTGTCCTATGGAATCATCAACAAATACACACACAACAATGGCAAGAATCAAAGAATTGAAAAGAATTCTCCTATTATCAACAATTTTAAACACCTACCAAAAAAGATCATCGGATTCCAAAACTTTCAGAGTAGAATAAAATTCATTGTCTAGAAATTTAATTTCTCAAAGGATTGAAAGAAGAAGAGGAATTCACACCATGAATGAAGAAACTCTAAACACATTTTCCCCAGAAATGCAGCAGAAAAACTGAAACTTTGAGCCACCCACTTCAGCAAACAACACTTTCAAGAATCTCATTTTAACACCCTAAAAGTTGAATCTTTGAGCAATCCATTTCAGTAGTCAACTGATAATTAATTAAACTATCTGCTGATTTGTATGTGAGATTACTGGTGTAGGGGGTTGAAGAAGAAAGAGGGTGGGGGTTTGAAGAAGAAAGGGGTAGGGTGGAGGTATTTTTTTATTTTATTTTTTTATTAAATATAATATAATAGTAGTGGGACCATCTTATTTTTAAAAAAACACGCTTCTTTTTTTTCCTTTTCTTTTTATGCGACGTCAGCATTAGGGATGGTATTTAATTTAGTGAAAAGTTGTTAAGGGAGTAAATAAATATATGTGGAGTTAAAGGTCTAAAGCAATTTTGTCGGACAAGTTTAGGAGTGTTTTGATGTCTTTTCTCATATATTTATATACTGACATGGTATCATCGAGAACTGCTCTAGTCATTCAATGAGATATTCCCTAGTCCTTCATGATATCATCACAATATATATAAATAATGTCATGTTATCATTGAGGTTTGTTTCAGTCTTTAATGATACTATTATATTATATTTATATATTGTCATGATATCGTTGATGTCTGCTTCAATCTTCAATGTGACCTCCATGATATCATCACAACATATCTATGTATTGACATGATATCATTGAGGTATGTTTCATTCCTTCAATAGGCCAAAAGATTCAAAAGTCTTCTTTACTTTCTTAAACTCCGTGCCAAATTAATATATGATAAATAAATTAAAACGGGGGGACAATATTAATCTAAAAGTAGTTAGTTAATATTTTTATTCTTTTTAAGAAAGACAAAAATATAGAAATGGACAAAAAATAAAAAAATAAACTAACAAAAAAAGAGAAAATGAATTAAGAGAAAAACGAAAAGAAAAAAAAAAGAAATTTTGTCTCCATTTGTAAAAGAGAAAAAATTATAAAAATATATTTTCTATTAATTTAGATATTAATAAATAATTAATAATTTTAGTATTTTTCTTAATTATTATTATTTTAGACTTATTATTTCATGTTATATGTTTTTATTAATCTAAAAATAGTTGGTTAATATTTTATTTCATATTTTAGTTTTATTCTTAAAAAAAGATAAAACAAAAAAAAGGAACAAAAAAATGAAAATCAATTGTAAAGCTCATCACGTGCAACAAGCACCACTTTCAAATAAAAAAGACAAAAAGAAGAAAGAGAAATTAAGGAAGGGGGCATGATATGTGGGGCAGTCGGGTAATATATTTTAGTAGAGTGGGTATTATCTATAATTAGTAAGGGAAGGGGTATGATAGGGTAAATATTTTCTAAATTTGATCCATTTTGTGTAGTTTTTTCAATAAAAAATAGCCCTGGATGACAATCCTGACCCACTTCTCAAGCGGCTTCTATATAAGTAACTTCTATTTTTCTTTTTTTCCATCTAAATAAAGAATGTTCTCTTTTAAATTTGAAAATAATTTAATTTTAATTTTTTTATTCACATCAAGTTTTAATAGTCATTCAAATATGAAATGCTTAAGACTATAAATTATTTTTAAAAATAAACAAAATTGAGAAAGCACTTTAAATAAAGTAATAATCACTTCAAAATTTGAATATTGACATTGTTATATTTGTAATCAACATATGATCATCCAAAATTCGTTGCCTCTAGTAGACCCAATTTCAATATATATAATTGATGTGCTTTATTTTCTCTTTAATTCGTTGCCTCTATTAGACCCAACTAGGATAAAGCTGACTTTTGGTCATTTGTGATTCATATTACAAAAATACTATTTGGGGGGTATGATTTCTCCGATGGCAGCCAAAAATGAACGAAAAAAGACCTGAAATGGGCAAAATTTGCCGAAAATGGAAGCTCTAATGGGCAAAAATGGAGGAAAAAGGGGAACTTGTGGAGGAAGATTTGTATTTATTTTTTTTAACAAATAAATCATGTATATATATATTTGTTAGATACAGAATAATTTATATTTTATAAAACTTTTTAGCTGCGGGACTAAAGTGTATTATTTAAGACTTGTATGCTAGGGTTGTATGCTTTTCAACTTGAATTGATGATGTCATAAAAAGTGTCTCTTTTGCTAATTTTTCAAGACTTATATCTCTTTTGCAAATCAAGTTTTCAAAGTGTCCTTTGAGCAACTTGTCCCCGAAAGTTTAGTGGATCTTTTCACCCTTTATTTATATAAAATTTTGTGATCCAATCGTAGAAATAATGGTCTCCAAAATAATTTTTCCTGAAGATATCATATCAAAAATTCTGTGTGGACTTCATGTTAAGTCTCTTCGTCGTTTCAGGTGTGTTTCCACTATTTTTCTTCTATAATCTGTGATTTCTATTTTCAAAATAAACAGTCAAAGCATGATGTATGTGGTACCACTATGAAATCAAAAAATTTACTTCTAGAAAAATATTTCTATCTTTATCGATTCTCTTTATCGATTCGAGATAGTTAATGAGCTTTGCTATGATAGAGATGTAAATTTTTCGTGGTTGTTATCACATGATCATGTTTGTAGTAGTAAGAGAGCAATTTGTTGGGGTGCTAGTATGTGTACAACAAAATAAAATATTTTAAGACATCAAATCAATAATGTCGATTGCTCCTCTATTAATGATTTGTTTTGTGTATTTTTTCATCGTACTAATGACGGTTATGATGTTGTATACCTTTGGAATCCTAGTATTAATGAATTTAATCGACTTTCAAAAGCATTATATCAAGTTGAACCACATGGTGAATGATATGCACATTCATATTATGGTTTAGGTTATGATTCAGTTAATGATGATTATGTCATTGTGATGTTAAAAATAATTGATGAGAAAGATTATGATGTGACATCCTACAAAGTGAAATTTTACTCATTAAGGAACAATTTATGGAGACTCATCAAACAATTCCCCTACCATTTTGTTGATCATTATAACTACTACGACTTGCCATCGTAATGTCATTTTTTGAATGACAGATTACATTGGATATTTCTGCATTCTCAAAAAGAAATGAGAGGAGGAGAAGGAGGAGGAGAAGGATCAGATTATAGTTATATAATTGTGTCTCTTAACTTATCAAACTATGAATACAAAGAACTACCGCAACCTAATTACATAAGGATGCCATTTTTTGCCAAAAATGAAGTAAAGATAGATATTTTAGATGGTATGCTTTGTGTCTACTGCAACTACTTTCAACTTTATTTTGATGTGTGGGTTATGAAATATTATGGGATCCATAAATCTTGGATGATGATGTTCTTGTTGCGACTCCCTCTACATGCAAGTGTACGTGGTTGTCAAGTAGTATAGACTAGTATAATCTAGATATCGTACCCAAGAGATATATGATTTAGCAATATTCTAAGTTATTCTAGTACCGCAGTTTCAAGCAAGTGTATTAGTAACCAAGAGAAGTGTTTCAAGTTGTGTAATTAAATGAGTAAAAAGTAAAGCAATGATTAAAAAATAAGGTTGTGATCGCAGGTGGAGAGTAATTTCAGGGTTACGAGTTTGCTTTAGCAATCATGTAAAATATTAGATTTCATCGATTAATTTATTTATCTAGTTATTGATTTACGGAGTTGATGACATGACCATGGTCTTTCGATCCCCTAGCCATCTATCGAGAATGACCTCACACCTACATCATTACGAATGCCTTTATATGTCTTCCCATTTTTTAACTAAGTAAGGTGTTCTAGGTATATTTGTATCCTAATTGCGAATCAGGTCTTTGTTTAACCATCAACAAGATCTTGCTCCCTATGTTCTTTGTTCTATTCCAATGATTCTTCTTTCGAGTTCAGAAAGAGAATATAAATTTATCTTAATGGAGGCCAAGCATCAAAATAGTAAGCACAATAATATAGGAACAACTTATATGATAAATAAATTAAATTGACTCAATCATCTACTAAACAATTATTTTTCTAGCTGTAATCCCAGAACAAGGGTGCTTAGTTACTCATGTTCGAAGAATAATTGCAAGAAAGTGTATTGTTCATGCAAAAAAAATAAAAAATAAAAATAGAAAAGTAAGAACCCAAATTAGGACGTCTTCTCTCTAAGCTATGCTCCACCAAAAAGTGATCAACCCTTGGAAAAACGTCCAAGTATTCTATTTATAGAGGTGAGAAATATCCATCTTTCCTTGTTCAACTTGGCTTGAGTTTGCCAGTTTTCCCACTGAGAAATGGAAGTCGGTGGTTCCCTAGACAATGCGGAAACCTTAAAGAATGGTTCCCTAGCCAATGCCTCTGTCTGGCCTCCGTGGTGCCCTAGCCAATACGGAAACCTTAAGGATTGGCGCCCTAGCAAGCACTCTGTCTGGCCTCCGTGGTGCCCTAGTCAACGTGCTTGGGGCCATTTTTGCAAGCCATATGAAGTTTTGTTGCAAAAGCAGTGCCCTTCCAAGCGTAGTTTATTTCCTCAGCGGTGTCTTTCCCAGCGCGTTATATTGCCTCGGCATCGCTTTATGCATCGTCTCCACTGCCAACAGCTCACTTAGTCATCCTACTTCTCGGTTTTAGCTTCCTCCCATATTTTTGGATTGATTCTTCATGCATTTTATCCTAAAATATGCCTGATCATATATGTTATATTAATCACATCAATATGCACATAAAACTTGGATATATGTGAATATGTTCTCGAAACTAAAGCCAAAACATGAGTAAAATATGGAACTTGGGTGTATAAATATGCCCAAGATCACCACCCCACACTTAAAGTTTTATTTTTCCTCAAAAAAATCACTACACACCCTATACATTTTTTCACTCTCAAGAATACCAATTGCATGCGTCTACTCACACGTAGCGTTCACCAAACAATTTTAATTATGATTTGTAATTCACTTCACATCCATAATTCAACCATCATTCAAAGATACTTCATGCAAAATTTCATAACCTCTATAACATACTCTTTATCAAAATCAAGGCCAACATCATCATACTTAAATGATGCAAATTTTAGTACGCCAAGTTGTTACCATGATGTGCCCTCACCATTTAGAGATGCCCATTTCTCCTCACGAATGCAATTTCAAAATAGGGGCATATAAATAAGAATTTTCACTCTCATCAAAGAATATTTCAATCACACACATCATACCATAGGCTTGCCCTTGGTGTCGTATTCAATTAACAAGGCATCAGAATCAGTGGAATCGAAAAGGACTTTACGGGTTGTAATGTCGGCTAGGGGCCGGGTAGAAAATATTTTCACAAATAGTGACTACTCTTCTGTAAACACTTTAAGACATTCACTTTCAATTCATTCACCTCTTTATTTGCCTCAACCTTCAACCTTTATTTCCACTTCCTACAATTTTCTCTATTCCTTTTAGTATTTCCCTTCTTTTCAATTCAATTATCATTAGTAAGGAGATTGAAGTAACCATTTTTTCTCTGTTCTTTGTTCTCCCTAGTAACCGTATGTCAATTTTTTTTACAAGGGCAAAACATCTACTTGTTTTTCCTTTCACACACACCTCCCTTAACTCTTTCTTCCTCTTCTTTTATTCCCTCTCATTTTGAATTTCTCAATCCTAAAGTGCATTAGGGAACCTTTTGGATCAAATTAAATTGAGATCAAGCAAATACAGGAGAAATAGGCTATTAATGTGGCAAGTCAAAAAATAGGCTCAAAGAGGCTAATGATGGATAATGTTAAGGGGGTATAACTATAAACAAGAGTCAAAAGCACTAGGCTCACATATAAATGCCCTTATCATTTTTCACAATCATGACGCAAAGTACAATATCATACATACGTGAGGCAAGTTCTAGATGACACATATTACAAGAAACTTAACGAATTCTCATCACACATGGTACTATGGTAGACAAAGTGGTTTTCTGCAATCACATATTCATGCACAACCGCATTGAATGACCTTTCATTATTAAGCCAATCTTTTTCATTTTTTAGTCTAATTAAAGAGCCTATGTGTCTGTAATAAAGTCTCTACTTACTTTTATGCATCGTGTAAGCGAACTACCCATGTCTAGCGTATGCCTAATCGAAGTGTAACATGTTCAACTAGTGATGCAATGGATTTACTTCTATGCTCCTATGACTATTTTTCCCTTAAGACAACCGTCGTCCATCCATCATAGGGAATAATCACTACTTTTGACTAACACAAACCTAAAAAAATAACTATTTAGTTTAAAGGGACTACCCTCGGAAAAAGCACCAAAAACAAAAGCCGAGGAACCCAACCTAAAAAAAATAATTACTACAAAATTAAAAACCTAACTAGTTACCACTAAAAGAGACGGAAATAGGACAGAAGTTACTAGCTATTACATGCCAAGAGTCTTCAACCAAACTTCAACCCACATTCTGAATCAAACAAAACAACTAAAATAAAGTACCAAAGACACACTAGAGGACCCTACACTAGAGCAAATACAACTCAATAATAATAGACTGTACAAAGAAATGACAATGACAATAAGACCAAGCCTATAGATAAAGCAAAGAAAATTATATGGAAATTTTTTTCCCTCACCCTACACTTAAACAACATTACTATCCCCAGTGCTCTAACCAATACAAATCAAAAGAAGTGTTGAGAGAAAAAGAACTTCCTGGACCACTACTCATTATCGTTAATAGGACCATAGACAGGGTCCCCCATCTCTGAATCCACACTGTCAGACTCGTCTGACTCTAAGTTTGAGTCATTTGTAGCTGCTTCACATCAGTGGGAATGTCATCATCCACCTGGTCAAACTCTACACAGTGCCTTCACATGCTCATTAAGTGGATAGGTTGCATCCAACTCATCTAGCTCCTTTTGTGTCGGTGGTCAGCCTCCAAACATTAAGTTCATCCTAGCCATACCATACATATGTATGTCATAATTGTTCTTCCGAGCATACCACTCAGCAATACTAAGAATGGGACTATGCAGTGTGTCGGGATCCTTTGTCTTGGCCACATTAACTATCCAAGTATTCAATAGAGGTTTATAATCAACATCTTCTTCCTCAAGCTACAAATCCCTCAAGTATCGGGTCATAAGATCCCCAAACACGTACCTACGACCCTTGTGCAGTCGTGTCTTTCTCAATGATGCTTTTAGCACATCACCAACATTTATCAATCTGCCCTTCATCAAAGCATACACTAAACAAACCTAGTCCCGAGTGATCTTGGATATATGTGTGCTTGGGATAAGACATTGACAGATAATCCTTAACCAAACATGAGCCTATCTAGTCAGGTGAGCATATGGAAAAGTGTTATAGGTGCCCTTCGAGAGGTGGCCAGTCCACCTAGCAACTAATATCGCACCACATAAAGTGTGGTTAATGTCTCATTACAGTGGTCGAATGTTCAACTCCCGCAATAGATTTGGATCCATGTTTGGGGTATCCAGTAGACTGTTCAAGGCAGTAGATGTGAACTCCATGACTTGGCCCCAGATTTTGACTTAGTTGCTTCAGCTCTGCAAGAACCAGTTTGCATAGAACCCCCAGACCAAGTTCAAATTGCATTCCATAAGCTCATTAAAGATCAACTCCAACCCAAGATTTTGCACTCGCTCAAGGATACCCTGGAACTCTGCTGCTAGGCTGGCTTGATTAATTTTTTCATCTGGGAAGTATTTGGATTCCTTGTTTGCTTTGAACTACTTTTGGCCGTCTTTGTCAACCCATGACAGCCCAAACCTCCTCGCAGGCTTGGGATGGGCAGCCTGTGATTGAGACCCCTGTCCCGTTTGAGACTTCTTGTTCCCCTAGCTGGGTGAAACACCTTTTCCCTTGCTCGCTTTTGGGGCCATTTTTCATGTACAATAATGAAACACAAAATCAGCCAAGTTCCTACATGACTAGCAAGATTAAGATTCTAGGGGAGGTTGAAATGACCCCACACTTAATTTGTTAGAATGGTGTTTCCAACCTCATTTTCTGGGTACTCGATCAGACTACCCCTCTTAGAAAATTTCATCGACCACACCACTGTTCAATCACTTTTTATCATACATTCAGTCCAATAATCAATCAACATAATTGTTCAATAACAACGAGTATTACATATCTTTTAGTCTTAGCACTGATGCATAATATAGAGGTGACAGCCAATTTGGTTAAGGTTCACACAGTTTCAGTTCCACTTTTAGCCTTGACTTCATACTATTCAATTATTCTCAAATCATGTACTAACTGACACTCATAGCAATGTCAACCATAACAAAGTCCAAAAAATTTAACAAGTTTACCCAATTTTTGGAATAGAGCAACTAAAATCTATGATAAAAGCATAAAGTAGCTTGGCGTTTTTACCTTGCTCGGGCGGAAGATTGGAGAAAATGAGGAAAACTTGAGATGTTGAGTGTTAATCACGGATAAGGAAGGGAGAAATCAATAGAGGCGGCATGGATTTGAGTTCTCTTAGGGTAAAAATGTTGAAATTAGCAAATAGGGGTATTTAAATAAGGTCCCCGAGTAGGGTTGACCAGGCAGATTTCACACAATTTTTTCCAAAAAATATATTGCGCACGATGCCCTACCTAACATGGTATCTAAGATGCGTGCCACTTTATCCAATGTGTGTGCTGGAAACCATGGTGCCCTACCCAACGCGGGGTGGAAGGTATATTCAATCTCTCTGAACTTTTAACACAGAGGCATCGCGGGTCTCATAGAGCTAGCTTTTAGCCGCGACGCCGTGTCCAATGCTCTAAACACAAGGAGCGGAACATACCCACTGTTTTCGAATAGATTCACTTACCTTTGAGCCTTAACTTACCCAATGATAGATATTTCACCACTTTTAGCACCTTCCATGGACCAAAAACAACAAAAACATTAGAAAGATGGGTTGCCTCCCACCGAGTGTCTTTTGGTCGTGACATGACACATTTTTTTTTCTTTTCTTATATTTTTTCTTTTTTATTTTATATCCTATACTATTATATTGAAAATACAAGTTGCCTCCCGAGTAGTCCTTGATTTAACATCACAGCACAACACACCTCACCTAAGTTTTCTAGACAAGACAATTGAGGTCTTTTGCATGTCCACTTATCCAACCCAATAGTGCTTCACTCGCTGCCCATTTACCACGAACTTTGCAGTTTTATCCTCTTGCTATAGCTCTACATCTCCATGCACAGTCATGCTCACCACCTCAAATGGGCTAGACCACTTTGATCAAAGCTTTTTGGGGAAAAGCTTAAGTCGTGAATTGAATACAAGAACATGTTGGCCTGGTTCAAAAGATGGTGGAAGGATCTGCTTATCATGCCACTTCTTGGTTCTCTCCTTGTAGAGTTTGGCATTCTCATATGCATACAAACGAAATTCATCAAGCTCTTGTAGTTGCAACATACGATTTTGCCCGACTAAATCTGAATAAAGGTTAAACTTTTTGATTGCCCAATAAGTGATCTTGGGCATATTTATATGCCCGTTTATCGTTTTTTGCCCATATTTATCCTTTTCTTTGAGAATACTCTTCACTATATTGTGTGTATCTTAATTGGTATTGATGTTTACGCACTAATACATATGATTAGACTTTGCAGGGAATTTAACGGGGGAAATCAATCTTTAGAAGCTGAAACAGAGGAGTAAAGCATTGAAAAGAGTTAGTGGAATGCCACGGAAGAACAAACAAGAAATATTTGGACTGAGGCACGGTGGAGGCACGTCGCCCAGACCCAAAACTATAGAGGCCTCAGCTTGGCGCACTGCAGTGGCGCCATGCCAAGGCCAGAACTTAAGATGGAAAATCTTAGCGCAGTGGTGGCGCGGTGCACCAGAGGTTACCCGGGCATATTTTCCAGCTTTCTTCTAGTCCGATTCCAAGAAGAAAAATGGGTTATTTTGCAAACCCTATAAATAGAATATTAGGCATCTTTTGTAAGGGTTACGTCATATTTTCAAAGAAAAAAGGCAGAGAATAAAATTCACTATTAGGTTTCTTTTCTTCTTACTTTTCTTAGACATTACTTTGAATGAAAACAATTATTGTTGTGTTCTTGATTAGTATGAGTGGCTAAGAACCCTTGTTATGGGGTTACGGCTAAAAATGCATGATTAATAGTACAAAGTTGGATTGATTAGTTCGTTTTCCATTACTAGTTGTTCTTGTAATCCTGTATTTCATATTTGATGCTTAGCCGCCATTAAAAAAAAAATTGGCCGCCATTAAAATAAATCTATAATCTTGTTTCAAACATGGAAAAAGGATCAATAGGATAGAATGAGAAATATAAGGAGCAAGATCTCTCTTTTTTAATGTAAGGAGTAGATTTGTGGTTAGAATAAGAATATACCTAGATTGCGTTGCTTGGTTTAAACGGGAGTAGTAACTTTTTTTATATGTTAACTCTGCTCATAGGAATATAGAACTAGAATTTCATGTTAATAGGCGATTAGAGGTTTGGGAAAATCATAATCATATAATTAAACCCAAAATCAAGAACTAGGAAGACGGATAAGTCATTTTAGTGGATACTACTCATGATTGCAAAATAAAGTTGTAACCCTTGAATTCTCTCAAAACTTGGAACAACAACCATTATTTACTCGCTTTGATTTCTCTTTAACTTGTTTTTATATACTACAATATTACAAACTCTCTCTTTAGTTACTTGTGCGCTTGTTTACTCCTCCGGTATTAGAAGAATTTAGAGTATTTTCTAAGTCATAAGTCTCTTGAGTATAATATCTGGATAAACCAGTCTATTTTATTTAGACGACCACGTACACTTGCATGTGGGTTGGAAATCTCTAACAAGTTTTTGGCGCCGTTACCGGGAACTTAGAAATTAGCAAATTTCTAAATTTTCATTTATGACTTTATTATTCAAGTATTGACAACTTGATCTTAGCTTTATAAAATCTATAGGTACAAACTTCAAATTCTCAACACACTGGCAAGGATTAAAGACTTAGTAGAGCCACACCCTGAACCCGAAAGATTATTTCACCAGAGGAGAAGGGAAACAGCCCTTTACCCAATTCACCAGGTTCAGGAGGTGGTTCTTGATCCACACTAGCAGGTTGAACAACTTGAAGTTATTCCCGTAGAAATGGCAGCACCTAGGCCAGTGAGAGAAGTGGAAATCCTACTTATGACCAATGTCACATCTAGTATCAAGAAGCCAGAAGCGGGTGGCCGCTTCAAACTTAAGAAAAACATGGTACAAATCTTGCACACCAGTAGGAAGTTCACAGTCTTAGCATATGAGGATCCATAATAGCACATCCAGAACTTTTTGGAAATCAGTGACACTTATATACCGACTGAGGTCTCACAAGATTATGTAAGACTGACATTGTTCCTGTTTTCCCTCCTTGGGGAAGAAAATTGGAGGTTGAAAGTTGAGCTACCGAACTTTATCACTTCTTGGAATGATCTTGCCAGGAAATTTTTTATGCAATTCTTTCCCTTTGGAAAGATAGCCAAGTTGAGGAGTGAAATACTGAGTTTTGGAAAGAAGGATGGTGAAAGTATTTATTATGCATGGGAGATATTTAAGTCCCTCCTTAGAGACTGTCCTCATCACAAAAATACTAATAAGTGTTGGTGCCTACGTTTATTAAGGGCCTTGATTCTCACTCCAAGATCTTGCTAGATTGTGCAGCAGACGAGTAAGCATTGGAAAAGACCTATGACCAGTTGTACACTCTTCTACAGAGGATGGCGCAGATTAATCCTGAGTGGAACACAGACACCAGCAGATCTGCACCTAAAAATGTTGTCAGATTATTAGAGGTAGATACCAATACGGCTTTATTTGCCAAGGTGGAATCTATGTCTAACCAGATGAGCAATATTGCCACATTCCTGAACAAGTTGGCCATTGGAGGTAATAAAGCACTAGTCAATGCAGTGCAACTTGTGGCTCTTCAGTTTTGCGAGACTATGGAGGAGACCATCTGTCAGAAGATTGTGTAGCAAATCCTGATTCAGTGAATTTCATAGGGTATGCATAAAGAGGTGGAAATCAGAATTTTAGCAATGCGTACAATGCAAATTTGAGGAATAATTTGTCATATGGAAACACACAGGGATAGAATCAGTTTAGAAATTAGGGTCAGAATAAACAGTTTGCCCATAGCAACAGCATGCTGCCCCAACAAGCAATATAGAATAAATGTTGAAGAAGATTATAGAGAGCCAGGCTAACCAAGCTCCGAAGATGAAATATCAGCAACTTGCCATCCGAAATCTAGAGAAACAAGTGGGTCATATAGATGGATCACAGAACACGAGAACTCAAGGAGGCCTCCCAGGTGATACTGACCCAAATCCTAAGCATGTAAATATTGTCACTACCCATAGTGGAAGAGATTTGGAAGAACTTGTACCAAAGAAAGAGGAGCCCAAGAAAGTAGATATTACAGCTGAAAAACAGAAGGCTAAGGGTGAGACAAAGGCAATAGAAGAAGAAACTATTTGTAACACCCAAGAACTTCCAATCCCATACTAAGCTTAGAAAACCAGTAGAAAATAAGAATTTGCAGAAAAATTCAAGTTTCCAGGAACCACGGTTCAAAGTATGGACCATAATTTGGAACTACGGTACATCATCTTGAACCGTAGTTCAAATTCCAGTAGCACAGCAGTTCTGCCTTAGGGACCACAGTCCAGAGTATGGACCATAGTTTGGAACTACGGCCCATCATCTGGAACCTTAGTTCAAGTTCCAGTAGCTCTTCAGTACATGTCCCAGGGACTACGGTTAGGACCACGGACCGTAGTTTGGAACCACGATCCGTCATCTCAAACTGTAATCCCAAGTCCAGTAGCCTCCTAGTTTAGGTCCCAGAAACCATAAGTTAGTTTATGGATCGTACTTCAGAAGCACGATCCGTCCTTTGACTCATGGAAACCCCAGGCTAAGTCAAGTCCCAGAAACCACGAGTCACATGATGGACCATCATTTAGAAGAATGGTCCATCCTGTCAAGTCATAGTTCCTGAGACCAGAGACCCCTAAAACTCTTAGGTGGAACCAAGACTCAGGTTGATGGTCCATCGTCCAGGAGTACAGTCCGTCAATCAAGTCGTGATCCCTGAGTCGCATTTTCTAAAGAAATTCTTTTAACTTTTCCAGGGGTATTCTGGACCTTTCCTTTCCCTTTTAAGTACTAAGCTACATCATTTTATGTCATCTAAGCCTAATTAAGTAGTCTAAAACTAACTAAAACCCTCATTCTCCTAAAACTATCAAACTTAGACAGAAAAAGAGGCGATAATTTATCTCAAGAACAAGCAAAGGTCTTCATCAAGTTCAGCCCCAAAATTCCAAGTGTTTCTCCGTGGATTTCTTCACCAGGTATGTGGTATTTCACTAGTGGGTTCCTTTCACCCATTAGGCCCCTAGATTTCAGTCAGCCTTCAGTTTACTCCACGAATGTTTCAGACCTAGGGTTTCTAAATCTTAGGGAATTATTGTAATTCAATTCTTACAGCTTTTATGGTGTTGATTATATGTCTCTTGGAGAATTAGTATAGTTTCATGAATAATGCTCAGAAATCCTAGCTTGTAGAAATTCCAGTATTTTTATGAATTTAACTTGCTAGGCAGATCAGTTATATGCTTATGCTTCAAAAATTGAATGACATACCCTTCAGCCTATGTATGTTGCATTCTCAGTCATTTATCAGTATTTTGAGCTATCCTTCATTTCACTATATTATTGGTAACATTCAGTGGGAGTATACTTAGTATCGAGCGGACGAGAGGATGAAGGCTTAGCTGTCAGCTTAGGCTAAGACCTTTATAAGCAGTCCTTCAGTCCCAGAACTACGACGCCACTGTAGGTTTAAAGGAGTCAACTGCTAGACTAGATTGTACCTCCTTGTCCCTTGTGGACATCAGTAGTGGATCCACGTTAGACTTGTTCGTACCCTTGGCAAGGTATGAACACCCTTCCATCCAGGGTTACAGGTTGGCCCCACAGTTAGCTCAACTTGGGGTATGTCGGTTAGTAGTGTCTCCCACAGTTAGATTCATATGCATTGACCTTGTATTCAGCATTAATATTTAGTATTCAGTTCAGCATGTTATTTCATGATTTATACCTGGTCATTGCATTCAGTTCAGCTTTCAGTTATGGTGCAGTATATCTATCTTCATGTTTAGTTCTATATTATCCAGCTTTGTACATATCTTGCATGCTCAGTACATTCAAAGTACTGACACATACTTTTGTGCTACATCATTTTATGATGTAGGTTCAGGCACTCAGCATCCAGACTACACCTAGTTCGATTCCCAGTCCATACTCAGCAGTTCAGTGGTGAGTCCTCATTAGTTCGAGGACAATAGACATGCTTCATTTCAGTATTTACTTTCAGTTTTAGATTTGTTAGAGTTAGCTGGGGGCATGTCCCAGCAACTCCTATTCAGTTAGATGGCTTTCAGACATAGATTAGACTCAGCAGTTGTTAGTGTTGTTTTTTTTAGTCGGCACTAAATTATGTATATATTCAGTCTTTTGGGTTCTTCCCGCCTTCATATATATTACAACTATTTTAGCTTCCGCACAGTGCATGTCTTAGCCTGAAATTGTGTGGATGTGCCATGCCATGGGTTAGCTTGTGGTCACTTGTAACAATAAGCACCCTGTTGCATCCAAGGGGTAGCTTCGGGGCATGACATAATTGTGAAGCCTCCACCTTCATTCCCTCAAAAGTTGATTAAGCAGAAAGAGGAGGCAAGTTTTCAGAAATTTCTTAATCTCTTGAAGCAGGTGCACAATAATCTTCCCTCGTTGATGTTCATCAAGAGTTCCTAATATGTTAAGTAAATTAAGGATATTGTGTCAAAAAAGAACCAGTTGACTGAATATGCTACAGTTGCACTCACGGGGTGTGCACATCTAGAATTCAGAACAGGTTGCCAACCAAATTAAAGGATCCGAGCAGCTTCACTATTGAGATCACCATTGGGAAAAAGGTCATAGCATGAGCACTATGTGATCTTTGATTAAGCATAAATCTAATGCCTTTTTCTTTCTTTAAGAATATGGGATTGGGAAGTCCTCGCACACCACAATTATCCTTTAGCTATCAGATAGATTCTTGGCAAGACCTGAGGGTATTGAAGATGTTTTAGTGCAGGTTGGTTCTTTGATCTTTCCGGTGGATTTTGTAATTTTTGACTTTGATCCAGATCTGAAAGTTTCATTTATTTTAGTACATCTATTCGTGGCTATAGGAAGAGCATTGATTGATGTAGCAGCAGGGCAACTCACTATGAGGGCACATGATAAGGTATAAATCTTCAATGTTTACAAGGAAATAAAGTTACTTGCATTATATGAAAACTTGTCGGCTATTACTGTGGTGTACATTGAATCAAAGTTGCCTCTTATAGCATGCAGAGATCCATTGGAGAGAGCCGTCATAGGGAAAGTAATTTTTAGCTATGGAGCTGCACAAGAAATGATTCAATGTTTAGATATGGCGAGTGTGTTTACCTATATTATTGAGTTCGAGCCTCTTAGTAGACCTATGGGACCCTCTTTTGAAGAGGCTCCAAAGTTAGAAATGAAACCACTCCCATCTCATCTGAAATATGCATATTTGGGAGAAGATGATGCATTGCCAGTTATTCTTGCAGCCGGATTGAATTAGGCATAGGTGAAAGAGGATTTAAAAGTATTGTGAAGGTGCAAGAGAAAATCCAGCCTTTTGCATTCACAAGATTTATATGGAAGATGGGTGCAAACCTATGGCACAATATCAAAGGAGATTAAACCCTATTATGAAGGATTTGGTAAGGAATGCGGTGATCAAGTGGCTTGATTTAGGCATTGTCTACCTTATTTCAGATAGCAAGTGGGTCAGTCCAGTGCAATATGTCCCCAAGGAAGGGGGGATGAAAATAGTGATGAATGAGAAGAATGAGTTGATCCCTACACACACAGTTACTGGGTGGAGAATTTTCATGGATTATAGGAAGCTAAATGAAGCTACCCGGAAGGACCACTATCCCATTCCTTTCATTGACCAAATGTTGGACAAGTTAGCTGGACAGGAGTACTTTTGCTTTTTGGATGGATATTCGGGCTACAATCAAATAGCCATTGCACTTGAGGATCAAGAGAAAATAGTGTTCACTTTCCCCTATGGGACTTATGCTTTCAAGATTATGCCCTTTGGACTATGTAATATGCCGGCTACCTTTCAGAGATGCATTATGGCTATCTTCTCTGACATGGTGGAATAAATTATAGAAGTATTCATGGACAATTTCTCTACGTTCGGCAATTCGTTTGAAGCATGTTCGAAGAATCTGTACAAGGTATTGGCATGAGTTAAGGAGATAAATTCGGTACTTAACTGGGAGAAGTGTCACTTTTTGGTCAAGAAAGGTATTGTCATTGGCCATAAGGTATCAAAAATGGGGTTAGAAGTAGATCGAGCAAAGATAGAGGTTATTTAAAAGCTGCCACCTCCTGTCTCTATGAGGGGTATGCACAGTTTTATTAGGCATGCATGGTTCTACATACTCTTCATTAAAGACTCCTCCAAAATATAAATACCTATGTGCAAGTTGCTAGAGAAAGAGGTGAAGTTTGAGTTCTGTGATGATTGTGTGAAAGTGTTTGAAGAACTGAAGAAGCACTTAATTGAAGCTCCTATTTTGGTTGCAACAAATTAGGAGTTAGCATTTGAGCTAATGTATGGCGCTAGTGATGTTGCACTAGAGGTTGTGTTGGGTCAATGAAA
Source organism: Jaltomata sinuosa (assembly GCA_003996215.1). Lineage (NCBI taxonomy): Eukaryota > Viridiplantae > Streptophyta > Magnoliopsida > Solanales > Solanaceae > Jaltomata > Jaltomata sinuosa. Next base: position 274,548 of record QJPP01000571.1, read on the forward strand.
ATGAGAAGGTATTTCACGTTATTTACTATGCTAGCAAGATGCTTGATGCTGCTCAAGGAAACTACACAGTCACTGTGAAGGAGATGTTGTCTCTTGTTTTTGCTTTTGATAAATTTCAATCCTATCTTGCAGGAATGAAAGTGATAGGGCATACGGATCATGCTGCTATCAGTTATTTGTTTAGAAAAAAGGATTCGAAACCAAGGATGATTAGGTGGATTTTGCTGCTCCAAGAGTTTGATTTAGAAATTAAAGATCGAAAGGGTACGAAGAACCAAGTAGAAGACCACTTGTCCAGACTTGAGAATTAGTCTCATGTGCCCAGCGAAGGCCAAATTAGAGAGGAGTTTCCTGATGAACAACTCCTAGCTATGAGTGTTGCTGAGCTACCGTGGTATGCGAATATTGTCAATCTATTGGTGAGTAGAGTGTACCCTCTAAAGACAACACTCAGCAGAAGAAGAATCTCAATCATGACTCCCAGTTTTACATATGGGAGGAGCCCGATCTGTTTAAATAAGGTTTGGATAAAGTGATTCAGAAATTACAACCAAGTGAGAGAGGTCCTAGAGAGTTTTCATTCTTCACCTTATAGGGGAAATCATGGAGGATAACACACAACTTAGAAGGTATTACAATCAGGCTTTTATTGGCCTACTTTGTTCAAGGATGCAACAATATTTGTCAAAGGGTGTGATTAGTGTTAGAGGACTGGAGCTATTTCTAGAAAGCATGAGATGCCTTTGCAAAACATTCTTGAGGTGGAAATCTTTGATGTATGGGAGATTGACTTCATAGAATCCTTCCCATCGTCTTTTGGCAACAAGTACATACTTGTTGCGGTGGATTATGTGTCAAAGTGGGTAGAGGTTGTTGCTCTTCCTACCAATGATTCAAAAGTGGTGGTAAAATTTGTCAAGAAAAATATATTCACACAGTTCAGTACTCCACGAGCAATGATTAGTGATGGTGGAACTCATTTCAATAGTAATTAGTTTCACAAGATATTGGCTAAGTATGGGGTGCATCATAAAGTGGATACTGCTTATCATCCCCAAACTAGTGGGAAAGTAGAGGTCTCGAATTAATAAGTGAAGTAAATTCTTTAGAAGACGGTAAATCCGCAGAGAAAGGATTGGTCTTAGAAGCTCGATGATGCATTATGTGCCTATCACGCTATATATAAAACACCCATTGGAGCTTCTCCCTATCGGCTTGTATATGGTAAGGCTTGTCATTTACCGGTAGAGTTGGAATACCAAGCCTATTAGGCTATAAAAAAGCTAAATCTTGATGAAGAAATGGTGGGACAGAAAAGTATGTTGCAACTTAATGAACTCGATGAATTAGGTTGCAAACATATGATAATGCCAAGATCTATAACGAGAAGACCAAGAGGTGGCACAATAAGCACATCATTCTTCGCACGTTTGAACCTGGCCAAAGAGCTCTCTTGTTCAATTCTCAACTTAAGATTTTTCTTGAGAAACGTAAGTCTAATTGGTCTACACCATTCGAGGTAATAAGGATGACACCACATGGCACAGTTAAACTTTTGAGGGCTGACAAAACTGGTATGTTCTTGGTTAATGGGCAAAGAGTAAAGCACTATTGGGTTGAGCATATGGATAGGGAAAAAACCTCAATTTTCCTGTCAGATGAGTAACTTTTGAGGTGCATCATGCTGTGACATTAAATTAGGTGTTGCACGAAAGGTAACCCGTGAATGTATTATAATAGTATTGGACAAAACAACAAAAATACAAAAAGAAGTGTCGTGCCACGACCAAAACTAAAGCTCTAGGTAGGAAGCAACGCACTGTTTTCTATTGATTTTTGCTGTTTTGTAGGAAAATTAGGAGGTAATACAGGCCAAGGATAGCGTACAGTGCAGGTAAGTATGGAAAAACAACACATTAAGGGCCTTGTGAACTCTAGGTGCGCTGCCCCAAGGTTGAAACTACAGACAGGCAAAGCTGGTGCCTTGCTGGCACGACGCCCCAGGTGCTTATCTAGCTTGGTGCATCATTGTCACAATGAGCCTCACCTAAAACTCTCGTGGGGTTCACTGGTACACTACAGGTGTGGTGCCCTATGGCTCAAACTTCTAACAGCCAAACTTGGTGCCTTAATGGCATGGCGCCCCATGTGTATGCCCAGTCGGGCACTTTAATAGCGCAACACACCTCGATCGTGCCCTAATAAAAAGTCGATGGGTCAAGGGTCAACCATTTCAAGACGTAAAATTTTGGCAACCCCTATATGTTAAAACCCCTAATTCAACATATTCTCTCTCTTCTCTAACTCAAAACCGCCACCCCTCCTCTTATTCTGTCCCAAAATTGTTCATCTTCTCCATTGTTGTCTTCTTCGAAGCTTTCAAGCTTCCATCTTTTACCAAGGTAAGTTCTTCTACTAATTTATCTTACTCCCCACCCACTATTCTTGATCCCCATTATCAGGTATCATGTTTTTCAACTAGACTCACCATGGTTGAACAATGTCAAAAAATTTCTACCATTGATTGGAGTTACAAACTCAAAATTATACCTAACAAGAAGGTGATTTTCATTCTTACACTAGTAATAGTGGAAATTCGAAATTTTCTTTTTTTCTTTATTGTTGTGGGTTTTGATTTTGGGAAGCAAAGAAGTGGGAGAAATAGGTTGGGCGAAAAAAAAGATGGTGATTTTGCTTTATTTTGGAAAAAACATTGTAGTCATGAATAATATGTAGTCATGAAGCTTGGTAGTGACTAGTTAGCAATTGTTTGGTGAAAATAGTGTGAATTGTTTGATTAATGTGGTGTCATAGGGTGATGAAACTTGCTAATGGGGGAACTCTGAGTACCCCACATTGATAACGTATAGATACCATGCTAGCAAATTAAATGTGGGGTCGTTAAGACCTTGTTAAACACTAATTAGCTAGATTTGTTTATACATGGGCTGATTTTTGTAAATTGATTGTTGATAGGTACAATGACACCTATGGGAAGAAAGCTGCTACAGAAGATATTGGGACCAAGTAGTTCTATAAAGGAGGAGCGTATGTATCAGCAACCCCGTTAGTCCCTCGAGCACCTCCTCGGAAGTTTGGAAAGCAAATGGTTCGGTATTATGGGAATGATTTGTTCGAACCACTGAAGGAGATGAAGTACCTGGGGGATGAACATGTTGATGAAGTGTCGCTGCAAGCCAAATTTCCTCAGATCCATGAAATGGTATAACAATTAGGCATCTAATACATCTTCCAGGACCAAGGTGAGTGCAACCTCACTCTAGTGCGGGAGTTCTATGCCAATTGGGACACAAACCAGAGACAGAGTCAAAGAGTGGAGGTTCGAGGGAAGACAATAAGATTCACTACCTAGGTTTTGAATGAAATCTTGGGGACACCACATGTTGATGCTGCTTCTTATTTGGAAATGAAAGAGAAACCACTGTACAGAGATACCCATCACACACTTTATGGCATGGATTTGACAGCACGATGGGATATGTCAGGCCCCGAGGTTAACCCCTAGATGTAATATGGGACTTGGAACCACAAGGATCCCAAGTTAACCCTTGGTCATAGCATTCTCAAGCATGTAAAAGAAAATAGAACGGAAGCATCATAAAGAAATCCGAAATAGGAAGACATATCATAAATAGAGAGTCGAATAGGAAATACAACTCGAAGATCACCTCATAACATCTATGTCTGAAAGCCTCTAAAACTAGCATAAAGAGTTGATAGGACAATACCCAAACTAACTCAACAATCTGAAAGGAAAGGAGACATAGAAAATCTAGAATAAAGTCTATTCCTCGCACTATGAGGACTCACCAAAGCTGAGCGAGAGTGGCCGGGAACTCTAGCACGAAGCTATGAAGGGACACCTGAATCTGCATCATCAAAGGTTGCAGCGCAATATGCGTTAGTACTATGGAATGTACTAAGTATGTAAGCAGTGCATGAACATGATGAAAACATCCTAACTATACTTAAATAATTGAAATCATACTTTTAAAGATAAACTGAGCACAATGACTCTAATACTTTCCATAAGCTGAAACATAATCATAAGTAATAAGTCTGAAATCTGAATAAGAGTCAAATGCAAGTTTTAAAAGCATAAACTATTTTATGTGGGAGGTGCTCTTACCGACATAGACCATGTGAGCTACATGGAATCCGATGTATCCGCCCCATCGAAAAGACCCAATATACCTTGCCAGAGTATAAAGACATTACTTTGGCGTGATCACTAAATACTGATGCCCAACAGAGGGGACTTAATACCTACGGGGGCACGTAGTTCTGGTAACTTTTTGGGTACTCTCACCCTGTCCAACTCGGTGCTAATACTACTCCCAAAACATACATATAGCTCATATAATACTAGGCATATCTGATGCCAAATATATTTGAAAAGCATAAGGGTATATTTGATACCATGCAGTTCACTTAGCTTAGGTATTCATGTCTAGATGCCAAACCTTTCATAAACATAGGGACATGTCTAATGTCCAAAACTTTCATAAAGCATAGGGACATATCTGATGCCCAAAATTGTTTAAAAAGAAAAAAGATATATCTGATGCCATGCATTTCAAATTCATAATCTGAAGACTTAGCTTAGCCATAGCTTAAAACATACTTTTCTTTCATAATCATACTTGAAGACTTTTGCATGTAATTTCATAAATACATAAAGGCCAAGATATCTAATCATGAAAAATTTCTCTTGAAAACATGTAATTTCATGGGTTCATGCTAGAAATCAACTCTCATACTTGGGCTTTCAAACCCAATGAGAGATAATCATATCATGAGTAATCAAGAGGAAACCATGAATTTAAACATAAAAACTAATTTCATAAACTTTCCCCAAATTTTAGATCAAAACCCTAATTTCGTAACTTCATAACTCAAAATAAGAATTGGCCTTAAAATCATGAATAAGAAACCACTCATAAAAACTCATGCAAAATCATGCAATTTAGAGTTAGAATCCATAGAAGAATCATGAGGAAACAATTTTAGAAGGACCCATAAGAATTGGGTAAGAACCCTAGTTTAGAAATCCATAAGTTAAATTTAGAAGATTGGGGTTTTGGGCATAAGGGTGAAGGAATCCCTTATCGAATACCCACATACCTTAGGTGAAAATAACCCACTTCAATGGAAAAGATTTAGGAGACTTGACTTGGAGCTTGGAGACTTTCAGTGGATCCCTTGCTATGGAGCTTGAAACCTTAACTTGAAGCTTGAGACGATGAAACTTTTTTTCTTCTCTTGAAACTTGTTTGGAAGAATGGGATATAACTTATGCCAAGTGGGAATAAAACTCCTTATTAATAGGCTTAAAACGACCTAGTATAGGAGTTAAATGGATGGAAAATTACAAAAATACCCCTGGACTTAATCTTGGAAAAACTGATGAAATGACTCGGCTTCAGGGATTACGGGTCAGTGTACGAACCGTCATTTGATCCGTGATTTTATAAATCACTTTTTGAGGGTCTAATGAACTCCATTCTATGAGTTACAGGATGGTACATCATTTTAAATGACGACCCGTCAAGTCACTCGTGGAATCTAGGGAAGAAAACCTGATTTTTGACAAACCACAGGTCGATCTACGGACCGTGGTTTTGATCTACGGGTCGTCAACCAACCAGTGGTTTTAAAAATGAATATTTCAGTGTTCACTTCAGCAATCACGGTTCAAAGTACGGACTCATCATTCAAATTACGGACCCATTGTTCAAAGTACGGACCCGTCATTCAAAGTACGGACCCGTCAACCGATCCGTCATCACTGACAGTGCTGCAGTAAATTGCCCATAACTTTTTACTCCGGACTCGGACTAATGCGCGGTCAGTGGCATTGGAAAGAAGACTCAAAAACCCTTAATTTGGTGGGTACTGGCCATCTAAATCTTCATATTTTTGGAGGAATGATAGATTGAATTTGACTCTAGTTTAGACTTACATGAAAACTTACTTTGGTGAGGTGCTTGCGACTTAACTTGATAATAGGAGTTTCTTATGAACATGATTCGCATCCAAATCACTCACCACACTAGGAAAATGATCATTACACTCATGGAAAAAGGTTCGGGTATTAGTTTAGAATTTTTGGGGTGTTATAATATCTCTCCCTTGGGATCATTCATCCTCGAATGAAGACTAAGCAAGGGGACTCTAGAGAGAAAACATCGCAACCAAAAATGAAACATGAAAACTAAAGAATAAACATGAAACTGAACTTTTGAACTTAAAACATGGCTTAATCAACTTCAAAAATGTGAATACATGCGAGGATCGCGAGGGAAACTGACAGAATAGATTCGGAAGGACATACTAAGGATGGAACTACTACCTCAAGTTAAAACCGGGTATGAAGGAAAAGGGTGAAGGTACCAGGCCTTCATGGATGATTCTGCTTCCCAAGTAGCTCCTTCAACTGAGTTGTAAAAGCTGAAGTACTATCGTGGTAACCGACTTCTTATTGAAATAAAAACTGAACTGGTTTTATGAGACACGTATACATGCCGAGAGTGTAAAAATGACCAATAGGATAGGAACTAGAGATAGTTTGTCTGGGATGAGAGTAGGAACTCAACTAAAACTCATAAAGAACAAACATACTCTAGAACTCACAATTAACCAAAAAGGACACCAAACTGAGAGAAGTAGACATACGGGAAAACTATTTTCTTCTGAATACCACTCATACCACTTGCAACTAACAACCTCAACAGCGCACATAAAGGCACCTAGGTCCGAGTCTGACTACCCGATTCTCCATGCTTAAGCCTATCTCGACTAACCCTTTGCATCTATAGTTATCTCCTAAGAATGATATTCCTTCTTATCACAATAACCAACTAATTCAGGGCTCCCCAACCCAAGGGTCACTAGTTGTGTAAAACAAATATCCACATGTATCCCATTACGACATTCAAGCTTATAACTAATGTCACCTTATGGTTTCGTAGCTTACCCTATTTAAGACTTCTCTCCTCTCCCTTATCATAACTGGGAATCACAGATTTAGGGACTTCTACAGGGAGACATACCAGACTACCTCTTCTAACTATTTCGCATGAATAATCCTTACCACATAATTCACCCACACCTAGAAGTCAAGGTGGAAAAAGTACACTAATAAGGAAAAGGAATTTGCTACCTCCCAGCTAGGCTACTATAAGGCCTTCTTCCCTAACACTTACAACAACATAAACCAGAATCATTGAAAGGAAAGAGCAGGAGTAGGAGCGTCATGAATGAAGGATTACAGATTGATCTTAACTTACACTTAGCGTGATCAAGCCACTCAAGGTGAGGCTTGGGGAATTGAGTGCAATAGGCATGAGCACTTCACATACTGGGCACGTAAGACATGAGTTAGTGGGGATCACCACCCCTCATCATCAAAAGTAAAGATCCAAAGGGCTTAGAATAAGGAAATCATAAGCGTCAATCATTTCAAGAATCAGGTTTGAGCATATACATGGTGTAACATGATTTGATTAACCATTGAGGTATTTCTGAAGACTGTCTGAGTAAACATAACTGAGCATACAACGATACATGAGTTCACATAAATAACAGACCTCGGGGCATAAAGATGGGACTCATTGACTCACAGAGTAAGAGTAGAATCATTGTCTGAAGCAATCACTTGCCATTCTAGAATATGAACATGAGCGTGAATCTGAAATAGGACCATGGCATTGACACACAAGGCAGGCAAAAGGTATCATAATGGCAGAAGTATACTTAGGATGCTAGGATGGAAATAAGCTTTTGTCTACCCTCCTAACTTTGTTCTAACACCCAACGACATCACCACCTGAGCCTCCAAAATCTGACCGATTCGATTCTACATCCCACCATCTCCCCCTTAGATTCATGCTATCCTTCTAAGTCTATGGACCTCTAACCAACCTCTCAAAGGAACTATGATTGTTTTACCCTAACATAATATACACTATTCCAGAATCTAGCACGAATACCCACTTCCTTCTATAGTCTAAGACTCTCCTTCTCCTAAAAGTCTAGGCCTCAACGCTTCTATCCCCACTTAGTTCTAGGTTAAGACAACTCATAACCAACCAAGAGTAGGGGTTCGGGGGCTATGGGTGCATAAAGGAAGAAAATCTAGTGACGTACCTGATTCAACTTCTGGAGGAATACTTTGACCCGACTGGCTAGGCAATGAAAGGAATTGGTTTTGGAGCTGAACATCACAATTGCTCTTCTTAGATGAGGAGCAATCCCTGATCCTATGGCCTAACTAACCACACCTAATACACCCCTCCTTGCCCGCAAGGCACTCACCCAAATAAAACTTACCATAACTACTACAACGAGGGTACCTCTAGGTCTTCAGAGCCCTATGGTGACAAGACTGAGAGTCAAGGGTAGGTGTGCTAACTGGATATGTGGTTGGTCTGGATGACCTCTGTTGAGAAGATGATTGGTTCTGTGTTCTAGTCTTTTGTTCTTTCTCTTCCTCTTCTTTAGTTTCTCTTTCTCATTCAACTGAGTTGTCATGGCTTGAGCCAACATACAAATGGCTTCATGAGATTCTGGATTCATAACCTCATGAACTGGAGTGGTTGGATTAGCATTCCTCATGGGGTTTCTTCGTGGAGACATTATCTGGAATGCGTAAAGAATGGATTAGAAGGGTAAGTAGAGTCAAACTCTATCGCACGATAGTGAACATGAAGAAGTGAAGTTTTTCCTAAAATATCTCATAGCCTCTGCCTCATAAGTGTGGCATGCTTCACACCCATGAAAAAGATTTTACTCGATGCGGCTTTCAGACATCCTAGGACACTTGAACCTGAGGCTCTGATACCAAGTTTGGCATGCCCCGAGGTTACCCCTAGACGTAACATGGGACATGGAACCACAAGGATCCCAAGTTAACCCTTGGTTATAGCATTCTCAAGAATGTAAACAAAAACAGAATGGAAGCATCATAAAGATATCCGAAACAAGAAGACATATCATAAATAGAGAGTCGAATAGGAAATACAACTCGAAGATCACCTCATAATATCTATGTCTGAAAGCCTCTAAAACTAGCATAAGGAGTTGATGGGATAAACCCCAACTAACTCAACAATCTGAAAGGAAAGAAGACATAGAAAAGATAGAATAAATTCTAGTCCTCGCACTATGAGGACTCACCAAAGCTGAGCGAGAGTGGCTTGGAACTCTAGCCACGAAGCTGTGAAGGGACACCTGGATATGCATCATCAAAGGATGCAGCGCAATATGCGTTAGTACTATAGAATATACTAAGTATGTAAGCAGTACATGAACATGATGAAAACATACTAAGTATACTTAAATAACTAAAATCATACTTTTAAAGATAAACTGAGCACAATGACTCTAATACTTTCCATAACCTGAAACATAATCATAAGTAAAAAGTCTGAAATCTGAATAAGAGTCAAATGCAAGTTTTAAAAGCATAAACTATTTTCTGTGGGAGGTTCTCTAACTGACATAGACCATGTGAGCTACCTGAAATCTGATGTATCTGCCCCATCGAAAGGACCCAATATACCTTGCCAGGGTATAAAGGCATTACTTTGGAGTGATCACTAAATATTGATGCCCAACAGAGGGGACTTAATACCTATGGGGGAACGTAGTTCTGGGACCTTTTTGGGTACTCTCACCCTGTCCAACTCGGTGCTAATACTACTCCCAAAACATACATATAGCTCATATAATACTGGGCAAATCTGATGCCAAATCTGTTATAAAAGCATAAGGGTATATCTGATACCATGCAGTTCACTTAGCTTAGGTAGACATGTCTAGATGCCAAACCATTCATAAACATAGGGACATATCTGATATCCAAAACATTTATAAAGCATAGGAACATATCTGATGCCCAAAACTATTTGAAAAGCAAAAAGACATATTTGATGCCATGCAATTCAAATTCATAATCTGAAGACTTAGCTTAGCCATAGCATAAAATTTACTTTTCTTTCATAATCATACTTGAAGACTTTTGCATGTAATTTCATAAATACATAAAGGCCATGATATCTAATCATGCCAAATTTCTCTTGAAAACATGCAATTTCATGGGTTCATGCTAGAAATCAACTTTCATGCTTGGGCTTTCAAAACCAATGAGATAATCATAATCAAATCATGATTAATCAAGAGGAAACCATGAATTTAAACATAGAAACTAATTTCATAAGCTTTCCCCAAATTTTAGATTAAAACTCTAATTTCATAACTTCATAACTCAAAATAAGAATTGGCCTTAAAATCATGAATAAGAAACAACTCATAAAAACTCATGCAAAATCATGCAATTTAGAGTTAGAATCCATAGAAGAATCATGAGGAAACAATTTTAGAAGGACCCATAAGAATTGGGTAAGAACTCTAGTTTAGAAATCCATAAGTTTAATTTAGAAGATTGGGATTTTGGGCATAAGGGTGAAGGAATCCCTTATTGAATACCCACATACCTTAGGTGAAAATAACCCACTTCAATGGAAAAGATTTAGGAGACTTGACTTGGATCTTTGAGACTTTGAGTGGATCCCTTGCTATGGAGCTTGAAACCCTAACTTGAAGCTTGAGAGGATAAAACTCTTTCTTTCTTCTCTTGAAACTTGTTTGGAAGAATGGGAGATAACTTATGCCAAGTGGGAATAAAAACCCTTCTAATTAGGCTTTAAACGACCTAGTATAGGAATTAAAAGAGTGGAAAATTACAAAAATACCCCTGGAGTTAAGCTTGGAAAAACTGATGAAATGACTCGGCTTCAGGGATTACAGGTCAGTGTACGGACCGTCAAAGTGAATGACGGACCGTCATTTGATCCGTGATTTTAGAAATCACTTTTAAGGGTCTAATGGAACTCCATTCCACGAGTTACAGGATGGTCCATCATTTAAAATGACGACCCGTCAAGTCACTCGTGGAATCTAGGGAAGAAAAGCTGATTTTTGACAAACCACTGGTCGATCTACGAACCGTGGTTTTGATCTATGGGACGTCAACCAACCAGTGGTTTTAAAAATAAAAATTTCAGTGTTCAGTTCAGCAATCACGGTTCAAAGTACGGACCCATCGTTCAAAGTACGGACCCTTCATTCAAAGTACGGACCCGTCAACCGATCAGTCATCACTGACAGCACTGCAGTAAATTGCCCATAACTTTTTACTCTGGACTCGGATTAATATGCGGTCGGTGGAGTTGGAAAGAAGACTCAAAATTCCTTAATTTGGTGGGTACTAGGCCACCTAACTCTTTATATTTTGGGAGGAATGATCGATTGAAGTATACTCTAGTTTAGACTTACATGAAAACTTACTTTGGTGAGGTGCTTGCGACTTAACTTGATAATAGAAGTTTCTTATGAACATGATTTTCATCCAAAGCACTCACCACACTAGGAAAATGATCATTACGCTCAAGGAAAAAGGTTCGGGTATTAGTTTAGGATTTTTGGGGTTTTACAGGATTGAAGCAAAGACACGAGATGCCATACCACCTTGCACTACACTTACTTAAATTAAAAGGCTCGAGTGTGGCTCAAAATTGTTGTGTAGTACCCTTCTGTCATGCAAGCATATGTCTTAGATTACCAAGGATAGGGTGGTTTTAGTATATATATTGATGAAAGTGATGCCTATCAATGTTGCCTCAATTTTATGGTACAATATGATGAAGTTTAGAAATAACAAGAGTTGGCACTTTTGCTATCGCGGGCTGGTGACTCAGTTTATGAGGAAGGATGATGTTGAGGAGGAGATTCATGATACATGCCCTCCCATGGTTCTTTACTTGGTGAGCCAGAAAGTTGATGTTACGAAGACCAAGGCACAAGACACTTCACATGGCCTATACTCTCTAATGTTGATCATCAGGAACGTGATGATAGTTGGATGGGAAGGATGTATGGGATGGCAGAGTTGCAGCTGAGGATTGGTGATGGACCTGCGATTGAGGAAGAGATGGTTGGCTTGAGGGATAGGTACCCACTGATCGATAGTGCCATATATATATGCTAGATGGGCCTGTATTTCAAGATCCACTATATGATGATGAGCCTACCATTCACTCCACTAATGACGATAAGGATGATGAGGTAGATGATGAAGGCACATATTTTATGGCAGTAGATGATATTGCAGCTGAGGAGGATTGGGAAGTTGTTCCCGATGATGATGATACTGATGCCTCGAGGCCTAAGGAGTTCTTTCTCTCACTCTTTACTTTTGTACTGATTTGTAGCACTAGGGACAGTGTTATGTTGAGTGTAGGGTGGGGGAATAGAATTCCCTTATTTTTCATTACTATATCCTGAGTAAAGGTATGTAGTGGGCGGGGTAGATTGGTTTGTGCTGATGTTGGTTGTGTAGTATGAATGTAGGTATTTATTTTAGTTTTTTTAGGATGGGTTCCTCAGTTTTTGTTTTTGGTTCTTTTACTGAGGATAGACCCTTTGAATCGGGTAGATTTTTTTAGGTGAGTCATAGTAGTGATGATTTGTCCCAATGATGGATGGATGACGACCGTCTTAAGGGAAAATTAGTCATAGGTTTGTAGAATTAGGAGCCTGGGCTTTGGAACCTTGAAACCCCATGTTGAGTGTTAGCTAGATGTCATGGGTAGTTTATGTGAAATCTTGCATGTAAAGAAGAACTTTATTAGAAACACATATGCTCTTTAACTTCACTCGAAAAAATGAAGAAGATGGGATTATTTGTGTAATATCAGTCAATGTGTTTGTGTATGAGCATGCAATTGTAATATTCCAGTATTTGAACTATGGTGACATGTGTAGTAAGTTCTTGATTGGTTTCTTGTATAAAGTAGCATCTAGAATTTGCCCCGTGTGTATATGAAATTTGACTTGGCATGAAGATTGTGGGATATGATTAAGGCATTTCCTTGTATAGCCTTTTCTTGTTTCTTTTCTTGTTTCCTTGATGATTGCTTGTGCCACCTTGACATTATCCCTAGTGAAGCCCTGTTGAGCCTTGAAGCATATTTCTTTGTAGAGTCGCATAATGAGACTATACATTTTGTTGATACCCTATTTTAATTTGATCCAAATAAAAGTCCCTAATGCACTTTGTAACTTGAAAATTTTGAAGATAAAAGGGGAACGAAAGAAGAAGGGTGAACGAATATGGGAGGTGAATGTAGTGAAAGAAAGATGATGTAAGGCGCATGGTCAAAATAGTGAAATGCTTGTTGTTATGATTGACTAAAAACACAAAAAAAAAATAGAAAAAAAATATATATATGTTTGCTAGCAACACGTACATGTAAACTAAGGGGCGAAAATTAGAAACAATAAGTGGTAGAGAAGGGAGGTGTGAACATAAGAGGAAATAAGGGGAAAAAAATAAAGAAAGAGGAAAGTGTAGTGTCTTAAAAAAGTGCTAGGGAAGAGAGTAACTATTTACCCAAAAGTATCCTACCCATCCCGAAGCCGACATTACAACCAAAAGAAAGCCTTTTGATAACACGAATGGAATGCTTTGTTGATTTCACGATACACTAAGGGAAAACCTCTGGCATGTTACGATATGCTTGAAACATCTTTTGAGAGAGTAAGAGATTTAATGTTCAAAGTGCCCCATTGAAATTGAAATATTGTATGAAAAAGAGGGCACTACTTTTATAGTGAGGGCACCTATGGTGAATGCTTGGTAATATTATGGTTTCTTTTGTTTGTACATGAGCATGTTGGCCGGGTGTTATACTAAAGAGCCGGTTATAGAGGGTGTGTTATTTCGAATGAAGTATCTTAGTACTCAAAGAGTTGTATATAGATTGCTTGATAAATGAACTACAAAACATGATTAAAATTGTCTAGTTATACCGGGGTGTGGGCAGAGAATTTCCTTAGGTGTTCCTTTGGTGAAGAATGGCATAGATGGGTAGTGAGTTATTCGAGGATGGACAAAGGTTTAAGTGTGGGGTGGTGATCTTGGGCATATTTATATGCCCGTTTATCGTATTATACCCATATTTATCCTTTGCTTTGAGAATATTCTTCACTATATTGTGTGTATCTTGATTGGTATTGATATATTATGCACTAAGACACATGATTAGACTTTGCAGGGAATTTGATGTGGGAAATCAACCTTTAGAAGCTGAAATAGAGGAGTAAAGTATGGAAATGAGTTAGTTGAATACCACGAAAGAAAAAATGAGAAAAATCTAGGTTGAGGCGCGGTGGTGGCGCGACTCCCTAGGCCCAAAACTATAGAGGCCTCAGCTTGGTGTACTGCAGGGGCGCCGCGCCAAGGCCAGAACTTCAGACAACCAATCTTGGCACAATGGTGGCGCGCTGCGCCAGAGGCTACCCGGGCAAATTTTCCAGCTTTCTTCTAGTCCGATTCCAAGAAGGAAAAGGGGTTATTTCTCAAACCCTATAATAGAACATTGAGTGTCTTTTGTAAGGGTTTCATCATATTTTTAGAGCAAAAAGGCAAAGAATAGAATTCACCAATATGTTTCTTTTCTTCTTACTTTTCTTAGACATTACTTTGAATGAAAACAATTATTATTGTGTTCTTGATTAGTATGAGTGGATAAGAACTCGTGTTCTGGGGTTACGACTAAAAATACACGATTGGTAGTATAAATTTGGATTGATTAGTTTGTTTAGTTGTTCTTGTATTCTTGTATTCTTGTATTTCGTATTTTGATGCTTGGCCGGCATTAAAATAAATCTATAATCTTGTTGTAAACTCGAAAGATGGATCAATAGGATAGAACGAGGAATATAAGGAGCAAGATACCTCTTTTGTAACATAAAGAGTAGATTTGCGGCTAAGATAGGAATATACCTAGATCACGTTTCTTGGTTTAAACGGGAGTAGTAACTTTGTTTATATGTTAACTCTGCTCATAGGAATATAGAACTAGAGTTGCATGTGAATAGGCGATTAGAAATTTGGGAAAACCATAATCATATAATTAACCCCCAAATTAACAACTAGGTAGATGGACAAGTCAATTCAAGTAGATACTATTTATGATTACAAAATAAAGTTGTAACCCTGGAATTCTCTCGAAAATTAGAACAACAACCATTATTTACTCGCTTTGATTTCTCTTAACTTGTTTTTTAGAAAATACAATATTACAAACTCTCTCTTTAGGTACTTGTGCGCTTGCTTACTCCTGCAGTATTAGAAGAATTTAGAGTATTTGCTAAGTCATAAGTCTCTTGGGTACGATATCCAGACAAACTAATCTATATTACTTGGATGACCACGTACACTTACGTATGGGTTGGAAGTAACTAACAATAAGCTTGGTGTTCTAAGTCAACTAGTATGACAAGCCTTACCATACACCAATAAATATGGTGAAGTCCCAATAGGTGTTTTTTACACCAAAGGGTAGGCCCCATTGCATCATCTAGCTTGATTGCCTAATCTTTTCACTGTGCATTTACAGTCTTTTGCAAGATTTGCTTCACCTCGCGACTCGAAACCTCTACTTGACCACTAGTTTAGGGATGATAAACAATAGCAGTTGTATATCTTACCCCCATACTTGGATAAAAGATTCTGCAACCAATTATTTACAAAGTGTGTACCTCCATCGCTAATGATTGCCCTTGGAGTCCTAAACCTTGTAAAAATATGCTCCTTCACAAATTTAAGCACCCATTTGGCATCATTTGTGGGAAGATCAATGGCCTCCAACCATTTAGAGACATAATTGATAGTGACAAGAATGTACTTGTTGCCAAATAAGGGTGGAAAAGGCCCTATGAAATTGTCACACCCCGAGCCTATGCCCTAGACGTAACACGGGACCTGAGACCACAAGTGATCTCAAGATAACCCTTCTTGCTGGCATAATGCATGAGCAACTAAATAGAAATAGATGACTGAAGAATATTATGCGAAAGCTAAAACATATGATGAGCTCTTGAAGAGTATTGTAATAGACAGAAGTTTTATAAACTGAAATACAACTCATTTGAAAAGTTGATACAACTGACTGACTGACTGACTATCTATGAAGCCTCTACTAACACTGACTGCGGTTATCTGAGACATGACCCATAACTATATTTCATCAATGTATAACAACTAAAATAACCACTATAACTACTAACTGACTGGAGTTCCCAGAAAAGAAGAACTCGTTCCTTGCTGACTGGAAGTTGCGATCTGTCTGAGCATGATTCTGGGAGCTAGCACTAAAACCTGCATCATCAAAAGGATGCAACACAAAAAGGGATGCGATCAGTACTTTGAATGTACTAAGTATGTGAGATAATGCACTAACTTTGAAAACATGAGAAAACATGTATATAATAGAAATATAATTGAAAGTTGGACTAAGTATGGATATCTGAGAATGCATAAGTCAACACTGTAAAACATAGGATCCTTTACTGAAGAGTATAAAATGTTTCTCAGTTGTAAACTGTAAGATACATAGATTATGAGATAACTAAGCATGATAGAAATATTGTTGAGTTGTTTAAAAACTGTAAGTTGAATCTGTAGTACTCACGCCCAAACATGATATGCACAAAATCTGAAATGTAAGGATTTTCTGAAAAAAGTGTAATTTAAAAGTTGTAAAACTGAACTGAGGGCCTAGAACACAACTACTGAGTTGAATTCTGTGAGAGAGTCTGTTAACCTACATAAACCACGTGACATAAATGTGGAGTCTGATGTATATGCTCCATCGAGAGGACCCAATATACCTTGCCAGTGTATAAAGGCATGGCTGATGTAATCACTGGTTCTAAGGCCCAACTGAGGGGCTAAATAACCTACGGAGGCACGTAGTTCTGGGACTTTAGGTACGCTGAACCTTAGTCCAACTTAGTGCTAAGTACTGCTCCCAAACTGAATACTGATAGCTTATTTAAAACTGAAGTTCTGGAATGCTACATCAGAACCTAATTAATCTAGATAATTTCTGAAAGGCTGTATAACTGAGAACTATTCATAAAGAATGTGGACATATCTAAATGTCATACTAATCATGAAGCTTACTGAGTTCGTAATCATTGATTGCATATCTTGATACCATGCTAATCACAGGACCTACTAAGTTCATCATCATTGATGGAATATCTTGAAAGTCAATATTTAAAACATATTCTTGTAAAACATACTGAAGGTAAACTGAAGCCCGCTAAATCATGCATAGTTCTTTCTTACTAAAATAACTGGATTGAAAATCATGCATACTTATGTAGACTGAATGTTGACAATCTGAGCTGAGCTCTGAAGGAGAAGTTAACTCATTAGAAGTTTCGAAGAGAACCTGTAGACTAAAAACTGACTAATTTCATGCTTGAAAATTAATTTAGATCAAATTCTGAAGAAAACTCATTCTCATGAAAATACTATAATTCTAGGCTAAATTCTTGATTTCTTAAAGTTCTTGTAAAAGCTCATGTGAGTCACTTAAAATATGGTGCAAATCTTCTAAAATAACATATAAATCATGTAGAAACCATAAGGACCGAATTCTGTAAAATTTAGCATGATTAGGTGAGAACCCTTGTTTCACAACTTGAAAAATCATATGAAAATCTGAAACTTTGGGCATAAGGGCGAATAAACCCTTACCAAATACCCACATACCTGAAAGTCATGCCCTTGTTGAAATCTTTGGGTTTGGAACCTGATCTTGAAGAACCCTAACTTGGATGAATAATGATCAAGAAATCTCTTCTTGAAGTTCTTGAATTCGTTTCTTGAAATCCTATGGTCAAGGGTTAGGATTTCTATCAATAATTTGCAATTTAATTTGGAAAATTTGAAATCCTTAGACAAGGACTTGCCTTGATGAAGTAGGAGGATATAAGGAGAGAAAATACGTTCTGGGTCTGAAAGAATGGTAAGAATGAAGAAAAATGGATTAAAATTGACTTAAAAAGGTCCTCGTCGGGCCACGTGCGATTCGACATGCGACCGCATGTGGAGATACGCATGTCGCATGTGATTCGCACTTGCTTCCAAAAAGTTGGAAAAAATTCTCTGATGTGCGTTTTGACGTGCGATTCGCACATGAGGTTGTGCGTCTCGCATGTCATTTTGCACCTAATTTCCAGACTGTTAGTTAAAACTAAAATGGTCATAACTTTTTACTCCGGACTAATATTAATGCACAGTTGGTGGCGTTGGAAAGAAGACTCAAAGGCCTTTAATTTGGTGGGTACTAGGACACCTAACTCTTTATATTATAGGAGTTATGATTGTTTGAACTTGACACTAGTTTAGTCTTACATGAAAAATTCTTTGATTGAGGTGCCTTCAACTTAACTTGTTAATAGGAGTTTCTTATGAACATGATGCGCATTAAAAACTCTTCCCACACTAAGGAATTGATCATGACTCCATTGGGAAATGGTTCGGGTCTTAGCTTATAATTTTTTAGGGTGTTATAATATCTCCCCCTTGGGATCATTCGTCCTCGAATGAAGACTAACTAGGCTGGAGTTGTGGAAAAGGGGCTAGAATCCCACCGACTGAGTTTTAAAAGCTAGAATACTGACATGGTAACTGATTTCTGACTGAAATATGAACTGAGCTGAATTTGTGACACTTTTATGCATACTGAGAGCATAAGAACACTGATGGAATATGAAACTGAATATCCAACATGATAACTTATCTGTGTTGAGAGTAGGGACTCAAATGAAACTTATTGAGAATAAACGCCTTCTTAGAAATCGCGATTAAGTGAATGGAATATAAAACTGAGAGGAGTAACTGTATGGGAAGACTATTCTCTCTTTACTGAACTTAGTGACAAGGACTAAACTGAATATAGGGCCTTCTGGCCTCAGGAATGATTACCGACAGGTCTGAACTGATCTGATATGAGGAGTCTACTATTTGGCTAGCTGAAGATGTTGGACATAAGGTATGAACACCCTGGGAACAAAATAAGAACAAGACTATTCCTGCCTTAAATAATGCGGTTGACCACTTTTAAGCTTAGGAACACCTTTTTAACTATACAAAACTAAAATTCTCACATGTGCACATATAGATGCTGAGGTCTGTGTCTAACCACCTTCTTTCACCATGTTCAAGCCTACCTAGACTGAGTCTCTCACATCTAGAGTTATCTCCCAAGAATGATATTTGTTCTTATAACGAAAATCAACTAACCTTGAGCTCTTAATCAATAGGTTACTAGTCGCGCAAAACAAAGGCCCGCATATATTTCATCATGAAATTCAAGCATACTACTATGATCATCTTACGATTTCTTTGTAGCTGACACTAACTGAAACTTTTATCCTCTTCCCTAGAATATCTAGAAGCTGTAACTTCAAGAACTTCTACAAATAGACATACTAAAATTTCTCATCTAACTATTACACATGAATGATTCTTACCTCACAACTCATCCACACCTACAAGCTAAGGTGGAACCAGTACACCAAAAAGTAAAAATCTACTACTTCCATATACTCTACTACTTAGATCCCTCAACTAACACCTATGACAACATAGGCCAATATCACGGAAGGAGTAAAGTGGGAGCATAAGCATCATGCGTGAAAGAATACTGATCAATCTTAACTTACACTTAGCGTGATCTAGCCACTCAAAATGAGGTCTGAGAAGTTAAGTGCAAGGGCATGAGCATCTAACATTCTGGACATATGAAGCATTGTTAGAGTAAGGAAATCATAAGCACAAACTATTCAAGAAATCTGGTCTGAGCATATACATGATGTAACATGGTTTCACTATCCATCAAGGCATATCTTGAAGACTGGACTGAGTACATAGAACTGAGCATACTGTGAGGCATGAGTTTACATAAATAACGAGTCTCATGGCATACAGCTTGGATTCATAGAATCGTAGAGTAAGATTAGAATCGCTGTCTGCAGTAATTTTTGTTTGTTCTAGGAGTTGAGCATGAACATGAATCTGTATGAAATGCATGAACTTGTTCATGAGTATGGCACAAATACATCTGAGTATAGTGTCATCTTGACTGAGGTACTAGGAAATCCGCTGGAATAAGAATGGATCGATATACCATCATAGCTCTTACTAGAATTCTATACTAGTTGAGTTGCAAGACTTGACTTGGTTCTTTATTCTATCATCTCCCCCGTAGCTCGAGAGTCACCCTTGTAAGTCTGTGGATCTCTCTCCCACACAAGACTATAATCAACTAACCATGGTAAGGTCAAAATATCACTGTACTCCTGGATGCTAAACTTTCCCTGATAGGTTGTAACTGAAGATGCTAGACCCTCGCTAGGTCTGTTTCTGAGTCATCTCTTAGCTTCCTTTTTACCCTTAAGGCTATCACTAGAGGACTTATACACTTACTGGCGCACCTAACTACTTCTTCTAACAATTAGAAATCTGGACTTTGCTTATTCATCTACTAACATCACATCTCTAAGTTCAAATCCACCCAAATCAACTGAATTAAAACCTTACTAAGAAACTCAACATCGTCTATTTGTAATCTCCTGAATTCATCTCTAAGAACACTATATAATATACACCTAGCCTTCTCCATAAATAATAACAAGAGAATTCCAAACTAGTCACACATAGCACCATAGAATGTCTGAACACCATGCCACAACTTACTATTCTGGGTACACATATACCCTCCACCATTAAGGGATCTTCTTCACCTAGTTCATATATGCTCTAAGATGACTATAGCTATTGACTTCCGTCCATCACTATCCCAATATTATAACTATTATATTTATGAATTCATACACCTAGCTCTGGGTCATTCTTCTACTTATCACCCATAACATCTCAATACTACCCAAAAGCTTAGAGAACCATAATTTTTAGCTAAGGCAGCATTCATAGTAAAGTTTCTGGAAGGGGGTCTGAGAGCACATCCTGCTATAGGCATAACTGCACGAGTGAAAGAGGATACATGCTTTTGAATTAATAGACTTAATGCACTAGTGTGCTTCTCTCAAGCCCTTGTGCAGTCTCTTAACTTTCTGATTACTCTATCTGAGAGTATTCCGCTGATAGGAATCTGAACATAACAGTTTCCACCACCTCAAAGATGAGTCATGATTGGAAGAATTGGATTAACACACGAATCTGCAAAAGTTTCTTAAGGAACAGTTTTACTGCATGACCTGGAGTATGAAAAAAAAGGGAAACATTTCCTAAATGCCCTGTAGCCCCTCGAAGAAAAGTGCAGACGTCTATGTACCATTCCACAAGACTCTACTAGACACGGCTTCATAGACACCCTAGGACACTTAAACTCTATGCTCTGATACCAAGTATGTCATGCCCCGAGCCTACGCCCTACACGTAACACGGGACCTGAGACCACAAGTGATCCCAAGATAACCCTTCTTGCTGGCATAATTCATGAGCAACTAAATAGAAATAGATGACCACAAGAATATTATGCGGAAGCTAAAACATATGATGAGCTCTTAAAGAGTATTGTAATAAACTAAAGTTTTATAAACTGAAATACAACTCATTTGAAAAACTGATACAACTGACTGACTAACTGACTGTCTATGAAGCCTCTACTAACACTAACTGTGGTTAGCTGAGACATGACCTCTAACTATCTTTCATCAATGCATAACAACTGAAATAACCAATATAACTACTAATTGACTGGAGTTCCCGAAAAAGGAGAACTTGTTCCTTGCTACTAGAAGTTGCGATCTGTCTTAGCATGATTATGGGAGCTAGCACTAAAACTTGCATCATCAAATGGATGCAGCACAAAAAGGTATGTGATCAGTACTTTGAATGTACTAAGTATGTGAGATAATGCAGTAACTTTGAAAACATGAGAAAACATGTATATACTAGAAATATAATTGAAAGCTGGACAAAGTATGTATATCTGAGAATGCATAAGTCAACACTGTAAAACATAGGATCCTTTACTGAAGAGTATAAAATGTTTCAGAGTTGTAAACTGTAAGATACATAGACTATGAGTTAACTAAGCATGCTATAAATATTGATAAGTTGTTTAAAAACTGTAAGTTGAATCTGTAGTACTCACGCCCAAACATGATATGCAGAAAATCTACAATGTAAGGATATTCTGAAAAAAGTGTAATGTAAAAGCTGTAAAACATAACTGAGGGCCTAGCACACAACTACTGAGTCTAATTCAATGGGAGAGTCTGCTAACCGACATAAACCACGAGAGCTAAATGTGGAGTCTGATGTATACTCCCCATCGGGAGGACCCAATATACCTTGCCAGGGTATAAAGGCATGGCTGATGTAATCACTGGTTCTCAGGACCAACTGAGAGGTTAAATAACCTACGGAGGCACGTAGTTCTGGGACTTTAGGTAGGCTGAACCTTAGTCCAACTCGGTGCTAAGTACTGCTCCCAAACTGAATACTGATAGCTTATTTAAAACTGAAGTTCTGGAATGCTACATCAGAACCTAATTAATCTAGATAATTTCTGAAAGGTTGTATAACTGAGAACTATTCATACAGAATGTGGACATATCTAGATGTCATACTAATCATGAAGCTTACTGAGTTTGTAATCATTGATGGAATATCTTGATACCATGCTAATCACAAGACCTACTAAGTTCATCATCATTGATGGCATATGTTGAAAGTCCATATTTAAAATATATTCTTGTAAAATATACCGAAGGTAAACTGAAGCCCGCTAAATCATGCATAGTTCTTTCTTACTAAAATAACTGGATTGAAAATCATGCATTCTTATGTAGACTAACTGCTGACAATCTGAGCTGAGCTCTGAAGGAGAATTTAACTCATGAGAAGTTTCGAAGAGAACCTGTAGACTGAAAACTGACTAATTTCATGCTTGAAAATTAATTTAGGTCAAATTCTGAAGAAAACTCATTCGCATGAAAATACTATAATTCTAGGCTAAATTCTTGATTTCTTAAAGTTCTTGTAAAAGCTAATGTGAGTTACTTAAAATACGGTGCAAATCTTCTAAAATAAGATATAAATCATGTAGAAACCATAAGGGCCGAATTCTGTAAAATTTAGCATGATTAGGTAAGAACCCTAGTTTCACAACTTGAAAAATCATATGAAAATCTAAAACGTTAGGCATAAGGGCGAACTAAACCCTTAATGAATACCCACATACTTGAAAGTGAGACCCTTGTTGAAATCTTTGGGTTTGGAGCCTGAAGTTGAAGAACCCTAACTTGGATGAAGAATGATCAAGAAATCTCTTCTTGAAGTTCTTGAATTTGTTTCTTGAAATCCTATGGTCAAGGGTTAGGATTTCTATCAAAAATTTGCAATTTGATTTGTAAAATTTGAAATCCATAGAGAATCACTTACCTTGATGAAAGAGGAGGATATGAGGAGAGAAAATACATCTGGGTCTGAAAGAATGGTAAAAGAATAAAGAATAATGGATTAAAACCAACTTAAAAAGGTCCTCGATGGGCCACGTGCGATTCGACATGCGACCGCACATGGAGATCCGTGCATCGCATGTGATTCACACTTGCTTCTAGAAAGTTAGAAAAATTTCTCCGATGTGCGTTCGGACATGTGATTCGCATATGAGGTTGTGCGTCTCGCATGTCATTTTGCACCTAATTTCCAGACTGTTAGTTAAAACGAAAATGGTCATAACGTTTTACTCCGGACTCGTATTAATGCAAGGTTGGTGGCACTGGAAAGAAGACTCAAAGGCCTTTAATTTGGTATGTAATAGGTTTTCTTATTCTAGGAGTTATGATCGTTTGAAGTTGACCCGAGTTTAGTCTTACATGAAAACTTCTTTGGTTGAGGTACTTTCAACTTAACTTGTTGATAGGAGTTTCTTATGAACATGATGCACATTCAAACCTCTTCCCACGCTAAGGAATTGATCATGACTCCTATGGAAAGTAGTTCAGATCTTAGCTTAGAATTGTTTTAGGGTGTTACAGAAATCAATACCCCACACATCAAAGATCTCTACCTCAAGAATGTTATTTTGAGGCATCTCATGCCTTCTCGAAATAGTCCCCATTCTCTTACATTGATCGCAGCTCTTTACATACATTGCTTCATCCTTGTATAATGGAGGCCAAAAGAAACCAGATTGCAATATTTTATGTGTTATCCTCTTACCTCCATGATGTCCACCATATGGAAAAGAGTGACACTTCTCAAGAACCTGTCTTTTTTCAGTCTCTGGAATGCATCTCCTAACAACTTGATCCAGACCTTGTTTGAACAAATAAGGCTCATCCTACACATAGAAACGGGAATCATGATAAAACTTCTTCTTTTGCTGGGTGGTTGCTTCAGGTGGATACACCCCACTTACCAACAAGTTCACTATATCTGCATACCAAGTTTGCTCTCCAATACTCAGTGCAAGGAGTTGTTCATCAGGAAGCTCCTCATGGATCTTCCAATCTTTTGTCAGATGCGACCAATCTTCAAGTCTGGATAGATGGTCTGCTACCTGATTTTTTATCCTTTTTCTGTCCATGATCTCAATATCAAATTCTTGCAGCAAGAGAATCCACCTAATGAGTCTAGGCTTTGTGTCTTTCTTGTTGAACAAGTAATGGATTGCAGCATGATCCGTGTATACAATCACCTTAGATCCAACAAGATAAGACATAAATCTATATAATGTGTATATCAATTCTAGCATCTCTTTATCTGTCATGGTGTGATTCATTTGTGCAGTATCAAGAGTCTTACTAGCATAGTAGATAGAGTGGAAGACCTTGTCCTTTCTTTTCCCCAAAACTGCTTGCACAGCAACATCACTGGTATTACACATCAACTCGAAAGACAATCCCCAATCAGGTGAAATTAAGATAGGGGTTTCTATTAGTCTTTTCCTCACCTCCTCAAATGCTTTCATACAATAATCACAAAATTCAAATTTTACCTCTTTCTCTAGGAGTCTACACAGAGGTCTGGAAATCTTGGAAAAGTCTTTGATAAATCGCCTATAAAAGCCTGCTTGCCCCAAAAAACTCCTCACACCCCTTACCGAGATAGACGGTGGTAGTTTTTCAATTATTTTAACCTTCACATGATCGACTGCAAGACTATTCCTAGACACCTTGTGACCAAGGACAATGTCTTCTTGGACCAAAAAGTGGCACTTCTCCCAATTCAGGATAAATTTTATCTCTTCACATCTCTCCAAGACCTTGTTAAGATATTTTAAGAAAGATTCAAAGGAGTCTCCAAAGACCAAAAAATCCTCCATGAAATCTCCCACCATATCTGAGAAGATATCCATTATACATCATTGAAATATTACTAGCGCATTACAAAGTCTAAAGGGCATGTGTTTGAAAGCATATGTGTCATATGGACCAGTGAAGGTTGTATTCTCCTAATCTTCTAGATCGATAGCTATTTGTTTGTATCCTGAATAGCCATATGAGAAATAGTAGTACTCCTGGCCTGCTAGTCTGTCCAACATCTGATCAATGAAAGGAATAGGGTAATGATCCTTGCGAGTAGTATCATTCAACTTCTTGTAATCCATGTATATGCGCCATTCAATGACTGTACGTGTTGGGATTAGCTCATTTTTTCATTGGTAATCACTATCATCCTTTCTTTCTTAGGGACACATTGTACAGGGCTAACCTACTTGATATCAGATATTGGGTACATAATACGCACATCAAGCCACATCTTTCATGATTGAATTTGATCTTCTCTGTGACTGAGTGGTCGGTCTGTCCCTTCTTTCATGAGAATTTTATGCATGCAAAAAGCTTGGCTAATTCCATGAATATGACATTTTCCAACCTTTAGCTTGCTTGTGCCTTTTTAACACTGCTAATGCCTTCTTAACTTGAACATCAGACAATCCTGCTATAAGAATAACTGGTAAAGCGTCATCCTCCCCTAAGAATGCATACTTGAGGTGGTGTGGAAGTGACTTCAGTTCTAGCTTGGGAGCTTTCTCTATAGATGACTTAGGTTGAGGCCCAAAGGGCCTATTTAGGGGCTCCCACTCACCCTTTCCTTAAATAATCACAGAAAGATCAAGATATAAAACTATCTCTTGAGATGCAGTGTCGCCAAAAAGATCTTGGCCAACAAGTTCTCTCTCCAATGAATCATGTGACAAAATCAAGTGAGACTTAGAATCGGCTTCTACTACAGTAATAATGGACAACTTCTCATATAGAACGAGTAGTTTCATCACCTTGTAAACATTGAAGACCTTTACTCTGCCATGAGCTCTCATAGTTAGCTACCCGGTGGCCACATCAATCCCCCAAAATAATTGGAACTTCCAGATCTAGCTCAAAATCTAGAGTGAAAAAGTCCACCAGAAAAAAAAAGAGCCAACCTACACTAGAACACCTTCAATAATGCCTTCTGGTCTTGCCAAAGATCTATATGCTAGCTGGAGGACAATCATGGTAGAATGATGGCTTCCCAAGCCCATCTTCTTAAATATAAAAGATGGAATCAAATTAATACATGCCCCAGGGTCACGCAAAGCCCGTGCGATGACTGTCTGTCCAATAGTAGTCTTAATAGTGAAGCTACTTAGATCTTTCAGTTTAGTTGGTAGCCTGGTCTAAATTCTTGAAAATGCACACCTTAGTAAGTGCAACTGTAGAATATTCTGTCAACCGATCTTTGTTCTCCACAATGTCCTTGATGTACTTAGAATACTTAGGAACCCCTTGTAAGACATCAATAAGCGGAAGATTTATGTTCACCTATTTCAGTAGCTCAAGGAATTTGTTGAACTCTGCCTCCTCCTTTTGCTTCTTCAATTTTTGCGGGAATGGAGGTGAAGGTATCACAATGGGTTTTGCCTCCTAAGCCTTTATCTCTCTATCTGGTGCTTCTTTTTTATCTTCAACCCCAACTTTCTTGGGCATTACTTTTTTGGTGCAAGCTCCTCAAACTCTCTTCTACTATGAGTAGTGAATGCATTCACTTGCTTAGGGTTTAGGTCTATATCACTTGGAAGACCTTGTTAAGGTCTTGTGTTTTGTGCTTTAGCTATTTGAACCATCTTCTTGTCAAGATTCCGGATTGCAAGTTGTTGATTTCTCATCTCAGCAGCTTGATTTGCCTGGCTCTCCATGATCTTTTCAACATCTCTTTTATATTGCTCATCGGGGCAGTGGTTTTATTATTCTACGCATACTACTGATTATTCCCTTGATTTCTATACTGATTCTGCACTTGATTGTTTCCATAAGCCAAGTTGGAGTGATTTCTCATGTTAAGATTATAAGCCTTGATAAAATTTGGATTTCCACTTCCCTTTATATACCCCACAAAGTTCACTGAATCAGGATTAGCCCCACAGTCTTTTGACAAATTATAACCCCCCACAAATTTCACACCATTGTTTTTCCAGTTGTACCGCATTCACCTGTGCTTGAGCTCCACCAAAGCCAACTTCTTCAACACTGTGGCCATAATATTAATCTCATTAGACATAGACTCCTTTTTATCAAATAAAGTTGTATAGTTGTCTACCTTTAACAATCCGGCAACCTTCTTAGTTTCAGTTCTGCTAGTGTATGCATTCCACTCCGGGTTACTCTGTTCCATCCACTGTTAGAGGGTATACATATAATCAAATGTCTTCTCAAGTGCTTGACTATCTGCCGCACAATTTAGCAAAATCATTGAGTGCACATCAAGACTCTCAATAAATGTATGAACTAACACCTCATTAGTCTGTTGATGATACGGGCAATCTCTGATGAGGGACTTGAACCTTTCCAAAGCTTGGTACAAGTTATCACCATCTTTCTGTCTAAACCCTAATATTTTACTTCTCAACTTCGCAGTCTTACTGGATGGAAAAAAACATATTAAAAACATCCTAGCAAGATCATTCCACAAAGTGATAGAGTTTGGCAGCTCAACTTTTAACCACCTCTTCGCTACCCCAAGGAGAGAAAATGGGAACATTGTGAGTCTCAAATAATTCACTGAGACCCCTATAGGTATGTAGGCGTTACTAATCTCCAAAAAAATTTGGATATGCTGTTGCGGATCCTCATGTGCAAGGCCTATAAACTGTCCGCTGGAGTACAATAGTTACACCATGTTCTATTTTAGCTCGCAACAACCTCTCGCTTCTGGTTTGCAAATGCTAGATGTGACATTAGCACTTGTGGGATTGCCACCTCTTGCACTGCCCTTGGTGCTGCCATTTCTACCAGGACAACTTCGAGTTGTTCACCCTGTTAGATCCAATAAAGAGCCGCCTACTGAACCTACTAAATTGGATAGAAGGCTTCTTTCCTCTTTCTTTGATGAAATATTCATTCAGATTTAGGGTGCGATTCCAATAGCTCTCTATTTCTTGTGATGTGCCATAGATTTACAGTACTTTTGACACTTAAAACTTAGAATTATTGTACGTTCTTTAGTACTTTTTAGTATATATGATGTGTTTTTTGTATTTTTGCAGGAAAATAGAATTCGAAAGCCAAGCCAAGGAAAAAAGACTCAAAAAGTGATAAATTGAGGTCCATGACTGGCCTTCACGAGCTGTGGAACCTTCCACGGCCATGGACCATGTCCTTGGACCTGATCCTAAGAAAATAAAGGCATACTAATTTTGATGACAAGCTTCCACAAGTCGTGGACCTATCCGTGGACTTGTTCCAGAGAAGCTTCAAAGAGCCTGATTCCCACGAAAGGATTCCACGAGCTGTGGAACCTTCCACGAGCCATAGAATAGGTTTGTGGACTTGTTCCTGAAGATGTACAAAAATTTAGATGTTCATAAGTGGCATCCACAAACCGTGGAAAAATTCACAGGTCGTCAACCATGTCTGTAGAAAGCTGCCGACTTTGTTTTCCTAGTTGTTATAGGATAGGTTTTGTAATATCTATAAATACTTTTCATAGGTTTTATTTTATGGTTTACGCATTATTACTGACTTTTAAGTCTTAGAAACATCAAATATTGTTATGTTCTTAGTTTTTGAGAGATTATTTCATCCATTCATTCTTGATTATTGAATCTTCTTTGATAATTCAAGATTCTGGGTTTCTCTTATTCATCTTGTAAGTGTATGATCAGGAATTCATCATCTATTTCTGATTGTTCTCTTACTAATATGAGTAGCTAAATCCACAACTAGGGTTGTGGGAACCATGATGAATTAACAACATAGGAAAAGTACTTAGTGATTCTTAAATGGTGTTTTATGCATTTATTGTTCTTTCCTTCGTATTGATTTCTTTTTAATTATGGCCAACATTAGAACTCTCCTTATTCTTACTTGCTAAACCAAAGAGGTAACGAATGGGAAAAGGGATTAACAACAGAGATTTAAGGCTATCAACCCTCATCTAATAGCTTGACCTTGTCTGCGAATAGCTAATCTGGGATCAAGGGTAAGGGTTAGTAAAGTAAACACCCGTAGATGGACGAAGTTGCGTAGTGATATTCATCTATCTAGGGGACCAACCATTTAGGTGAACTTACTTACCGATCTTACATGCTAAGCACCAGAATAGATCGCTAGTATGACGCCATACTGCATTATAAAATCATGGGGAACAAATCCTAGCCAAGTCTTTCATTGATTAACAACAACATAAATCGATACTCTATTACTTGGTACTTATAGTTTTCAAATATTATATTTTTACAAAAAAATTCCCCTTTCAAAAATAAATGACTAAGACCACAAATAACCATATTGACCTAGGTCCTAACCATATTCCTCGTGGGATCGATCCTAACCTTGGTTGTATTCTATATTTGAACAACTACCACTTAATACATCATTTCAGAGGTGTAATTTGGGCATATCAAGTTTTGGCGTCATTGGCCATTGCCAAGGAATATGATTTAGGATAAGATTAATTGTGTTTATTTGACTTATATTCCTTATTTATTGATTTACTTTTACTCTTTTCTTGTTTTGTTCTTAGGGTACACACTTGTGTATGCCCAATACTGGGAGTCAAGGCAATCCCCTTGATTCCAATCAATCATGAACTTGAAAGGACGTTGAGAAAAATGGATAAGCACAGAATTCAGGAGACACTAGAAGAAGCCACAGTCAGGATGCTGGTTGAGGAAAAAGCAAGGGATCAACAACGTTAGGAAGATCCGCTAGCTGAAAATCAATGCCAAACTGCAGCTAATGACCAAGCTAGATGAGATGAGGCTTCCCAATAGAATACTATGAATGAACATGCTAGACAAAGAAGGGATAGGGCCATGAGCAGCAATGCTACTCATATGCCCCTCAGTATGATGATGCCGACCTAGATGATGTAGGTGCAACAGGTGCCATAGTGCCTCCCTAATTACCCGCTGGGGAAAACTTCGACATTACCAGCATAATGATTCAGTTGTTGAACATAAAAGTAGTATTCGCAACAAATGCGATTGATGATACAAATTTGCACTTAATAAACTTTGTGGGGATTTGTAAGGCTTATAAACTACCCTGTGTGACTCAATATGCTATCAGTCTGCAGTTGTTTCCATTCTCGTTGACAGGCAAGGTAACTCTTTGGTTGGCAGAATTGCCAAATGACTCAATCACTACCTGGAGGGAGTTGAAGAGGGCTTTCTTAGAAAGTTTTTTTCATCATCTAGAATGTTGCAGCTGAAATATGAAATGTATAACTTCAGGCAGCTGAGTACAAAAACATTGTATGAGACATGGTCAAGATTCAACAAGAAGCTAAAGCAAGTACCCAATCAGAGGATACCTACTAATACTTTGTTGGAGATCTTCTATAGGTCTTTAAATACCAATACCAAGGTGGTAGTTGAAACTGTCACTGGAGGAGAATTCATGGATCACACCTATGCAGAGGCAGTTGAGATGCTTGATAAAGTCACCAAGACGAACAAGGCATGGAACACACGAGAATCTGAAGTTCCTGTTGGCACTTATGCTACAGGTATGTTTGCGGAGTAGAGTAAGAAAGAAGAGGAGCGAAATGGGGAGATAGCTTAAATGAGAACTGAAATAATCCCCATTAGAAAGAATTGCATGAGGGCTGGGGCTGACAAGGTAAATGTACTTGGTTCACAAGGTAAAACACCAAGACATGACAGCTTTGATTCTGATGAAGAGGAAAACTACTTAAATGATTAGGTGGTGGGTTTACGGGCCAATGCCCAAGGGTCTAATCAAGACACTTGGCACCAAGGTAAAGAGAATCAAGGTTGGAACTATAACAAGAACAACAACTACAACTGGTCAGGGTATAGAGATAGTAGAGGAAGAGATAGAGATAAGATTGGAAAAAGAGAGATAGGTATAAAATGATATAAGTGGTTTGTACATCCTACCAGGTGGCCTCAAAATAGAGTTGAGCACTTCTAAGATGGAAGACATGTTAGCCGAAGTGTTGAAAAGGGTAGAAGCTAGTGATGATAGCCTTAAGGATATTTGAGTAGATATTTCTGGGATAAACCAAAAGGTTGAGTCGCATGCTACTGCCATTAAGAAAATTGAGCAGCAACTTAGCCAAATATATGCAGCTCTGGACCAACAACAGAGAGGTACATTTCCAAGTAACACAGTCCAGAATCTAAAAAATGATGGTCAATGCATGGCTAAGACTACTAGAAGTGGCAAGATTAGAGCTGACCCTCCTATGCCAATAGTTGTTGATGATACAGCCGAGACCGAGATGGTTGATATTGAAAAAGTGATTGAATTTGAAGAGCAGATCATTGATAAGAATCCAACTGAAAAGCTGTCTCCAGTTCCTAAGAAATAAGTTGTGGCTATGAAAGGGAAGGAGAAGGAGGTCCCATAGATTCTGACTCCTATTCCATGATCTCTTTCACCCTATGCATAGAGATTGTAGAAGAAAGCAGAAGAAGGGAAGTTTCAAAAGTTGATTTCAATATTAAAGTAATTCTCTGTGAACATCCTTTTAATTGAGGCACTTGAGTAGATCCCTGGCTACACCAAGTTTATGAAGTATCTTGTCACTAAAAAGAGGACCGTAAGTTTCTAGCTTGTTGATAATTTACACCACTGTGGTGTAATAGCTCCTACGGTCTCTTGTGTAGAAAAGAATATCATGGAGCATTCACTATTCCATGCACCATAGGAAACTTTAATTTTTCAAACGCTTTATGTGATTTGGATGCTAGTATTTACCTCATGTCGCTAGCAGTGTCTTGATAGTTCGCTTGGGAGCCCCCAAACCTATGTCAATGCGTCTTCTTATGGTAGATCGCATGGTGAAGAGGCTTGTGGGTATTCTTTATGATGTTCTTGTAAAGGTTGAGTCATTCATATTTCTGGCAGATTTTGTTAATCTAGACTGTGAGGTAGATTTTTACGGTCTCTATTATCTTGGGACGATCATTCCTTGCCATCGGACAAGCTTTAGTTGACATGAAAATCAGGAAAATAAAGTTTTAGTTGAATAATGAAGAAGTGATTTTCAATGTTTGCCAGTCAATAAAGAAACCTGATGGCATGTGTGTAGTCTCGGTAATTAAAGTTGTTGATAAAGAGCTGCCACTATTATCTATTGAGGAGAGATTTGGTGTTGAAGCACTAGCGGTTGTGATTATGAATATTGATGGAGGTTATATAGAGGAGTATGATGAGATGGCTAATGCAC
This sequence comes from Jaltomata sinuosa, assembly GCA_003996215.1. Taxonomy (NCBI): domain Eukaryota; kingdom Viridiplantae; phylum Streptophyta; class Magnoliopsida; order Solanales; family Solanaceae; genus Jaltomata; species Jaltomata sinuosa. The sequence goes on from QJPP01000571.1 coordinate 307,150, forward strand.
TCACTGGTATGGAATCCTACACTTATTCTCTAAAAAAGTTAGATTTGGACTTGAAGAATCACGCAATTCTGACGGCCAAGCCTTCTATTGAGGAGCCTCCAGTCTTAGAGCACAAGGCTCTTCCATCTGTCACGACCCAACCAATCATGAGTGGCACCCACCCAACCCCCGGATGAGCGAACCAATAGAGTTCCACCCTTTCCTAGACTAACAGCCTAAAACCAGCAAGCATCAAAGTAAACTAGCAATGAAAATAAGATCAACTACTCAAAAACTTATATTTAATTACCTGCGGAAAATCCCACCTAGGAACTGAAAGTCATCGTACCAAACATCAATACCAAATCTAGAGTACGGGGATGCAACCCCAGACAAAATAAGAAATAGTTTTTAAGTCCGAACAAATAAACTAAGACTCTAATGATAATCCAAGGTAGCTCGAATCGACACTCACCCTTGAAGATCAGAAACGTCGATGCTAAATCAGATGTCTCGTCTCAGCCGCTGGAAGATTTCCTATACTCACCAAAAGAAAGACAAGTGCAGTATCAATACACCATCACTGTGTACTGGCAGGATCATCAGCCAGTATTCAAGAAAAAGTATATAAATAGTACGCAAAATCCAGTAACAAGTATGGCAACATGCAACAAATATCACAGGCATCTCTAGACTACAGGTCTCTACCTAGCTTATTACCGCATGAATCCATCTCTTACAGTTCTATTCCAACAAAAAGAAACCATAACCACACCTTACCATCTAGGACGAACCCACCCTGGAATCCCCTCTAGACAATACCATAAGTAATTGTTCAACCCGGCCTAAACCAAGACCAACTCAACAGTCATACAACAGTTCCCGACCACTCAAGGACCACCAATCAATAGCACTTTTCAATAACAACCCAGTACACTCACGGAACCAATATTAAGTATCACAATAAGTAAAACAACCCGATCCACACACGGACCAATAACAATCAATGTAATACAAAAATCACCATGCTATATGCAATAAAGTAAACCCGTACGAGGCATGGTACCCGTGCCAACCGATTGTTATACCCGTACCAGACGTGGTACCCGTGCTAACCATGTGTTATACCAGTACCAGGCATGGTACCCGAGCCAACCGAATATCAACAACCACATTCAATATGTGAACACACACAACTTGTAAAGCCAACAAGTAAACACCATTCAAACATAGACTGTAAACCAAACTTAGATATTCCACATAATTCCCCTAAGCAATGTAATGCACACAATTACTTAGACAACGAGTACAATGAATATACACATTCGCAGAAATACGAAAGCCATCACCTACCTCGAAATGATCCAAGCTCTATTCAACCCAAGCTTTCCCGTGTTCCGGATTCCTCGCGCGTTCTGGGTCTAAAAATAACACATAATACATACAATTAACATACAGGCCTGTACATTACCCGGATTATACCAAATCCCCAAACCCCACGCCACCCATAATCATTCCACACCTTTTCCCCGGGCTTTCCACTGTTAATTCTCCTAGTCTTATCATTTTTTACGAATAAAACAGGAATTTAAACAACCTATGATCATTTTAATGTACTTAAATCAACACCCAAGAACATACATGTTTGGGAACCCCCTTCTTCCCCAAATTCCATCATCCCTAGGTCATTCCAACCTTTCCCCAATTTCCCTCCTAGCAATTCTACCGCATAGGAAATGTATTACAAAGTGTGGGGAACGAAAACCTTACCTTAGGAATGATTTTTGGCGGAGGAATGAAGAAAATTGCCTGAAATTCGCCCAACCCTTCTCCAAAACAAACTTGTGAAAATTGAATGTTTTGAGAGCTGTTTCTGCATTAAAAACCCGTCATCTCGCTATAGCAGTCCCCGCTCCGCTATAGCAGTCCCGCTATAGCGTTCATCTACCGCTATAGCAGTCTTAAGTGAGTTGACTGCCCCTTGACCACTGCTATAGCGGTAATTTCCACCGCTATAGAAGTGACCGCTATCGCGCCTGACAGCGCTCATCATGGACAAAATGTCCTGAAATCTGCCAGTTTTGGCCATTTCACAACACACTTGGTTTTCCTGACGCCTGAAATAACCCCTTCATGTCAAACGCGATTCCAGGAGTTCTACTAACCTAAAAGCAATTCTGAAAAGTCCCTCGGACTCCTTTATGTCTTGTCTATGCGGAAAACTAGCTTAATCCAAGACACCTAAATCCATTTTTATCCGAATTTCCCAAGACTCTATCTCGCTCCAAAATTGGTCGAGGCTAGCCTAGCCCAGAATTTCAAACTCCCAATCCCAGAGTTTTCTAACTCTAACACTTGGCACGGTTGGACTGCCCGTAATGATGGACCCGGTCGTTACAACAGATACCAATTTACCCATCGTTCATCCCTGAATGATCAAACTCGAAATTACGGAAATAAAAGAATAGAAGTGTAGTACCTGAATCCTCAAACAGTTGAGAGTACTTGTCCCGCATGTCCTTCTCGGTTTCCTAAGTGACTTCCTCAACTTGTTGATGCTTCCAATGAACCTTCACCATGTCAATCACCTTTGTCCTCAACCTCCGGACATCCTGAGCAAGAATGAAAGCTGGTTCCTCCTCATAACGAAGATCTTTATAAAAAAGTACTTCATCCCACTTGCTGATGTAGTCCCCATCCCCATGGTATCGCTTGAGCTAGGATATATGAAATACCGGATGGACCCCCGACAAACTTGGTGGCAGTGCTAATTGTAAGCCACTAGCCCCACAATCTCGAGGACCTCAAACAGATCGATAAACCGAGGGCTAAGCTTACCCTTCTTACCAAACCGCATAACCCCTTTCATTGGTGATACTTTCAACAACACTTGTTCACTAACCTGAAAATCCATGTCTTTGATCTTGCGGTGTGCATACTCCTTCTCCTGCTTTGAGCAACCAGCAACTTTTTCTGTATGCCCCTTACCTTTTCCTGCGCTTCCTTCACTAAGTCTACGCCTAGAGGCTTCACATCACCTTCCTCAAACCACCCAACCGGTGATCTGCAGTTTCTCCCATACAGGTCCTCGAACGATGCCATATTGATACTGGAGTGGTAGTTATTATTGTACGAGAATTCGCACAACGGTAGAAACTGGTCCCAATGACCAGCGAAGTTCATTACACATGCTCAATCCATATCCTCCAATACCTGATCGTCCTCTCCGACTGATCATTAGTCTGAGGATGGAAGGTTGTGCTAAATGTTAGTTGTGTACCCAACTTTTTATGTAACTTGCCCCATAACTTAAAAGTAAACTGCGCACCCCTGTCTGAAATGATGGACAGTGGAACCCCATGCAGTCTCATAATCTTCTTCACGTAGATCTTTTCCAATTGCTGTGAATTGTAATCTACCTTGACCAAAATGAAATGAGCGGACTTAGTCAGCCTGTCAACAATGACCCAAATTGATTCATACTTCCCCAAGTCTTGGGAAGACCCACCACGAAATCCATGGCTATCCTCTCCCACTTCCACTAGAATTTGCATCCTCTGAAGTAGTCATGCAGGTCTCTAATGTTCATATTTTACTTGCTGGCAATTCTGACACTTGGACACAAAATCAACTATGTCCTTTTTCATTTCGGGCCACCATTAACGCTGCCTCAAGTTCATGTACATTTTAGTTACACCCAGATGGATCGGGTACCGCGAACCATGAGCTTCTGTCAGAATTTTTGGAATCATATCATCAACCCGAGGAACACAAATCCTCTCCCTGAAATGCAATACACCACCAGAGTCTATCATGACATCTCTAGACTCCCCGGATATTACTTTGCCTCACAATTTACCCAGTTTCAGATCCTGAAACTGTTTTGCCTTTATTTCCTCTATGAAGGTGGCCTTGACCTCAAAGCTGGCCAACAACCCACCTATATCTGAAAAACCCAAGTGCGTGAACTTGGCCTCCAAAGCCCGAATTTCCTTAGCCAATGGTCGTTTGGACGCCCCCAAATAAGCCAAGCTACCCATGCTAATAGTTTTTCGGCTCAATGTGTCTGCCACCACATTAGCCTTACCTGGATGGTACTGAATCATCACATCATAATCCTTCAATAACTCCATCCATCTCCTTTGCCTCAAATTCAAATCCTTCTGAGTGAAAACATGCTGCAGACTGCGATGATCTGTGAATACTTCACACTTGACACCATAAAGGTAGTGTCTTCAGATTTTCAAAGCAAAAACCACCGCTGCCAACTCTAAATCGTGAGTCTGGTAATTCCTCTCATCCACCTTCAACTGCCTGGATGCATAGGCTATCACATTTCTATCCTGCATCAACACAGCACCCAAACCAGAATGTGAAGCATCACAGTAAACAACAAAGTCTTTACCTTCAACCTGCAAGGACAAAATAGGGGTTGTGGTCAAAAGTGTCTTAAGCTTTTGGAAGCTCTCCTCGCACTTGTCGGACCACACAAATGGTACCTCCTTCTGCGTCAACCTGGTCAGGTGAGTAGCAATAGAAGCAAAGTTCTTCATAAACCACCGGTAGTACCCCGCGAGCCCAACAAAACTTCTCACCTCTGTCACAGAGCTAGGCCAGACCCAACTCTTAATTGTCTCAATTTTCTGGGGATCCACCATCACCCCCTTTTCCTACACCACATGCCCCCAAAATGCTATAGAAGTCAACCAAAACTCACACTTAGTGAATTTTGCATAAAGCTTTTGGTGCCTCAAGATGTCCAGCACAATGCGAAGATGATTAGCATGATCCTCCCTAGTCTTAGAGTAGATCAAAATATCGCCAATGAACACGATAACAAAAGAATCCAAGTAGGACTTAAACACCCCATTCATCAAACTCATGAATGTTGCCGGCATATTGGTCAAACCAAATGACATTACTAGAAACTTGTAATGTTCATACCGAGTCTGAAAAGCAGTTTTAGGAATATCCTCAGGCCTAATTTTCAACTGATAGTACCCCGATCTCAAGTCATTTTCGAAAACACCTATGCACCCTGAAGCTGGTCAAACAAATCATCTATCCGAGGTAAAGGATACTTATTCCGTATGGTCACCTTGTTCAACTGTTTGTAGTCTATGCACATCCGCATACTACCATCCTTCTTTTTCACAAACAAAATTGGAGCCCCCCAAGGTGAAGCACTGGGACGTATAAATCCCTTATCTAGGAGTTCCTGCAGCTGAGTCTTAAGTTCCCTTAACTCTGCCGAAGCCATTCGATATGGAGGAATAGAGATAGGATGAGTGTCTGGCTCCAAATCGATACAAAAATCTATGTCTCTGTCCGGAGGCATACCAGGCAAATCCGCTGGAAACACTTCTACAAATTTGGAAACCACTGAAACTAACTCAATATTAGGAGACTCCACACTATCATCCTGGAGATGAGCCAAGAAGGCTAGACACCCCCTCCCCACTATCTTCCTAGCCCAGACAAACGATATTATCTTAACTGGCTTGGGCCTGTACACACCCTCCCACTCTAGCCTATCCTTACCTAGAATTTCTAGAGTCACAGTTTTGGTGTCACAGTTTAACACAGCATGATACAGAGACAGCCAGGTCATACCCAAGATAATATCAAAATAAGCCATATCTAGAATTACTAAATCTACCTAAGTACGTAACCCCATAAATACCACAGAACAGTCATGATACATATGAGTTACAATCATCGACTCTCCAACCGAGGTAGATACATGGATAAGGAAATCAAGGATATCGCAATTCAAATCCAGACCCAATGCAAAACTAACAGACACATAAGAATATGTAAATCCTGGGTTAAATAATACTGAGGCCATTTTACACATACAAGAATAGTACCTGTGATCACTGCATCTGAGGCTTCCACCTCAGTTCTTCCTGGAAAAGCATAGCAATGTGCTCGATCATCAATTCGGGCAACTTCCCGGGCCGGCTGCGCCGCACCCCTGCCTGCTCTGCCATTCCATCGGCCTCCCCGGACTCCCTGGAAATTACCTCGCCCAGCCTGTGGACGACCCCTGGCATTACCACTTCTGCCTGCCGGAACCACTGCTCTAGTATGCTGCTGACCCTGATTACCTGTCTGCCTATATGGACACTCCTTCTTAAAGTGGCCCAACTCATCACAATGGAAGCAACCACGATCCAAAGTAGGCCTGCTAGCTGATGTATATGATGCTCCCTGGCCTCTAGGAGCTAAAGACTGAGCTCCCTGATGACCACCTGTAGTAGCTGGCAGAGCTGACTGAATAGGACGGGCCGAGTAAGCCTGCTGATGCTGGCTCCTGGAGTACGAACCACCAAAATTTCCCTCATTCCGGGGCTTCTTGGCTAAAGCCTTAGCCTGCCCCTCTTCCCTAACTCCCTCTATCTTTTTCACATAATCCACCACATCATTAAAACCCTTTCCTGAAGAAGTCATATGCACCGACAGTACCTGCAGTTCACTATTCAGACCCTTAATGAATAAGCAAACCCGTTCCTCCTCGGAACCCAACATCTATGTAGCAAAATGAGACAACGTATGAAACTTAGCCTCATAAGCTGAGACCGACATGCCACCCTGCTCCAAGTTCAGAAACTCATCCTTCTTCATATCCCTCAAAGTACGGGGAACGTACTTCTCTAGAAACAATGCATGGAACTGCTCCCAAGTCAGTGGAGGTAGGATAGATGATCAACACTCAACATGAGACCTCCACCACTGCTTGGCATCACCCTGCAGCTGAAAAGTGACAAACTCAACCCCATGCTGACGTACAACACCCAACTTGTGAAACCTCTCATGGCAATCCAGGATGAACTCATAGGCATCCTCCTTGTCTGTACCCTGAAACATCGGAGGTTTCAACTTAAGGAACTTAGTCAGCATCTCATGCTCATTACTTGTCATCACTAGGCCAAGCATTGGCCTGAGGAGATCATTTGTGCCCGAAGTTGCATCCATCCTTGGCGTTGTAGTAACTGTTGGTTGAGTATCCAAGGCCTGATTTGCATAAGCTGCGGGTATGGCTCCAGCACCAACCAACCCACTCAGAATATTCCATGCCTGCTTAAAAGCTTCTGGTGTCAAAGTAGGAAGGCCTGCACCCCCAACTGATGTAGCCTCCTCTTGAGCTCCTTCATCTTCCACAACCATTTCCACCTCTTCTGCCATAGGATCCTGAGGTGGGGGAGGGATTACCTCATGTGCAATAGTAGCAGCTTGAGCAGCACCCGTGGCGGGTGCGGCTCCAGCTCATCCTCTCCCCCTTCCCCGACCTCTGCCACAAAATATCGGGCCCGCTGCTGGGACCACTGGACTTGCTCCATTATTCCTTGTAGTAACCATCTGCGGACAGAAGAGTGAATGAAGTTAGGTACCAATTCGTATCACCAAATACCAATTGGAATCGAGTTATAGCACGAAGGAAAAGAAGAAGAGATAGTTTTTCCTAAAGCCTTGTAGCCTCTCGAAGAAAAGTACGGACGTCGCAAGACTCTACTAAACCTGTTTGGTACAACGAGATCAATAAACCTAGGCTCTGATACCATCTTTGTCACGACCCAACCCGTTGTGAGTGGCACCCACCCAACCCCCGGATGAGCGAACCAATAGAGTTTCACCCTTGCCTAGACTAACAGCCTAAAACCAGCAAGCATCAAAGTAAACTAGCAATGAAAATAAGATCAACAACTCAAAAACTTATCATAATTAATTATCTATGGAAAATCCCACCTAGGAACTGAAAGTCATCGTACCAAACATCAATAACAAATCTAGAGTACGGGGATGCAACCCCAGACAAAATAAGAAATAGTTTTTAAGTCCAAACAAATGGACTAAAACTCTAATGATAATCCCAAGGTAGCTCGAATCGAGAGCTGACCCTTGAAGATCGAAAACATCGGTGCTAAATCTGAGGTCTCGTCTCAGCCGCTGGAAGATTTCCTGTACTCACCAAAAGAAAGAAAAGTGCAGCATCAGTACACCACTGTGTACTGGTAGGATCATCAGCTAGTATTCAAGAAAATAGTATATAAATAGTACGCAAAATCCAGTAACAAGTATGGCAACATGCAACAAATATCACAGGCATCTCTAGACTACAGGTCTCTACCTAGTTTATTACTGCATGAATCCATCTCTTACAGTTCTATTCCACCAACAAGAAACCATAACCACACCTTACCGTCTAGGCCGGACCCACCCTGGAATCCCCTCTAGACAATACCATAAGTAATTGTTCAACCTGGCCTAAACCAAGACTAACTCAACAGTCATACAACAGCTCCTGGCCACTCAAGGACCACTAATCAATAACAACTCAGTCCACTCACGGAACCAATATTAAGTATCACATTAAGTAAAACAACCCGGTCCACACACAGACCAATAACAATCAATGTAATACAAAAATCACCATGCTATATGCAATAAAGTAAACCCATACCAGGCGTGGTACCCGTGCCAACCGAATGTTATACCCGTACCAAACGTGGTACCCGTGCCAACCACGTGTTATACCCATACCAGGTATGGTATCCGAGCCAACCGAATGTCAACAACCACAGTCAATATATGAATACACACAACTTGTAAAGCCAACAAGTAAACACCATTCAAACATAGACTGTAAACAAAACTTAGACATTCCACACAATTCAAATAGGTAATGTAATGCACACAATTACTTAGACAACGACTACAATGAATATACACATTCGCAGAAATATGAAAGCCATCACCTACCTCGAAATGATCCAAGCTCTATTCAACCCGAGCTTTCTCGTGTTCCAGATTCCTCTCGCGTTCTGGGTCTAAAAATAACACATAATACATACAATTAACATACAGGCCTGTACATTACCCGGATTATACCAAATCCCTAAACCCCTGGCCATCCATGATCATTCCACCCCTTTTTCCCGGGCTTTCCACCGTTAATTCTCCTAGTCTTATCATTTTTTACAGACAAAATAGGAATTTAAACAACCTATAATCAATTTAATGTACTTAAATCAACACCCAAGAACATACATGTTTGGGAACCCCCTTCTTCCCGGAATTCCATCATCCCTAGGTCATTCCAACCTTTCCCCAATTTCCCTCCTAGCAATTCTACCGCATAGGAAATGTATTACAAAGTGTGGGGAATGAAAACTTTACCTTAGGAATGATTTTTGGCGGAGGAATGAAGAAAATCTCCTGAAATTCGCCCAGCCCTTCTCCAAAACAAACTTGTGAAAACTGAATGTTTTGAGACCTGTTTCTGCATTAAAAACCATCGACCTGCTATAGTGGTCTCCGCTCTGCTATAGCGGTCATCTATCGCTATAGTGGTCTTAAGTGAGTTGACCGCCCCTTGATTGCCGTTATAGCGGTAATTTCCACCACTATAGCGGTGACCGCTATCGCACCTGACAGCGCTCGTCACAGACAGAATATCTGGAAATCTGCCAGTTTTGGCCATTTCACAACACACTTGGTTTTCCCGACGCCTGAAACAACCCCTTCACATCAAATATGATTCCAGGAGTTTTACTAACCCAAAAGCGATTCTGAAAAGTCCCACAGACTCCTTTATGTGTTGGCTACGCGAAAAACTAGCTTAATCCAAGACAACTAAATCCATTGTTTCTCAGATTTTCCTAGACTCTACCTCGCTCTAAAACTAGCCGAGGCTAGCCTAGCCCAGAATTTCAAACTCTCAAACCTGGAGTTTTCTAACTCTAACACTTGGCACAGTTGGACTGCCCATAACAACGGACCCGGTCGTTACACCATCCCACCTTTGATATGTATTCTTGTGAGCCAACAATACCTTGCCGGTTATTATTGCTGCAGATTTGGTCGAATGTTAAGTGGAATCTCTAGTATTTGTGTTGAAGAAGTTCAAGAGGGACTTCGATCGGTCCATTTCCAATATGATTAGTATTCCACTAGGTATATGCACTCATAAAATCCAGCTTGAGCCCAATTATATTCCTGTCATTGAGTATCAACGCAGGGTGAGTCCGCCTATGTAAGAAGTCATCAAAAAGAAAACATCAAGTGGTTGGATGCAGGTGTGATTTATCCTATTATAGACATGAAATGGGTAAGTCCAGTCCAATTTTTGCCAAAGAAGAGTGGAATCACTATGGTTCCTAATACAAAGAATGAGCTTATTCCGATGAGACCATTCATAGGCTGGCGAGTGTGCATGGACTATAGAAAGTTGAATGCGTGGACTGAAAAAAATCACTTTGCGATGCCATTCATAGATCAGGTGTTAGATCGTCTTGCTGGTAGAGAATGGTATTATTTCCTTGATGGTTATTCAGAATACAATCATATCTCAATTACTCCTAACGACTAATAGAAAACCACTTTTACTTGTCCATATGGGACATTTTCCTTCAACAGGATGTCCTTCGGGTTGTGTAATGCACTGACGACCTTTCAGCATTGTATGATGTCTATCTTCTCAGACATGGTAGAGGACACTATCGAGGTATTCATGGATGATGTTTCAGTGGTGGGTGACTCCTTTGAGGATTGCTTGGCCCATTTGAGTAGCATAGAGGTGTGAAGAATGTAATTTGGTGCTTAATTGGAAAAATGTCATTTTATGGTAAAGAAAGGTATAGTGCTTGGCCACATGATCTCTAAAAAGGGATCGAGGTTGATAAAGCGAAGATTGAGGTGATTAAAAAATTACCACCAGTTTCTGTGAAAGGTATTCAAAGCTTTTTGATGCATGCTGGATTTTATCATAGATTCATCAAGGATTTCTCTAAGATTGCACACCCTTTGTGCAAATTAGTGAAGAAGGAGGTGAAGTTCCTGTTTGATGATGCATGTCTAAAGGCATTTGAATGCCTTAAGGAAAAGTTGATATCGACTCCTATTATTGTTTCACCCGGCTAGTCCATACCCTTTTAAGTTATGTGTGACACTAGTGGAGTGGCGCTAGAGGCAGTCCTAGGTCAAAGACGCGAAAAGATTATCCATCCTATATACTACGCTAGCAAGGCACTCAATGCAGCCCAGAAAAATTATATTGTGATAGAACAAGAGATGCTTGTTGTGGTTTTTGATTTTGAGAAGTTCAGATCCTACTTGCTTGGCACTAAGGTGATTGTGCACTTGTTTTGTCGTAAGAAGGAAGGGGTGAAAAACTTGTGAGCTGAACTGTCTGAAAGCCTAGTGACTGTCATAGTTTCCTAGTTTTCTTTTTCTTAAGTGTCATGATAGAATAGTTTCTATTGTGTTTCTTGAGGACGAGCAAACATTCTAAGTTGAGGGTGTTGATGTGCCATGGTTTTACGACACTTTTGACACTTAAAACTTGGAATTATTGTACGTTCTTTAGCACTTTTGGTAGATATGATGTGTTTTTGGTAGTTGTGTAGGAAAACAGTGTTTGGAAGCCAAGCCAAGGAAAAAAGACTCAAAAAATAACCAACAGAGGTCCACGACTGGCTTCCACGAGCCGTGGAACCTTCCATGAGTCATGGACTATGTCCGTGGACTTGATCCTGAGGAAGTGCAAGCAAATTGATTTCCACCACAGGCTTCCACGAGCCCTATAACCTTCCACGAGTCGTGGATCCTGTCTGTGAACTTGTTCCAGAGAAGCTTCAAAGAGCATGATTTCCACGAAGGGATTCCACGAGTCGTGGAACCTTCCACGAGCCATGGAAAAGGTTCGTGGAATTTTTCCTGAAGATGTACAGAAAGTCTGATGTTCACGAGAGGCATCCACGAATCGTGGAATGATTCACGGGCTGTCAACCATGTCTGTAAAAAGCTGTCGACTTTGTTTTCCTAGTTGTTTTAGGATAGGTTTTGCAATATCTATAAATACTTTTCCTAGGTCTTATTTTACAGTTTACGCATTATTAATGACTTTCAAGTCTTAGAAACATCAAATATTATTTTTTCTTGGTTTTTACGAGATTATTTTATCCATTGATTCTTGATTATTGAATCTTCTTTGATAATTCAAGATTTTGAGTTTCTCTTATTCATCTTGTAAGTGTATGATCATGAATTCATCATCTATTTATGATTGTTCTCTTAAGAATTTGAGTAGCTAAATCCACAACTAGGGTTGTAGGAACCATGATGAATTAACAATATAGGCAAAGTACCTAATGATTCTTGAATGGTGTTTTATGCATGTGTTGTTCTTCCCTTTGTATTGATTGCTTTTTAACGGTGGCCAATATTAGAACTCACCTTATTCTTACTTGATGGACCAAAGAGGTAACGAATGGAAAAAGGGATTAACAATGGATATTTGAGGCTATCAACCCTCATCTAATAGCTTGACCTTGTCCGGGAATAGCTAATCTGGGATCAAGGGTAAGGGTTAGTGAAGCAAACACCTATAGACAGACGAAGTTGCGTAGTGATATTCATCTATCTAAGGTACCAACCATTTAGGTGAACTTACTTACCGATCTAACATGCTAAGCACCAGAATGGATCGCTAGTACGGCGCCTTATTGCGTTAGAAAATCATGGGGAACAAAATCCTAGTCATAAACTCTCTCATTGATTAACAACAACATAAATTGATACTCTATTACTTGGTCACTTATAGTTTTCAAATGTTATGCTTTACAAAAAAATTCCCCTTTCGAAAATAAATGACTAAGAGCACAAATAACCACATTGACCTAGGTCCTAACCATATTCCTTGTGGGATCGATCCTAACCTTGGTTGTGTTCTATATTTGAACTACTACCGTTTTATACTTCATTTCAGAGGTGTAATTTGGGCGTATGATCTTATCAGCTTGTTGAAGTTCCAAGATTGTACCTGTAGAATCATAAGCTAAGATCAAGTTGTCAAAACCTAAATACTAATGCCGTAAAAGAAAAACTAGAAATTTGCTAATTTCTAAGTCTCCGATAACGGTACCAAAAAATTATTGTAACTCCCTAGACATGCAAGTTTACATGGTCATCAAGTAGTATAGACTAGTGTAGTCCAGATATTGTACCCAAGAAACTTATGATTTAGCAAAATTCTAAGTTATTCTAGTACCGCAATTTCAAGCAAGTGTATTAGTAACCAAGAGAACTGTTTCAAGTTGTGTAATTAAATGACTAACAAGTAAAGCAATAATAAAAATTAAGGTTGTGATCACAGGTGGAGAGTAATTCCAGGGTTACGACTTTGCTTTTGCAATCATGTAAAGTATTAGATTTCATCGACTAATTCATTTATCTAGTTGTTGATTTATGGAGTTGATGACATGACCATGGTCTTTCGAGCCTCTAGCCATCTATCCAGAATGACCTCACACCTACATCGTTGAGCGAGGATATGACATCTCATTTCAAATGCATTTATATGCCTTCCCATTTTCTAACCAAGTAAGACGTTCTAGGTATATTCTATCCTAGTCGCAAATCAAGTCTTTGTTTTACCATCAACAAGATCTTATTTCCTATGTTCTTTGTTCTATCGTAATGATTCTTCTTTCGAGTTCACAAAGAGAATATAAATTTATCTTTATAGTGGTCAAGCATCAAAATAATAAGCACAAGAACATAGGAACAACTAATATGATAATAAACTAAATCGACTCAATCGTCTACTAAACAATCATGCTTTTAGCCGTAACCCCAGAACAAGGGTGCTTAGCTACTTATGTTCGAAGAAGAATCGCAAGACAGTGTATTGTTCATGCATTATAAATGAATAGAAAAGTAGAAAAATAAGAACCCAAATTAAGACGTCTTCTCTCTAAGCTATGCTCCACCATAAAGTGATCAACCCTTGGAAAACGTCCAAGTATTCTATTTATAAAGGTGGAAATATCCAACTTTCCTTGTTCAACTTGGCTTGAGTTTGCCAGTTTTCCCGCTAATAAATAGAGCGCGGCGGCGCCCTAGCTAACGCGGCAATCTTAAGGAGCGGCGCCCTAGCCAACGCGACAATCTTAAGGAGCGGCGCCCTAGCCAACGCGCCTGGGGCCTGTTTTGCAAGACGTCTGAAGTTTTGTTGCAGAAGCGGCGCCCTTCCCAGCGCGGTATATTTCCTCGCAGCGCCCTTCCATGCGCGTTAGATTGCCTCGGTGTCGCTTTATGCATTGTTTCTACTGCCAACACTCATTTAGCCATCCTACTTCTCCGCTTTAGCTTCCTCCCACATTTTTGGGTTGATTCTTCATGCATTTTATCCTGAAACATGCTTGATCACATATGTTAGCTTAATCACATCAATATGCACATAAACCTTGGACATATACGAATATGTTCTCGAAACTAAAGCCAAAACATGGGTAAAATGCGGCACTTGGGTGTATAAATACGCCCAAGATAAGTTCTCTATCCCACGCGATAGCTATCAGTCAGAAGCAATTGGTTTCAGACATTTGAATTTCCATCCTCTCTACTCCAGTGTGGCAAAGAGTCAAGATATGATATAGTTGTATAAAAGAAAGATGTAAACATATTCAGGCAAACTCTTGTTCCTAATAATACCGAAATGGTAGAAGCAGTTGAATTTTATTCACTGATTCAAAGAGCTAACATTTATTCTGAGAGTCTAATCCCGCCCTGTCGCAATGGACAGAGAGGTTAATTTGAGTTTCTTTATTCTGCTTTTTCGAGTACAGTTATTTAGTTTTGTCAATGTTCCTAGCAAATTACAAATGTTGGTTGCTTCGAAATGCTACGGGTTACATCGAGTATATACTGCAAGAAATTCAAGATTCAAAAGTGTTACTTTTCTACTTATATTGAATTGTACAATATCTTTATGAAGCTTCTTTTATGTCAATGCAACTGAAATTTTTGAGGTCAAGTAATGGACCCAAAATTGTACATTACTTGATGTTTAGTATGATGTTTAGTATGATGTTTAGCTGCACCTAAGGGAAAAAAAGGTGGAAGGTGCTGCATATGGTTAATGAGAGTTTAAAGTTGCAGTAGGTCAAGTAATGTACAAACAAAGATATTCTTTCTGAATCGTTTCGGGGTACTGTTTTGACGACAGAGGGCCCTAAGAAACTTGGAAAGAAAGAAAAAAACCAATACCGGAACTACTTATATAAGAAAGAACAACAATAACAGGAGTTGGTTTAGTGTGGTCGTAACTCAACGTGCATCACTTGAATGCTATCTGTAAACCTTGACATCTCTTCCAAGAAAAAATTGAAAAAGAAACTTATAAGTTGGGTTTGATGGCTATAGATTCAATAAAGTTGGTCATGGCAACTTAGAAATTATTCACACATGGTAACCTTCATTTACTTTACCATATTGATTCAATGTACTTACAAGAAATTCAAACAATTTTGCAACTGAAAGTAACAAAAAACAAAGTATGTGTTTCTAACATGAGAGTTTTTACACTTTTTTTTTTTTTTGCTCTCCGTATTGGCGGGGCTACAAATATGCAAAAAGCATTCTATTCCAAGTATCAGGAACTCCAGGCAAACACCAATGTATACAATCTGCAAAATGCGATGGATCTGCTCTCTGCTTATCAGTTAACAATTTGCCTCCTAATTCACCATAAACCGATGCATGTCCATCAATTCTGTACTCAGATAGTTGTGTGATGTTAAGAACAGTAACAGGAACTTTCATCCTCCCTATTACATCAACTACTGCTTTCATCAAATCTTTGTTTGAACCAACTCCCCAGTGCCCCTTCTTCATCACTGGTCTTGTCTCATTGAAACACCTGATACCATTCATATTCCCCCAATCTTCATTTCTGAATTTGGAAAAATGTTGCTGTGAGTTTTGAGCTCAAACAAGTTGTAACAATGTTTTCTATCAGGATATAACTTAGGGAAAAAGTTCAAATTAACTCCTCGTCTATACGAAATACTAAAGTTTACCCTCCGTTTTATACTTTGGGGAGATTCACATCCTTACTATTAAGAAATCGTCTCGAATTTTGACTTTAATGGAGCTCCAACATGGATGGTAGATTCCGCGTGGTAACATACTTTAGAAAAAGGTCCAAATATATTTCTCTACTTTTATCAATAGATTAAAATTACCCTCCATTATACTTTAGGTAAGGGCAAGTACGAGACGACTAGCTAACGGCAAGGGCATGAATAATGAATTTCCTCGGAGTATAATGTAGGGTAAAACTGAGACATAGTTTTGACCCTTTTCTCTTTATATTATGTGTACTCAGGATGCAGGTAACCTTCGTCATTTTCCGGGCTTGAAAATACTTCAGAAGCGTACCTTTGGTGCGTAGGCGACATGGTGGTAAAGAACACCCGTGTTTTGTTAGTATCAATTGTTGAATCAATCCAATTTGCCCATGTCCTCAATGCTAGCTTGTAAGAAATGGCAGTATCAAATTCTTCATAGCCCTCTTCTCCATTTGCAAACTCTCCCCATCTGCCTTTTTTCCAATAATTTCTTAAGCCATTTAAAAGTAGAAGTTCTTTTGGAAATTTCAAAAACTAATGAATTCAATACTTACAGTGCCTTGGCCTTAAGGCTACTCATCCACCAAACGTAAGTATTGAAAACAAGGATATCTACTCCTAACCACTGTTTGGCACGCTCCGCAATAGAATCCACTTTAATAATTCTTTCTTTTGGATCAGCTTTTATATCAATATCTGTGTTTGACTCCACCAAGAATGGTGCCCAATAGAATTCAACGGTGGCGTTGTATTCCTGAGGAATGTGGAAATGTTTAGCTGCAGATTTTGGAAGTTAACAAAAATCTACAAGTTTGAGCAAATTCTTTGAATAGTCTAAGTTATGTGGACTGACTATCAGGCTGTTCACATAGAACATATATTAATGATATGTTATGCACTGTTTGTGTGAAAATTCTTTATACTGCTCAGTGTGTGTGACCTGTTAACCTCTTTTTGAAAAAGTTGCACGTTTTGAAAATTAACAAAAATCTACAAGCTTGAGTGAATTCTTGGAATAGTTTAAGTTGTGTGCACTGATATCGTGCAGATTTGCTTTACACTATCAAGCTAAATGATCTGCAATAGCATGTAACTCTTTGTAGCAAATCTGATATGGTAGCCTGTGGATATGTACAACAAGTTAAACTCTTCTTGAAAAAACATAGACTTTTCTTTTTGACTTGATGATTGATTACCTTAGCTTTGAAGACAGAATAAACCCGACCTAGTTTCATAGACTTCTGGTCTTCTGGGATCACAGATTGAACCAAACACACAAAAGATTCCCACATATTTCTCTGTATTGAGTCCCCGATAAACATTATCCTCTTTCCTTGAATTTTTCTGAGGGCAATCTTAGGATCAAACCTGAATTTCAATGTTAAGAATTTAGTTTAACATGTTTCTGTATCGATAATTGAGATAACAACTAATGACAGCACTATATATCTGTTTCATTTGCATGAGAATTTCTCTATAGAAACAGAAAATTGAAAATGATATTTCAATTAACTTGCCAACCTTGGCAAGATGCAGTCATCAGGTTGCCATTCCCAGTGAAGATAATCCGAATCATTTCGGCCATTCTTAGTACATGAATATTGTCTGTCAATATATGGACAAGTTCTATCTGTGTAGAATGGCTTAATCGAAGTATTGTACACCCATTTTCCGTTATTGAGGCTGCATTCCTCAGGATCAAACGCGAACCTATCGTCTGTTGGATTGTCTAGTGGACTGCTTTTCAATTCTCTATCACCTGTTAAGCCAAGTAAATGAATTTTCAGCATGACAAACAAAAAATTAGGATGAAAACAATAAAGAAGCTGCAGGTACACCTGTATGATGTCTTTTAAACTTCGCAGCATTTCCTCTACGACAAGTTTTGATCCCAAAAAGAGAACCAGAAGAAAAAGTAGTGATCCTTTCAGTGTACAATAGAACAATGAATGCTAATGCACAGAATATTCCTGTGATTACAGGCAAAGATAGCTTTCCTCTGGCATATTTTGCCCATCCCATTGATGAAAGAGTGGATATGGGCTCACAGTGGGAAAACTAGAGGGAAAAAGCTTAATTTAGAATGTAAAGTAGAAGCTATTTACTTTGAGAGAGTTTAATGTAAGTGCACCAGAATGATGAGGACATGAAATAAGCTTTTGATGGACTTCTATTTTAATAGATTTTTGAGTAGGAGTGAAGTTTAAGTCATGTATGGTTGAACATTATATTTTAATAGCAAGTTGGCAAAGGCCCCAAGTATTTTAAGCTTTCTTATGAGTCATGTGTGCAATAAAACTAATTTTAAAGTACACCCACTGTTGTATAACTTTCAGACAGAAACCAATCAGTAGGTGGGTAAAGTTTTTTTGCTGTAGTGATGTCAATTTTTAGCTGTCTTAAGTCTCCATCTTCCTGTCTCATAATTAATGACTTGCATTTACAGTCATTAGCATTAGCAGATGTTTCTGCTACAATAGGTTCAACTTATTTGTCAAACAGTTACCTCATTTTGGATCTGCAATACATGTATTTTTGTACATGCTACTTGGAGAATGACATTCACAGAGATAACTAGAGATATCAACCAATATTCATTTGTATGGAAACTTCGGGCCGGCTTAGGTGCATCCTTGACTATTTCACTGGATACTTGCTATCTCCTGCCAGCAAAAGGATCAGGTAACTTAGTCCATCAAAATTAATCTTATGCTTAAAATTTCTTGCTCCGCCACTAGTAACATGCTTACGCAGACATTTTAAAACCCCATGTTACACATTTTCATGTATTATTAGGTAGACTATCCTTGCAAATGGAACTAATTAAAGATTGAAGGTCATTTAATAATGAAACAAGTGAGATGCACATATCAATCATGTAAAGAGTTAACTATCAGATAAGCATCTTCTGACTGGCAAATTATATAGTGTTAGTGAGTAATTAACTAGTCATTTATTAAAGACAGATAATTTAACAGATTTAAAATTTAGCACTATTTCCTAACCTGAGAATCAGTCTAATCATTCCCTTTGATTTGATATATTATTAAATAGCCATTCTAATCAAACACTCTTCCTAATATAACTGCAATTATTTATCTGAACCAATTACCAAACCATCATGACCCTGACCTGGACATAACAACCTTAGCAAGATGAAACAGCCTAGTTGCTCTAATTTTCTAATTTTCTTTGTATTGTTTCTTTTTTCCCAAGATTTACTCTGAAAAATATTTACCCTCTGTATCAAAAAGAATGACATTTTTTGACTTGACACCGAGGTTAAGAAAATAAAGAAGACTTTTGGATCTTGTAGCCTTAAATTAATGTTATGTCAAATGTACCAAAATACCCTTTAATCTTGTGGTCTTAGACATGTCATGTGGAAAGTTGGAATTAATGTGTTGCCAAAAAAGAAAAGAATTATTCTTTTTGAAACGGACTAAAAAAAAATGTAAGTCATTCTCTTTGAATCGGAGCGAGTATCAACTTATCATTGTATGGTGTTTCAAGAAAAGAAAATCATTGGTAGGTGATAAAATAAGGTGAGAACGTATAATAATTAATCGTGATGATAAAATTTTATGTGAAAATATATATCGTGCATTTATTATTTGTTTGATATAAACACTAAATATTTTTTTTTTGCTTGCCCCAATTCTTTTGTGCTGTGGGAATCATATGAGTCCTTAATCAGAAAGCAACTAAGGTGGTACAATATATGATGCTGCACCATCAACATTCAATATTATGAGGTTATTTTTATTTTGCACTGATGATATAAAAATATTTACACAATTAGGTCATTTATTAAATAATTCATGCAAATCTCTGATAAGCATTAAATAATATGTTAAATATGGTATATAATAAGCTATCACACTTTACAAAGATATGGATAAGGTCTACATACATTTTACTCTGTTCAGACCTTACTTATGAGTAGAGGTGTATATAGGTCGATTTGATCCGGTGTTTTCATTTACCAAACCGAACCAATTATGTGGGTTTTTAAATTTATAAACCAAATCAAACCAATAAGAATCGATTTTTTCGAAATCACTAAAGCTATATTATAAGAGGATTTCGCTATAAACCTAAAAGCAAATGCGAATTTGAGCTAATTTTCAGCTGTTTTACTTGTTATTTTTGTGTGATGATCTTCAGCTGTTTACTTCTTCTTCTTTTTTTTTACAAGGGACAACATTTGTTAGGTTTTCCTTTAGCGTACCATTCCATTTTTTGACAAAGTTGTACGAATTTCAATATTTGACTAAGAAAAAACAAGGAAAAAGAATAATAATAAACGAGGAACCTACTACAGTATTATTGTATTTGGCCAATCAATGACTCAGGATTGCAGACAAGTAATTGAATTGAAAAAACAAGAAAGATAGCATACCAACTAACTGCATTATAGTTTAAACGTTAGGTAGCATAATTATTATTATTCTTTGGGTAAATCACATTTATATTTAAATTAATCTCTCTGTACGCGCATTGTACATGTATTCCATATCATTTTTTCTACAAAAACTTATCCGAAAATAGTTATAAATTTTAAATATGTGTATACTCGAAAAATATTAAATTGTGTTATAAGTTATAAATTTAAATATACAAAATGTTAGAATTGTTGTGTCACCTTGAGACCTCTATAAATAAAGTCAGAAGGAGTACCTCTCTATCCAAATCAATCCAAATCAATCTCTCTTCGTCTATCATAAAATTATCAATTAAACTTGGAAAAATTACTTGGATGAGTATTTTTTAATAAATAATTACTGTTTTTAGCGATACTTTTTATTTATTACCATCTATAGTAATACATACCAATACTATGATCTGCACTATATATTAAAAGTAAATTATGCATGCAATATAGATTCTTTTTCAGCCCTCTCACTTCGTTCGAGCTGAATTACCCCTCTCACGAAAATCTTCTTCTTTATAATACGTACAAGACTACCAAAGCAAATTAAACTAGATGTATTATAAGTCTTTTAAAATTTATTATGTTTGTTTGGTAAGAAATTGGCACAATATATTGTAAGTGTATAAAAATGTGTGATAAATGTATTATCCATGAATAAAACTTGTATTATATGTGTTTTATAAATTGTTCTCTGCAATATGTATTAAAACTGTATTATAAATGTATTAAAAGTGTCCAGTAAAAAAAATATTATTGTTATAGATGATAAATATTTTCTTAATATAGCATATCTACGTAAGTTTCCCATTAAACTTCAATACATCTCTCATAGAAAATCTAATCACTCTAATAGGTGATATTGAAAGCAACATTCTTTGAACTATTTTGTCTTCTCTATATATTCTTCAGGCATAACGATATCAGATGTACATGCCATAGTTCTCCTCTCAAGGCCGATTGTTCCGTTTTGAAACATTAAAGCCTACTTTTTTCTATTCAATACACATGTCATACACAAAGTATTCACCTTCTTGTATAGTCTAAATATAATATTTCAATACACTGATAAGTGTTAAGAGTCCAAATCTCTTTGTTGGATATGAAGGAGGTAAAATTAAAGAAAAGATTTGCATATGCCTTGTATTATTCAAGATTATTCAATTTCATACTTTATTCTTAGAATATAGAATTAAATTGCATAATGAATCCTTTTTTTTTTTACATCGATTGAAAATTGTGCAAATATGTATTGTGCTAGTCAAATTACTCAATTATATATTTTTAATAAAATTATTGAGCTTGATATCTTATCACATTAATCTTATCGTAACAAGGAGCTTTACCGAATTAACTAAATGGGATTTAGATAAAGGCAACATAAATACACCAAGAAAATTAATATAAGATGTGACAACAAATTAAAATAGGACATGAATAAAAAGAAAAAGTGTAGAAGAGTTGATACATCTATCGAAATGAAATTTAATGTTACTTAGTCCTTTCGCTTTCGTGCTCCTCTGATATAGTAAAAATTTAATATCATTATGTGCGATAAATTTGTTTTTAATATATAATTTTATAAATGCAACAAAATGAAAAATGGTAGAACGGAGACTCACAGAGTTGTTGGTAGATATGTATGAGTTCTATTTTTCTCAAATATAGAATTTTCTCTGAGAAGTAGATAATAGCATAGTAGTATGTCATGTAAAAACATTTTTCATCCGAGATCCTTGTTATAGATCTATCTATTATTAAACATTTTGTTAAAGATTTTCAATATTTAGCAAGAGATGTCTTGTAATCTTATTAAAGAAGAAGCAATTATTGAAACTAAATGTGTATTCTTTTACTTTTATAAGCAGGTTTAACTCTTTTTTCCATAGGCTATAGATGAACGTTAATCTGGACAATACTTCAATAAATTATAAATTAGATAAAATATTATCAATTGAGATCACTACCTACAAGTTGACAGAGGAAGAGGATCCAAAAAGTCAAGAATTTATTCGTTTAAGTACATGTTATAGTTTACTCCCAGCTAGCGTGCCTCCCTTTTCTATACCAAAATAGTGAAATTATGATTTATGCTAAGCGAACATATATAAAGGGACTAACTTTCTACAGGAAAACAGAAAAAAAAAACACATAAATAAATACTTAAAATTTGGACAAAATATATGTCATTTGTGTACCACGCAGATATATGGCAAATAACTAACTAAAAGTTCTTTTAATCAAAAAGAAAATCTTGTTGAAGTTGAACGCCAATCAATTTTCAAATTAGGAGAGCATAATGCACAAGTAATCAATGCATGAATTAATTAATTTCTTTAAAATCGGTGCTCATTATCAGTTCGACTGCTAAATAAAATAATATTAGAATATTTATGGGACGTATGTCTTAGTCCACTTCAATAAAGGTGTGTGAACAGATATAAATAGTACGCTAATATGAGTAGAAAATAATTAAGTGTGAATTTACAAGAAAGAATAATTTTGCCAATGAAAAATCGAATAATCGCAGGTGAAGAAAGGCTGACAATAACAGTAATTTGCGTCAAAAAAGCACTTACATAGTGAAGAAGATGTATTATTTATATGAACTAAAAATTCTTTTTTTTCTTCAGGAAGAACACATCCATAGTCGAGTTTGATTGGTTTGGGGCAACCATGTAGACATATGAAGAAGATTTTTTTTAAAAATGTAACAATTATAAGAGAGCTCGCAATACTATTTAGGTGAGAATGTATTAAATTATTTGTTCAAGTTTCATAAACATAATGAGGAAGAGGTAACAATTTATATAGTTTTAAGCAAATAGAGAATCATCAGATAAAAAATTATTTTGAGAGTTCCTATTCAGTTCATCTATTTTTTGCGTGTAAAATCATAATAGTCAAGTATCAATGTTGATATGAGAGTGCAGTAACCTGATTTTAAAAATTTCAAAAGAATAATCAACATGAGAAATTGATAACAAATTAAGTAGAACAAAGAAGGCTGGAGAGAAAGTCGTATTGAATTTTCATTATAATCGACTCCAATATAGATATGTGAACAGATACAATTAGTGTGATAACAGGAGTATAAAATTAGTAGATGTGAACTTACAATTCGTTTACAGTGAAAAACAAATTGTTGATGAAAAAATAAATTTATAATTATGAGTTGCAACATAATCAACATTGATAATGACAGATAACATTGATAGCTTCGAAAGCAGAACAGTTGGGCTAACCTTTTGAATTTGTCGAGATGAATAGAAATTGACAATTAAAATACAATTTGATTATGTTGTAGTTACCTATCTTTGACAACTTTAAAAATAGATTAAATTGATAGTGTTTATTATTTAATTGATGTTCGTGATTGACGAGGCAGTAAGTGCCTGTTTTAAAAGTCAAAGATGAAAAGAAGAAAATTCAATAGATACATCGCAAGTGCACCAGACTTTGAAATTGAAGATGGTATTAGTAGCTAGTTAAACTTCAACTTACAATTCACTTTTGACGGAGGTAATTGCCGTTGTTGATGGAGGCTTCATTAACAAAGGGGCAGAGGGCGTTGACAAATTCAAAAGTATAGTAGATGGGTTAAGCGTTAGAATTTGTAAAGTTGAGTGAAAATCACAATTGAAAGAGATTCTGAAAATCGAAGGTGGTATTATTATAAAGGATCCTTAAGAAATATATCAAATTATGAAGTTGACAGTGAAGGTAGAACCTGTTGAAGATTTTCTTAAAGTTGGTATTGATGGAGGCGCTATTGACGGAGGCAGAGCGCGTTGAAAATTCAAAAGTATAGCAAATGGGCTAAGTGTTAGAATCGTAAATTTGAATGGAATAACAATCGGAAGGGACTTTGAAAATCAAAGATGGCATTATTATGAAGGATCCCTAAGAAATACATCAAACCTTAAAGTTGACAGGACTGAAAAATTACCTATTTTGGTTAAGATTGACGTTTGTCTAGTTGGTGTTTGTTGGAGGTGACAACGCTTCACTCAGGATTTAGTATCACGATGTTGTAGGCTTTAGGCTTTAGTAGTGTTTGCCTCTTTTTTTTTCAACTTGAGTTTTTAAAGTTGAGGGTAAGGTATTATAGATATAGATTATAGATTATAGATAATAGATAAATGGAATTGGTAATCTCTTTAGACTTTGGGTTTCAGATTTCGATACGAAATACACTAGATATTTGACATCAGATATAATAGATGAAATTGGTATCGAATACATTGGATGAAATTAATTTTGAATACGCTGGTGAAATTGATATTGGATACATGCTTTCATATTCTATTGAATACGCTCGTAGAAATTGATACCGAATGCACAAATACATGAAATTATGTAACTCAGATACATGTATCTGTAACAAATCTCGAAAAGAAAATGTAATTTTGCAAACTCATATTTCAGCGAGTAATTGACACCTATAATAGTGTGCTTTATATTGTTTCCTCTTATTAATTTGTATAGTAGCGCATTTAAGATTTAAACTCAAAATAAACATAAGGAAAATTTTCAAAAATAGCGATAGTTTGAGATCTAATTATTAAATACAGTGATAGTTTAAATAATTATCGAACATAATAATAATTTTTGAAATTTTCTCTATATCAGTGATATAATAATATGTACAAAGCGAATTATTGTATTACTATACATAGCAAATTCAAAAAGTGTGAATTTCAGAAATTATTATATCATTGATGGGCGAATTTAAAAAAAAATAGATAAAATATCGACTGAATTAAATTTTTTACACAAAAAATAATTTACTTAAAAAAATAAATTACTTATTATATAAAGTGATCATTCGGTCAAACTTATTACTGCCGAAGTGCAACATTACTAATGAAACGGACCTGCCAGTAGATATTCTAAAGGAGAGGGGCTTTTTCTTTTCTCCAACATCTCAACTCCCGATTTTTAATGAAGTGTCTAACTGTTCATCACGTAAGAATACCACAATACACCTTGTTTTTCTCGATTTGAAAATTAAAAAAATAGCCTGTAGCAGGATATGTACCTTAAATATTGCAAGGAACTTGTTAATGCAACAAATAGAATATGAATTACGGCTGTCACTTTTAATGAGAAAGCAATCACAAAAGACAAGTACTTGCTTAATCTCAATCCGCGAGCCAATTAAGGTGTAACACCCCAAAAATTCTAAGCTAATATTCGAACCTTTTCCATGAGTGTAATGATCATTTTTCTAGTGTGGTGAGTGTTTTGGATGCGAATCATGTTCATAAGAAACTCCTATCATCAAGTTAAGTCGCAAGCACCTCACCCAAGTAAGTTTTCATGTAAGACTAAACTAGGGTCAACTTCAATCGACCATTCCTCCTAAAATATAAAGAATTAGGTAGCCTAGTACCCACCATATTAAGAGTTTTCGAGTTTTCTTTTCAACGCCACCGACCGCGCATTAATCCGAGTCCGGAGTAAAAAGTTGTAGGCAATTTACTGCAGTTTTTTAAGTGACTATGGACAGGGATGACGAACCGTGGTTCTGAACCACGACCCATACTGTGACTCGTGATTTCTGACCTGAACCTTAAAATTTTCATCTTCAAAACCACTGGTTGGTTCACGACCCGTAGACCAAAACCACGGTCAGTAGAGTGACCCCTGGTTTGTCAAAATTCAGCTTTTCTACCCAGTTTTCACGAATGACTTGATGGGTCATCGTTTTGAACGACGGTCCGTCCTGTAACCTGTGGAATCACCTTCAGAGAGGTAACAAGTCCTCTAAATTCCACGAGTGGCTTGACGACTCGTCAACCTATTCCACGACCCATTCTTCCACTCGTAATCCTAGAGGATCAGAGGATCCTCATATCCTAAAGTCAGAACCACGAGTCAACAGGACGGTCCGTCGTCCTGAACCACAGACCGTAGAGTGACTCGTGGTGTTGAGTTCCAGTAGACCCCTAGAAGTGGCATTTGAAACCATGGATCAGTTGACGATTCGTCCTTTAGGATGACGGACCGTGGACTGACTCGTGGTCTCTGAAGCCGACTTTTTCCAGCTTTTTTCAAGTTTAAGTCCAGGGGTATTTTTGTAATTTCCCACTCTTTTAACTCCTATATTAAATCATTTTAAGCCTATTTAGGAGGGTTTTTATTCCTACTTGGCCTAAGTTCTCTCTCATTCTTTCAATCAACTTCCAAAAGAAGAAAAGGAATAACATCTTCTCAAGCTTCAAGTTAGGGTTTCAAGCTCTAAGTTCAAGCCTCCTCTTCTTTTCAATTTCAAGTGGGTTAGCTTCAATCAAGGTATGTGGGTATTCAATAAGGGATTTATTCACCCTTATGCCCAAAACCCCAATCTTCTAAATTGAACTTATGGATTTCTAAACTAGGGTTCTTACCCAATTCTTATGGGTCCTTCTAAAATTATTTCCTCATGATTCTTCTATGGATTCTAACTCTAAATTACATGATTTTGCATGGGTTTTTATGAGTGGTTTCTTATTCATGATTTTAAGGTTAATCCTTGTCTAATTTATGAAACTTGGGTTCTTATCCAAATTGGAGAAAATTGATGGGCTTCGTTTTAAAGTGTTAATTCATGGCTTCTTATTCATTACACATGTTTTAATTGTGGTCCCTTGAATGTTTACAAAAGCCCATATGTTGATGATGAATTTTAGCATGATCTTATTGATTTGCATATTTTTAAGCAAAATTTGCATGTTTAGACAACTTGGCTTCTACTATCATGAAATTGCATGCCTAATTCTTCAAGCTATGAATTTAGAAAGAAAAGTATATTTTTAATTATGGCTATGCTATGTTTTAAGACTTATGAATTAAAATTTGCATGACATCAGATATGTCCCTATGTTTTTATGAGAGGTTTGGCATCTAGATATGTCTACCTAAGTTATCAACAGATTTAACATCAGATATGTCATTAGTTATGATCAGTTTTGGCATCAGATATTCTCCAGTACTATATGAGCTATAAGTATGTTTTGGGAGTAGTATTGAGCACCGAGTTAGATTATGTGAGCGTACCCCTTGTATATCCCAGAACTACATTCCCCCGTAGGTTTTAAATCCCCTCTGTTGGGCATAAGATTTAGTGATCACGCCACAGTCATTTCTTTATACCTTGTCAAGGTATATTGGATCCTTTTGATGGGGCGTATACATCGAATTCCATGTAGCTCACATGGTCTATGTCGGTTAGAGAACCTCCCACAGAAACAGTTTCTAGTTTAAAAATGTATTGACTCTTTGCTTTCAGATTTCAGACTTACTACTTATGATCATGTTTTTAGCTTATGATATTGCATTGAGTAATTACATTACAGATTTTACTATTACCACATGATTTCAGCTTCAAGGATAGTTTAAGCATATTTTATCACAAATTATGCATGATCTCAGTTTTAAATACGCTTTCAAGTATATTTTATCATGATCTATGCATATCTCATATACTCGGTACATCCTATAGTACTGACGCATACTTTGCGCTGCATCCTTTTGATGATGCAGATTCAGGTTCCCTCCCTCAGGCTCGTGGCTAGAGACCGCATGCCATTTCCAGTCAGTGTTGGTGAGTCCTCATTGTTCGAGGGCCAGTTATGATTCTATCTAGTTTTGATTATTTACTTTCGTACCTTGAGTTAGCAAGGGTCTTGTCCTAGCAACTCCTTATGTCATGTGTAGAGGCTTTTCAGATATAGACAGTAATCGGGTCTTCTTCGAATCATGTTCCTCTTGATTTTTATCTTATGGATTGAGTTATCTAGTTTCTATTATGCTTCTGCTATGCTTATTTAATATATCTGAGTTATGTTATGA
Source organism: Jaltomata sinuosa (assembly GCA_003996215.1). Taxonomy (NCBI): domain Eukaryota; kingdom Viridiplantae; phylum Streptophyta; class Magnoliopsida; order Solanales; family Solanaceae; genus Jaltomata; species Jaltomata sinuosa. The sequence continues at coordinate 335,311 of QJPP01000571.1, forward strand.
CCAAGGGTTAACTTGGAACACTTGTGATCCCGGGTCCCGTATTACGTCCAGGGGGTAGCCTCGGGGCGTGACAAACTTGGTATCAGAGCATTATATTCAAGAGTCCTAGGATGTCTGAAAGTCGCATCAAGTAGAGTCTCTTTCATGAGTGTGAAGCGCGCCACACTTATGAGAGGGAGGCTACGAGGTGTTCTAGAAAAAAAACTTCACTTCTTCATGTCCACTATCGTGCGATAGAGTTCGACTCTACTTACCCTTCTAATCTGTTCAGTATGCATTTCAGATAATGTTTTCGCGAAGAAACCCCACGAGGAATGCTAATCCGACCACTCCAGATCATAAGGTTACAAATCCAAAATTTCATGAAGCCATCTGTATGTTGGCTCAAGCCATGACAACTCAGTTGAATGAGAAAGATAAACTAAAGAAGAGGAAGAGGAAGAACAAGAAGACCAGAACATGGAACCAATCGTCTTCTCAGCAAAGGTCATCCGGACTAACCCCATCTTCAGTTAGCACACCTGCCCTCGATTCTCAGTCTAGTCATCATAAGGCTCCGAAGACCTTGAGATACCCTCATTGTAGTAGATTCAGTAAGTTTCACCTAGGTGAGTGCCTTGCGGGCTCAGGTAGTGATGCTTATGGGTGTTAGAACAAATTCAAGAGGGGAGACAGAAGCTTATTTCTATCCTAGCATCCTAGTATACTTTTGCCATTATGACACCTTTTGCATGACTTGTGTGTCAGCGCCATGGTCCTATTTTAGATTCACGCTCATGTTCAGATTCTAGAATGGCAAGTGATGCTTCAAATAACGATTCTACTCTTATCCTGCAATTCTATAAATTCTAGATTTATGCCCTGCGGTTTGTTATCTAGCTAAACTCATGTCTCTCAGTATGCTCAGTCCTATTTGCTCTGTTCATTCTTAAGACATGCCTCTATGTCTAATCAAATCATGTTACGTTATGTATATACTCCCACTTGATTCTTGAAACGGTTCGCGCTTATGATTTTCTTGCTCTAAAACCCTTGACCTTTGCCTTTGATGATGAGGGGTGGTGATCCCCACCATTCATTCCTTACGTGCCCAGTATGTGAAATACTCATGCCTATTATGCTCGACTCCCCAAGCCTCACCTTGAGTGGCTTGGTCACGCTAAGTGTAAATAAAGATCAATCTGTAATCCTTCATTCGTGATACTCCTACTCCCGTTCTTTTCTTTCAATGATTCTGGTTTATGTTGTTATAAGCGTTAGGGGAGAAGGCCTTGTAGTAGTCTAGCTGGGAGGTAGCAGATTCCTTTTTCCTATTAGTGTACTTGTTCCACCTTGATTTCTAGGTGTGGGTGAATTATGAGGTAAGGATTATTCATGCAAAATAGTTAGATGAGGAATTTTAGTATGTCCCTCTGTAGAAGTTCTTGAATTTGCGATTCCTAGTTATGAGAGGGAAGAGGAGAGAAGTCTTAAAAGGGTAAGCTACGAAACCATAAGGTGACCATAGTTATAAGCTGAATATCATGATGGGATTCATGTGGATACTTATTTTGTGCAACTAGTGACCCTTTGGTTGGGAGCCCTAGGTTAGTTTGTTGTTGTGATAAGAGGGGATACTATCCTTAGAAGACGTTCTTGATGCAAGAGATCTGGTCGAGATAGGTTGAACATGGAGAATCGGGTAGTTAGACTCAGACCTTAGTACCTTTATGTATGCTGTTGAGGTTGTTAGTTGCAGATGGTAGGAGTGGTAGTTAGAAGAGAATAGTTTTCCCGTATGTCTACTCTCTCGGTGTGGTGTCCCTTTCGGCTAACTGCAATTTCTAAAGTATGTTTGTTCTATATGAGTTTTAGCTACGTTCCTACTCTCATCCCAGACCAGTTATCATGTTGGATATCCAGTTCCTATTCTATTGGTCGTTCTTACATTCTCAGCATGCATACGTGTCTCATGAAACCAGCTCAGTTTTTATTTCAATCAGAAGTCGATTACCACGATAGTACTTCAGCTTTTACAACTCAGTTGAAAGAGCTACTTGGGAAGCAGAATCATCCATGAAGGCCAAGTACCCTCACCCTTCTCCTTCCGATCCGATCTCAGCTTGAGGTAGTAGTTTCATCCTTAGTATGTCCTTCCGAATCTATTCCATCAGTTTTCCTCACGATCCTAGCATGTATTCATATTTTCAAAGTTGATTCAGCCATGTTTTAAGTTGAAAAGTTCAGATTCATGTTTATTCTTCGATTTTCATGTTTGTTTTTGGTTGAGTAGTTTTCACTCTAGAGTTCCCTTGCTTAGTCTTCATTCGAGGATGAATGATCCCAAGGGAGAGATATTGTAACATCCCAAAAATCCTAAGCTAATACCTAAACCTTTTTCATGAGTGTAATTATAATTTTTCTAGTGTGGTGAGTACTTTGAATGCGAATGATATTCATAAGAAACTCCTATCATCAAGTTAAGTCGCAAGCACCTCACCCAAGTAAGTTTTCATGTAAGACTAAACTAGGGTCAAGTTAAATCGACTATTTCTCGTAAAATATAAAGAGTTAGGTAGCATAGCACCCACCAAATTAAAGATTTTTGAGTCCTCTTTTCGACGCCACCAACCGCACATTAATCTGAGTCTGGAGTAAAAGGTTATAGGCAATTTACTGCAGCACTGTCAGTGACTACGGACAGGGATGATGAACCGTGGTTCTGAACCACGGTCCATACTGTGACTCGTGATTTCTGACCTGAACCTTAAAATTTTCATCTTCAAAACCACTGGTTGGTTCATGACCCGTAGACCAAAACCACGGTCAGTAAAGTGACCCGTGGTTTGTCAAAATTCAGCTTTTCTACCCAGTTTCCACGAATGACTTGACGGGTCGTCGTTTTGAACGACGGTCTGTCCTGTAACCCGTGGAATCACCTTCAGAGAGGTACCAAGTCCTCTAAATTCCATGAGTGGGTTGACGACTCGTCAACCTATTCCACGACCCGTTCTTCCACTCGTAATCCCAGAGGATCAGAGGATCCTCATATCCTAAAATCAAAACCATGAGTCAACATAATGGTCCATCGTCCTGAACGACGGACCGTACAGTGACTGGTGGTGTTGAGTTTCAGTAGACCCCTAGAATTGGCATTTGAAATCACGTATCAGTTGACGGTTCGTCCTTTAGGATGATGGACCATGGACTGACTCGTGGTCTCTGAAGCTGACTTTTTCCAGCTTTTTCCAAGTTTAAGTCCAGGGGTATTTTTGTAATTTCTCAGTCTTTTAACTCCTATACTAAGTCGTTTTAAGCCTATTTAGGAGGTTTTTTATTCCTACTTAGCCTAAGTTTTCTCTCATTCTTTCAATCAACTTCCAAAAGAAGAAAAGAAGTTTCATCTTCTCAAGCTTCAAGTTAGGGTTTCAAGCTCCAAGTTCAAGCCTCCTCTTCTTTTCAATTTCAAGTGGGTTAGCTTCAATCAAGGTATGCGGGTATTCAATAAGGTATTCCTTCACCCTTATTCCCAAAACCCCAATCTTTTAAATTGAACTTATGGATTTCTAAACTAGGGTTCTCACCTAATTCTTATGGGTCCTTCTAAAATTATTTCCTCACGATTCTTCTATGGATTCTAACTCTAAATTGCATGATTTTGCATGGGTTTTTATGAGTGATTTCTTATTCATGATTTTAAGGCTAATCCTTGTCTAATTTATGAAACTTGGGTTCTTATCCAAATTGGAGAAAATTGATGGGCTTCGTTTTAAAGTGTTAATTCATGACTTCTTATTCATTACTCATGTTTTAATTGTGGTCCCTTGAATGTTTACAAAAGCCCATATGTTGATGATGAATTTTAGCATGATCTCATTGATTTGCATATTTTCAAGCAAAAATTGCATGTTTAGACAACATGGATTCTATTATCATGAAATTGCATGCCTAGTTCTTCAAATTATGAATTTAGAAAGAAAAATATATTTTGAATTATGGCTATGCTAAATTTTAAGACCTATGAATTGAAATTTGCATGACATCAAATATGTCCCTATGTTTTTATGAGAGGTTTGACATCTAGATATGTCTACCTAAGTTATGAACAGATTTGACATCAGATATGTCATTAGTTATGATTAGTTTTGGCATCAGATATGCTCCAGTACTATATGAGCTATAAGTATATTTTGGGAGTAGTATTGAGCACCGGGTTAGATTGGGTGAGCGTACCCCTTGTATATCCCAGAACTATGTGCCCCCGTAGGTTTTAATTCCCCTCTGTTGGGCATCAGATTTAGTGATCACGCCACAGTCATGCCTCTATACCCTGACAAGGTATATTGGGTCCTTTCGATGGGGCGTATACATCGAATTCCATGTAGCTCACATGATCTATGTCGGTTAGAGAACCTCCCACAAAAACAGTTTCTAGTTTAAAAATGTATTGACTCTTTGCTTTCAGATTTCAGACTTACTACTTGTGATCATGTTTTTAGCTTATGATATTGCATTAAGTAATTACATTAGAGATTTTACTATTACCACATGATTTCAGCTTCAAGGATAGTTTAAGCATGTTTTATCACAAATTATGCATGATCTCAATTTTAAATACGCTTTCAAGTATATTTTATCATGATCTATGCATATCTCATATACTCGGTACATCCTATAGTATTGACGCATACTTTGCGCTGCATCCTTTTGATGATGCAGATTCAGGTTTCCTCCCTCAGGTTCGTGGCTAGAGACCGCATGCCATTTCCAGTCAGTGTTGGTGAGTCCTCATTGTTCGAGGGCCAGTTATGATTCTAGCTAGTTTTGATTATTTACTTTCGAACCTTGAGTTAGCTAGGGTCTTGTCCTAGCAACTCCTTATGTCATGTGTAGAGGCTTTTCAGATATAGATAGTATTCGGGTCTTCTTCGAATCATGTTCCTCTTGATTTTTATCTTATGGATTGAGTTATCTAGTTTCTATTATGCTTCCGCTATGCTTATTTGATATATCTGAGTTATGTTATGACCAAGGGTTAACTTGGAACATTTGTGATCCCGGGTCCTGTGTTACGTCCAGGGGGTAGCCTCGGGGCGTGACATAAGGTTATGTGTACACCTCATCTTCAAGTCTATATTTCTCATCTCAACATATTTTCATTTTCAAACTATACCTCATCTGACTCTTTTTCGAATTCATATCTGTATGTTTTATACAATCGAGCCTTAATTTATTTTTGTCCTTTGTATTACTTTATTTTTTTGGTTACTCAATTTTGTTTACCTTTTATTCTTTGTGTTACTTTATTTTTTTGGTTACTCCATTTTATTTACCTTTTGTCCGTTGTATTACTTTGTTTTTTGGTTACTCCATTTTATTTACTTTTTGAGTTACCTCTTTTATATACATTTTTGATACATAATTATACATTATATTTATTTACCTTTTGAGTTAGCTTTTGTATATACATCTCCGATACATAGTTATATAGTATATATACACAATTATATATTATTTATATAATGTCGATACATTACATATACAATATATAATTATTTGTACAATATCGATACATTACATATACATGTGACTATTTTTTTGAAAATGCCTTTTGTCATATATATTTTCGATACATAAATATATCATATATACACGTTTATACACTATTTATGCAATATCGATACATTATATAACTATTCATACAATATAGTTACATTACATATACATTATATAGACATTACATATACAACAACTATTTTTAATGAAGATTTTTTTTGTAGCCTATATAGAAGAAAGAGGTAGAAATTTGCTCCATCACATTTTTTTTTAATGCGGGAAATATATTGAGAAGCAATGTATTTAGTAGCGACACTCACTACCAAAAATAGCCCACTTATTTTTTACTACAAAAAGTGATCATTTGACTAAAAATATTATCATTAAAATGACTGTTCAGCCTTTGTTATTGCACCCGAAGGGTAGATTGCTTCTTTTCTCTTCATTTTTTTCCTTTCTTTCTCACCTTTCATAATTTCTCTTGCTGCAAGGTATATAATATTGTATAAATAGTGTAGTATATGAATGTATATATATTTTTGATATATAATTACACATCATATATACATGATCGATATATTACATATACATTACAATATACATGCGACTATTTTTCTAAAAATATTTTTGACAAGTGGTACATTTTCGTTAAGTCCCCTAATTTAAATGACTCCAAATGATAAAAGTAGCCCAAATTGTTAGAGCCCAAAGTGAAGAGATTTCAACTCATCCAACTTGAGTCCACTCTCCCCTCCACTATCCACCATTTCTTCTTCATCTTTTCTCTCCCATGGCGACCTTCAACATCTCATTTCTGTCAAAACCCCATTCTACCCTTCCCGTTTTCTCCAATTTTTCTTCCCAAAATACCCCTTCTTTCTCATCATATTCACTTCCCAAAACCTCTCTTCTTTTCCCTTCCATTACTCTCCGACCCAAAACCAGAACCCGCACTCGCCGCATCATTGTTGCAGCTCTGAAAAAGCTGTCTGAGACAGACCCTTTAACCGTTCCTATACAACCTGATGAAATCTCTGGAAGCTTCCCGAAGGAATCAGGTGTATATGCGGTGTATGATAGTAATGGTGATCTTCAATTTGTTGGCATATCACGGAATATCGCTGCCAGTGTTCTTTCCCATAAGAATTCTGTACCACAACTCTGCTCTTCCGTAAAGGTAACAACTTTGCTTATTCACATGTATAAACGCTTTTAAATTCTTGCTTTACTTTTGTTATTGCTTTAAATGGACCTGAATTGAGTTGGATGGATACGGAAGATTTATATAGCCGACACAACTGATTGGGATTGAGGCAAAGTTGATTGATTGATGTTGTGGGAAATAGTTGAGGATTGAGGGAATACATCATGTGTGAAGCAAGCCTTCAAATTTTCCAAACCACAAAAACAACAAAGGTAGAGAGAGTTGTTTTCGATAGACTCTCGACTCAAAGAAAGATGTTAAAGAAGACAGTAGCAACAAACAAAAACATTAGAAAGATAATACAATAATTGAGGCTAAAAAAATAATAGGTAGTGATAAAAATCTAACAATACGAAAATACAAGAATAATACAAATACTCCGGGAATGGGAAAGCAATATGCCTAACTACCTACTAACCTTTTATCCTAATTATCGATTGTCACACCTTCCTATCAAGGGTCATGTCATTGGTGAGCTGAAGTTGTACCATGTACTTCCTAATCACCTCACCCCAATATTTCTTAAACCCACTCTGGCCAACCTCTCGCACCTCCTTACCAGGCATCCACACATCTCCTCTTCACATACTCGAACCACCTCAACCTCACATTTCCGCATCTTATCCTCCACGGGGGCCACTCCCGCCTTGGCCCGAATATCTTTATTCCTAATCTTATCTCTTTTGGTACGCCTACACATCCATCTCACATCCTCATCTCTGCTACATTTTGCTGGACATAATAATTCTTGACTGCCAACACTGTCATATAGCATAGTCGGTCTAACCACCACTCTTTAGAACTTACCTTTAAGTCTTGGCGGCACATTCTTATCACAGAAAACACCGGATGTGAGCTTCCATCTCCTCCACCCCGCCGCAATATGATGTGTGACATCCTCTTCAATCTCCCCATTACCTTGGATTACTGACCCAGGTACTTGAAACTTCCTCTCTTGGGGTTGGCCTGTGTGTCAAGTCTCACGTGCACGTTCGCTTCATGGATCACGTCATTGAACTTGTACTCTAAGTACTCAGTTATGGTCATGCTCAACTTGAAACCTTTTGACTCCATGGTTTGTCTCCAAACCTCCAGCTTTGCGTAAACGCCGCCTCGCGTCTCGTCAATCAGTAATATGTCGTCCGCAAATAACATGCACATGGCACCTCCCCTTGGATGTGTCGCGTCAATACATCTATTGCCAATGCAAATAAAAACAAGCTAAGCGCATATCGCTGGTACAACCCCATCATGACCAGGAAGTGTTCCGAGTCACGTCCCACAGTCCTGACTTGGGTCTTGCACCATCATACATATCCGTAATCACTATAGTGTAAGCTATATGCACATCTCTAGCCTCACATCTCCAAAGAACCTCCTTTGGAACTTTGTCATATGCTTTTTCTAGGTCTGGAGGGGATTATAACATGGTTGCATAGCTTGCGGTAGCCCCGATTGTGTTACTCAGGGTCCTTGTTTTGGTTCTTTTTGCCAGTTCTAGTGAGTCTCTTTAATCTCTACTGGCGATAGTTGGAAAATAATGGGGACTAGTTATTGCTAACCTGCAATTCTGGTGGAGACCGTTTCCTGATAACTTCCCTTCTTTGTCCCAAGCTAAGTGTTCAACTTGTGGTTATACCTTGAAGACCAACTTGGAGACCAGGCTTTTGCCCAGAACCCAGCTTCGGGAAATAAATAACTGTCTGGAACTTAGGACGGCTTCAAACCTTCAACTGCTGATAGAAGAATGAACATAGCACCAATATCCTTATTATTGTTGATCGTCATTCTGTCTCTATCTAGTATCTACAGAGGCCACTTCTCTTGCTGGTTAGCTTGATCAAGCTAAGAAAAAATATTTTATTTTTATAAAGGTAAAGTTTTAAAAAAATAAATCCTTTTGATGACCGAGAAATCCGTCTGAAGCTGACCCTCTAGGCCAACTGCAGCCTTCGCAACTCGCGGATGATGGCTGCCTTCTACCTTTTACCGTTTAAATACCAGAGTTAGTTAGCTTGGCGCAGCAAATAAACTGATATAGAATAGTTGTTATTCAGTGCTTAAAGTTGCTAGAGTGGGAGATTGTGTTAGTTGAATGCACACAGCAGTCCACAGTTATTATTGAAGGCATTTATTTCACTCTTGGTTACTTACCTCACTACATTATGCCCTCGACGGAAAAACAGATTGGCATTTGGTTTGGTTGCTGCTGGGCATCTTGCAATACCATCCTTTTTCTGCTGCCTTTAATTAATATTCTTTATTGTTATAACGTTTCTTATATGCCATAGTGCAACAACAAAGGGCAAATAAGATAAATATATACTCCCTCCTTCCCATATTAACTGAATTGTTGAGGCTTTTTTCATTGTTCAAAATAAGTGAATTGTTCAAATATCAAGATAATTATTGATTTTTTTTTCCATTTTTGCCCTTCCTTTAAAGAAAGGGTATTTTACATTTTCTAGGTACTTACACTCTTTACAAAGTCATAATTATGATTTTACATTGAAATTTCATATTTTCATACAAGTGAAATTTTCAAGAGACACTATTTTACAATTTTTTTTATTAAGTGTAATTATTATAATCAAATTCCAAGCAATTTTGAGTAATGACTAACTCTACTTTTGAGAATAGTGTGAGAATAATGAAAAGGGTAGTAATGGAAAGTAATGTTCAAAATATGTCCTAGAAGAGTTTTCTTAAGGGGTGTGCATTATCTCAACAATTCAGTTAATATGGGACAGAGGGTGTAGTAAAATTAAAGCGCTAGCTTTAATGCAGAAAGGCACAAGTGAATACAAAATATAAAATTTATGTGTAATTCAAGAATAATAATTATTAGCACAAATGAAAATTATAATAATTATTAGCACAAATTACAATTATATTGACAAAAGAATTTTTTTAAAATAAAATTAAGAGAAATATTTTGTGGTCCGGCCCTTCCCCAGACCCCGTGCATAGCGGGAACTTAGTGCACCGGGCTGCCCTTTTATTTATTGTTTTGTGTGCCTCTTCAAGACCACCCATTGGTGATGAGGCGTACACCTTATTTCCCTGCACTGAAGTGCTGGCCATGCGAGGCGAAGCGCCAGCCTGTTTTGCACCTAGCTCAGGGCTTAAGCGTGCCTTAAGCGAGCTGTTGATAACTGTTGTATGTGGAATTATGATTTATAGTGCACATAAGGCACACCATGCTGAATAAACAGTTGAGATTATAAGTAAGTAGATTTCCTGAAAGCAATATATTCTTGGCTAAGCATGTTACTATTATTTGAGATATGACCATTTTCTAATCGTCTTATTATGTGAATGTGACTTTGTCAAACATCACATGCACTGTTATTCTTGCTTATAATCTCAACTGCTGTATTTGTACCTTGAATATTAGTACAAGGATTACTCTAAGCAGTAAGAGCATAATAAATTGCAAAGGATTCCTCTAAGCAGTATAAGCATAATACATTGCCTATCTTCTTAACACTGAAACACAAGTCTGTACCGGTTATTACTTCAGTCGAAAAGTTTCACGTTTGTTTTCCTCTCCTTTTATACTTTCAGGATTTTAAGGCTGTATTCCGTTTGACTACTTAATAACTGGTATAATGTTTGTAGGTTGGTGTGGTTGATGAGCCAGATAGAACAGCTTTAACTGAATCTTGGAAATCATGGATGGAAGAACATATTGCAACCAGTGGAAAGGTACCACCGGGTAATGAGCCAGGAAATTCGACATGGGTACGCCAGCCTCCAAAGAAGAAGGCTGATCTAAGATTAACTCCAGGTCGTCATGTGCAGTTGACAGTGCCCTTGGAGGACCTCATTGACCGGTTAGTGAAGGAGAATAAGGTGGTTGCTTTCATTAAAGGGTCAAGAAGTGCACCACAATGTGGGTTTTCACAGAGGGCGGTAGCCATTCTTGAAAGTGAAGGTGTCGACTATGAAAGCCTTGATGTCCTTGATGAAGAGTACAACTACGGATTGAGGGAGACGTTGAAGAACTATAGTAACTGGCCTACGTTTCCACAAATTTTTGTGAAGGGTGAGTTGGTTGGTGGGTGTGATATCTTGACCTCTATGTATGAGAAGGGCGAACTTGCCAGCTTGTTCAAAAGCTAAATGTTTAATTAGCAGTAAAGAGTGTAGCTTTGTAAGAATTACACATCTTCGAACTAATTCACTCATCAGTGTATCTGGTGTTGTGCAAATAGTGAAATTTTGTTATAAGTAACAAAGGGAGGCATATTGTTATTAACGTCAATAAGTAGCATCATAACAGAAGATAGTCTTGTTCGTTTTGTATGCGGGATGAGATAGACAAGGATATCCATGGGTTTAGCTATCCCAACTCTATGGGATAGCTAATTCCAGGATTAATTAATAGCCATAACCAAAATGAGATAAAGTAATCCTACATTTTATACCAGTTTTGTTATCCTTTCCTGCATACCAAATGACCTTACAGTATTTCTTTCAAGCAGAATTTTGCCATTTTCTTTAAAGGTCATCTAGTTAATGCTGAAAGAAATGTAGTGATTAGTATCCTCTTCACAAAGTTAAATAAGGTTTTGACCATTTTGCAGATTTCACTTCCCGGCTAAAGTGGTTACATGGTGCAATTTTTTACTTCTAAAGAAGTAAAAATGAGTGCCTGAACAAACTTTGTAGAGCCAGTTAAAGGGTGCGGCAAAAACTGTTTAAATTGCAGTAAAAGACAAATTTACGTTGTGACGAGCAGATGAGGACAAAAGCTGATGGCTTTTGAAGTGCTTTCTTGTCTTCTCAAGCGGGCCAAAAATTAAAGTTTATGATGTCCACTCCTATTTCCTCTAAAGCTCTTCCTGTGGGGAACACAATCAGTCCACACCGGGCGAAGGGGAAGGAAGAGATGGGTGGTCCGGGAACAACAACGAGAGAGGGCTCGTAGCCCCCCCTCTCACTCTTCCCCACGCCTATTTGCCGGGGCTTTAGCAGGTCTATTGATAGAGATTAATCGTTTTTTCCCGGATGCGTTGACATTCCCCTTTTTTTCATTCTAGTTATTGTCATGGGAAGGAATGAAGAAAATTAGAGATCCAATCAAATATTGGTGATGAATCCCTCTCCCCCTCTTTTCTCTTTTTAGAATAAGGGAGGAAAGAGAAAGAATAAAAAAAGTGGATTCAACATTCGGGCTCAAGTTCGAATTAACTGAATATAATCAGAATTTGTCCTTTTAATTTATTAATTCTTAATTAATAATTATATTTATATTAAATAGATTATTTAAGATAAATATAATATTTAAATCAAAATTATTGAATTTGATCGAACTCATACCTTGATTTCTAGCTCCGCAGCAAATGAAATGTGTTCCTGATTCCCACTCAAGGATAAAAACCACCGATTCAAACCCCCACCACCCACCAAACTTAGGCCTCGGAGGGGTTTTATTTGTAAGTGGTCGTTTAGTTGGGAATAAGTTATCCCACCATGTATATGTGATAACTTATCCCATTACTATAGTATAAATAATGGGATAAATAATTTTGGAAATAACTAATACATCCAATCAAACGCAAAATAAAATAATCTTGCATTTTATCCCGAAATTATTATACCTTATACCTCACACCAAACAACCCGTAAGAAAATCTTTACTGATAATGTGCAGAATAATAATAGGGGCGTATAAAAAGACCACATGCTTATCTTCTTTCGTCACCTTTACTAATAGTTGAATTGTTTGAGTACCGACATCTTTTGTTAGAGAAAAAAATAATAATAAGAAAATGGAATTGTAGGTGAAAGGCTTTGACGTAATGTTACTGTTTGACTTTATTACTTACAAATTTTAGATTCATTATAAAAAAATAGAATCAAGCTTCTAATCGAGAGACAGATTATAACAAAAATGATTCTTGAAGATAGCTGGAAGCAAGAAACATTCTTTTAAGGCTTACATGTTCTATAAGAGAATGGTTCAACTGGTTAAGCGATCTGGCGCATTATTCATTGCGCTTTATTTAAAGCAGTGTGCATCACATTAACCACTATTTCTACTGATGCGGATACAGTTCTCTCATCGTGAAAGAAGTAATGAAAAGGAAGTCATGGGTCAAAGCGCGTTCGTTGTTGCATGTATAGCTTTGCATTCTAGGCAGGATTTACAATCCTCTGCCTTGATCTACTTGGCTACATCCGCCCCTACCCCAACACAAGTTGAAGTCTCTATCTATGACCAGATCCTCTCTAAACTCCCCTATAACTGTAATGACCCTTCCGGTTATTCTCGCATTTTCGCTTTCTATGTACTATTAGAGCTTGCCTGTAGCGGCCCCAAGTCATTTATGGCTTGCTGGGACCGGTGGTTCGGTGCCCTGGCCGTTCGTTTGGCTCTTTATGGCAGTTTTCATGTTTTAGAGCTTGAACTTAGGATATCATTGACTTCGGTCAACATTCTTGGTAAACGTGCTCGAAATTGAATTCCGACAGTTCCTTTAGCTCCGGAGTGTGGATTTTGGTCTAGATGGACCCTTGGTCGGGGTCTTGGAGCTTCCGGTTTGGTTTTGAGCTGCTCTCTGTGTTTTCTAGCTAATTGAACTGAGAAGTTTGACTTTGGCCAACATTCAGAGAAGACGGCCTAGGATGAAAATTCTGTCAGCGCTGTTAGTTCCAAAATATCGACTTTGGGCTAGAGGGACCTTTGGTTCGGGTCCCGAGGCTTCCAGACTCATTTTGGAGTATTGAGTTTCGTTTTGGCTTAAGGTTAGTTTTGGGTGTTGGGCCCACTTTTCGTTAAATTGACCTCTGTTGGATTTTTTGTCAGATATGTTGAGTCCCGAATGCTGTTTTTGGTATGTTAGCATAGTTCGTTTGGGCGTGCGAGGTCCCAGATGAGTCCCGTGGGTCCATCCGGAGACTTCTTCCCCTTGGTTTTTCTGCTGGTTGATGTTGCAGGTGCAGGCCTATGGCCTTAATCGCGACCGCAAAGAAAGCCATCACGATCACAATGGTCTGCCTCGTTGGTCATCGCAACCGCGAGGGTCCCTTCACGCGATCGCGATGAAGGGCCAGTGGACCCAACCTCGTTTGCTTTATGCGATCGCGAGATCCTTCCTCACGACCGCGATGAAGCTCCTCGCCTTTTGTTCTTCGCGACCACATGGCTAGTCTTCGCGATCACGACGGTCTATCCAGCATGGTCCTCGCAACTGCGTGGGGTCCCTTTGCGATCACGAAGAAGGACCCCTGGGCAGTATATAAACTTCCTTCTTCGTTTTCATCTCCCTCAAAATGCATATCTCCATTAAAATACAGCTCAAGCTCCATAATTCTCTGTGTGACTTCAATTCCATACATGGTGGTGATAAATATTGGTCCCGTGATCATCTTCTTGCCTTCAATCTGGTGAATTCCTTGTTATCTTCGTAAATTCCCCTCTTTAATCTCCTTCTTTAACTCTACTGGATTGTAGGCTGTTTTGGGCCATTTCCATGGCTAATTTCTTCAAATATTCTGAGCATGCACTCACAGGACTGTGGTGATCATTATACGCTCTTTCATTTCTGGCTTCGGGTTGCGGGGCGCACGAGCCCACTGGTGACCCAAATTTTAACCCAACTATAATTATAGCAATATGGGTATCCTTAACCTCCTTTTAATGCGTAGTTTATATTTATGATAGTTTGATTTCATTACAGAGCTTCTCAGAGCGGTTCAAGCTTGGACATCATCGTTCTAGTAGCTTTTCGTTGGACGACAGGTAGGTTATGATTTAACTCTTCTAGACTTAACGTATATAGGATAATTGTACTAATTAGCATCCTTGGGTTGGGTTTATTAGCTTGGCACCCCCAGACCTTGTCCTCTTCTTCATGGCCATTTTATTTTTGCTCCGATGATTGTAGTATTCGTTGTAGTCGATAGTATCACTCTTGTGGTCCTGTATGGCCTTGTATTTGACTCTGGACCATATATGGTGGGTTATTTGTGAATGTCCGTGAGTCCCAGATATTGATATTCATTTGTAGAGCTGGTTATATTTGCTGTAGAGAGATTGGAGCCTGTGCAAGGTCGATAGATTGATTGTGAGCCGTTGGGCTACTGTTTGTGATTGGGCATATCATTATCATGCATATAAAGAGGTTTTCTGCATATTTTACTACTGTTTTGGCTTCAGGCCGACTATTAATGATTTTCTAAATCTTGCATGGCCCCGAGGACCTGTTTTCGGTAAATATGACTATAAAAGGTTTGGAACTGATTTTCGTGGATCTTCTTGGGGTAAGAGAGTTAAAAGGATGATTTTATTGCTGTTTTCACACTTATACTAGACTCGGCTAGGCCGTAGTGCTAGATTTGGTTTCTTATTGATTTGAGATGGTACTAGACTCAGACGGGCCGAGCATCAAACTTGTTTTACTACTGTTTTAGACCCGGTTATGCTCGGGCACCCTTGATGGGGTTTTTGAAACTTGATTTACTATTTTAGACCCACATAGACTCCGGGCATGCATTTTTGAGACTTCGGCTATGTATTTGGATCCAGATACACTCTGGACTACTTTATTGAGATTCTGAGATTTAGTATGTGGTTGAGGACCTCCATGGACCTTGCCAATCGTGACCAGGGGCTACGTGCTGAGTGTGCCGGAGGAGGGGTATATGGTGTAGTTGAGGTATACGGGCCGTGTCCTTCCATGGATCCTACCTGTTGGGCCTATAGGCACCAGGAGAGGTACATACAGAGTTACTTTTCCACCTGGTTTTCACTGTTGCATCATATCATTCATTTGCGTGAGATTCCACCCTTGTTTGTTGTTTGTTGAGTGTACGCTCTAGTAGTATGGGATGCCAGGGGGTTTGTCTTTACTTGTATGTGTTCCTCGAGTGTATGGGCGCCCGTTGGGACTGTAGGTAGACTTAATATTATCCTATCGCATTTCTGGTTCTGATTATGGCTATATTCGGGTTCTTATTCGATGTTGCATATGTGGGAGTTGTGTAGTATATGCTTCTGGTTCCCTTTATGATTATACTTGGATTATTGGCTAGTTATTCCTACTTTGAGAGTGTATTATTGGCATGTTTTAGTTGTTAGAATTGGATTTCAAGCATGAGTTCGTTTACTTGCTTTCCTTCTTTCCCCTTTTTACTTGAGGTTATTGGTATACCACCCTCTTCTTAAACTCTCTTTATATATATTGTTATTGCAAGAACCCCAGGTGCATTCTTCTTCCCTTCACCTGTGTTCTGTGATGTATATTTCTAGTAGCTAGCTGATCATGATTGTTTTCTCTTTGTATTCCTTATGTGCTAGCTTCCGTGTACTTATTCATTGCTTCTGTGACCTATTCCTTGCTATCTTCTATATTATTGCTCTTATATCTTATATGTGCTCAGTTGACCTATGATGCCTACTGGGTACCCGTTGCTTAGCAATTGGTGCTTATACTACACTCTGAATCTTTTTGGTGTAGATCCTAGTGTGGGCCATCGCCGCTGATTCGTGGAGACTCGTGCGAGCTGACTGTTGGACTATCCACGACAGAGGGTGAGCTCTTGATGACCAAAGCTTAACTTTTAGCTAATCTTTGGTATCTTGTACTCTTCTTGCTATTCAGAGACAGATGTGTATATATTCTTTTGGATCCCTTGTACTCTGTATATTTAATACTTGCTCTTATACTATTGATGTGCCGCCATTTTACGGCATTTTCGACTCCTTTAAACTAAGAACAATCGTACGTTTTCAAGCAACCGTTGTCATTTTTGATGTTTTTATGTTACATTTGTAGGAAAGGGAGACAAACGTAGAAAAGGAAGGAACTACGATCAAAAGCTCGCCACTGCCTAAGAGTGACGGCCACCATGACGGGCCGTCACACACATGACGGGCCGTCACAGTGATCGTCAAGTAGAAGAGCATCACTGCCTAGGAGTGACGGCCACCATGACGGGCCGTCACCCATGTGACGGTCCATCACAGTGACCGTCAAGAGTTAGCTGCAACACTGCCTTGGGGTGACGGCCTCCACGACGGTCCGTCAAGATGGTGACGGTCCGTCACCCCAAGCCGTCAAGTTGAGACAGTCGGCGACACGGAATCCGAGCGTTTTTGGGTTTACTTCCTGGACTCCTATAAATACCCTATGTTAGGTTTATTTTATTATTATGCAAGTTTATTTGTTAAGCTTTTTAATATAGTTTTCCCAATAGTTTTAGGAGAGGATTTTAGGAGCAAGAAACACGTTTTCCTTGTCTTGGAAATGCGTTCTTGATTTGTTCTTGAATTCTTGGTTTCTTGTTCTTGGAATACTTGAAGATTGTTTTCATTATATTGTAAGGATCTTTTCTCTCTATTATGATTATGACTTTCTTCTCTTCTTCTTCAAACATGATTAACTAAAACTCTCACAACTAGGGTTGTGGGAGCCATGGCAAAGTAGCAATATAGATTCTGGGTAGCGACGGGTTCAATATATATGTTGTCACGTTGTTAATCATTCGTTATGTAACGTTTTCTAGTGGTTGCAAACATTAGAACATGCCTAGGTTTAATTTGCTTGAGTAAAGAGATTAAAACCGGGAAACTTGATTAACGACGAGGATTCGAGACTACTAACTCTCGTCTTATGATTAATGCTTGTAACTAGATTAATCTACTTGATGTTTAGGATTGAAATCTAAAAGCACATCTTTTCAAGTTCGAGAGAATTGAAAAGTAAATTTGTCTATTTGGTTGAGAAACGTTTAGACGATACAATTAATTCAATCGCATCGTGACACGCATATAGAAAGAACCCCGTTAAGCCTAGAATCGACTTTGTTACTAATGCCATGGTAAACACTTCCCTAGTTCTCTCTCTCCTATTTATTATCATTCATACGTTAAGTGTTTGTTTTGTTTACAAATATTGATCACAAAACCCCCCTATTTACCGGAAACTATTGACGACTAGTCACATACTTCACTAAAGGCTTAATCTTCACCATATTCTCTGTGGGATTCGACCCCAACCTTTGTTGGATTCTATATTTGACTACGACCGCTTACGCTTCGTTAATTTGAGGTGTAGTTTGGGCGTTATCAACTATAATACCAGGTTGTGGGTTTGGTTTAGTTTCCATTTATTT
Source organism: Jaltomata sinuosa (assembly GCA_003996215.1). Classification (NCBI taxonomy): domain Eukaryota; kingdom Viridiplantae; phylum Streptophyta; class Magnoliopsida; order Solanales; family Solanaceae; genus Jaltomata; species Jaltomata sinuosa. The sequence continues at coordinate 353,174 of QJPP01000571.1, forward strand.
ATATTGTTGTTGCATATTTCTTCTTTCAGTTACTTTGCTTCCGCTATTTATATCGTTCTTATGCTTGATTGTTAGGTAGTAGCCTGTTGCTAACCGTTCTGGGCTACAAGGAATTATTCGCCTACAGGGGGGTTGTAGGTGCCATCATGACCGAGTAATAGAGTCGTGACAGCTTAGTATCAGAGCCTAGGTTCACTAGTGTCATCGGTATAAGAGCCAATGTCTAGTGGAGTCCTGCGGATCAGGGCGGAGACATCCGTACTTAATCTTCGGGAGGCTACAGTGGCATCTTAGGAAATATGACTCTCTTCTTGCTTCTGTATCGTGCGTCTTATCCTTGATGGTTTCCTGAAATCTCACTTATTCTAATTCATTCTCCCACAGATGGTTCGTACGAGATCGTTGGCATCAGGCAGGGGTGAGCCTTCGACTGCAGCACCCCCGACTATAGCTAGGGGCCGGGGAGGTTGCAGAGGTAGAGCTAGAGGGTGTGGCCAAGCAGCAGTACTAGTTAGAGCTCCTAGGGTCAAGGTTGAGTCTGTGTATGAGCCCGAGATTGTTCCAGGGCAGCAACCTGTAAACCGGGGGACAGCCCAGGTACCACCAGTCCCAACACCAATTTTTGTGCCAGCTTCAGCCCCAGCTCCTTCGTTAGATATTCGGGGTTTACTTCTTCAGTTGTTGGGTATGATAGAGGGAAAGCCTTTAGATGTGGCACAAACATCTGCTCAGGGGGCAACCCTGGGTGTACAGAATTCAGGAGCACAGCCTGCTACTGCGGCTCCGTGCTGAGGTTATTCCGGTACCATCTGCTGTGCAGCCTCTTGATCCTTGCACAGCTATGATAGAGATGGAGCAGAAGACGTTGGGTAGGTTTCTGAGATTGGCTCTACCTAGATTTGATGGTACACTTGGTCAGGATCCTTATAATTTTATCTCTACTTGTGAGGAGATGTTACACCATTTGGGTTTGTTGGAGACTCACGGTGTTGGATACACTACTTATCAGCTGGAGGGCCCATGTTACTTGTAGACCATCTTCGTCTCCTCTGTTACCTTGGTCAGAGTTCTATGAGGCCTTTATGGCCTAGTTCTTGCCTCAAAGCGATAGAGAGTGTCGTAGGGAGACTTTCACTAGACTTATGCAGGGTTCCATGATCGTATCTGAGTACAAGACTCGCTTCCACTAGCTTGATCCATTTGGGGCCATGATTATCCTTACCGAGCCTGACAGGATCCATAAATTTGTTTGGGGGCGGAGATTAGAGTTCAGACAGACAGCTGAGGTGTTAGTTGCTAGCGATCGATCCTTCCAGCCTATAGCTGATCATGCTCGTACTATAGAGGATTTGCACCGTCATGATCTAGGGGATAGAGATAAGAGGCCTCGACATCAAGGTAGATACAGTGGTAGAGGTTCAGGCTAGTAGGGCTGAGGTTATCAGCCACCACAGCACCAGGGTCAGTCTAGTCGGCCGATTCAGGCTTCACTTCAGGCTTCATTTCAGGCTTCTGGTAGTTCTCAGTTTGAGCAGGGTCAGAGTAGCCAATAAGGTTACAATGGTTAGACTTTGAGGGATACATCTTTTAGGGAATCAGGTTGTGGTGGCCACACCAGTGTAACTAGTTCATCCAGGTAGGGTAGGCCGTCAGGGCCTTGTTGTGAGTGCGGAGTCATTGGGCACTATGCTAGAGATTGGCCCCAGCGGGGTACAGTTCAGCCAATCGCTCACCCTATTTATGCAGTTCAGCCACCGGCTAGAGGAGGTGGTGTTGAGGGTCGGGGTGGTGCCCCATATGGCCGGACAAGTGGTAGGGATGTCGGTCGGTTAGGAGGTGGTCATCGTCAGTTTTATGTGGTCCTTGGGAGACCGGAGGCAGAGGCCTCGAATGCTATGATCACAGGTACGATTTATGTATGCTGTCAGTCAGCTTTGGCTTTATTTGATCCTGGATCTACTTGCTCGTATGTTCCTGTCTACAATTTGCCTTGTTTGGGGTTGGCTAGTAAGCCGTTATCTGTACCTGTATCTATTTTGACCTCAGTAGGAGATTCTTTAGTAGTGGATCGGATCGTGAGATCCTGTATGATTTCTGTTGGAGATATTGAGACTTGGGGTGATTTGATGATTCTTGATATGTTAGACTTTGATGTGATTTTGGGCATGGACTGGTTATCCCCTCACCATGCAGTTTTGTATTGTTATGCCAAGACTGTTATCATAGCTGTGCCTGGCGTATCCCCAGTTGTGTGACAGGGTTCTGTAAGCCGCACACCATATGGGATCATCTTTTGTCTTTGAGGTAGGAAGCTTATTTCTTGCAGGTGTTTGGCTTATCTAGCATATGTCTGAGATGTTAGTGCCGACCCTTCTTCCCTTGAGTCGGTTTTAGTGGTTAGAGATTTCCTAGATGTATTTCCTACCGACCTACCAGGCCTTCCACCTGAGAGAGATATTGATTTTGCTATTGAGTTAGAGCCAGGCACCAAGCCCATTTCTATTTCTCCTTACTGTATGGATCCAGCTGAGTTGAAAGAGCTTAAGGAGCAGCTTCAGGATTTGTTAGCTAAGGGTTTTATTAGGCCTAATGTGTTGCCTTGGGGTGCTCTAGTTTTGTTTTTGAAAAAGAAAGATGGGTCGATGTGGATGTGTATTGATTATAGGCAGCTGAATAAAGTGACTGTGAAGAATAGGTATCCGATGCCGCGCATAGATGAATTGTTTGATCAGCTTCAGGGTTCAGTCGTGTTTTCAAAGATTGATTTGAGGTGGCTACCACCAGTTGAGGATTAAGGCGGAGGACATCCCTAAGACAACTTTCAGGACACGTTATGGCCACTATGAGTTCTTGGTGATGTCTTTTAGGTTAACCAATACCCCTGAAGCTTTCATAGACTTGATGCACAGGGTGCTCAACCCGTATTTGGACTCGTTCATGATAGTCTTCATAGATGACATTCTGATATACTCACGGAGTAGAGATGAGCATGAGCAGAACTTGAGGATTATACTCTAGACTTTGAGAGATCATCTGCTTCATGCCAAGTTCTTAAAATGCGAGTTTTGGCTTGAGTCAGTAGCATTCCTAGGACACGTGGTGTCTAAAGATGGGATTAGAGTGGACCCAGGGAAGATTTCTTCCATTCATGATTAGCCGAGACCGACTACTCTGACCGAGGTTTGTAGCTTTATTGGGTTAGCAGGGTACTACAAGAGGTTCATCAAGGGTTTTTCTTCTATAGCAACACCTTTAACTATGCTGACTAGGAAGGATGTCCCATTTCAATGGTCGGATCAGTATGAGGATAGCTTTCAGAGGCTTAAGGCCTTATTGACTTCAAATCCAGTGTTGACTTTGCCAGTTGAGGGTCAGAGTTTCTTGGTATATTGTGATGCTTCAGGGGTTGGTCTTGGTTGTGTATTGATGCAGCAGAGTCGAGTGATAGCTTATGCATCGAGACAACTGAAGGTTCATGAGAGCAACTACCCCACTCATGACTTGGAGTTAGCGGCGGTAGTCTTCGCGCTTAAGATTTGGAGGCACTACATATATGGCATTCATTGTGATATCTTCACCGATCACTATAGTCTTCAGTACATCACGAGTCAGCGAGAGCTGAACTCCAAGAAGATGAGATGGATCGAGCTACTGAAGGACTATGATTTCACTATTCTGTATCATCTGGACAAGGTAAACGTGATAACAGATGCCTTGAGTCAGAAGATAGTGAGTATGGGCAGCCTAGCTTCACTTTCAGTTCAAAGCGGCTGTTGGCCTTGGACATCCAGTCCTTGGCTAATCGTTTGGTTAGGCTTGACTTGTTGGATCCTAGCAGAGTTCTCGCCAGTATTGAGGTTCTTTCTACCTTGGTTGATCAGATTTAGAGTCGTCAGTTTGAGGATCAGCAGTTGGGTGACCTTCGTGATCAGGTTGTTCAGGGTGAGACCTGCTGGGCTACTCTAGATTCAGATGGTGTTCTGAGGTTTGATAGTTGTCTTTCTATTTCGAGAGTTGGTGATTTTATTCAGTTGATTCTTTGTGAGGCGCATTGTTCTAGATATTTCATCCATCCTGGTGCAACCAAGATGTACAGGGACTTGAGACAATTTTACTGGTGGAGCGGTATGAAGCAGGACGTAGCAGAGTTTGTATCTCGATGCTTGAACTCTCAGCAGGTTAAGTTTGAGCACATGAGACCTGGTGGATTAATGCAGTGACTTCCTATTCTTGAGTAGAAGTTTGAAGGGCTTACTATAGACTTCATAGCTCGGTTGCCGTGCAATTCTCAAGGGTTTGACTCCATTTGGGTGATTGTTGATTGGCTGACTAAGCCAGCACACTTTTTGCCGGTCTAGTCTACTTACAGTGCATAGAGGTTAGCTCAGATTTACCTTCGTGAGATTGGTCGGTTGCATGGGGTCCCAGGTTCTATCATTTCAGACCGCGACACTCAGTTCACATCTCAGTTTTAGAGGGAGATTCAGCGAGACTTAGGTACAGAGGTTCAACTTAATACCACATTCCACCCTCAGGCAAATGGCCAGTCCGAGAGGACTATTCAAGTCCTGGAAGACATGCTTTGGGCCTATGTTCTTGACTTTGGAGGTTTTTGGGATCAATTTGTGCCTTTGGTCAAGTTTGCTTATAATAATAGTTTCTATTCGAGTATTGGTATGACACCTTTTGAGGCATTGTATGGTAGGCATTACAGATCATTGGTGGGTTGGTTTGATAGTTTTAAGTATTGGTTGTAGAGTACAGACTTGCTTCATGATTCTTCAGACAGAGTTTGAGTGATTCAGGATAGACTTCGAGCAGCCTAGAATAGGTAGAAGAGCTACGCTGATCATAGACTTCATGCCTTAGAGTTTAGTGTGGGTGACTAGGTATTCCTCCGTTTATCGCCCATAAAGGGCATGATGAGATTTGGTAGGCGGGGAAAGTTTAACCCCAGGTACATCAGGCCATTTGAGATCCTTTAGAGAGTTGGTGGTATTTCCTATCATTTAGCTTTGCCTCCAATATTTTTAGCTATGCACTGATTTTCCATGTAACGATGTTGCGATGGTATATTCCAAATGAGTCTCATGTGTTGCAGTGGGATTTGATTCATTTGGATGAGAGTTTAGCCTTGTTAAGGAGTCGATAACTATTTTGGCCAGAGATGTCAGGAGGTTGAGATCTAGAGAGATTTTGGTTGTTAAGGTTCAGTGGAGGCACCATCCGGTTGAGGAGGCTACCTGGGAGGCCAAGAGAGAGATACAGGCTCAGTATCAACAATTGTTTGAGCCTTAAGATACTTCCTTGTCCTTGACTTTCAAGGATGGAAGTCCTTTTTAGTAGTGGATGATGTACTGACCCTTCCGGTTATTTATGGCTTGCTAGGACCGGTGGTTTGGTGCCCTGGACGTTCATTTGGTATTTATGGCCATTTCCCTATTTTAGATCTTGAACTTAGGATATCGTTGACTCTGGTTAACATTATTGATAAACGTGCTTAGAATCAAATTTTGACAATTCTATTAGCTCCGGAGCATGGATTTTGGTCTAGATGGACCCTTGGTCGGGGTCTTGGAGCTTTTGGTTTGGTTTTGAGCTGCTCTCTGTGTTTTCTAGTCAGTTGAATTAGAAAGTTTGACTTTAGTCAACATTTGGAGAAGACGACCTCAGATGGAAATTTCGTCAGCGCTGTTAGTTCTGGAATGTTGACTTTGGACTAGAGGGACCTTTGGTTCGGTTCCCGAGGCTTCCAGACTTATTTTGGGGTATTGAGTTTTGTTTTGGCTTAAGGTTGGTTTTGGGCGTTGGACCCATTTTTTATTAAATCGACCTCCATTGGGGTTTCCGTCAGTTCTGTTAAGTCTGGAATGCTGTTTCTGGTATTTTAACATAGTTTGTTTGCGCGTGCGAGGTCCCAGATGAGACCTGTGGGCCCATCCAGAGACTTTTTCCCCTTGGTTTTTCTGCTGGTTGTTGTTGCAGGTGCAGGCCTATGGCCTAAATTGCTACCGCGAAGGAAGCCATTGTGATCATCACAACTGCGAGGTTCCCTTCATGTGATCGCGATAAAGGGCCAGTAGACCCAGCCTTTTATGCTCTACGCGATTGTGAGATCCTTCCTCGCGACCTCAATGAAGCTCCTCCCCTTTTGTTCTTCACGACCGCATGGCTAGTCCTCACTATCGTGATGGTCTAGCCAGCGTGGTCCTCGCGACTGCGTGGGTCCCTTTGCGATCGTGAAGAAGGACCACTGGGCAGTATCTAAACTTCCTTCTTCATTTTCATCTCCCTCAAAATGCATATCTCCATTAAAATACAACTCAAGCTCCATAATTCTCTGTGTGACTTCAATTCCAGATGTTGGGGTGATAATTCTTGGTTCCGTGATCATCTTCTTGCCTTTAATCCGGTGAATTCCTTGTTATCTCCGTAAATTGCCCTCTTTAGTCTCCTTATTTAACTCTAATAGACTGTAGGCTGTTTTGGGCCATTTCCATGGCCAATTTCTTCTAATATTTTGAGCATGCACTCATGAGAGTGTGGTGATCATTACACTTTCTTTTATTTTCGGCATCAGGTTGCGGGGCCCACGGGCCCGCCAGTGACACGAATTTCATTTTGGATATACTTATAGCAATATGGGTATCCTTAACCCTATTTTAATGTGTAGTTTATGTTTATGATAGTTTGATTTCATTTTGGAGCTTCTCGGAGAGGTTTGGGTTTGGACATCGTCGTTCTAATAGCTTGTCGTTGGACGACAGGTAGGTTACGGTTTAACTCTTCTAGACTTTGTGTATATAGGCTATAATTGTACTAATTAGCATCCTTGGGATGGGTTTATTAGCTTGGCACCTCCAGACCTTGTCCGCTTCTTCATGACTGTCTTATTTTCGCTCTGATAATTGTAGTATTCGTTGTAGTTGATAGTATCACCTTTGTGGTCCTGTGTGGCCTTGTATTTTACTCTGGACCATATATGATGAGTTATTTGGGAATGTTCATGAGTCCCGGACATTGATATTCATTTATAGAGCTGGTTATATTTGCTGTAGAGCGATTAGAGCGTGTGCAAGGTTGATAGGTTGATTGTGAGCCGTTGGGCTACTGTTTGTGATTGGGCATATCATTATCATGCATATAAAGAGGTTTTCTGCATGTTTTACTACTGTTTTGGCTTCGGGCTGACTATTGAAGATTTTCTAAACCTTGCATGGCCCTGAGGGCCCATTTTCGGTAAAAATGACTATAAAAGGCTTGGAACTGATTTTCGTGGATTTTTTTGGGGTAAGAGAGTTAAAAGGATAATTTTATCACTATTTTCACACTTATACTAGACTCGGCTGGGCCATAGTGCTAGATTTAGTTTCCTATTGATTTGAAATGGTACTAGACTCAGACGGGTGAGCATCAGACTTGTTTTACTACTGTTTTAGACCCGGTTATGCCCGGGCACCCTTGATGGGGTTTTTGAAACTTAATTTACTATTTTAGACCCAGATAGACTCCGGACATGCATTTTTGAGACTTTGACTATGTATTTGGATCTAGATACACTCCGGACTACTTTATTGAGATTCTGAGATTTAGTATGTGGTCGAGGACCTCCATGGACCTTGTCGATCCGTACCAGCTGATAACGCCCAAACTACACCTCAAATTAATGAAGCGTAAGCGGTCGTAGTCAAATATAGAACCCAACAAAGGTTGGGGTCGAATCCCACAGAGAATATGGTGAAGATTAAGCCTTTAGTGAAGTACATGACTAATGGTCAATAGTTTCCTGTAAATAGGGGGGGTTTGTGATCAATATTTGTAAACAAAACAAACACTTAACGTATGAATGATAATTAATAGGAGAGAGAGAACTAGGGAAGTGTTTACCATGGCGTTAGTAACAAAGTCGATTCTAGGCTTAACGGGGTTCTTTCTATATGCGTGTCACGATGCGATTGAATTAATTGTATCGTCTAAACGTTTCTCAACCAAATAGACAAATTTACTTTTCAATTCTCTCGAACTTGAAAAGGTGTGCTTTTAGATTTCAATTCTAAACATCAAGTAGATTAATCTAGTTACAGCATTAATCATAAGACGAGAGTTGGTAGTCTCGAATCCTCGTCGTTAATCAAGTTTCCCGATTTTAATCTCTTTACTCAAGCAAATTAAACCTAGGCATGTTCTAATGTTTGCAACCACTAGAAAACGTTAAATAATGTATGATTAACAATGTGACAGCACATATATTGAACCCGTCGCTACCCGGAATCTATCTTGCTACGTTTGCCATGGCTCCCACAACCCTAGTTGTGAGAGTTTTAGTTAATCATGCTAGAAGAAGAAGAGAAGAAAGTCATAATCATCATAAAGAGAAAAGATCCTTACACTATAATGAAAACAATCTTCAAGTATTCCAAGAACAAGAAAACAAGAACTCAAGAACTATTCAAGAACACGAATTCAAGAAGTACCAAACGTGTTTCTTGATTTCCAAGTCGACTAAAATCTCTCCTAAAACTATTGGGAGAACTATTGTAAAAAGCTTTTCAAGTGAATAAATAAAATAAACCTAACATAGGGTATTTATAGGAGTCTAGGAAATAAATCCCAAAAACGCTCGGATTCCGCATCGCGGACTGCCCAGGTGTGACGGCCAGGCTGACGGACCGTCACTGGCTTGACGGACTGTCGCCTGGACCGTCACCCTTAGACAGTGCAAGGCCTCCACTTGACGGTCACATGTGACGGACCGTCACATGTGTGACGGACCGTCACTCAGGCCGTCACTCTTAGGCAAAATGTCATTTTTCGCGTATTTCCTTCCGTTTCCATGTTTGTCTCCATTTCCTAAAAATACAACATATAAACATCAAAAACGACAACAGTTGCTTGAAAACGGACGATTGTTCTAAGTTAAAGGAGTCAAAAGTGCCGTAAAATGGCGGCACATCAACACCCTCAACTTAAGACGTTCGCTTGTCCTCAAGCAACATGACACAAAACAATAATACGACGACTCAACTAATAAAAACAAACTCGTGTCTCTAGCAACTCATGGTCATTCATTAGTTCATTAAATCAAGCACCCTCGTAGTACACAAATGTATGAAACACTAACTTGCATGGATCCAAACATGTCATTCCGATATGATAGAATATTATGCATACACATGCACAGCTATCCTAACAATCAATAGGCAATACAGAAACCTTGGTGCCCTCACCACAAAGAAATCCCACACACAAGATTTGGGACTAGGTAAGCGCTCACACTCACAAACGATTTCAAATAATGCACATGCGATACCATAGGCTTGCCCTTACTATTCTATTTCGGTTCTTCAGAAAGCCGCTCAGGATCACTACAGGACTTGTTTAGGCTTGTAATGAGGCTTCAGGTGCAGGTAGGATACATTTAGGGGTTAGTGAATAAGCCCTCCTTGGAACTACTGATGTCTTATTACCACATACTTTGCTTTGTCCATCCTTATTCACCTTTTTATTTCCTTCTCTCTAGCTACAGGTGCGGCCTCTTTATTTTGACAATTCTTTTTATTTCTTTTTCGATCCTTTTCATTTTATTTTTGTTTTCTTTTCTTAGGCACACACCCGGATTTTCATTCTATTCACAACCAATCTTCTCCATCCTCTTTTTCTTATCATTCACCTCTGTAGTAGCCACCCTCAACTTAAGCTGATTGCCTGCGTTGAGGTGCACAATGTCCATGGCAGGACCAGGGCCAAAACAGGGTTTACCTCTATAGTAGCCACCCTCAACTTAGGTTGATTGCCTGCGTTGAGGTGCACGATGTCCAAGGAAGGACCAGGGCCAAAATAGGGATTCAAAGTTAAATGGGAACGGTGACAGGTTATTGAAAGAATAAGGTCAATCATGGCTCAAACAGGGATCAAGGGATTATTTATATTTGGACGGTCTTTTAGTTTAAGTGGACTGCACACAAAAAAGGCCTGTGATCCTTTCCTAAGCAACCAAACTTCGAACTTAACAAAATAGACCGGGCAAGTTCTAGATGCATGCACAGAGTAAGAATTTATAACAATAATCTCACACACTCTTGGCACCAAGAAACTATATTGCTACCAACTATCAAACAACCGCTCGGCTTAAGCATACTCATTCTAATCATAATCACACAATGACATTCGAGGATCCAGACAGTCAATCGTTTCAACATAAGTACAAAACCAGAAAATTTTTAAAGGGGCCTCGTTTTTAACCAAAAATGCCATGCTTGCTATAGACACTACAAAACCACTAACAAAATTTTAAAATAACAAACTAAACATGCCGGTTCTACTAGATAGCACACCGGAGGGAAAAGAACTCGGCAACAAAAACCCTCAGTGGTGACTCACAGGTTTCCCCACACCCTCAACTTAGACTCATGCATTGTCCCCAGTGCATACATATGAAAACTAAAAACTGTGAGAATAAAGGAATACCTGTGAAGTCGATATGACTCAGATTCTGGAAAGATGTTGGAGACCACCAGGGTCTCCAAAACAGGAGAACTCGATGGAGTGTGGCGTTCCAGCTTCCTCTTTGGGCTCCATCGCTAGTCGCGACAATTTCTTTGCTCTTTCTTTGCAGAGTCTCTTGCGGTGTTTTCGTTTTCTGGATCTATTTTCATCGCTTTCCTTTACCTGCTCATCCTCTTGCGATCGCGACCTTACTCTCATAACAGCTCGGGTTTCAACACAACCCTTCTCCTCAAGATACACACCCGCAGGGACTTCCTCAATAACCTTGATGACCGCGACCACCCTCATGTCACTTGGTTGCTTCATCAATTTGGACACATCGAACTTGACCACTTCATTGTTTAGACTGAAGGTCAGTTCGTTTCTTTCCATGTCAACCAATGCTCTAGCCGTGGCTAACAAAGGTCGTCCTAAGATTATGGGAACTTCAAAGTCTACTTCGCAATCCAAGATCACAAAGTCAGCTGGGAAGATAAGCTTACCGATCTTCACTAGCACATCAGACAATATTCCCACAGGTCGCTTTACCGAGCGGTCAACCATCATTACTCTCATGGATGTTGGTTTAGGAGCTCCCAAACCCAATTATTTGTAGACCGCTAGCTGCATCAAGTTGATGCTAGCACCAAGATCACATAATGCTCTTCCAAAGTTGAGCTTCCTGATAGTACAGGGAACAGTGAAAGCACCTGGATCTTCCTTCTTTTTGACTAACGACCTTGAGGAAATAGAGCTGCAGTGGTGGAGGTTGTCTTCCGGTTCAAAACTTACCGACCTCTTCTTTGTAATCAAGTCCTTCATGAACTTGGCATAACCGGGCATTTGTTCTAGCGCTTCCACCAATGGTATGTTTATTGAAATCTGCTTCTGCATGGTCATGAAGTTCAGGAACTTACCATCATCAGCTTTCTTCTTGAGGCATTGTGGGAAAGGAGGTGGTGGTCGAGGCATTATAGTTGGAAGTTTTTCAGCTTCCTTGCTTTTCTCTGCGGGCTTTGGAGTTTCCTCCTCTACCGCCTCTTCATCATTCACAACATCACCTTGAGTCTGAATTACCGGATGTGATTCCGGTAATATTTTTCCGCTTCTTATGGTGATCGCCATACAGCTTGCGTCATTCCTCGGATGAATCGTGTCACTCGGCAAGGTACCTGTCTTTCTTTGGTTCAGAGATGCCGAGATTTGCCCCACTTGCTGCTCTAATTGCTTGATCGAGGTGGAATGTGAACCCACTAACTGAATCAATGCTGATAATTCAGTCCTCATCTCCTTTACTCCAGAGTCAGTTGATTCCACCTTCAGTAGCATCTTCGCCATCATGTTCTCAAGTTTGGACGTCTCTGCCTCGTTGCCAGCTTTGTCCCGATTACCAGGTGGTATATACAACCCACCTCTATCGGTGTTGTTCCTCCAGTTTCCTTGGTCGCGATCTTTGTAGCCGCCTTTCTCATAGTGGTTGTCTCTCTGATAGTTCCGACCTTGGTTTCCCTGGCCGTTGGCCTGGAAACCCCCCAAATAGTTGGCCTCTTCATCAGATTCAACCCCTGCTGCTCTACCTTGCGAACCCACGGCTTTCACCTTCTCAATACTTCCTGACATCAAGTGCTTGGTCAAGAGGTCCATTTGCGTTTTTAGATGGGCCATGTCTTGGTCCCGTTCTTCATCTTTTCTACGCTGTTCCACTGATACACCAACTGCATAAGTACTAGCTGGTACCTCTGAATCACGTGTATGCCAGGCCCTGTTAGTTTTGGTGAGCCTGTCCAAAATAGCTGTGGCATCGGCAAAAGTGCGACCCATAAACGCCCCACCTGCTGCGTTGTCCAACGTCGGCTTGGTAGCCGAATTGAGTGCCCTGTAGAATGTCTGCATCAAAAACTCATCGTTCAACTGATGGTTCGGGCATTGTGTTAGCTTCTTCTTGAATCGCAGCCAGGTCTCATGCAATGCTTCGTGAGGTTGCTGCCTGAAATTGCTAATCTCGTCCCTCAACTGTATCATCCTAGAGGGAGGAAAGAACCTTTCTAGGAAAGCTCCTTTCAACTCTCCCCAAGTTGCGATAGAGTCGGGGGTCAGTTCTGTCAACCATAATGCTGCCTCATCAGACAGAGACAACGGGAACAACCTGAGCCTGATCGCTGTCTGACTCACGCCCGGTAGTTCAAACGACTTGCAGATACCCACGAAGTTCATTAAGTGACAGTTTGGATCGTCACCAGCTGCTCCACGGAATACTCCTCTCAAGTTCAACAGCTGAATCATCGTGCTAGTGATGTTGAACTTGGCTCCGGGCGGTAGCGGTGGAACAATAATGGCGCCCGTAGCGCCAACTCCATCCAAATCGTTATCCTCATCATGCAACTCCAGATCGTGCTGCAGACCTCCAGCATTCAAATTTTGTTGGGCCTGCAGTTCTGCAGCGAGCCTTGCTGCCTCTTGTTGTGCGGCCATATTCTGCCTTAACGTTCTAGCAAGCTCGGGGTCGTAAGGTAATGTTGATTCACCCGAGCGCCGGGTACTTGGCATGCACAACTCTGTACCCTAGCAAAAACAAAAACAACAAAAAACATAAAAGCAGGAAAGTATGACTAAGAGTCAAATAAACACACCAGACTTAATTAACAACCGTATTCCCCGGCAATGGCGCCACTTTTTGATAACGCCCAAACTACACCTCAAATTAATGAAGCGTAAGCGGTCGTATTCAAATATAGAACCCAACAAGGGTTGGGGTCGAATCCCACAGAGAGTAGGGTCGAATCCCACAGAGAATATGGTGAAGATTAAACCTTTAGTGAAGTATGTGACTAATGGTCAATAGTTTCCGGTAAATAGGGGGGGGGGTTGTGATCAATATTTATAAACAAAACAAACACTTAACGTATGAATGATAATCAATAGGAGAGAGAGAACTAGGGAAGTGTTTACCATGACGTTAGTAACAAAGTCGATTCTAGGCTTAACGGGGTTCTTTCTATATGTGTGTCACGATGCGATTGAATTAATGGTGTCGTCTAAACGTTTCTCAACCAAATAAAAAAATTTACTTTTCAATTCTCTCGAACTTGAAAAGGTGTGCTTTTAGATTTCAATCCTAAACATCAAGTAGATTAATCTAGTTACAGCATTAATCATAAGACGAGAATTGGTAGTCTCGAATCCTCGTCGTTAATCAAGTTTCCCGGTTTTAATCTCTTTACTCAAGCAAATTAAACCTAGGCATGTTCTAATGTTTGCAACCACTAGAAAACGTTAAATAATGTATGATTAACAACGTGACAGCACATATATTGAACCCCTCGCTACCCGGAATCTATCTTGCTACGTTTGCCATGGCTCCCACAACCCTAGTTGTGAGAGTTTTAGTTAATCATGCTAGAAGAAGAAGAGAAGAAAGTCATAATCATCATAAAGAGAAAAGATCCTTACAATATAATGAAAACAATCTTTAAGTATTCCAAGAACAAGAAAACAAGAACTCAAGAACGATTCAAGAACACGAATTCAAGAAGTACCAAACGTGTTTCTTGATTTCCAAGTCGACTAAAATCTCTCCTAAAACTATTGGGAGAACTATTGTAAAAAGCTTTTCAAGTGAATAAATAAAATAAACCTAACATAGGGTATTTATAGGAGTCTAGGAAACAAATCCCAAAAACACTCGGATTCCGCGTCGCGGACTGCCCAGGTGTGACGGCCAGGCTGACGGACCATCACTGGCTTGACGGACTGTCGCCTGGACCGTCACCCTTAGACAGTGCAAGGCCTCCACTTGACGGTCACATGTGACGGACCGTCACATGTGTGACGGACCATCACTCAGGCCGTCACTCTTAGGCAGAATGTCATTTTTTGCGTATTTCCTTCCGTTTCCATGTTTGTCTCAATTTCTTGAAAATACAACATAAAAACATCAAAAACGACAACGGTTGCTTGAAAACGTACGATTGTTCTAAGTTAAAGGAGTCGAAAGTGCCGTAAAATGGCGGCACATCACCAGGGACTACGTGCTGAGTGTATAAGAGGAGGGGTATACAGTGTAGTTGAGGTATATGGGTCATGTCCTTTCATGGATCCTACCTGCTGGGCCTACCGACACCGAAAGAGGTACATACGGAGTTATCGTTCCACCTGGTTTTCACTATTGCACCATATCATTCATTTGCGTGAGATTCCACCCTTGTTTGTTGTTTACTGAGTATATGCTCCGATAGTATGGGATGTCGGGGGGGGGTTTGTCTTCACTTGTTTGTTTTCTCGAGTGTATGGGCGCTCGTTGGGATTGTAGGCAGACTTACTATTATCCTATCGCATTTCTGGTTCTGTTTATGGCTATATTCGAGTTCTTATTCGATGTTTCACTTGTGGGAGTTGTGTAGTATATGCTTCTGGTTCACTTCATGATTATACTTGGATTATTGGCTAGTTATTCCTACTTTGAGAGTGTATTATTGGCATGTTTTAGTTGTTAGAATCGGGTTTCAAGCATGAGTTTATTTACTTGCTTTCCTTCTTTCCCCTTTTTACTTGAGGTTATTGGTATACCGCCTTCTTCTTAAACTCTCTTTATATATATTGTTATTGCAAGGACCCCAGGTGCGTTCTTCTTCCCTTCACCTGTGTTTTGTGATGTATATTTCTAGTAGCTAGACGAGCATGATTGTTTTCTCTTTGTATTCCTTATGTTCTAGCTTTTGTGTCTGTGACCTCTTCCTTGCTATCTGCTATATTATTGCGCTTATATCTTATATGTGCTCAGTCAGTCTATGATGCCTACTGGATACCCGTTGCTTAGCAATTGGTGCTCATACTACACTCTGAATCTTTGTGGTGCAGATCCTAGTGTGGGCCATCGCCGCTGATTCATAGAGACTCGTGTGGGCTGACTGTTGAACTATCCACGACAGAGGGTGAGCTCTTGACGATCGGAGCTTAGCTTTTAGCTCATCTTTTGTATCTTGTACTCTTTTTTCTATTTAGAGACAGTTGTGTATATATCTGCTATTCTACTATGATACCATGTAGTGGGTTTGGTTTAGCTTCCGTTTATTTATATTCTTGTTGCCTATTTCTTCTTTCAGTTACTTTGCTTTCGCTATTTATATCGTTCTTCTGCTTACTTGTTTGGTAGTAGCCCATTACTAACCGTTCCGGGCTACATGGATTAGTTCGCCTACAAGGAGGTTGTATGTGCCATCATGACCGAGAAATTGGGTCGTGAAAGCTACATATCAAAGAGAAGATTTTTCCTAGACTATAGTGGTCAGTATATTATTGTGTTTCAGAATTAGAAAAAACAAAACTTCAACAAATAGAAGTTTTCTGGCAAAGCTTCAAACAAAGAGGTTAGGCTATTCACTTCATTGATTTGACTTCAGGCTAGTTGTGCTGGATCCTGTCCTTTTGACCTGACTCCACCCTCTTTGGTGTCATGTGTTATTGGTGTACCCTCTCGCTTTATAGATGCGGGTCAACGTATAGTAATTATCTATTCAATAAATAAGAGAAGGTGTATTTCTTTTATTAACGCTATCGCACGATAAAAATCAGAAAAGAGAACTTTTCTAAAATGCCCGTAATAACCTCATGTTTATAGATATAGAGCTATGCATATTTACAAAACAAGAGTCTACCAGACATTTCTCCTGTGCTCCATGACTCCAGAAACTGCAAACCTAAGCTCTAATATCAAATTCGTCACAACCTAGATTTGGCACTAATTAGATCTCGACAGTGCACCCAACAAGCTACTATCTTTGCCAAATGAACCCTCTAAATTAAGCATGTTGGCAAAATGACTTAAATAGTAAAAAATGATAATAAAAAGTCTCATAATATATATGCCGAAAAAAGGAATGGAAGCATAGGGTTTAAGTACATAGGGTTGTTCAGAAAAAAATAAAAAAATCAAACCAAATAAAAAATTGAATCAAATCGGAGAAAAAGATTTGAACTTTCTTATTTGGTCTGGTTTTGATATTTAATTTTAAAATTTGACAAAATTTAGTTTGATTTTGGTTTTAAGGAAGATATCGAATCAAACCAACTATATAAATATTTATTTAAAAATTATAATTGCACACACACACGTGGCGTATAATTTTTTTATGATACATATTAATCTTTTACTTTATTAGTTCGTAATATGGGTGTTTGTCTTTATAGTTTTCAATTCATTGTCTTTAATTTCTAGTTTGATTTGTAATATTTGTTTTGATATCCTAAGAATTTGTTTCATGTTTAAAATAACTTTTCTTGAATTCTTTAATTATTTATCATTGTTTAATTCAATTTTCATCAAGATATCTTGGTATATCATAACTTTCTAATTTTTTGCACAAACAAAAGTTCATTGTAAAAAGTGTTATTGTCACGCCCCATCTTAGGGTTGTAACTGGTACCTAATGCCAACTTAGACCTAAGCGGACCCTTGCTAGACGATTATGCTACCAACAGAATATCAGCCACAAAATCAAGGAAATAAATAAGTATATCTTGGCTTAAAAATAAGCCCTCGATCAGCAAGGCCCCTGTCAACAAAACCAATAATAACCTCAACAAACCCAACAATTCATATAGAACAGAAAAAAATCATGTGTGTGTCGTCGAGGCCACCATGTTGTCTAGAAACATATAAACTGAGCATATATGTACATATACGATAAATACCAACAAGTTGCTATGCCAAAAGAATAAAACAACGAGGCTAACACGGCCGACAATGCATATCTATACAACCCAAAGTCTGCAAGCCTCTAAGAGTAGTAAAGCTTGGCCGGGATAGGGCCCCGACCTACCCAAAAACTATCTACAATAAAAGCCAACAAAACTCAGAAGCTCTGGCAACTCTGAAAGAAAGGGCTAGTGATGTGCCTCCATTCTACGGCACTTTTGACTCCTTTAACTAAGATTAATCGTGAGTTTTCAAGCAACCGTTGTCGTTTTTGATATTTTTATATTGTATTTGCAGGAAATGTAGACAAGGATAAAAAGGAAGTAAAACTACTCAAGCTAAGTAAAAAGGTTGAGCTTGACGGAGGACCTGAAGGCTCGTCACACCTGTGACGGACCGTCAACCAAGCCACCAAACCTGGCAGCACTTGAAGGAGCCACTGGATAGCGGCGACGGTTGGCACGACGGCCCGTCACACCTGTGACGGACCGTCAGCCAAGCCGTCAAGTGGGAGCTTAAGGAGAGCCTGCACTGGATAGCAGCGACGGTTGGCGTGATGGCCCGTCGCATGGGTGACGGTCCGTCAGCCAAACCGTCAAGATCGAGCTAAAGATAGCAAGCACTGGATAGTGACGACGGCTTGGAGTGACGGCCCGTCACATGCTTGACGGCCCGTCAGGCGACCCGTCAAACGCGACGCGGGATTCTGAAAATCCTATTTGTGGACTTTATTTCCTGGACTACTATAAGTACCCTGTGTTAGGTTTATTCTAATTATTCATTACCCAATAGTTCTAGGATTATTTTGAGCAAGTTTTGGAGAGAAAAACACGACACAATACGTTTGTCTTCCTCTCTTCCCTTGTTCTTACATTGTTCTTGGGATCTTGGATTCTTGTTCTTGGATAAATTGAAGCTTGTGTTCATTATATTGTAAGAATCTTTTCTCTTTATTATGAATATGAATTTTTTCTCTTTTCCTAATAGCATGAGTAACTAACTTCCCACAACTAGGGTTATGGGAGCCATGGCAAAAGTAGCAATATAGATTCCGGGTAGCGTAGGGTTCAATCTTTATGTTGTCACGTGGTTAATCATTCAATTACTAACGTTTTCTAGTGGTTGCAAACATTAGAACATGCCTAGGTTTAATTTGCTTGAGTAAAGAGATTAAAATCGGGAAATTTAATTAACTACAAGGATTCGAGACTACCAACTCTCGTCTCATGATTAATGCTGTAACTAGATTAATATACTTGATGTTTAGGATTGAAATAAGAAAGTTCACCTTTTCAAGTTCGAGAGAATTGAAAAGGAAATTTGTCTAATTGGTTGAGAAACGTTTAGACGATACCATGAATTCAATCACATCGTGATATGCATATAGAGCAGACCCGATTAAGCCTTGAGTCGAAATTGTTACGAAGCCATGGTGAACACTTCCCTAGTTCACTCTCATATTGATTATTAATCGCACATTATTATTTGCTTTGGTTAAATATTGTTCACACAAACCCCCCTAATTTACCGGAAACTATCGACTACTAATCATTTAATTCACTATCGATTTAATTTGCACCTTATTCCCTGTGGGATCGACCCCAACCTTAGTTGGGTTCTATATTTGACAGCGATCACTTACGCTTCGTAATTGGAGTCGTAATTTGGGCGTATCAAATTTTGGCGCCGCTGCCGGGGAATACGGTTGTTTATTAAGTCTTGTGTGTTTATTTGACTCTTAGTCATATTTCCTGATTTTACTTTTATTTGTTGTTTTTGTTTATTACAGGGTACTGAGTTGTGCATGCCAAGTACCCGATGCTCGGGTGAACCAATATTACCCTACGACCCCGAGATCGCAAGAACGCTAAGGCAAACCATGGCTGCACAACAAACGGAGGCAGCAAGGCTCGCTGCAGAACAGCAGGCTCAACAGGATCAGTATCACTTGAATGCTGAAGATATAGAGGATGATACTGCATTAGATGGAGTTGGTGCTACGGGCGCCATTATTCTTCCTCCACTAGCGCCCGGGGCCAAGTTCAACATAACTAGCACAATGCTCCAGCTGTTGAACTTAAAGGGACTGTTCCATGGTATGGCTGGTGATGATCCAAACTGGCACCTGATGAATTTCGTGGGTATCTGCAAGTCGTTTGAATTGCCTGGAGTAAGTCAGACCGCGATCAGACTCAGGTTGTTTCCATTGTCTCTATCTGATGAGGCAGCATTATGGTTGACAGAGCTAACCCCCGACTCTATCGCAACTTGGGGAGAGTTGAAAGGATCTTTCCTAGAAAGGTTCTTTCCTCCCTCTAGGATGATACAGTTGAGGGATGAAATTAGCAATTTCAGACAACAACCTCACGAGGCGTTACATGAGACGTGGTTGCGGTTTAAGAAGAAGCTGACACAATGCCCTAACCATCAGTTGACCGATAATTTCCTGATGCAGTCATTTTACAGGGCACTAAATTTGGCTACCAAGCCGACACTGGATAACGCAACAGGTGGAGCGTTTATGGGCCTCACTTTTATCGATGCCATAACTATTCTGGACTGGCTCACTAAAACCAACAGGGCATGGCATACACGGGACACCGAGATGGCTGCTAGCACTCATGCAATCGGTATATCAGCAGAACAACGCAGGAGAGAGAAAGAGCGGGATCAAGATATGGCCCATCTGAAAACGCAAATGGACCTTCTGACAAAACATTTGCTGTCAGGAGACATGGAGAAAGTGAAAGTTGTGGGTTCCCAAAGTAGAGCAGAAGAGTTCGAGTCTGAGGAGGAGGCGAATTATTTGGGGGGTTTCCAGGCCAATGTCCAGGGAAACCAAGGTCGGAACTATCAGAAAGACAACTACTATGAAAAAGCTGGCTACAGAGACCGTGATCAGGGGAACTGGATCAATAAAACTGATAGAGGTGGGTTGTACGTACCACCTGGTAACCGAGAAAGAAGTAGCAATGATACAGGGACATCCAAGTTAGAGAATATGATGGCAAAGATGTTGTTGAAGGTAGAATCTACTGACTCTGGAGTCAAGGAAATGAAATCTGAATTATCATCATTTAGTCAGTTGGTTAATTCTCATTCCACCTCAATCAAGCAGTTAGAGCAACAAATGAGTCAAGTCTCGGCGTCTCTAAATCAACGGAAAGCTGGAACATTGCCGAGTGACACCATTCAAAACCCGAGAAACGACGGAAATTGTATGGCAATCACCACCAGAAGCGGTAAGACATTATCAGAATCACATCCGGTAATTCAGACCCAGAAAGGTAGCGTTGCTGAGAAAGAAGAGTTAGTAGATGCTGAAAATATGGTCGATGAGGGTGTGAAAATGTCTGTTGAAAAACCCGGAGCAGAAGAAGATGCTACTCAAGTGCTCACGGATAAAAGCAAGGAAGTTGAAAAGCTTCCAACTATGATTCCTCGGCCACCACCTCCTTTCCCACAGCGGTTGAAGAAGAAAGTGGAAGATAGAAAGTTCCTGAACTTCATGACCATGCTCAAACAGATATCAGTAAACATCCCTCTGGTGGATGCGCTTGAACAAATGCCCGGTTATGCCAAGTTCATGAAGGACTTGATCACAAAGAAGAGGTCGGTAAGTTTTGAACCGGAAGACAACCTCCACTATTGTAGTGCCATTTCATCAAGGTCGCTGGTCCAAAAGAAAGAAGACCCGGGTGCGCTCACTATTCCTTGCACCATAGGGGAGTTTAACTTTGCCAAGGCTCTTTGTGACTTGGGGGCTAGCATAAACTTGATGGCGTTAGCCATCTATCGGCAGTTGGGCTTAGGAGCCCCCAAACCGACGACTATGAGGTTATTGATGGCTGACAGATCGGTGAAACGCCCGGTTGGTATTTTGTATGATGTACTTGTGAAGGTGGGGAAGTTCATATTTCCGGCAGACTTCATGATTTTGTACTGCGAAGTGGACTTCGAAGTCCCTATTATTTTGGGACGACCCTTCTTGGCAACCGGAAGAGTATTGGTAGATATGGAGAGCAACAAGTTGACTTTCAGGTTGAACGACGAGGTAGTGAAGTTTAATGTATGCAGATCAATGAAGCAACCGAGGGACATGAATATCGTCTCGGTTATTGATGTTATTGCAGAATCTGATGTGATCGTTTCTGTTGAAGAGAGACTTGCTGTAGAGACATTGGCAGCAGTTATGATGAATTTCGATGATGATGGCGTCGAAGATTATGAGGAAATTGTAAATGCTATGGTTGGAATGGGGTCATATGGTTACACCCCAAAGAAATTGGATCTCGATTTAAAGAACAGACCAACACCTCCTGCAAAGCCTTCTATTGAGGAAGCGCCGGTATTATAGTTGAAAGAGTTGCCAGGCCATCTAAAGTATGCATTTCTGGGTGACAAAGATACCTTACCGGTAATCATCGCGACAGACCTTGTGCAATCTCAAGTTGAAGCGTTATTATCCACTCTGAGGAGACACAAGAGAGCAATCGGCTGGACCATTGCAGATATTATTGGCATCCCACCAGGTATTTGTACTCATAAGATACAGCTAGAAGAAAATTGCACTCCCACCACCGAGCACCAGCAGAGACTGAATCCGCCAATGCAAGAGGTGGTGAAGAAAGAGATCATCAAATGGCTCGATGCTGGAGTGGTTTACCCAATCTCTGATAGCAAATGGGTAAGCCCAGTGCAATGTGTTCCTAAGAAGGGAGGAATGATTGTGGTAGCAAATGACAAAAATGAGCTGATTCTATTAAGACCTGTCACGGGCTGGCGAGTCTGTATGGATTACCGGAAGCTAAACTCCTGTACTCTCTATGATCATTTCCCCATGCCCTTTATGGATCAGATGCTGGATAGATTAGCTGGAAGATGTTGGTATTGCTTTTTAGATGGATATTCGGGGTACAACCAAATATCTATCGCCCCGGAAGATCAGGAGAAGACCACGTTCACCTGTCCCTATGGTACGTTTGCTTTTAGACGCATGCCCTTTGGTCTTTGCAATGCTCCTGCAACCTTCCAAAGATGCATGATGTCTATTTTTTCTGATATGGTGGGGAACAGATTGGAAGTCTTCATGGATGACTTTTTGGTAGTGGGTGATGCATTTGATGATTGCTTGGCTAATCTGGGTCAGGCATTGCAAAGGTGTGAAGAGTCAAACCTCGTGCTGAATTGGGAGAAATGCCATTTCATGGTGAAAGAAGGCATTGTATTAGGACACAAAATATCTATGAGAGGTCTAGAGGTGGATAGAGCCAAGATTGAAGTCATCGAGAAACTACCTCCACCCATTTCAGTAAAGGGTGTGAGGAGTTTTCTTGGTCATGCCGGTTTCTACCAAAGGTTCATCAAAGATTTCTCTAAGGTTGCTACCCCATTGTGCAAGTTGCTTGAAAAGGAGACGAAGTTTGTATTTGATGCTGAGTGTTTGAGGGCGTTTGAATACCTGAAAGAAAAGTTAGTGGATGCTCCTATTATAATTTTCCCGGATTGGTCCAAACCGTTCGAAGTAATGTGCGATGCGAGTGGTGTGGCGCTTGGAGCTGTTCTGGGACAGAAGTGAGACAAACTTTTTCACCCCATTTATTATGCTAGTA
The DNA here is from genome assembly GCA_003996215.1 of Jaltomata sinuosa. Classification (NCBI taxonomy): domain Eukaryota; kingdom Viridiplantae; phylum Streptophyta; class Magnoliopsida; order Solanales; family Solanaceae; genus Jaltomata; species Jaltomata sinuosa. The sequence goes on from QJPP01000571.1 coordinate 375,965, forward strand.
AAGCATTGAATGGGGCGCAAAAGAACTACAAGTGACAGAACAGAAGCTGCTGGCTGTTGTATACGCCTTTGAGAAATTCAGAGCATACTTACTTGGTATAAGAGTGGTGGTGCACACAGATCATGCAGCCTTGAGGTATCTGATGACCAAAAAGGATGCAAAACCTCTACTAATCCGATGGGTGCTATTGTTGCAGGAATTTGACTTTGAAGTCAAAGATCGGAAAGGGTGTGAGAACCAGGTAGCGGATCATCTGTCCAGGCTTGAGAGGGAAGAGAATGTAATAGAGGAACCGGAGATTGATGATGCATTCCCGGATGAGCAGGTGATGGCTGCGTCACGTGATATGGTGCCTTGGTACGCTGACTTCACAAATTATGCGGTGAGTGACATGATCCCGGAAGATTTGAACTTCCACCAGAAAAAGAAGTTTCTCCATGATGCAAGTAAGTTTTTCTGGGATAAGCCGTATTTATTCCGGTTGTGTGCTGACAACATAGTGAGGAGATGTGTACCGGAAGCGGAAATGACAAGCATCTTGCAAGCTTGCTATTCATCCCCAGTTGGAGGAAATCATGCGGGTAATCGAACCGCCCGAAAAATCTTACAGTGTGGTTATTATTGGCCGACAATCCAGAAAGATTCATATGAATTTGCCAAGTTCTGTGATCAATGCCAACGAAGAGGAGCAATCTCTCGCCGACAAGAGCTACCCATGTCCACTATTTTGGAGGTTGAATTGTTCGACGTATGGGGAATAGATTTCATGGGCCCTTTTGAAAGTTCTTACGGGAATCGCTACATCTTGGTAGCGGTGGATTATGTGTCAAAGTGGGTAGAGGCGGTTGCTTTGGCCGATAACGAAGGGAGAAGTGTGGTGGCATTCTTTTAAAGAAACATCTTTGCTCGGTTTGGCACCCCTCGCACAATCATCAGTGATGGAGGTTCACATTTTTGTAATAAGGTGTTCCGGGATGCTCTTGCAAAATATGGAGTGAAGCAACACAAGGTAGCCACACCTTATCACCCCCAAACCAGTGGGCAAGTCGAGGTGTCGAATCGGGAAATTAAAGAGATCTTGGCTAAGTCTGTGAATGTGAACCAGCGAGATTGGGCGAGAAAGCTGGATGACGCACTCTGGGCGTACCGAACAGCGTTTAAGACGCCAATAGGTATGTCTCCTTACCAATTTGTTTTTGGTAAAGCTTGTCACTTGCCCGTGGAACTTGAGCACAAGGCCCTTTGTGCGCTCAAAAAGTTAAATCTCAGTTGGAAAGAGGCATCGGAACTAAGGTTAGAACAATTGAATGAGATGGACGAGTTCCGATTGCGAGCATATGAGAGATCCGCTCTCTACAAGGAACGAATGAAGCTGTACCATGATAGGAAAATTGAGAAAAGGGAGTTCAAAGTTGGGGACTTGGTATTGTTGTTCAACTCCAGGTTCAAATTATTTCCCGGGCAACTCAAATCCAAATGGTCCGGACCATTCAAAGTACACCAAGTGTTCCCATCCGGTGCGGTCGAACTAGAAATAATGATGGTGAGTTGTTCAAAGCCAATGGGCAGAGGGTAAAGCAATATCTGGGCATCCCGGAGGAGGTACATGTTCTGTCTTTGGTGTATCTTGATGAAGTCTGAGTAATCAAGACACCCGCGTCGTGCCGCGACGTTAAATCAGGCGTTGTATGGGAGGCAACCCATAGATTGTTGTTGTATTATAATCTTAGAAAATTTGATTTGTTAGAAATGGTTAATTTGTGCGTTGAGTGTGCAGGTACAAAAAGGTGGAAGTAACAGCATGATTCTGTCTACGAGTGACGGTTCCAGTTGACGGCCCGTCACGCCTACGACGGCCCGTCACATGGACCATCACATGTTGACGAATATTCATACCCACTGCCTAATTGTGACGCACCACGTGACGGACCGTCAAGTAGTTGACGGACCGTCAAGTAGTTGACGGACCGTCAAGTAGTTGACGGACCGTCAAGCAAGGCAGCCTCATCAGGTAAGTTTAATTTAGGGCGACCCGACCCAAAACCAAACCGACCCGTCCGAATATATTAAAACATCTTCTTCATCATCCAACTCATATCCTACTCTAAAACCCCAAACCCTCCATTAAAATCAAAATCATCTTTTCCCCAAGCAAGCCCCACATCGCCAGTGTCCTTTCTCTACCGTATCAAAACCACCGTGTCCAAAACGCAAGCAACCAACAAATTCCCGCTAGTTGTCCATCGGTTCATAAAAATCAAAGGGAATAGCGATTTCTTCTACCTAACAAGATCAAGGTATGATTCTAAACTCTTCATAGTTGGAATTAGTGAGTAACACGGGGCGAATTGTCGGAGGAAATTGATTGGGGTTTTATATTTGTGAAATTATGATAATGTAAATGTTGTTGGGTATGAGTGGTATTGTTGTTTGAAATCGTAAGTGTGACATGGGTGAAGTCTTGGGTAACCGATGAGATCAAATACATGATGGGTGGTGATTTTGGGAAACCAAATCCCACAAAGGAGGATAAAACCCGTAATCGAGCACAAGGTGTTCGAGGAAATGCCTCAAAGAGGATGAAACACGCTGTCTCAACTTGACGGTTGGCATGACGGCCCGTCACACATGTGACGAACCGTCACCCAAACCGTCAGGTTGAAACAGTTCACTGTCTTAGAGTGAAGGTCGGTGTGACGGTCTGTCACACCTGTGACTGACCGTCACCCAAACCGTCACTCCGAGACAGTGGGTATTACTGAGTGTTTTCCTGTGCTCACATGTTTGAGCTTGTTCACTTGCACGTACATGACCCCCAAACAACAACCGCCTCGCGGTCAAGCACAAAAGAAGAAAGAAAGGATCGCTACAACTCGGACCCTAATTGATGAATCGAGTAGCGACGAAGAAGCAGTTGCATCCCCGACTTACCAAACTAGGCTAGTTAAACGAAGAACCACCCAAGTCTCCCAGTCTGAAGAGGAGAGTGGGTCATCTAGCAGTGAGTCGGGGAGCGGTAGTGGATCGGATGAAAGTGGTAGCTCCAGCCCCAATCCGGAGGATGTAGGTGGTCCTGAAACTACCAACATTGCAGGGAGTGCACCCATGGACAGAGAGTCGATCCGGTGGGCATTTAAGGATGCTCAGAAGCACTATCTTGACAGTCTTACCAAAACGATGTCGAGAAGCCACAAAAGACCGATAGCTGAAGAAGTGCAAATCATGACCACGGATCTGCCTGAATACCCAGTTCTTCAGACACAGTTTCAGAGGTATCAGCTAGAGTGGATGAGCTCGCCCCCAGGATTCTATTATCCAGAACTAGTCCGGGAATTCTATGCCAACTATTTGGCACTGTTGGAGAGCAAATGCGAGCCAGGAAAAGGGGTTAAATGAGCACCAAGGCAGGACAGGGTGCCAGTTCGGGGTAAACAAGTGGACATCTCATGGGAAATGATCAACAGAGTCCTCTTTGGCCCTGAATACATCCCTCCACCTAATATGCCAGAGTTTCATGACAACATTTCCAACGCCTACTCGCAGAGACCATGGTTAGCCCAAACATTGACTGATGGCTCACCATCTTGGCTAACTCAGAGGGGACGGATATCGAAGCAATCACTAAGCTTCGTAGCCAAGTTTTGGTGGGCGGTTGTGTGGTTCAGGTTATTTCCAACAGGAGGAGTCAATAATTTGTATGAGGGAAGAGCCATCCTTGTGGCAAGCTTGATAGCCGGGTACGTCATCAACTTCGGAATGATAATTGCAGACGAGATGCGGACCCGGGCCATAAAAACTACTTCTTCTTTGCCGTTCCCGTGTCTAGTGACTGAGTTATGCAGGCGTGCAGAGGTGCCAATATGGGATGGTATTGATAAGCAAGTGACAGCGTCATCAAAGCAGAATATTGACAAATCAAGGGATGACACTAAGTTTGAAGTGAGGGTTCACAAGCCTCAGCTCTTCGAAGAGCCAACCACAACCACCTCCGAGGCAACCGACACCCCATCAGGCATAGAAATGCCACTTGCGGTGTTTGATCCGAAAACTTCACAGACAACGAGAGCTACTGCTGAAAGCTCTGGCACTGCGGCAAGGCCTCCTCTACCACCAGAATATCACATGAACCCCCAAAATTTTGCTAAGATGGTGCAAAAGAAGAAACAGTTGGACAAACAAATTGCTGCATGGACGGACTTGTTTAAACCCACCATTGATGAAGCAATACGGGAGGACCTGAAGCCATTTGAGAGGCTGCGCGCAAGGGTAGATGCGATGGAAACCCGGATGGATGCAAGGCTAAATGAAATGAGCATCCCGAACCTGGCGAGATTTGATGCGGAGCTAAAGAAGGTGAAAAATGACATCACAGTCCTCAAGCAAGAAAAAGCATTTTATGAGGAGACGTCGGAGTTCGTGGACTTGGACGAAGAAACCACGATAGTGGATTTGATGGGTCGGCCACTGAAAATTAGTGAACCCCAAGCAGGTGAAAGTGGGGTAAAGAAATCAAAGAAGAGGAAGCACAAAAAGATATCAGCTGAGGAGGACGAGTTAGAGGTCGCGAAGCAGCGGTCGGTAATAGATGAGCAGCTGCGACAGGAAAGAGTGCGTGCCCAAGCAGGTGGGGCATCCTCCAGTGCAGTACCAGAGTCTGAAAAGACCCCAGATATTGATGAGCCGCATACGGAAACCTAGGTTTCCCAGGTACCCCTATTCCTTTATTCTGAATATCTGTTTCCTTGAGCATTGAGGACAATGCTAAATTCTTTTGTTAGGGGTAGGAGTACCACCACCGGAGGTTTTTGTTGCCGTGTTTCTTTTCCTCCGGTGTGCTATCTAGTAGAACCGGCATGTTTAGGTTGTCATTTAAATTTTAAAAATTGTGATGTCCGTAGCAAGCATGGATTTTTGAAAATTTAACTAAAAGGAGCCCCCTCTGAAAATTTCTGATTTTGTACTTATGTTTGAAACAATTGACTGTTCGGGATCCTTGAATGTCATTGTGTGGTTATGATTGGAATAAGTATGCTTAAGCCGAGCGGTTGTTTTGATAGTCGGTAGTTGTATGGTTTCTTGGTGCCAAGTGTGTGTGAGCATATTGTTATAAATTCTTACTCTGTGCATGCATCTAGAACTCGCCTGGTCTATTTTGTTAAGTTTGAAGTTGGTTGCTTAGGAAAGGATCACAGGCCCTTTTTGTGTGCAGTCCACTTAGCCTATAAGACCGTCCAAATGTAAATAATCCCTTTGATCCCTGTTTGAGCCACAATTGACCCTGTTCGTTCAATAACCTGTCACCGTTCCTGTTTAACTTTGAATCCCTGTTTTGGCCCTGGTCCTTCCTTGGACATCGTGCACCTCAACTCAGGCAATCAGCCTAAGTTGAGGGTGGCTACTATAGAGGTAAATGATAAGAAAAATGGGATGGATAAGATTAGTTGTGAATAGAATGAAAATTTCGGGTGTGTGTCTAAGAAAAGAAAGAAAAAGAAACGAAAAAAAAGATGAAAAAGAACGAAAAAGAAATAAAAAGAATTGTCAAAATAAAGAGGCCGCACCTGTAGCTAGAAAGAAGGGAATAAAAAGGTGAATAAGGATGGACGAAGTAAAATTGAGTGGAAGTAGTAGGTCGGTGAGTCCAAGGAAGGTTTAGTCACTATTCCCCAAACGTATCCTACCTGCACCCGAAGCCTCATTACAAGCCAAAACAAGTCCTGTAGTGATCCTGAGTGGCTTTCTGAAAAACTGAAATAGAATAGTAAGGGCAAGCTTATGGCATCGCATGTACATTGTGTGAAATCGTTTGTGAGTGTGAGTGCCTTACCTAGTCCCAAATCTTGTGTGTGGGACTTCTTTGCGGTGAGGGCACCAAGATCTCTGTATTATCTATTGACTGTTGAGATAGTTGTTGTGCGTGTATGTAGAATATTCTATCATATCAGAATGACATGTTTGGATCTGTGCAAGTTAGCGTTTCATACATTTGTGTGCTACCGGGAGGGGGATTGATTTAAATTGATTAAGCTGTTGAATGTCCATGATTTGCTAGTGACACGAGTCTTAGTTGAGTCGTCTTTTTGTTTTTGGTGTCATGTTGCTTGAGGACAAGCGAACGTTTTAAGTTGAGGGTGTTGATGTGCCTCCATTCTACGACACTTTTGACTCCTTTAACTAAGAATAATCGTGAGTTTTCAAGCAATCGTTGTCTATTTTGATGTTTTTATGTTGTATTTACAGGAAATGTAGACAAGGATAAAAAGGAAGTAAAACTACTCAAGCTAAGTAAAAAGGTTGAGCTTGACGGAGGACCTGACGGCTCGTCACACTTGTGACGGACCGTCAGCCAAGCCACCAAACCTGGCAGCACTTGAAGGAGCCACTGGATAGCGGCGACGGTTGGCACGACGGCCCATCACACCTGTGACGGACCGTCAGCCAAGCCATCAAGTGGGAGCTCAAGGAGAGCCTGCACCGGATAGCAGCGACGGTTGGCGTGATGGCCCGTCGCATGGGTGACGGTCCATCAGCCAAACCGTCAAGATAGAGCTAAAGATAGCAAGCACTGGATAGTGACGACGGCTTGGAGTGACGGCCCGTCACATGCTTGACGGCCCGTCAGGCGACCCGTCAAACGCGACGCGGGATTCCGAAAATCCTATTTGTGGACTTTATTTCCTGGACTACTATAAATACCCTGTGTTAGGTTTATTCTAATTATTCATTACCCAATAGTTCTAGGATTATTTTGAGCAAGTTTTGGAGAGAAAATCACGACACAATACGTTTGTCTTCCTCTCTTCCCTTGTTCTTCCATTGTTCTTGGGATCTTGGATTCTTGTTCTTGGGATCTTGGATTCTTGTTCTTGGATAAATTGAAGCTTGTGTTCATTATATTGTAAGAATCTTTTCTCTTTATTATGAATATGAATTTCTTCTCTTTTCCTAATAGCATGAGTAACTAACTTCCCACAACTAGGGTTGTGGGAGCCATGGCAAAAGTAGCAATATAGATTCCTGGTAGCGTAGGGTTCAATCTTTATTTTGTCACGTGGTTAATCATTCAATTACTAACGTTTTCTAGTGGTTGCAAACATTAGAACATGCCTAGGTTTAATTTGCTTGAGTAAAGAGATTAAAACCGGGAAATTTGATTAACTACAAGGATTCGAGACTACCAACTCTCGTCTCATGATTAATGCTGTAACTAGATTAATCTACTTGATGTTTAGGATTAAAATAAGAAAGTTCACCTTTTCAAGTTCGAGAGAATTGAAAAGGAAATTTGTCTAATTGGTTGAGAAACGTTTAGACGATACCATGAATTCAATCACATCGTGATATGCATAAAGAGCGGACCCGGTTAAGCCTTGAGTCGAAATTGTTACGACGCCATGGTGAACACTTCCCTAGTTCACTCTCATATTGATTATTAATCGCACATTATTATTTGCTTTGGTTAAATATTGTTCACACAAAACCCCCCAATTTACCGGAAACTATCGACTACTAGTCATTTAATTCACTATCGATTTAATTTGCACCTTATTTCCTGTGGGATCGACCCCAACCTTAGTTGGGTTCTATATTTGATAGCGACCGCTTACGCTTCGTAATTGGAGTCGTAATTTGGGCGTATCAGCTAGCCAACCTGCTGAAACTCAACGGTGCTGCTGAGAAGGTCTGTCTGATCGTCTGTCAAGACCTTCAGGCATGAATGCAGCGCCCCTAAGCAATGGGGCGTCAGTACGAGATAATGTACTGAGCATGCAAGGCAAGATAATAATTGTGCAGGAATCATAAAGTGCTGAAAGAAACTAGACCAGAGAGTCAAAGATAACCTGGGAACCTTCCTGCTCTCGAATCTAAGCATACTAATAATAATCAAACAATAACGTAATCGAGCCCCCATAAGCTCGACATATGCAAACAACAAATAAGACCACCTACCTGGCCCCCTAGAAGCTTGGAAAGTGCTAATTCAGTCTATATACCCCTATCGATAGTTCTCTAGCCATGTAGGCAGCCATTACATCTCGATATCTCCTCAAGCACTCTACACATAGCCTCGAAGGTCATTGTTATGTCCCAGTTGCCCATTAGACACTTTGTATATCATAGTAGCCCTTTAGGTATTCTTTATATAGCCCCAAAGGAAATCACTATCTTCTAATTGCCCCATAGACATTACATAGCCCTCTTAGGCATCAACATAGCCCTGTGGATTTCAACATGTAGCCCTCTTAGGCAATCAAGCATCCCGTAAGTGAATAGACATCAATATAATCCAGTAGCTAACCATAATATACCATTATCTTCATATTAACCCCGAAGGCAATAGAATAACCCGTAGGATTCCACTTATCTCAATAGCCCCTTAGGCAAGCTGTACATAGACCCGTAGGCAAAAGTCACATTTCTTCATCTAACCACAATATCCCCAAGGGCAACAATGAACAATCCTTTATCCCGAAGGCGAGCAATTTAGCTATAAGCAACCTATATGAATAGTCTCTAAAGCGTGTCTAACATAGGGTTGCTACTAACAAAATAAGAATCTAAATAAGGGATGAATATAATAACTCGAGCAACCAACAACCAACAATCATGTCTACGATTAAATAAACGATAATACTCTTATTGTGTTACTCCTAAGCTTTAACGAAACATGCCAAAAGAAGTGAATAGCCTTAATATATCTTGCAAATAATATTCTATATATCGATGCTACTTCATGATAATTATTCACCAAGATACTGCCCTTACAACAGCGTAAGCCCACAATGTCACAAACACCTAAAATAGTCCACAATTTGTCAAATAAAAAAGAGTTTTTGACGTTAGTAGTTGTATTCGATAGAAGCATATAACTTTTAAATTAATGATTGAGCAAGGGCTAGGAACCCTTACCTTACAATATACATGGAATAAGAACACAAAGGCAGCTTTATACATAATCTTCCTCTTCGGAGAACTCACAAATGGAGCCCCAATCGATAAAATAAACGTGTGCTAGTCGCTCTCCACGATACCCCTAGCCTACTCCTTGATTTTGGGAGAGTTTGGATGGTAAATTCTCTTGTATAGGATCTTGGAACCCTATGCATGGGGAGGAAGATGACCTGATATGTTTTGTGGATGTTTAGAAATGAGAAAATGTATTCAAAGTCTTATACATATATTTTCCACAGATATGGGGCCTGCCTCCATGTGTCTACTTGTGCAGTCTTGTGAAAATATAAAAACTTCTCTATTATAAAATCATTTGGATAAATGATTTAGTGCGTTAGAAACTAGACTCGTAGATTTTCGATTTGATAGGTCAAGGCCCCTCTAACTCTTTATATATTGAGAGAAAAGCTTAGAGATATTTGTCCCAAATTTCAGAGAATTTATCAAAGTAACTTACAATAACTTTTGCTGAATAATATTTTGCAACTTGCTTGACTTCAAAACTTAATATATGAACATTGTGCGATTAGAATATCTTTCAAAACCTCCTTCCTAATATATTAATTACTCTTATTCTCACCCCAAAAGTACGGGTTAATTTAAACGTTCAAACGGGCAGGGTGTTACATCCTTCCGTTCTTAGGAACATTCATCCTCGAACAAAAATAGGACTCACAGTCTAAGTCCTCAAGAGTTTCTGAAATTTTGGCAGAGTTTCCTCTATTAATAAGACTACCTAGAAATCTAAAATGCAGAAAAGCCAAACCCAGATGCCTCACAGGGCGATACAATATACTAACAAGATGCGGGTCGATAAACAACTATCTGAATCAAATCATAACTGTAATAAAAGTTGCAACTGGATGGGGTAACTCACCTCGATTTCTAGTGCCATTAATCTGGTGCTCTGAACAGGTATGGTATCTAGATCTCATATCATCTTTGGCTTCCCATGTTATTTCCTTGATGTTTTTATTCCTCCATAATACCTTTATGGAGGCCACATCTTTGGTCCTCAATTCGCGTACCTGCCGATCTAGTATTGCAATAGGAGTCTCCTTGTAAGATAAGTCCTCTAAATTTTGAACATCCTCCGATGGAATAACCTGAGAAGGATCTTCTATGCATTTACACAGCATCGATACATGAAAGACTGGATGAACAAACTCTAGCCCCGAAGGCAACTCTAGCTCGTAAGCTACTCTTCCTACCTTCTGGAGGATCCGATATGGCCCAATGAATCTCGGACTAAGCTATCTCATAACGCCTTTAATAAGCGAGACTTTTAGAAACACCCAATCATTGAAACAAAACTCTAAGGCCTTCGTCGCACATCTGAGTATGACTTCTGGCAGCTTTCAGCTGTCAACAACTTCTAAAATAAGCTTAACCTGCTCTACTATCTGGTGTACTAAGTCGGATCCATCCAACCCTGACTCACCTACCTTAAATCATCTAACTGGGGATCTACATTTCTGTCACACCCCGAGGCTACCCCCTGGATGCAACATGGTGCTTAGTGTCACAAGTGACCCCAAGCTAACCCATGGCATGTCCTATCTATACAAGTTTAATTTTGAAAACATGCACTGTGCAGAAGCTAAAAATAATTTAATAACTGAAATTGGAAAGAACCCAAATATCTAATATGTGAAACATATAAATAGTATAGTGCTGACTGAAAAAACCACTAACAACTGCTGAAATCTAGTCTATGTCTGAAAGCCTCTAACTGATATGATTTGCTGGGACATTCCCCCAACTAACTCTAACAGTACTGAAATTAAAAAGTAAATACTGAAAGTAAAGCATGCCTATCATCCTCAAACTATGAGGACTCACCACTGAGCTGCTAAGTACGGACTGGAAGTCGACTAAGCGCGGTCTGAATGCTGAGCGCCTGAACCTACATAATGAAATGATATAGCACAAAAGTATGCGTCAGTACTTTGAATGTACTGAGCATGCAAGATATGTACTAAGCTAGGCAATAAAGAACTAAACATAGAAATAGGTATACTGAAATATAACTAAAAGCTGAACTAAATACAATGACCAAGTACAAATCATGAATATAACATGCTGAACTGAATACTGAAATAAATACTGAGTGCATGGTCAATGCAATATGAATCTGACTGTGGGAGATACTATTAACCGACATATCCTAAGTTGAGCTAACTATGGGGCCAACCTGTAACCCTGGATGGAAGGGTGTTCATACCTTGCCAGCGGTACGAAAAAATCTGACGTGGATCCACTAACTGATGTCCATAAGGTACAAGTGTGTCAAGCCTAATCTGACAGGTGACTCCTTTAGAACCTACGGTGGCGCCGTAGTTCTGGAACTCAGGGAATGATACTAAAGGTCTTAGCCTAAAGCTGACGGGTGAGCCTTCATCCCTTAGTTCATTCGGTGCTAAGTCTACTCCCAACTAAACGTAAGCTAACATGCAACTATAACACTGGATAACACAAAATACTGATATAATCTGAGAATGCACGTAAACATACTGAAGGATATGGCATTGAAATTTCAGTAGCATGATTATCTGACTGATCTGCCTAGCAAGCATAATTTATGAAGTATTGAAAATTTTCACAGGCTAGGGTTCTGCATTCTACACATGAACTGTAGTAATTCTCCAAGAAACATGAACTAAGCATCATATAAATTATAGCATCTTAATAGAAAGGAGAACTCTAAGGTTTATGAGCCCTAGGTCTAATCAATCATGGAGAACTGAAGGAACTGGATGAGTTCTAGGGACCTAGTGGGTGAAAGGAACCCACTAGTGAAATCCCACATACCTGGTGAAGAAAACTATGGAGAAATCCTCGGATTCTTGGGTCTGAACTTGATGAAGACCTCTACTTGTTCTTGAGAGAAAACAATCGCTTCTATTATTTCTTTTCTTGCTAAGTCTGGTGAATTTCGGAGGATGAATGTTTTAGGTAGTTTTTGACTAATAAAATAGGCTTAGACTAGTCAAAACAACATAGCCTAGGCATTAGAAGAGGTAGGAAAAGTCTGGAATGCCCCTGGAAAATAATTAGAAAAAGCTGCTGAAATTCGCGACTCAGGGATCACGACTTGGTTCTACGGGTCATGGAACCCTGTCATAGTTTGCTGGTCCTGAAAGTGAAGCTACTGGAATAAACTCCATGAGTTGGGTTCACGACTCGTGGAAGCTTCCACGGGTCATGGAACTCACTCGTGGTTCTTGGAGACTTAAAGTTGGGCTATTGGAAAGAGTTTCCACGGAGGGTATCTACGGTCCGTGGGAACTCCTACAGACCGTGATCATAATTCATGGTCCAACCTTCAGAGGAGAAGTCCTTTGATCCTTGTTCCACGAGTCCAGTCCACGACTCATGGACTGTTCCACAGCTCGTGGGAGTGACTCGTGGGTCTACTGACAGTTGGAAATTTTATTTTTTTCTTGTTTTCTGAGCTAAGTCTGGGCTTGGAAGTTATGGGGTGTTACAATATCTCCCCCTTGGGATAATTTGTCCTTGAATGAAGACTAAACAAGCTGAGTTTGGAGGGAAGGAGCTGCAATCCCTACGAACTTAGTACTAGAAATTGATATCTAACTGAATTGGGTTCCATGAACATGCAATTATGCAGACATGCAAGGATAACTGAAACAAGGTACTGAGGCTAAATTACACAAGAGTAAACTGAGAGACTGGAGAGGAACTATTACCTCAAGCTGTAACTGAATCAGAAGGGAAGAGGTGAGGGTACTTGGCCATCATGGCTGCTTCTTCTTCCGAAGTAGCTCCCTCTACGGTCTGGTTTTTCCACAACACCTTTACTAAAGAGACTTCCTTATTTCTTAACCTACAAACCTGACGGTCAAGAATCTCGACTCGAACCTCCTCATAGGTGAGGCTATCCTTCACAACCATGCTCTCTAAAGGTACTATCGATGCCGGATCTCCACACACTTCTTCAACAATGAAATGTGAAAGACTGCATGAACCGGTACTAGTTCTGCTGGCAACTCTAGCTCACAAGCCACATTACCAACCCTTTTTCAAGTTTTTTAAGGACCTACATACCTGGGACTGAGCTTCCCCTTATTACCGAATCTCATCACCCCTTCGTAGGTGACACTTTTAGGAAAACCCAATCATTGATTTCAAACTCTAAGTCCCTTCTCCTCACATCTGCATAGGATTTCTGATGACTCTAAGATGTTTTCAATCTCTCCCTGATGAGCTAAACTTTCTCCATCGCCTCATGAACTGAATCTGGCCCGATCAAGGCTACTTCACCTACTTTGAACCAACCAACCGGTTCTCTACATCTACGCTCATAAAGCACCTTATACGGGACCATCTTAATACTGGAGTGAAAACTAATATTATAGGCGAACTCTATGAGAGGTAGGTGATTATCCCAGCTACCCTTGAAATTGATCACGCAAGCTCTTAACATGTCCTCTAAGGTCTGAATGGTACGCTCTGCCTGACCATCCGTATGCGAATAAAATGTTGTGCTAAGATTCACCTGAGTACCAAGACCTTTCTGAAAAGACTTACAGAAATGAGATGTGAACTGAGGACCCTTATCTGAGATGATAGATAAGGGAACCCCATGCAACCTTACTATCTCGCTGATGTAGAGTCTGGCATAATCCTCCGCCGAATCTGTAGTCTTGACTGCCAAGAAGTGAGCTGACTTAGTGAATCTATCCACTATCACCCAAATAGAGTCATGCTGTCTGCGAGTACGAGATAATCCCGTAATGAAATCTATGTTGACCACTTCCCACTTCTAAGTAGGAATGCTAATCTCCTGAGTCACACGTCCCGATTTCTGATGTTCTACTTTAACCTGCTGACAGTTGGGACACTTAGCCACAAAATTTGCGATATCCCTCTTCATGTTGTTCCACTAATAGACTTCCCGTAGATCATGGTACATCTTAGTGGCACCCGAATGAATGGAATATCTAGAATTATGGGCTTCTGCAAGGATCTACTGCCTCAACTCACCCACCTTAAGAACACATAAGCGACCCTGATAACAAAGCACGCCATCTTCTCCTTGGGAGAAAACCTCTACTCTCTGTTGATGGACTGCACCCTTCAACTGAAGCAATATAGAGTCACTATCCTGTTTCTCCTTAACCTCTGCTACTAATGAAGACTCTGATCCATTCTGGACTATCACACCACCATCTGACATGTCCATAAGGAAAACTCCTAAGCGAGCAAGCCGATGAACCTCTTTGGCTAATTCTTTCTTCTCTTCCTCAATATGTGACACACTACCCATGGACATCCTACTGAGAGCATCAGCCACTACATTGGCCTTACTCGAATGGTAGAGCACATTCATATCATAATCTTTGAGGAACTCAAGACATGTCCTTCGACGAAGATTCCACTCTTTCTGGGTGAACACATACTGGAGGCTCTTATGATCTGTGAACACATCAACATGAACACCATACAAGTAGTATCTCTAAATCTTTAGGGCAAACACCACTGCTGCAAGCTCTAGGTTATGAGTCAGGTAGTTCTTCTCATGGACCTTAAGCTGTCTGGAAGCATAAGCTATCACCTTACCCTGCTTTATCAAAACATAACCTAGGCTGACCCTGGATGCATAGAAATAAACCACATAACCATCTGAACCCTCTGGTAGAGTCAAGACAGGAGCTATAGTTAACCTGGTCTTCAGTTCTAAGAAACTTTTCTCACACTCATCTGACCACTGGAACTTGACCTTCTTCTGAGTCAACTTGGTCAATGGGGAAGCTGTGGATGAAAATCCTTCAAGGAACCTCCTGTAGTAACCGGCCAAACCCAAGAAACTTCTGATATCTATCAGAGTGGTGGGTCTAGGCCAGTGTTTTACTGCCTCAATTTTTTGAGAATCCACTCAGATCCCTTTTCTGGATACCACATGACCAAGAAAAGCGACTGATTTCAACCAGAACTCACACTTACTGAACTTGGCAAATAACTAGTGGTCCTTGAGAGTTTGCAGGACAACTCTCAGATGAGTCGCATGCTCTTTCTCATTTTGAGAATAAACGAGGATATCATCAATGAAGACAATAATGAACAAGTCCAAATAATGCTTGAACACCATGTTCATTAAGTCCATGAAAACTGCAGGCGCATTGGTTAGTCCAAAAGACATAACTACAAATTCATAGTGACCATACCAAGTCCTGAAGGCTGTCTTCGGGATGTCACTACCTATGACTCTGAGCTGATGATAGCTGGATCTGAGGTCTATCTTAGAAAGCAACTAGCACCCTGAAGCTAGTCGAACAAGTCATCAATCCTGGGGATGGGATATTTATTCTTGATTGTAACTTTGTTCAACTGACGATAGTCAATGCACATCTTGAGAGAGCCATCTTTCTTACGTACGAACAACACTAGAGCACTCCATGGAAAGATACTGGGTCTGAAGAAGCCCTTATCTAGAAGGTCTTTCAGCTGATCCTTTAATTCCTTAAGCTCAACTGAAGCCATTCTTTAAGGAGGAATCAAAATAGGCTGGGTATTTAGAAGGAGGTCTATTCCAAAGTCGATTTCCCTTTTGGGAGGAACTCCGGGAAGATCTTCTGGGAACACTTATGGGAACTCACTTACTAATGGAACTGACTCAAGAGTTGGGGTTTCAGAGTTTGAATCCCTAACTCAAACAAGGTGATAGATATACTCTTTGGAAATTATTTTTCTGGCCTTAAGGTAGGAAATGAAATGACCTACAGGCACTGAGTTATTACCCTTCCATTCTAAGACTGGCTCATTTGGGAACTGAAACCAAACGATCCTACTTCTACAATCGACTGAGGCATAACACGAATGTAACTAATCCATGCCTATAATGATATCAAAATCTACCATTTCTAACTCTACAAGATCTGCTGAGGTGACTTTTTGGGAGACTGTGATAGGGCAATCTCTATATACTCGTCTAGCTATAACTGGGTCACCAACTGGAGTAGAGACTGAGAAGGGTTTTGGTAGGGTTTCTGGACTGACACTGAAGTTTACTGCTATATATGGAGTTATGAACGAAAGTGTAGCCCCTGTATCTAACAATTCATAGACATCAATATTAAAGACTTGCAACATACCCGTGACCACATCAAGAGAATTCTCTTGGTCCTGTCGAGCTTGGATAGCATACAACCTATTCTGGCGCTGACCACCACCTGTTCCAGATGAGGCACCCTGCTGAGTGGGGCAACATGTTGGAGCTATTATAGAACCAGTCTGAGTCTACGAATGAGTAGACCTGCTCTTCTGATAATTTTCAGGGCACTCTTTCATCCTGTGTCCTGGCTTACCACACCCAAAGTAATTTCCACTACCTGCCATGCACTCACCTTAGTGGTTTCTACCACACTTCTTACATACTGGATAAGTGTCGCTAGTAACCGTACCTTGGGACTTAGAGCCAGACGCTCTATCCAATCGATCCTTCTTGTACTTAGGCACTGGGGCACTAGCAGAAGATGAAGCTGGAGCTAAATTCTTCTAACGGAACTGAGAGCGGTTGCCACCCTCTAACCTCTGCTGTGAGTAGCTAAAATCACATGTCCTAACCCTCTTAGTATCTCCTCCCCTTTCCTTGATCTTCTCCTCTTCAATCTGCTGGGCATAAATAACCAACCAGGAGAAGTCCATCTCCTTAATTAGCATGGTAGTCTTGCACTCCTTGACTACATCATCCGATACACCAGATACAAACTTGCTCATACGAGCTCTGGAGTCAGTTACTATTGCTGGAGCATACTTGGATAGCTGAGTAAACTTGAAAGCATAGTCCTTCATGCTCATGTCATTCTGCTTTAGATTGATGAATTCCTGAACCTTGGCTTCCCTGAGCTCTAGTGGGAATAACCGGTCCAGAAAAGTTGTCTTGAAAAGATTCCAAGTCACTGGTCTTGCATTGGCACAACGGGATTCCTTCCATTGTTGATACCAAGTGTAGGCCACTCCCTTCAACTGATAGGTGGCCATATCTGCACCCTCGACTAGAGTGACACCCATAATGTATGTCACCTTTTGAATATCATCTAAAAACTCTTGGGGATCCTCTTCTGACTTGGACCCATGAAACTCTAAAGGGTTCATCTATGTGAAATCTCATATCCTGGCTGTAACAATTTTAATCTGAGGTGAAGCTGGTGCCACAGCCTGCTGATTGACCTGGGCGGTCATGGCCTGGGCAAGCACCTGGAAAGCAACCCTGAATTTGGCATGCGTGACTTGCTCATTCATAGGGTCTGCTGGGGCTGGCTAATTCCTAGTGTTAGCTTTTCTAGGAGGCATTTTTTTAAAATGCGAAGAGCATGAGTTAGAATAGAAGGAAATTAAATAGAGTTTATACTCTATAGCACGAACCGGAAAAGAAAGAAGAGAAGTTGTTCTTAATGACATCTCATAGATCCTCCCCCATAATTGTCGCACGCTTCACACCCATGAAGAAGGCTCTACTTGACGCGGCTTTCAGACACCCTAGGACTCTTAAACCTGATGCTCTGATACCAAGTTTGTCATGCCCCGAGGCTACCCTATGAACGCAATATGGTGCTTAGTTCACAAGTGACCCTAAGCTAACCCATGGCATGGCATATCTATACAAGTTTAATTTTGAAAACATGCACTGTGCGGAAGCTAACAATAATTTAATAATTGAAACGAGAAAGAACCCAAATATCTGAATATATGAAACATATAAATAGTATAGTGCTGATTGAAAACAACACTAAAAGCTGCTGAAATTTAGTCTATGTCTGAAAGCCTCTAACTGATATGAGTTGTTGGGACATGCCCCCAGCTAACTCTAACAGGACTGAAACTGAAAAGTAAATACTGAAAGTAAAGTATGCCTATCATCCTCGAACTATGAGGACTCACTACTGAGTTGATAAGTACGGACTAGAAGTCAACTAAGCGTGGTCTGGATGCTGAGCGCCTGAACCTACATCATGAAATGATGTAGCACAAAATTATGCGTCGGTACTTTGAATATACTGAGTATGCAGAATATATACTAAGCTGTGCAATAAAGAACTAAACATAGAAATAGGTATACTGAAATATAACTAAAAGCTGAACTGAATACAATGACCAAGTACAAATCATGAATATAACATGATGAACTGAATACTGAAATAAATACTGAGTACATGGTCAATGCAACATGAATCTGACTGTGGTAGATATTATTAACCGACATACCCCAAGTTGTGCTAACTATGGGGCCAACCTGTAACCCTAGATGGGAGGGTGTTCATACCTTGCCAAGGGTACGGACAAATATGATGTGGATCCACTAACTGATGTCCACAAGGGACAAAGGTGTCAAGCCTAATCTGGTGGGTGACCCCTTTAGAACCTACGGTGGCACCGTAGTTTTTGAACTCAAGGATTGCTACTAAAGGTCTCAACCTAAAGCTGACAGGTGAGCCTTCATCCCTTAGTTCGCTTGGTGCTTAGTCTACTCCCAACTGAACGTAAGCTAACATGCAACTGTAAAAATGGATAGCACAAAATATTGATATAATCTGAGAATGCACATAAACATACTGAAGGATATGGCATTAAAATTTCAGTAGCATGATTATCTGATTGATCTTCCTAGCAAGCATAATTTATGAAGTATTGAAAATTTTCACAGGCTAGGGTTATGAATTCTACACATGAACTGTAGTAATTCTCCAAGAAACATGAACTAAGCATCATATAAATTATAGCATCTTAATATAAAGGAGAACTCTAAGGTTTATGAGCCCTAGGTGTAATCAATCATGGAGAACTGAAGGAACTGGATGAGTTCTAGGGACCTAGTGGGTGAAAGGAACCCACTAGTAAAATCCCACATACCTGGTGAAGAAAACTACGGATAAATCCTCAGATTCTTAGGGTTGAACTTGATGAAGACCTCTGCTTGTTCTTGAGAGAAAACTATCACTTCTTTTGTTTCTTTTCTTGCTAAGTCCGATGAATTTAGGAGGATAAATGTTTTAGGTAGTTTTTGACTAATAAAATAGGCTTAGAGTAGTCAAAACAATGTAGCCTAGGCATTAAAAGAGGTAGGAAAAGTCTAGAATGTCCCTGGAAAATAATTAGAAAAAGCTGCTGAAATTCGCGACTTAGGGATCACGACTTGGTTCTACGGCTCGTGGAAAGTTCCACGGGTCATGGAACCCTATCGTAGTTTCCTGGTCCAAAAAGTGAAGCTACTGGAATGAACTCCACGAGTTGGGTTCACGACCCGTGGAAGCTTCCACGGGTCGTGGAACCCACTCGTGGTTCCTGGAGACTTAAAGCTGGGCTACTGGAAAGAGTTTCCACGGAGGGGATCTACGGTCCGTGGGAAATCTAATGGACCATGATCATAAGTCGTGGTCCAAACTTCAGAGGAGAAGTCCTCTGATCCTTGTTCCACGAGTCCATTCCACGACTCGTGAACTGTTCCACGGCTCATGGGAGTGACTCGTGGTTCTACTGATAGTTGGAAATTTTATTGTTTTCTGGTTTTATGAGCTAAGTCTATGCTTGAAAGTTCTGGGATGTTACAAATTCTTCCCATACAAAGCCTTATAAGGCGCTATCTCGATAACTGTTATTATACGCGAACTCAATAAAAGGCAAGTGATGATCCCTACTTCCTTTGAAGTCTAGCACACATACCCGTGACATATCCTCGAGCATTTGAATTGTGTTCTCATCCTAGCCATTGGTCTGAGGGTGAAAAGATGTACTGAGATTAAATTTCCTCCCCAGTCCCTTATGGAAAGACTCCCATAAGTTAGCGATAAATTGTGCCCCTCTATTAGAGATAATAGATAATGGGACATTATGCAACTTAACAATATCTCTAATGTATAGCTCTGCATAGTCTTTGGCTATGAAAGGAGTCTTGACTGGTAAGTAGTAGGCTAATTTTGTTCGTCTATCAATAATCACCCAAATAGAGTCAAACTTACGTGGTGATTGGGGTAACCCTGTAACAAAATCCATATTAATTGCTTCCCATGTCCACAGAGGAATAACTATCTCCTGAGCTAGCCTATCATACTTCTAATGCTCAACCTTTACCTATTGGCATTTAGGACACTGTTCCATAAACTCGACGATGTCCCTTTTTATCCTGTGCTACCAATAAATCTCCTTAATATCATGGTACATATTCATCAAACCTGGATGAATAGAATAACAGGAATGATGTGTCTTTGCTATAATTTTATGTCAAAGTTCTGCAACATCTAGAACATAAAGTCTGTCCCTGTACCTCAAGACTCTATCTACTTTCACCTGAAAGACTAAAGACTCTTGTTGTTGAGCCTTGCCTCTAAGTTGTATTAGACTGAGATCCTTATACTGCCGCTCTTTCACCTCTGCAACTAGAGATAATACCACTGTATTCTGCACTGTGATCCCACTATCACCTGCCTCTAATAATCTGACTCCCAATCTAGCAAATTAATAAAACTCTCGGGATAACTCCCACCTCTCAACTCTTAAATAGGATAAACTTCCCATAGATCTGCTACTGAGGGCATCGACTACCATATTTTCTTACCCTGGATGATATAAAATATCCACGTCATAGTCGTTCAATAACTCAAGCCATTGATGTTGTCACAAATTCAACTCATTCTGTCTAAAGATATACTGGAGGCTCTTATGATTTGTGAAGATGTCAATATGAACGCCATACAAATTGTGTCTCCAAATCTTCAATGCATGCACAACTGTAGTCAACTCTAAATCATGGATCGGATAGTTCTTTTCATGCTTTCTCAACTGTCTTGAAGCATATGTGATCACCTTACCATGTTGCATCAGAACACATCCCAACCCAACACCAAAAGTGTCACAATACACTGCATAGACTCTGAACCCTTTGGCAAGGCTAGAATGGGTGCTGATGTCAACCTGTCCTTCAGATCCTGGAATCCATGCTTGCATGCCTCGGTTCACTGGAACTTAGCTGTTTTCTGAGTTAGCTTCGTCAATGGTGCTGAAAGGGAAGAAAACCCCTCTACTAACCTTCTATAGTACCCAACTAACCCTAGAAAACTATGAACCTCTATCAGAGTCATGGGCCTAGGTCGAGTCTTCACGGTCTCAATCTTCTGCGAGTCAACCATAATGCCTGTATCTGATACAATATGGCCTAAAAAGGCCACATAGTTTAACCAGAACTCACACTTAGAAAATTTTACATAAAGCTCTTGATCTCGAAGAACCTGAAGAACTTCTCATAAATGATCTACACGTTCAACCTCTGAATGTGAGTATATTAGAATATCATTAATAAAAACGATCATGAACAGATCTACATACAGCTTGAATATGCTATTCATCAGGTCCATGAACACTGTTGGGGAATTGGTGTCACGCCTCAAACTAGGAGAGGTGGGACCGGCACCCAAAGCCCCAAAAGGCCAAGGGCACCAAAATTTAGTGTATCTCTATTGAACCTGCTGGGGTCTGAGACAAACAATGTCTCTAAATATAGCAATTAGAAACATTGATAGCTCAACAATAGGTAAACAACTCAAGGCTGACAAGGCTAATATCATAGTAGATAGCTAATAATAGGGCCGACAAGTCCATACCCAACACTGACATATATATACACGTCTACAAGTCTCTATGAGTAAATAAAATATCTCATATCTTGGACAGGGCCCTAGACTATCCATTAACTATAAATATACATAACTTGGCTAAAATATAAGCTAGACCTCTGGCTCGTCAGCTCTAGGAAGAATGGAGCTTACCAAAATGGCTGAACTCTGCAACTCCTACTGAAGAGGTATGTCTGAGTTTTTGTCTGGACCTACAGGCATGAATGCATCGCCTCTCAGGCAATAGGGGAATCAGTATGAAAATAATATACTGATATGTAAGGTAGGAATATAATAGTAAGTTGCAAGTAGTAAATCTGAACAGGATATAATATGAAACTTCTAAACTGTAATCGATAAGACTCGTTAAGTTCTTTTTTCCTTTATTCTTTTCAAAGAACAATACATGTCTTAACTCACACTGAAACTCATGCTTTATAGCACACGCTGAACCACAATAGAGCCTCAGTGCACCCTTTATACAATAGCCTTAATATGGCAGTAGCGCCTCGGTGCACACTATGTATATAATGGCCTTAACATAGTAGTAGCACCTCGGTGCACACTATGTATATAATGACCTCAATATGACAATAGCACCTCAGTGCACACTATGAATATAATAGCCTCAATATCGCAATAGCACTTTGGCACACATTAACACGCAACCCACGCGTAATAAGCATATTACTAGATTAACATTTAAAGCTACTCTTGTTAGTTATGAAGGTTCATTTAGATAACTTCTTTAGCCTTGAATTACTAGATGTTGGACTCAACTTACCAAACACATATGAATGAGGATTTTACTTGCTAACATGCCTTCTATACTTTCTAAAGCTTGATTAGGGATCACAATACAAAGAAGAAACTCGACAAAATGATAACTTACGTTTTGTGCAAAGAGAATTAGATTTTTTTATAAGAAGACGACTTGAATCATCATAATGTATCACTTAGTTCTTTAAGACTTGCTAAGTTACCAAATTATCTCTCTTATAACAAAATACTCAAATTCCTTCTTTCGAAGATTTAGAGTTCAATTTCTAGATTCATGCCGATAAGGAATAAAGAAGCCTTAACATACCTCGTTCCTTCTGAAATTTGCGCTTAACACAATTTGGACTTTTCTTTATTAAGTTAATCTAAAATACAAGGGTATAATGAAGCTAATATTAGCTCTTGAACCTGATGCAACTTTGCCAAAACAGTACCTAAATATTTTCGGGCAGATTTATGTATTAGCGTTAATTAAATGGTGTATTGCCACACTTTTCTCTCTCATTTAAATACCACACACACACCAATCTACTGACTCCAATCATAAAAACACATCAAACAGACCCTACACAACTAATCATACAAAAATATAATAGCAACACATTGAACCCACGGCTTTCGATCACCATCCTGTGAGTTCTTAATAATAATTCAACAATATTTGTCCATCCGAACTTCAATCCAACAAGATGATTATGGGAAGAGTACTTATCACACTTGAAGGTGTATTTTTATCCTCTTTTTATTGATGCCTTTCAAAGCTTAAGTTCCCCCACACATACACCAACAAGAGAAGAAGAAATCTCTTAATTGTTACACAATTTCTAAGTGCCCAACCTTAAGGAAGGGGCTGCCATAGTTCATGTATTTCTTACCATAGGATATCCTAGCTATATGTAGTAGATTAGTACCAAGATAATAAGTTATTTAACTCACCTTAAGATATAATAAATATTTATCTTCTTAGAACACTAAAGGGATAGAGGGGCTGCCAAGAGGAAAGAATTTTCTCAACTTTTGTTTTAGGATATTGGCTAAGAAAAGACTGCTGAAACTTCATCCAAATCAGGTCCTTATATGGGGTATTTTGGCCGAATTTTTGACTTATCTTTGGGCCAAAATGGGTCAAGAAGTTTGGGCTAAAATTTACCTTTCTCATGCCTCAAATGGGTTATGTTTGTGGCTAATTTTGAGCTGCTTTTGGGTCTTACTTTGGCCAACATTGGTGGCTACCTTGTATTTAATTTGGGCCAGACCTTGTATCACTTTTTTGGGCCAACATAGAGCTTCTTTTGGTCCACCTTTAGGTATAATAATCCATGTACGTGCTTCACACAATCGGCCCTCGTAACTTGGTTTGTTAGCACAAGTAGGTGATGCACCTACTTGTCATCTATTAGCTTAGATAAGTCGAGCAAGCACCTCTCTTGTTTTATCTCATTTTATAAACCCTCATCCTTATACTTTGACTTAACACTTCTATATATTTGGCCATTTCAAATTCTAAGCCAAAGTACCTTCTCACCACCCCGAGCTTAAGTACCTTCATCGATATCGACTTAGTCGTATAGGTGTTGAAAGGTACGGGGTGTTACAATTGGTCATCCCAAAAGACATCAAAAGGAACTGAAAGTGACCATATTTAGTCCTGAAAGCTGTATTTGGAATATCTTTCTCCCGAAGTCTCACATGATGGTACCCTGACTGCAAGTCAATCTTTGAGAAGTATTTAGCACCTTGCAGCTGGTCAAACAAGTCATCAATCCTCGTCAGGGGATACTTATTCATTATAGTAGCCTTATTCATCTACCAATAATCTATACACATCCTCAATAAACCATCTTTCTTTCTCACAAACAATACCAACACACCCTACATCAAAGTACTAGGTCTGATAAAGCCTTTATCAAGCAAATTTTTCAACTGCTCTTTCAGCTCAGCAGGAGTCATCATGTAGGGAGGAATAGATATAGGTTGCCTACCTGGTGGCATATCAATGGAAAAATCAATTTCTCACGTTGTGGGAGCACTAGGAAGCTCATTTAGAAACACATCTGGAAACTCACTAACCATTGTAATAGACTGAAGTGTTAGTGTTTCTGCATCTACATCCCAAACTCAAACAATATGATAAATGCAACCCTTAACAATTATCTTTCTTGCTCATAGATAGGAAATAAACTTACCTTTTGGCATTGCTGCATTACCTTTCCATTCCCCGACTGCCTCCCCCAAAAAATGGAACCTAACAATCTTTTTCCAGCACTTGACATTTTCATAACATGATGCTAACCTATCTTTGTCCATCACTCAATCATTTCTAGCTCAACCAGGTCTACAAAGGTTTAACGGCCAACAATCTCTACTGTGTAACCTCTATAAATTCTCCTAGCTATTATAGACTCACCAACTAGTGTCGATACCATAAACGGTCATTGTAATAACTCTGGTGCTATACATAATTTCCCCACAACAAATGGGGTAACATAGGATAGAGTAGAGCCTGGATCTATCAAGGCATAAATATAGTGGGATCAAATAGTCAATGTACCTATC
Source organism: Jaltomata sinuosa (assembly GCA_003996215.1). Taxonomy (NCBI): domain Eukaryota; kingdom Viridiplantae; phylum Streptophyta; class Magnoliopsida; order Solanales; family Solanaceae; genus Jaltomata; species Jaltomata sinuosa. The sequence goes on from QJPP01000571.1 coordinate 400,882, forward strand.
ACAATAACTGGGGAGAACTCTTAATCCTGATGGTATGATAATGTATAAGAACAGTTCTAACCATTTACAAAACTAGATGCTCTTCATCAGCCTCTGCCTCTACCTACTAAAGTTTGGGGTCCACGCCCCATAGAATGTGCTAATAAGGAAGAACCTGTTGCTGATCCATACCACCCTGATCGTTGGTTGGTCAGTTCCTCCATATATGCCCCTCCTGTCCACAAGAATAACATGCTTTGGAACCCTGCCTACATCACCCGAAGTGTATCCTACTGCAAGTAGCACAACACAACGGGGCTGACCTAGCCTGGTCTGAACTTATCTGCTGTTGAGATCCTGATGCTTGTGAACCCTTTACTAGCCTAAATATTCCCGACGATCAAGTATACTACCCTGGAACTGCTATGGCAGAGGCCTATTTAGCCTACCAAAATATTGAGGTCTAGGACCAACCTAAAACTATCTCTGTGAACCAGTGGGCCTAGCCCTCTTCTATTGCTCTCTGTCGACCCTCTCAGCCATATATTGCTAATGTCAGTGCTCCTCTATGCCTTGTGCAAAGGCCTGAATCCACGAGATGTCCATATAATCATTTAGTGCAGTTGTAGTACAAGCATTAATATAGTCTGAAGCAAGTCATGCCATAAATTGACGTACCCGATCATGCATCATATCAACAAATGTTGGTGCATATCTAGCCAAAGAATCAAATCTCATCCGATACTCTTGAACACTTATACATAATGCCCTGTCTGAGGTTCAAAATTGATTTACTCGAGCATCTTGAATCTCTCGTGTAAATAATGATCTAGAAAAGCCTGTGTAAGTATATCCTAAGTGGGGGAGGTGCATCTCTCCCCCTGGATCTCTCCCAACTCACATACCACAACACTGCACCATCATGCAACCGAGATTCTACTAACTTAATTAACTCAGTTGCTGAGGCATGCATGACCCTGAAGATCCTGTGAAGCTGATCTACAAAGTGTTGAGGGTCTTCTCTGCTTTCTGTCCCCATAAACTATGAAGGACTCAAGGCGAGAAACTTATAAGCTCTTGAACTTCTGTGCCCTTCAAAAGGTCCGGCAATATATGGCGTAACTGGTTGGCACTGTGCAGCTACTAACTATGCCAACATACACACTACACTCCTAAAATATTTATCAGATGGAATAAGAGGAGTTGGAGGTGGTACTGGAGGTGGAGCTCGGGGTCCTGTAGCCCTTGGAGGTTCTTGAGGTGGTGGAGAAACTGGAGGGTACCGAGAAGATGTCTCCCCATGGTCCTTAGGATGGCTATCACCACAACTAGTATCCTAATAGTACCCTTACCTGCAGTTGTATCTATCCTCTGGATATCCGTGGTCGGTCTGGTATCAGGCATACATAAATAACAATTATAAGCCCAAAAACTCAACCTTAAGACTCAACTATATTGCACAATTTGAACAAAAGAACGGTAAACATTCTAACATGTCCTGTAGCTCCCTGCGTATAGAATGTGGTGCACAACACATTTATAAACAAGACTCCACTAGACACGGCTTGTAGAAACCCTAGGATATGATGTTGCTATGATATCAAGTTTGTCACGCCCCATGTTAGTAACGTACCTAGAACCTAATGCCAACTTAGACCTGAGCCGAACCTTTCTAGATGACTATGCTACCGGCAGAATACCAACAAAAAAATCACAGAAATAAATAAGTATATCTCGGCTTAAAAATAAGCCCTCTGCCGGCAAGGTCCCTGTCAACAATTCATATAGAATAGAAACCAAATCTTGCATGGGATTTTGAGGCCACCATGCTATCTAGAAACATATAAACTGAGCATATATGTATATATACGTTAAAGTCTAATAGGCTGCTATGCTAAAAGAACAAAACAACGAGGCCAACACAGCCGATGGTGCATATCTATACAACCTAAACTTTGCAATTCTCTAAGATTAGTAAAGCTTGGCCCTGACAGGGCCTGATATACCCAAAAGCTAGTTACAACAAAAGCCAACAAACCTCAAAAACTCTGGCAGCTTCGAAAGAAAGGGGCTAGCCAACCTGATGGAACTCAACCGTGCTGCTGAGAAAGTCTGTTTGGTCGTCTGTTGGGACCTGCATGTATAAATACAGCGCCCCCAGGTAATGGAGCATTAGTATGAGATAATATACCAAGCATGTAAGACAATATAATAACTGTATAGGAATCATAAAGTGCTAAAAGCAACTAGACCAGAAAGTCAAAGATAACCTGGGAACCTACCTGCTCCTGAAACTAAGCATACCAATAATAATCAAACAACAACCTAACGGAGTCCCCATAAGCTTGGCAGGTGCAAACAACAAACAAGACCACCTACCCGGGTCCCCATAAACCTGAAAGGTGTCAATTCAATCTATATACCCTTATCGATAGTCCCCTAGCTATCTTAATATCCCCTCATGCACTCTACACATATCTCGAAGGCCATCGTTATGTCCTAGTAGCCCATTAGGCACTTTGTATATCATAATAGCCCCTTAGGCATTCTTTATATAGCCTCAAAGGTAATCACTATCTTCTAATATCACCATAGGCATTACATAGCCCTCTTAGGTATCAGCATAGCCCCATAGGCATCAACATGTATCCCTCTTAGAAAATCAAATATACCGTAAGTGAACATGCCTCAATATAACCCCGTAGGTAACCATAATAGCCCATTGACTTTATATTATCCCAAAAGGCAATCAAAATAGGCTTCCACTTATCTCAATAGTCCCTTAGGCAAGCTATACATAGACCCGTAGACAAAAGTCACATTTTTTTAGCTAACCATAATAGCCTCGAGGGCAACAACGAACAATCCAATAGCCTGAAGGTGAGCAATTTAGCTATAAGCAACATATACGAATAGTATCTAAGACATATCTAATATAGGCCGCTACTAACAGAATAAGAATCCCAACAAGGGATGAATATATCAACTCGAGCATCCAACAAGCAACAATCATGGCTATGAGTAAATCAACGATAACAATCTCTTTGTGTTTCTCCTAAGCTTTAAGGAAACATTCCGAAAGAAGTGAATAGACTTAACATACCTTGCAAAGAATATTCGATATCTCGACACTACTTCATGATAATTCTTCACCAAGCTACTGGTCTTACAACATCGTAAGCCCCCAACATCACAAACACCTAAAATAGTCCACAATTTGACAAACGGAAAAGAGTTTCTGATGTTGGTAGTCATATTCAATAGAAGCACATAACTTTTGAATTAATGATTGGGGGAGGGATAAGAACCCTTACCTTATAATATACATGTACTAACAACACAAAGAAAGATTTATACACAATCTGCCTCTTCAGAGAACTTACAAATAGAGTTGCAATCGACAAAAGAAACGTGTGTTAGTCCCTCTCCATGACACCCCCGGCCTATGCCTTGATTTTGGGAGAGTTTGGATGGTGAATTCTCTTTTATAGGAGCTTGGAACCCTAGGGAGGGGAGGAAGACGACCTGGTATATTTTGTGAATGTTTAGAAATGAGAAAATGTATTCAAAGTCTTATACATATATTTTCTGCCGACATGGGGCCTGCCTCCACGTGCCTACTTATGCAGTCTCGCAAAAATGTGAATATCTCTCTATCTTGAATTAGTATGGAAGAACGGTTTAGTGCGTTGGAAACTAGACTCATAGACCTTCAATTTGGTAGTCGGAAAAACTCCAACTCTTTATATATTGGGAGAAAAGTTTTGAGACATTTGTCCCAAATTTCAGAGAAGTTATCAAAGTAACTTACGATAACTTTTTGCTGACTTTTATTTCGCAACTTGCTTGACTTTAAAACTTAACATATGACTATTGTGCAATTAGAATACCTTACAAAATATCCTTTCTAACATATTAATTACTCTTATTCTCACCCCAAAAGTACGGATTAATTTAAATATTCAAACGGATGGGGTGTTACAGTTATTATTTTTTATTTTTAAAATGACTAAATTTTTGGGCAATGCATACAATTTTGTCAAGAAAGATACATATATAACTTGATTACATATATAGTTCCATTTTTTCTTCTTAAAGAGTAATTGATTTTGTAGTGTTATGCTGAAATATGGTCAATCTAATATGTTCTTGAAAATATATATTTTACAAAAGTCGACAAATCGGATTAACCAAAAAAAACTAACAAAACCGAACCAAAGCTATGAAAATATGACTTACTTGATTTGGTTTAATTTCAACATTTGAAAAACCGACTTAATTCATTTAATTTTCTTTCATAAAAAAAAGACTTCCAAACTGAACCACAAACACCCCTAGGTTTAGGTACAAATCCATAATACCCAAAAGACGCTCTAAATCGTGGAGCAACATCTAAATACTAATACAACTGTCTAGGTAAAATCCATTTATTGTGAGCAATATAATGGAAATTTGTGTGTATATATGCATATTAACATAGATGAATCTAATATTTTTACAACATGGGTGCATGATTAAAAAAACAAGAAAAAATGTATTGAGTAGGGATCCCTAATCCTCTAGGTAAATAACTCAATATTCAATTAAATGCACCATTTAGTCTTCTTATAACATGAGTGTCAGCAGATAATATTATATTAATTTTAAAAAATATATACATAAAATACCTAATTTTACAGAAAAATTATGAATTCATGTGCCCCATTTTAAGATATATATATATATATATATATATATATGCTTAACCAGCTAGAAATTCATACTTATTTTTATATATAATATGTACTCAAATATGTATGAAGATTTGTCTGAAAATATTTGATTGAGAATATTTATTGGTATCTTCAAGAAAGATAATCTTTTAGTATCTTTTTTAGGGACAAATATTTAGTAAATAATTTTTTTTTTTTTTAACTTATGGACCTTTTAGATCTAATTTTTTTCCAGTAAACTAAAATTTTATTGAAAATGTTAGATTACGGTCAAGCATTTTGTAGACTTTAGGCGACCGTCTAATGTCTTGTCAATCTCAAAGTTTATATTTGTATCACTTTTAAAAATAGAAATAAAATCTAAACAATAATCTAAAAAGGAACACTTATATAAACAAGCAAAAAAAGGGCATGAATGAGTTGGATTATGACCATTATTTAATCTATATCTTAACTCAATTTATTTTAAATCAAATAATAATAACACATTTATCAATTTAACATATTTTAATTCATCTAAATTCAACTCAAAGTATCCGTTTACCACCTACATCCTCAACCAAAATAAACACTACATTTCAATCCCCACTATACTACAAACCTCTTCTTTTTTAATTTTTTGGGGAGAACTACAGGAACAACCCAAAAAATAAAACTATTACCAACAGTTAGCCATTTTTATCATCTAATCATTTTTCACCACAAAAAAATTATCAATGATAAATAACCTTAAAAAAATAGAAAAAGGAATTTTTTTCAACTGGTATAGTTGAAATTCGTTAAAAACACATAAATGAGGCAATATACAAAATTTATAAGGATTTGAAGCTGATTTGAATTTATTTGGAATCAAATTCTTAGTTAAAATCAAATTAAATTTTTTCTCTGCAACACATATCTCATGTAGAGGTATATATACATATAGTGGGGTAGTCAAAAAAATTACGAAGGGTGTCCAAACTTTGAATGGTAAATTTTTTTTTTTATAATGGGTGCATCAAAAAAATTAAAATCACACTAAGCAATATATAACTAAATTATAAAAACTGTTTAAATAAAATTAAAGATTGTATAATTTAAAACTAACATAAAGAAGACAAAAACAACTACTATTGAAAACATAATTTAAATATATTATTACAATTGTACTCGACGAAATCTCATCTCCTAAAATATTTTTATAAAAGACTCAGTAGAAATAGTACAAAAAGTTTCTTTTTTTTTTATGTAAGACATGATGCAACCATCTAAAAATTCATCATCCATTTGATTTCACAAGTCATTTTTGAATTATTGAGATTCTTATTCTCAGTAATATGGTGATATAATATAATTAGTGTAAAGGAGTCTACTATTTATAGAAGAAGAAAACTTTATTCCACAAGAAAAAAATATTAAAATCTAAGGAAAGAATTCATTCTCTTTTCATTTTAAAAAAATATTCTTTGCTAGGCCTAATCATAAAAGGAATGAACATCACAAATACGTTATTTTATAATAATTTTTAATTAAAATTATATTTTTTTATAAAATTAGAGCTTAGACTCAGTTTTAATTATATAACAAAAATGTGAACACGGGGAATCGAACTTGGATTACCTATAGTTTTTTGCACAATCCTATCACTAAGTTGTTGCTAGCTCATGTGCAAGGCTCTTGCATTTTTATGTATAATAGTTTGAAATAAAAAAAACTACAAAATTAAAAATAATGCAGAGACAAGGATTCGAACTTGGGTGCCATACAACTTTGTGCACACCCTTGCTACTGAGCTACAACTTTCTATTATTTTAAAGGGTGTTCAAAATACTATATATGCCAATATAAAGTAAGATTTGACCTATATATAAAATATATTTTTTTAGCGAAGGGTGTTCGACTGACCACTCTAGCACCACCGTAGCTCCATTTCTGCACACATATAGAAGGGATACATATCACGATCCGAGTCTACACCCTAGATATGACAGGCACCCAGAATCACTACTGGCCTGAGCAGATTCTTGGCTTGGCATGCTGTTAAGACTAAACACTGAATTATGCGAAAAATGAGAAGTAGAGAGCATGGGTTAAACTTCTGAAAATAGAATAGTCTATATAATCAAATACTAGGAGACAAATTGAAACAATGTAAAAATTGAAACAACTAGTGTCTAATGAAGCCTCTAATGTCTGAATTGAATAAGTCTATCGGGAAGGCCTGGGCTACCTTTAAGCAAAACAACTAAGAACTGAACTGTAAACTGATCAATCATAACTAAGTCCTCTGGATGCAAGGAGGACTTACCATGAGCTAAGTGCGAAGAACTTAATGGAACGTTTAGCAACGAGCCTGAGTTTGAGCTCCAGAATCTACATCATAAAATGATATACCGCAAAGAAGAGTCAATACAATTGAATATACTGGTATGTAAAGCAAGGACTGAACATACAAAATATACAATAACTAATAGACTGTAAGTTTGAGCATGAATAGCATATATATATATATATATATACATATATATATATATATATATATATATAATAATAATAATAACTAAAGTAATGGAGTCAAAGCTGAGACATGTGAGGAAATCGTTTGAGATTCTCCAATAAGTTGATAGCATGAAAATAATGTTTTAACTGAAAATTTGAGTCGTGTACTAAAGTTGAATATATGAATAATATCATATCTAGGGTATGCATAAAGAATCATAATTAGTACTCAAGTAAAGAAAACACAAAGTTCTTTATTTGGGGGAGTTTCTTACGATCGACATACACTATGTGAGCTCATGATGTCCAACCAGCTTTTACCCAGTTGGAAGGAATACTCTATACCTTGTTGGGGAATAGAACCTATCTAAACTGTAGATCCATGCATGGCCTTTTGGGATAAATAGGAGTCACTCGAATTAGCGGTGTGATCCTATCTTACGGTGGCAACGTAATTTTGGATCATGTTTTATCTAAATCCATGCCCTCTCAGTGCTAAATACTTCTTCCAAAAAAATATATGCTCAATATAGATATCATGTAAAGTATCTTAAATTTAAATTATAAAGTGAGTCTTTGCTAAAAAAATCCGATCTGTAAAACTGTACCATTGTGTGCCTATGCTCAATTTATGAACTTTCAAATAAAACAAGCTCTCTTTCATATATACTTTTCAGAATAGATATGAGAAATTTCAGTGAAAACATGATATAGACTTTAAAGGGGTCATAAAGTAAATTTTTAAAGTTCATACACAGTCCCAAAACATGATTTACGAATCAAAGGTTAAAATATTTACCACAATTTCATAAGATACTATAATTTTCCTTAGTTAAATTACCATAGGATCAATACAAGAAGAAAGAAAATCAATCTGGAGGACTGCGGATTTAAAAAACCCAACTTGAATTCAACTTGAATAAGCTTTGAAATCATGGGGCGTGGGGATGGACAAGGTTCTCACACTAAATAAAATCTTGTATACCTTAATCGCTCCCAAGTATATACGATAGAACTCTAGCTTGACGAAAAACTTCTATGAATTTAGTTCTTGAAGTCTTGATTGAACTTTTCTTGAAAATTCTATGGTTATGGAGTGAAATCTCATTAATAATTTATGTATTCGGATGATGGAAATCATTATAATTACTTAGGAACCAGGTACAGCATATGAGTTCGATCCATTAGGTTCTTTTTTTTTCCAGAAAAGAAACGAAAGACAAGAAAACATCTTTGATTACGATTAAAAGGGGAATTTGTGAAAGAAACTTACGTTAATATTGGAGGATGAGGAGAGGACATAAAATCAGTCCTAAGCTTGAAAGAATAGGAAAAGAATGAGTGATTTTAGAGAAAACCCAACTTAAATATAATTTCTCATTGACCGATGTGCGGACTGGTATACTGACCGCACACCCTGATTTGAGGTCACACATGGGTCCGTACACTAGCCCAGAAAATTCAAAAAAATTATGTTCTCGTCGAGTCCATGTATGCTTGGTGTGTAGTCTGCACAACATGATGTACGACTGCACATGGCTTCCAGTGAGTCGGCCAATTTACCTTTTTTTGTCTCTCCTTGTGCGGGTGTTATGCGGTCCGCACAACATAGTGTGCGGCCGTACATTGCTAGTTTCTCGGAGCAAATTCTTTTTGTTACAAAAAGAGCAATAACTTTTGACCCTGACCTCAGTTTGACAAATGGTTTGGTGCGTTAGAAACTAGATTTGTGGACCTTCAAATTGTTCATCAAATTGGGGTCTAATTATGAACATAGTTTGGTTCAAATCTGTGTCCGAAACCTTGAAGTGTTACAATATCTCCCTCTTGAGATTATTTGCCCTCGAATGAAGGTCAAAGCTAGTATGAAACTTATGAATTGGATTGATATAGTCTGCCTGAAACTGAACTCATAAGCATGGACTGAGTTGTACTAATCCTCATGGTTGACAAGTAACTAATGAAGAACATGAAAGCACGAGCATACACACAGGAGTTATTACTCGAAATATATGAAACACAAGTTCAAAGGCATTGCAGCAAGAGAGGGACATTCTCATCTGGAGGAGTGAATAGATGCTGCTACTTAGAAATGTTCTTCTTTATTCTATTCCATCAATAAGCTTCTCGCAAGTCATAGTACATCTTAATAGAGTTCAGATGGATAAAATATCTAAAATTGTGCGCTTCTGCCATAATCCTCTCTATGAGACCATCAACATCTGGAACACATAATCTACCTCGGTACCTCAGGACTCCATCTCCCTCTTGAGGACTTCTTCTTTCAACTGGAGCAAGATGATATTACTGTCTTGTTTCTCTTTAATATCAACCACTAAGGATGACTCAGACCCATTTTGAACTACTACACCATCGTTCTCAGAGTCTACAAGATGAACCCTAAGCATGCAAGTCGATGGACATCCTTTGCAAGTTCTTTCTTTCCTTCTTCCCATGGGCAGTACTCCTCATAGATAGCCTACTAAGTGCATTAACAACTACATTCGCTTTTCCCGGGTGATATAGCACGCTCATATCATAGTCTTTGAGCAATTCAAGCCACCTCCTTTGCCTGAGGTCCAATTCTTTCTGAGTAAAAACGTATTGCAGGCTCTTGTGATCAGTGAAGGCATCCACATGCACACCATAGCAGGGGCGCTGATACATCCACCCAAGGGTGGTTAGTTTAATACCTTTCACCAAAAAATTATATCGTATATATATGTCAAATTTTGTGTTTAAGGGATATATATTTAATGTTGAACACTCCTTGACAGAATCCTTTCCTATGATGCAATGGTTAAGGCTGTTCAATTTCAACAAAAGAGTTCTAGGCTCGAACCTGTTTTAGTGCACAACTTTTTTTGTTTTATTTTGACAGCAGGTCATACGCACCATCATTATTCAAACAAATACTACAATTATTTTAGTTTACCTAAAATTCTTAAGTATTTATTAAGTTTTTTTAATATTACAATTTTTAATCAATATAGAGTTAACTATTTGTTAAGTTAATTTTGAAACATGTTGTAATAAAGATAATAATTATATTTATAATTTTATCCAACATAAAATGTATTTTTGAAGAGTAAAAAAAACTAGCCAACATTTTATGTTAAAATTTTGTACTTTATATATATATCCAAAGCTAAAATAGATAAATGTGTGTCACTATTTTTAAAAAAAAATAATAATCTTTGATTGTGTGATTTGTGTCTAGTATAAATCTAGACTCATTTTTTTCAACCAGTATTTCACTTTCCAAACTGTAATCCATATATTTTTTATAATAAAATTAATGTAGCAGAAAAAAGTTACAGATCGTTTGTATTTGACAGAAATAGATGTTGGAATCATTCATGGAAGAATCGCTAGGTTAAACAAGATAATATTGAACTCACTAATCAAAAAAAATTATTCTTGAACACCCTTGATAATTTTTTTGGCTCCGCCACTGCACCATAGAGATAATGACGCTAATTTTTTAGAGCAAACACAACTGCTAGTAACTCAAGATCGTGAGTCATATAGTTTTTCTCGTGGTTCTTAAGCCATTTGGAGGCATAAGCTATGACCCTGCCATTCTGCATCACCTTACAACCGTGGCCAACTCTCGAGGCATCACAGTAGACAACAAGGCCATTCGTTCCCTGTGATAGGGTCAACATTGGAGTAGAATTCAACCGAGTTTTCAACTCCTAAAAACTATTCTCACAAGCCTCGGACCATTGAAACTTAGCTTTACTATGGGTCAGCTTTGTCAATGGAGCGGCAATATATGAGAAACCCTCCACAAACCTCCTATAATAACTAGCCAAATGCAAGAAGCTCCTAATGTCAGTCGGGGTCGTGGGTTTGAGCTAATTTTTCATATCCTCAATATTTTGGGAAGCCACCTTGATCCCCTCACTAGAAACAATGTGACCAAGGAAATCCACTTAACTCAACCAGAATTCAACTTAGAGAATTTAGCGTACAACTTACAGTCTTTAATTAAGTGTCAGTAGTACAATTCTGAGATGATTATCATGTTCTTTCTCACTTTGAAAGTAGATCAAAATATCTTCAATAAAAATAATCACGAACGTATCCAAATATTGCTTAAGCACCCTATTCATGAGGTTTATAAAGGCTGCAAGAGCGTTATTCAAACCAAAGGACATGACTAAAAATTCAAAATAGCCATACCAGATTCTGAAGGCTGTATTTATAATGTCACTTTCTCTGACCTTCAACTGGTGATAACCGAATCTGAGATCAATCTTAGATAAGCATGTAGCACCCTGAACTTGGTCTAACAGGTCATCAATTCTAGGGAGGGGATACTTGTTGTTCGTGGTGACCTTGTTCAACTAATGCTAGTTAATGCACATTCGAAGGGAACTATTTTTCTTGCGTACGAAAAGGATTGGGGCACCCCATGGAGATACACTTGGTCTAATAAATCCCTTATCAATGAGGTCTTTCAACTGAACCTTTAGCTCTTTCGATTCAACTGGAGCCATTCTATATGGCAGAATATAGATAGGTTGAGTACCGAGAAGAATATCTATCCTGAAGTATATCTCCCTATCAGGAGGAACTCTCGAAAGATCATCAGGAAAGACTTTTGGGATTTCATTGACAACTGAAACTAACTGAAGAGATGTGGCTTCAGCACTAGAGTCTCTGACCTGGACTAGATGATAGATACACCCATTGGACACCATTTTCTTGCCTTAAGGTAAGAGATATAGTAACCCTTAGGCACAACAGGATTACCTTTCCACTCTATGACAGGTTCATTAGGAAATCAAAATCTTAAAACTCGAGTCCTACAATCAACTGAGGCATAACAAGAATACAACCAGTTCATTCCTAGAATAACATTAAAATCTACCATGTCTAACACAACTAGATCAGTTGTGGTATCACTATGGTGAACTATTATGGTGCATTTTCTATAAACTTGCCTAGCTAAGATAGACTCACCGTCAAGAGTAGAAACAGAGAAGGGATCTAGAAGTTATTGGGAATGATTTTGAACTTCACAGCAACATAAGGGGTTACAAATGACAAAAATGGCTCCAGGGTCTAGCAAAGCATAAACATCAAGGGAGAAAACTTTCAACATACCAATAACAACATCTGGGGAGGTCTCTTGATCATGATGGTTGGACATAGCATACAAGCGATTCTGACCCCATATGCACCTAATATAGTATCCTTCTGAGCAACGCGGCCTATTAGAGTGGATGATATAGTAGACTGGGCTCTATTTCCCCCTATTGTCCTACCTCACAGAGGGGCAATCCTTCAAGAAGTGACCCAACTGATCGCACCTGAAGCATCTCTCCTTGCCATAAAGACATTAATCTGGATGATTCTTTCCTGACTTGTTACAGACAGGGTAAGAGATACCCTATGCAACACTGCTCTGAGACTAAGAGCCTGGTGCTCTAAGCTTCTGATCATTCCTAGGCCTGGTTGTTGGGGCACTGGCTGACAATGGGACTGGTCCTGACGGCCTCTTATGAAAGAATGATCGGTTCCCATTACTGGTCCTTTGATGACTAGCCTCATTATTGGCTGACTTGGTTCTCTTACTCTAATTTTCTTCCCTTGCCTTCAGCTTTTCCTCCTCAACCTGTTGTGTATAAATCATAAGTCTGGCTATGTCTATATCTTCGATAAACATTACTCCATTGCAATTTTTTTCATATACTTGGAAACTCTTGACACGAACTTATTCATCCTAGCCCTCATGTTAGACACCATCTCCGGAGCATAACGAGATAACTGGGTGAACTTAAGGCTATATACTCTCACGCTCATAGTACCCTGATTTAGATTCACAAACTCCTCTACCTTGGCTCCCTCAACTCCCGAGGAAAGAAGTGTTCAAGAAATGCATCCATGAAATCATCCATTCTGCATGTGATGCATCCCCACCTCAAGTCTCTTCCCATTGTTCATACCATATGCTCGTGACATCCGTTAACTGATAGGAGGCAAGTTACACCTCCTCTATGCTACTGACATGCATCATGCGAAGAATCTTCTGGATTTCATCGATAAAGTTTTGAGGGTGATCCTTAATCTTGGACCCTGTGAACTCTAATGGGTTCATCCCAAGAATCTCACAGATTTTGGAGGTATCGAAAGAACCCTGGGAGCTGGAACTAGCAGGGGTTACACCCTGACAGCTGGACTAAGTTTCCACTTGTTGTGTGAGCATTCGAATAGCACTTTTGAACTTATCATTAGTAGAATCAGTGCAGGAAGGCTAAATAGCAAATGTATTGGGACCCTATGTGATCCAGATGACACAAGTGGAGTCTCAGTGCTAGCATTTTGGCCAAAAGAACGGCCTTTATTCCTGGTCTATATCACGTGGAGTGGAGGCGTAATAGTGGCTCGACTCTAGCACTTGAAGTAGATCTCTGACTGATTGTTCTATTTGAAGGAATGATATTTAACACGTGCAATACAGGAGTTAAATTTTTTCATAGAGTTAAACTCTATCGCACGAACTAGAGTATAAAAGAAGGGTGATATTTCCTAGCACCCTATGACTTTCCTATTATAAGTGTGGCGCACTTCACACCCATAAGAAGGACTCTACTAGATACGACTTCATAGACATCCTAGGACTCTTGAACCTAGTACTTTGATACTAAGTTTGTCACGATTCGAGTATACACTCTAGGTGAACTGAATATATGAAATATACAATAACCAATAGACTGTAACTCTGAGAATGAATAACATATATATATATATATATATATATATATATAAAATAACTCAAGTAATAGAGTCAAAGTTGAGACATGTGTGGAAATCGTTTGAGATTCTCCAATAAGTTGATAGCATGAAAATAAAGTTTTTATTAAAAACCTGAGTCGTGTACTAAAGTTAAATATCTGAACTAACATCATAGCTAGGGTATGCATAAAGAATTATAATTAATACTCAAGTAAAAAAAATATAAAGTTCTCTATTTGGGGGAGTTTCTTACAATCGTCATACACCATGTGAGCTCATGATGTCCAATCAGCTTTGACCCAGTTGGGAGGGCTACTTTATACCTTATGAGGGTATAAAACTGTCTAAATTGTGGATCCATATAGAGCATCTTGGGCTAAAGAGGAGTCTCTCGAATTAGCGGTGTGATCCTATCCTACGATGTTAATGTAGTTTTGAAACATATTTTATCTAAACCCATGTCCTCTCAATGCTAAATAGTTCTCTCAAAATCATAGATGTTCAATATAGATATCATGCAAAATATCTTAAATCATAGGGTGAGTCTTTGCGAAAAAAAATGATCTGTAAAACTATACCATTGTGTGCTTATGCTCAATTTTTGAATTATAATCAAGTTCTGAACTTTCAAGTAAAATAAGCTCTCTTTCAAATATACTTGTCAAAATAGATATGAGGAATTTTAGTGAAAATATGATATAGACTTTAAAGGAGTCAAAATTAATTTTTCAAAGTTCATAGACACTCCAAAACATGAATTACGAATCAAGGATTAAAGATTTACCACAATTTCACAAGATACTATAATTCTCCATAGTTAAATTACCATAGAATCAATACAAGCAGTAAAGAAAATCAATCTGGAGATCTGGGGATTTAAAAATCCTAACTTGTATTTAACTAGAATAAGCTTTGAAATCATATGGGGTGTGAGAATGGAAAAAATTCTCGTACTAAATAAAATCTTGCATACCTTAATCGCTCCCAAGTATATACAGAAGAACCCTAGCTTAAGGAATAACTTCCAAGAATTTAGTCTTTGAAGTCTTGATTGAACTTCTTGAAAACCCTAAGGTTATGGAGTGGAATCTCATTATCACTAGAATTACTTAAGAATTTGTGAAAGAATCTTACCTTAGCATTGGAAGATAAGAAGAGGAAAAAAATTAGTCCTAAGCTTGAAAAAATAGGGAAAAAATGAGGGATTTCAAAAAAATATGACTTAAAGATAATTTTTTGTCGGTCAATGTGCGGACTGGTGTGTTGACCGCACATCCTGATGTGCGGCTGCACATGAGTCCACACACTATCCCAGAAAATTTGAAAAGTTCATGTTCTCGTCGAGGCCATGTGCGCTCAGTGTGCGATCCACACAATGTGATGTACGATCGCACATGGCTTCCAGTGAGTTGGCCAATTTGCCTTTTTCTGTCGCTCCTTGTGCGAGTGGTGTGCGGCTGTACATTGCTAATTTTCTAGACAGATTCGTTCTCTTGTAAAAAGGGCCAGAACTTTTGACTTCGACCTTAGTTTGATGAACATTTTGGTGCGTTAGAAACTATATTCGTGGACCTTTAACTTGGTAATCAAGTTGGGGTCTAATTTTGCAGGTAGGTCAGTTTAAATTTGAGCCGAAAAAACTTGGGGTGTTACAATACACATTGGATAAAAAATAATTTTTTATTTTTATTTGTCCATTTTATAAACATATCAAGAAAAAGATTAAAAAAATATATCTTGTTTTACCCTTAAATTAACTTCTAATTCCCTAAACTATTTCTCCAAGATTTTTTAAAATGCTAATAGTCATGGGTATTATAATAAAATATGTACTTCATTTATTATTTTCTTAAAAAAAGTGTAAAGTCTATTGGAGACAAGTGAAAGTGAACGGGAAGTACTATTCTTCAATATGTATTACTTCGTTGCTATATTTATTTCGTATCTTGCTATTTTATTGTCTTATTTTTCTTATAATCTTATGCCAAATACCTTTTATTTTAGCCAAGAATCTATCAAAAATAGTCTCTCTACCTCACAAAAATATGGATAAGATCTGTGTATGTCCTATTCTCTCGGACCCCACTTATGGGATTACAAGATATGTTATTGTTACATTATTGGTTAGTATTAATACTCAATATGTTCCTTTTTTTAAAGTAAAAACTGGATCCAGGAGTCCATTTATTAAAATAAAAGAATAGTCCTTACATGGCCAGGACCAAAAGTGACCTGGCCCAAATAGAAAAGGAAATAAACAAAAGTAACCAATCAAGAACAGATGCTAGAGATGCTGAGAAAAAGGAAAGTGAAGAGACTCGATGTCTCCGGACCCTCTGACGATTTGCAGCTCCAAGCTCATTTCCATGGCGATATCAGACCACCAAGTTAGGCGATGGTGATCTACTAGTTCCCCTCAGATGCGGCTTACTCTCCGAGTCATCGATTTCTTCTGCTTAAGGTTAGATCTTGAGCTCTTCTTTCAGCTAAGTTCCACTAGAGCTTGTTGTTTTGAGTGATTTTTTCTAGGTATTTTAAGCTTTTTATTTCCAGATCAATGGGTTGAACCTCGATTGAGGTTAATACCACCATCACATCCAGTTATAAAAAGGTATAAAACACCTAAGATTTAGTCTTTTTTACCTTGATGCAAATGTAGAAATATTTTGGATATGTGAATCTATTAATATGAAGACTTTGCTTCTTCAGACGTGATTTGATATCGAAGATACACTCAAAGTTCTCATAGGTGTAGATATCCAAATCAGTGAAATTTCTTCAGTCTGGGGAGTCATATGTTCATATAAATTTACATGCATATCTAAAATATTCTAATTACCCTTGTAAATTAGCACATCTCAAGTAATTAATGTCGTTTGTTCTCTGTTGACACTAAACATTGTTGTTGTTTCCTCTTTGATTGTTGATTTGTTGTTATTGCATATAGTGCTGGCATAGCTTCCCTTATGTGTCCATGTCTATTCTAATGTTTGGCTGCCCTTGATTGTTTAGGATAAGGATTTTTCCCTTTGCTAGGTATATCTTGAAATTGGTCAATTTGATAATCACCTGTAAAAGAAAACACAAGATTAGCAAAAGAATCAGCAAGAGTATTTCCCTTCCTAGGGAAGTGTTGTACTCTTGCTGATATAGTCCCCATTATCTCCATTATACATCTAACCACCACTGTAATACACCAAGGGATCTTCCATTCCCTGTTAATCATCTGAACTAGGGCTAAAAAGTCAGATTCAAGAATAATATTATTAAAAGAATTATCCCTGCAGAATGATAAACCTTCTCTAATAGCCCTTGCTTCAGCTACTAGATTAGTGGTATCTTAAGGTTTTACACCCTTAGCAACTACTAGGTTTCCATCTAAGTCTCTAATGCAGAAAGCAACACTACTAGGGCTAGGATTGTCCCTAGATACTTCATCTGTATTACACTTGACTCAATACAAAGGAGGTGGCAACCATCTCACAACCTTGTATGAGTACCCTAGTTTGTACCTCTATAGAACATCAATAATTTATGGCCAGTTCTTGTTGTCACAGTTGATATTAAATCTGCTTCTTAAGAAGTTTTTTAGCATATCAGTCACTTCCCAGATACTTTATTAGTTGTATACCTCCCCCCATGAAGCACTGTGTTCCTTCTCTTCCACAAGAACCGCAAAATTATAATAGATACTACCTGGAACACCCCACTTATTCTACTATTATCTGTAATGCTCCACCACTTTTGATAGTTTGTTTAAGATTCAGTAAGGGATTAAACCCTGCTGCTCCAGAGAAATATTTTCAAACTATTTGGGCTATACTCCCCTTCAAGAATAAGTTCTCAATTGTTTTAACTTCATCACTATCACAGCACCTACAAAATTATGAGATGCTAGAGTTCCAGGGATGCATTACCTGTGAAACAGGTACTTTTCCTTTCCAGATTCTCCAAGCAAGAAAGGAGAGTTTGAAAGAGAGATTTTTACACCATAGCCTTTCCAGATCAATATTAACATCCTCTTTGTGTCTCAGTAATTTCCAAGCACTTTTCACACTAAATAAGCCAGTACTTGTGACTGTCCACCAAGGTTGATCCCTATGGTTAATGAGCTTACACACACCCATAGTATTTTTGACATGCTCCACTATGTTTTCTAAGACATGATTCAGCATCTCTTCAAAATTCCAACCTTCCTCATTCAGGAACACATCAAGATCCCTCATCTGATGACAAGTAAGCACCTCTAAGTGAAGTTTGAATAAGGGACCTAAGTTAGTCCAATTTTCAAAACAAATACTAAATGTTCCACCTCTAGGTTCCCACCATAGTACTTATTCCAGAAAGTCCCTATTTTCTAATATATGTTTCCACACTTGAGACCCACCTTTCCAATTCACCAAGGCTGGAATTTGTTTCTTGCAATATTTTTTTCAAAAAAAATTGTACCACAGATTTTTCTGAGTTCTAAACTTCCACCACAATTTTGCATATAGTGCCTGAATAACTTCAAGCATAGATCTGAACCCCAGTCCTCCTTCATTTTCTAGTAGGCAGACCTTACTCCAAGCTGACCAGTGTTTTCTCCTTCTTGATTCCTTATTACTCCAAAAACATTTAGCAATTTTTTTGTGGAGATCCTTAATGAGACAAATAGGAGGAACAATAGCTGATAAGATATAGATTGGAATGCTTTGCAGAACACTAGTAATTAAGACCTCTTTACCTCCATAGGATAGTAATTTTCCTTTCCAAGATTGTAGTTTTTCTTTTACCTTCTTAATCATTTCTGCATAGTGCTCCTTTCTCTTTTTTGTGTGAGTGATTGGGCACCCCAGGTATTTCATAGGGAAGTTTCCCCTTTTCATACCTAAGGTGTTCTCCACTACCTCAGATATGTGTCTTACAACATTTTTGTGCATATAAAACAGACTTTTTTCAGTATTCACTTTCTGACCTGACTGTTTCATACTTCTTTAGAATCTTTGTAATCATCTGTAGTGATGCTTCATTTGCAGAAGAGAATATTATTATGTCATCAGCATAAGCCAGGTGATTCAAATTTGAACTCCATTTGGGCATCTCATATCCTATAAACAAATCAGTCATGAATAGAGAATTTGGGGCCCTTGTCAGTACTTCAGAGGACAGAATAAACAAAGCAGAGGATAAAGGATCTCTTTGCTTTACACCCCTAGTAGAATGAAAATATCCATGGAATTATCCATTTATCAATATTGAGTAGTAGTTATTGGCTACCAGTCTTCATATCATGTCCACAAACTTCTCAGCAAACCCCAACTTTCTTAACACCTTCATGAGAAAGAACTATGAAACTCTGTCATACGCTTTTGCCATATCTAGCTTGATTATCATACTAGATGGTTTCCATCTCTTTCCAATATCAGTAACAAGCTCTTGAGTAAGCAAAACATTTTCAATAATGTTTCTCCCTTTGACAAAACCTGATTGGTTAGTAGATATAATCTTTGGCAATAATGCTTCAATTCTACCATGAACAATTCTAGACAGAATTTTGTTGACAAAATTGCTCAGACTAATAGTCTCAAATCTGAAAAAAGTCTGAATTAGATCTTTCTTGGGTAGGAGAATCAAATTAGTATGAGTGGTGAATTAAGGTAAAAAGTTACCTCTATAAAAATCCTGCACCATTTTCACTATATCTGGACCAACAATATCCCAGCAAACTTGGAAGAATTTACCTGATAGGCCACCAGGACCACCAGAACTCTCCCTTTTGAGATTGAAGACATCCTCTTTCATTTCAATTTCATCTGGAGTTCTGTATATGAGGTCATTTTCCTCTAACTTTACCAGTTCTGGTATGTGTGCTAACAAAGAGAAAGATGTGGAATTTCTTTCTTGAGTGACTAGTTCTGGTAAAATTCAACTACAGCATTAGCAATCTCCCCCTTATCTTCAATCCAAACCCCTTGCTGATCTTGAATTTTACTTACCTTCAGTTTTTGTCTTCTACTTTTTGCAATACTATGAAAGAATTTAGTGTTTTTGTCCCCATTTTCAAACCACTCATAGCCTACCTTTTGTTTCCAGTAGGACTCTTCTAGAGCAAGGTATTTGTTATATACTGTCTTAGCTATTTGTATCACTCTCTTATTTTCTGTAGAAGAGACTTCATCAAACAATTACTCCTCAATTCTAGCAATGTCTTCTCTGATGAGAAGCTACTGAAAAATGTCTCCAAATGTCTCTCTACTCCATGTTATCAACACTTTTTTAATCTTCTTAATTTTTCTCTTGAAATCTAAAAATAGATTAGAAAAGAAGTCTTTCTCCCAATTCAACTTCACCACCTCCTTAAAAGACCCATGGGTGGTCCAAAAGTTTAGGAACTTGAAAGGTCGGCTGAAATTAGAGGCATCAATGTCACAGGAAATTAACAGAGGTGCATGATCTGACTCAGTTCTGGGTAAGTGTTCTACCTCTAATTTAGAAAAAATGTTATGCAATTATTCATTATAGAGCACCTTGTTCAGCCTTTTAAAAATACAATCTTCACATGCCCTACTGTTCCACCAAGTGAATGGAATGCCTTTAAAAGGCATTTGAGCCAGATCACATGACTCAATAAAGGATCTAAAATCATCAGTATCAGCATCTTGAATAACATACCTCCTTATTTTCTCTTCTCCATTCAAGATCACATTAAAGTCTACTCCAATTATCCATGGTTGAGAGATACCCTGAGTTATAGTATATAGGTCATTGCACAATTGTAGTCTAAGTTTAATCTCATATTTAGTATTAACCAATGAAATAAAGTAACAACAATCAGTGGCCAATTTCTGTAATCTTAGAGTTAACTGCTGATCAGTATCACTCACAACTGTGATATCATATCCTTGATTTATAAACACCCAGATCTGTCCATTTTTGTTGTACTTAGCTTCCTGCATGCTCAACATGTTCTTGTATCTGTTGATGTTTTTATGATGTTGAAAAAACTTTAATAGAGACACAAATGCAAACCTATGATATTTGTGAAACATTTGTACCGTTTGAAAGGCATGATATGATCTTACTGACCTAATACTCTAAATGAATGACTTAATCATTTA
Organism: Jaltomata sinuosa; assembly: GCA_003996215.1. Lineage (NCBI taxonomy): Eukaryota > Viridiplantae > Streptophyta > Magnoliopsida > Solanales > Solanaceae > Jaltomata > Jaltomata sinuosa. The sequence continues at coordinate 421,898 of QJPP01000571.1, forward strand.
TTAGGTTGTGAACCTACCACACTCCTCTTTGGTTGTACTCTGCTAGGTAGTGATAAATCACCATGTCCATGCTTTCTCCCTTTTTACCTGATTTCAAGGCTTTGCTTGTTCTAAGAGATAAGTTTTCATCCTTGACAATTTGATCTTGATTTACTGATTTTACATCTTCTTCTTCATCCTTGTTTGCCGAATCTTCTATTTTGATATTCACCTTATGAGTAATTATCTCATGCAAAGCTTAATCAGGTGACTCAATATTCCCTAGTATCATTAATAATTTATCTGTCTGCACAACTATAGGTATCTCCACCAATGCCATAGGATCTTTACCAAGGGATGTATGATGTACCTTTGTACTTCCTTCAGTAGCCTCCATATGTTGTAACTCATTTTGCTCCTTTGTTACAGGTGTTATAGCTGATTCTGTTGTTGCAGTGCTTTCCACCATGTTGTAATATTTTTGCTCACTTTGTGTTGTTGTTCCTTTCAGTGCTATAACAACATTCTCCTTTGACTTTCCAGGACTTGTAGTGCTTGCCTTACCTGGACAGAAGGCATTTTTATCCACTCTTTTGTTTATATTTTTCCCTCTTCATAGCCATGTATTATTGTTGTAGATTCTGTATTGTATGTCATTGTAGTACTCTCCTGCTAATCTCCTTTGCTATTGCTCCTCTTTGTGTTTATTTCATTTGTTGATGCTATTACTGCCTGTTTCTTTGGGGTTTGATGTTCAGCTAGTTCATTTGTAGCATTGGCAAGTTTCACCGTGGTGGTTTGCTCCATGCTGGTCATTTTTATCTTGTGGTTCACTATCAGCCTCTTCTCCTTCTTGCAAGATCTCAAAAACATTTGTCAATGTTTAAGTCTGTGTTCTTGTCGTCTATAAGGGCTCTCGTGTAACCTTCTTCATTTCGCATAATTTTAAATTTTCTCTAAGTTGGGTTCCATCTTGACCATACCATTTCCCATTGATGTATCTTCTCTGAGATGGTACTTCTTCCTTTTTTGGCGCACTTTCATCCTATTTCTCCTCATGAACTTGTTTTCTTAACTCTGGATGTAGGCTCCTACATTCACTCTCCTCATGTCCTTGGAGGTTACATGTGTGACAGTACTTTGAGAGCATGTCATATTGGATTTTAATTTTTTGAATCCTAGTAGCATATGTCTTAGTGTTCACTATCTCTAGCTCAACAAACTCTGGTAGATTAGCATCCAAGTCGACTTGAACCTTGACCCTAGCACAACTAGGTCTAATTTTATTTACTATCGCTATATCAAGGTGTATTGTCTTACCAACAACAGCAGCCAATGATAAAAGAGATTCTTTCACAAAAAACGTAGGCAGATGGTTTGGAAACGAGATCCAGGCCATAGCCTGCGTTGTCTCCACTCCCGATTTGAAGTTTGTGTCATATATGAAGGGTCTCATTTGGTATGCTATCCCATCCTTAGAAATTATGTAGTAAACATTATTTGACAACATGTTAACATAGTCCTCCATTAGATTGAACCTCATTAATATATGTCTATTTCTTAACAGGTCTATCTTACAATCCCCTTTGATGTTGCATTGTTTTGGAATTTATTTTCTAAAATCTTCCAATTCCGATCATCCATAGAAAAACTTTTTTATAACTGCAAGTTGCAAATTCTTCATGATATTCATCTTGGTCACCTCTTTTTCCGTCCAAGTTATTCTGAGAACTCCTTTATTATAGGTCAAATGTTTCATATTAATTATTTCCAAAGTATCTTTAGGGGTTTGTCTTGGGGATTTAATCAAGTCCACGAATTTCACTTTGCTATTGTGATCATTGCTCTCTTTTGAATCCTTTGTGGTTGAATCTTCGGTAGGCAAACTGATAGGGGCATTAGGCAGTATAGGTTTGTTTGGTGAGTTAGGGTGATATAGTTCAGGAAAAGTTGTGATGGATGTGAGTGATGGAATAGTGGTATGCTGATTGGCCTTTTCCGGCGGCTGGACTGGCCATAGGATCTGTGAAGGTTTAGGATTTTTCGCCGCCGTCAATTTTTTTATATTCGTCTATGGTTAAAAGCCACGCTATACTCAATCTGTTCCAATTTCTGTGGCACAATTAAAATTTCTAGATTCAAACTTTTAAACTTTGACTGTAAATTTAGACATAAATTTTTTAATGTTTTTGATATAAAATTTATGTATTTGAAACTATGTAAAAAGTATTATAAATTAAAATAATTAATAATTTAAAAATATTTAAAAAGAAATATAAATAAATTTTGGTCAACGAAAAATTTAATTGACTCTTGAAATTCATTCGGTAAAAACTTACCCGCACCGAGTATATACACCAAACCAATGAATGCATGATATGTGTTTGAATGTATACAATTATCACTTAATTATGATTAGTTAATGTATATAATTACTTCATTAAATTATTTAATTATGACAAATTATAATAATTTGATGTAAACACTTAGTATGATTAAGTATTAATTCATTTTAATTATGTCAAGTAAATTGATCCGGAGGTGTAATTTGTTTGGACATGTAGGGTGCCAAACTGGGTAATCTTCTCTCTTTTTTTCAACTGTAATGCATTGCATTTTGAAATCCGTGGCACCGAGTCCCCTTATTGGACATGGAAAAAATACCAAAGTGTGAACCCTTTTGTCGTCACCTAAAGATAGAATTGTTTGGTCTCATCTTATGAAGCCAAGTAGGATTGCCAAATGTCTCTTTCTTCTACCCTTCATTCCTTTCTTCATTGCCTTTTTCATCTAATAAGTATAGTACAAATTTGCACATAATTCCTTACAACTAAGCAAAAAGAAAAATATCATTTCAATCTTCACTAAAATACAAACCTCTTCAACAATTTTTGTATATATTTTTTAAAATCGAAACAAATTCAAAATTTAAGTTTTTAAAATTGAGTTGATATCTATTATTTTCTTCGTTTCAATTTATTTGACCTACCTTTTCTTTTAGTCCGTTTTAAAAAGAATATTTTTTTGCTTTTTTTAAGAAATTCTTTAATTTTAATTTTTCACATGACATGTGTGTAAGATCATAAGATTAAAGGACATTTTGATATATTTGGTATACATTTAATTTAAGACCATAAAATTCAAAAGTTTTCTTTATTTTTTTAGACAAAATAGATCAAACAAATTGAAACAAAGGGAGTACTATTTATTATAGTTTTTATATGTATAATTTATGTTTTGTATTGAAAATATTGAGTTGGATGAATTTGGTACTATTAGATAAAGATACATTTAGGATTTAAATTTTAGATGAAGTTTATATTTGTTACTATTTATTACTCTCTCTACCGTAATTTATATAGCTTACTTTTTTAGTCCGTCCAAAAAAGAATGATATATTTAATAAAAATTTAATTTTAAAATATATATTTTACCCTTAATGAGCAGTCACACAAATATCTATAACTTATTTTAGACTATAAATTTTATAAATATTTCTTTCTTTCTTAAATTTTGTGCCAAGTCAAAGTAACTCTTATAAATTGGGACGGAGGAAATATAGTTTTTATATACTACTATGTTCTGCTTAGAAAATACTAAGCTCAATGAATTTGACGTTTGATATGCTACATCCGCCTCTTTAATACATCCTAACCCTCTCCTTCTCTGTTTCATCACTTTCTTCTACTCTCTGTTTCTGTGTTTCTTCTTTACTTTCCTTCTTACAACTCAAAAACAAAAACAAAAAAATGCCACCTGGCTCATCTAGAACAAACATTAGTGTTGGTTCATTTGAGGCTTTTCTTCAAGGTTGGCTACGACGGCAAGAGCAATACTTGAATGAACTTACCATAGCCCAAAACACACTTGATGAATTATCACAAGAAGATGTTATGAGAAACCTTGTTTCACGTGTACTAGCTCATTACCAAGAATACTTTGAGGAAAAATCAAGAATGTCACATAGAAATGTTTTCTATATGTTTTCCCCTGCATGGTTTACTCCATTAGAAAAAAGTTTCTTGTGGATTGCAGGGTTTAAACCAGGGTTAGCTTTTCCACTTGTTATGAACTCTGTTGATGATTTGAGTGAAAATCAAGTTGAGAGAATCAATAGGTTGAGAGTTGAAACAAGGGTAGAAGAGAAGAATCTTATGGACAAGTTGGCTAAAATTCAAGAAAGTGTTGCTGCCCCGCCCTTGATGGGACTCGCACAGCAGTTCGGTATGGAAGTGCTTCGAGGTATCTAAAAGCTTAAGTTGTCAAGAGAATATTCTTACTTTCAATTACTAGTCCATTTGGTCCTTTTTAAATATCTTTTTACCCAAGTATCGTCTTAAAAAGTTAAGAAACACATCAATTATTTATCTCAAAATTTACCTTTGCTTCAATAAATGCTCTATATAATTTTTTTGTAGAATTTCTGCAAAGATAGGGATAACATTTGCGTATATCTTATCCTTTCTAAACCTCACAAGAAGGCTACACTAGTGAGATTATACCGAATTATTGTTGTTTTAGTTTTTTTATAGAATATTTTAATAATTATGGATAAGTGATTAGTCAAATAACGCTTATGATTAATATATCCTTAAATGATTTTTAATCAATGTCAAAACCTTAAACGATATTTTGAAAAGGACCTTAGGGGGTACTTAAATCATGTTATGTCTCACTACGATCGTGCGAGTTTGATTTCCTCTTCACAGACCAAACATGTAGATTTTATTTTAGTTTAGTTTAGTTTCGTTTTTGCTTTTCGGATGGCGTCAGTAAGATTTGAACCTAGGGCCTCTTGCCTCTTCTGATACTTAATTAACAACGGATTTTTTTATTTGTCTCGCGCTAATTTCTAATTTTGTTTTAAAGTAGCGATGGCTTTAAGAAATCAAGAAAGACATTAATTTATTTTTTTTCAAATTTACCTTTGCTTCAATAAATGATTTATATATATAATTTTAGAAAATATATTTTAGTAATTATTACTCAATTTAAAGATGGACAAACGATATTTGAAAAGGACCTTAGGGAGTACTTAATCATGTTATGTCTCGATACGTTCTTTCATGTGCGAGTTTGATTTCCTCTTCACAGACCTTAGTAAGATTTGAACTTAGGACCTCTCGCCTGTTTTGATACTTGACAATTTCATATTTTAATTGGTTAATTATGTTATGTAGATGGAGAAATAACAGAAGTGGATGAGGAGATAGAGACACTAAGAACAGCAGTGGAGAATGTGGTGACAGATGCAGATAGGTTGAGGACAAGAACAGCAGATAGTGTGGTGAGTATACTAAGTCCTTTGCAGAGTTTGAAGTTTTTGGCAGCAGCAACACAACTTCAGCTGAGAATAAGGATGGTTGGAATGCAGAGAGAAGAAGAGAGGAGACATCAAATGGATACTTCAAATGGTTGGTAGATTTTATTTGATTTTTCACTGTGTGTTTGGCTTTTGAGACTTGTTTCATAAATAATACAATTGTAAGATAAAACTTTTTTGGGGTGTGCTATATCTAAAGTTGGGACTTATTTTGTACTAGTAGTTGATTTGTAGCTAGGCAATATATTGTATCCCATAAAGAGACTTGGGTGAGTGTTGTACCTTGTTGCTTTTATAAGAGAGGTAACTTTGTTGTATTGGTTTTATGTTGTGTAAATTTATTAGTTCTATGTGGCTTGTCTTTTTTCATAATACTTTTGAAAGAAAGGTAAAAATATTATTGCCCAACTGTGTACATTCTAAGGGGCCGTTTGATACTTTCTTAGGAGAGAATCTACGTATTATTTTATGCAGAGTTTAATTAGTTATTTCACCTTCTATCTTGCATAAAATATAATACATAAATTTTCTACATGTATTAATTATGTGAGTTTCTAAATTACAAATCAAATTTATACATGAATAACTAATTACCTCTCAATTCTCACGTTAAAAGAATAAATTTTGGGAATAATTGGAAAGATGTTTGTAGCCTGTATGAGGTCTAGTTGGTGATGAATAGCTTTTTAGCGGTAAGATGACTTAGACCAGCACCTCCCTTAGTAAAAATAAACAGTGATGGTTCTTATGTTGAAAGTAAGTGTGGAGGAAGCAAACAACCAATTCAAATATTCACAACCAAGAAGTACTGAATTCTGTTTCGGATAGGCCCTGAAAGGAGAAGGAAGGATGGAATACCAACAGGCGTCTATTATATTGAATTTACCTGATAGTCTCCATTTTGGGAACGTCCAGCCAAAGTCACTGAATGGGTAAGTCGATTTGTTGGGGGCTGGGGGTGGGGGTGGGTTGTAAGAAGAAGTGATGGTAGTCTCATCATGGCATACTCAATGGTCAATGGGACAAGGAACAAACAATAATTGTGCAGAAGCTAGAGCCTTTTCTTATTTTGGCCTTAAATGGTGCATCAACAATGGCATGTACTCGGTCATAAGTGAAAGTGACTCCCTCGTACTATAAAATTCCATAATTGAAAAATGGGACACCCATTGGAGAATCAATGACATAGTAGAGGAGGTTAAGTTTTTGATACATTCTCATAACATTAGAACTCAACATTGCTATAGAGAAGCCAGTCGTGTAGTCGACAAGTTGACAACGTACTCTTAGCCACAATCATGAAGATCTATGTATATATCACACTTTTGAAGACCTTTCTGGGGCAAGTTAGAGGTCTGGTAAATATTGATAGATGGCAACTCCCTTCCTTTAGAGTCGAGAAAAAAAAAAGCAAGCACACTCACTATGATTCGTCTTGAATTTTCAGCTTTATAGCTATTGTGTGCGCATTTTTTGTTATTAGCGTTTTAACTATTTACACTTGGTTTTCCAAGTTCAGCTCATGTAGTAAAAAGGTCAGGGGCAGTGCAGCCTCCCTTTTACAATCATTTCATTAAGTGGCTATAAAATCGTGAGTCAGTTAAAAAAAATAGTTTACCCTCCTAAGTCCTAACCAGCTATGTACCAAATGTGATATTACTTATACATAATTTAATTATATCTGCATAACTCACTTTCAAATCAGCTAACTACGAACGACCAATTGAGGTATGAATATTTGGCATTTGGTGTATGTATTTACTTTTCTTCATTCAAGTGAATTGAATGAGTTATACTAAAAAAAAAAGGTTTACCAGATCAATATGTTGGTCCAAAAATCATGACTATCATCAATCATCATCCAAATAATTAAACAATGAAGTGATGCACAGCAAATTAACACATAAAATTGTCATTTCTTCTAATCCTATACTACTAGTCTTCTATCAGAAATTAACATACTGATGCTCTATTTGTCCTTCGGCCTTTTTTTATTTTGCAGGATATATTATTAGGGATGGCAAAGGGGTCGGGGTGGGTGAGGGTTTAAAATAATTTTATTAAAATTTAGTGTAGGGCGGTGCGGGTTACGGGTTTGCTGCATGCACCCTTTCAATTGTGTTGTTTTTAAGTTTTATTTTAAATGTTTGTTTTAGGATATTCTTTATTTCATTAGAATTACAACACTCGTGATGGGTATTTCTTGCATAATCTGGATTAGTTTAGGAGTACAAAATATGTTTTAGGATACGTAACCTATAAACTTAATCATTAGTTTATATTTTTTTTCCTTCCAGTGCCATATAAAAACTGTAATTTCTTTTACTACGTACATTTTATGTATATTACATACTAATAAACAATTTATTAAAAATATTAAATTTAACAATATCAAAATTTAGAACAAAAGATCAAAAAAATAGCAAATTATGTGGGATGATGGAACAGGTTGAAAACATAAACTTTTGTTATGCAGAGTGAGTTGAAGTCTCTACGAGTGTCTCTCGCAACTGTATTTGATTAAATCCACGCACCATATCACACTTGATTAATCTTGTTTAACATACCTAGAGACAACTAATCTAGTAATCTACAGGGCCGATTCGGACATGAAATCATTTTTAAAAATAAATAAATAAAATGAAATAGCATTTCATTACATATTGGGCTGATAATTTTTTTTTAAAAAAATGGAGATGAGTTTCAAATTTGAAAAAATGATTATAATTAGTTTTTTAGGTGAATATTTTTCCCATCTGTTAAACATTACTTTATATATATATCACATTTTTAATGCCCAAACTCCTAAAATTACAAACTTCCTGCCAAATATCTTTTTTTTGTGCTTTACTTTTTTTTATGGTCAAGAGTATTGTAGGTACAAAACATATATAGCCAACTAATAGACACATCCTGTTTAGATATTTTTTTTTTTTTTTCAAATATTGCAGTCTCAAATGAAAATCGAGTCTACAGAATTGTTTAGTGATTTCTTTTCCAAAAGTTACAAAAGCAAGATGATTAAAACACACTTCATTTGGAATATAAGAACAAAGGACAACTGTTGAAGAGAATATGGAGATGCGGGGTATCGATCCCCGTACCTCTCGCATGCTAAGCGAGCGCTCTACCATCTGAGCTACATCCCCATTTGCCTCTACAGTGTTTCACTTAACTTATTAATATTTATACTTGAAGTTGTAATTTTGCACATGTAATTTTAATTTTTAAGTTGTATTTTATTCTTATAAACATGAAAACTCCATAATTTATGAAAACTATCAAAGTTTTCTCAACCCTTATACAATCTTAACAAATGAACAAATCATAGTTCATATACGAAGTATCAGAATATACTAAGGCCTACAATTTGTTAATTTTTCCCACAGTATCATCATTCATATAAATCTTTTTTATTTATTATACGTTAGCCGTTAAAACTACTGTTGGGTTCGTGCACAGCACAAGAATTCCACTGCTAGTAATAGAGAAGTTAGAGTGAGTTGGTTCGGTTTAGAAATAGATCAAGTTTTTCAAATGTGACAAGCTTTAAAATCGAGGGTAAAAAGTAAAAAATCATGTACAATAGAGTAACAAAAATATATCTTTTGTGTTATGAACTATTAAAGTAAGAAAGAAGAAGAATATAATAGAGAAGAAGAAAGGAGTTCTTATTTCTCTTGAAGGATTACGTGAGGGATGTAGGGATGAATTACAATGAAGGAAAACCCCTTTATTTATAGAAAAAAACTGACTTGGTCCCAAAATTAGGATTTCTAACTTTTTTCCAAAGAAATATAAATATGGACATTCACTATAACACAAATATATTTATAACACTCCCCCTTGAATGTCTACTTGACGGATAATGTGCCTCGTTAAAACCTTACTAGATAAAACCCAGTGGAAAAAATTCTAGTGAAGGAAAAAGAGTACACATATCTCATAATATGTATTTTTGGCTGCCTCATTAAAAACCTTACAAGTAAAATTCAGTGGGACAAAACCTTGTGAGGGAAAAAGAGTACAATGCATATTAACTCCCCATGATGAGAACATCAATCCAAAGACTTGAATCTTCACATCCTAATCTTGTGCACCATCTTCTCAAAAATTGTAGTTGATTAAGACTTGGTGAATAAATAAATCATACTATCAGTTGAATGAATCTTCATATAAGATCGTGGGTACTTTGTCATATTTCAAGCCACATGTTTCTCGAATGAGATGTATCATTGTGATTTGATGAAGTAGCTACAATAGACTGCTTTGTAGATCGTCAAGATATGATAATAATCCAATAATGAACACATATAATTTATTTGAGATAAAAATTTATGTATATCCTATAAATGCCCTGCATTTCATAACCAATAAAATCTTGACAATATTTGTTAGGATAAACACATTCATATGAGAACTTACAATTGATCTTATTTCAATATCTCCGCATAACAATGAAATTATATTATGCTCACAGTTATAGCAAGATGTATACAAGCATCAATTGTGTAAGATATGGTACTTCAAGACCAAATCAACTCTGCAAGTTTCTCATTTGAAGAGATAATCTATTGCTTTTGAAAACTCTCCAAGAGTTCCTATTCAAGTTATTAATCTTGATTGATTTAATCCATATGAGGATTATAAACAAGTTTTTCAAAAACTTGTATATGCCTTCAAGCATTTTGAATCCTTCAGGAATTTTCATATTAATTTTCTCAAGTTCCTTCTTTAAGTAATCAATTGCCTTTTGAAGCTCTGTTGGAGTTCCAATAAGATTTATGTCATTAACATAAACGGCAAGTATAACAAACTCCGATGTTATTTTCTTTATAAAAACACATGAGCAAATGACATCATTTATATAACATTCCTTTGATAAATACTCACTAAGGCGGTTATACCACATGCGACCTGATGCTTTAAAACATTCAATGATCTTTGCAATCTAATAGAATACATTTCTCGAGGCTTTGAACTATGTGCTTCAGGGATCTTAAATCCTTCAGGGATTTCATGTATATCTCATTATCAAATGACCCATAGATATAGGTTGTAACCACATCCATCAAATGCATTTCAAGTCTCTCATGGACAGTGAAACTAATGAGATAACATAACGTTATTGCATTCATAACTGGTGAGTATGTCTCTTCATAATCGACACCAGGTCTTTGCGAAAATTCTTTGCAACAAGGTGAGCCTTATACTTTTGTATTTCATTTTTCTCATTTTTCTTTCGCACAAAGACCCTTTTATAGCCAACAGGTTTAATACCATTAGGTGTTTGAACTATTGGTCCAAACACTTCGCGCTTGACAAGTGAATTCTACTCTGATTGAATTGCTTCTTGACATTTTGGCCAATCAGTTCTTTATCGACATTCTACAACAGATTGAGGTTCAAGATCCTCACTATCTTGCATGATTTTTGTTGCAACATTGTATGCAAAAACATAATTCACCATCATTTCGGATCGATTCAAATTAGTTTCAACATCACTTGAATTTATGAATAGTTCCTCATTTTCTTAAGTTTCAGGCTCATTGATTCCTTCAAGGATATCAGAATTGCTCAAATCTTGAACTTTCATATGAGATTCTTTTGTAGTGTTATTTTGACCATTTGTCTTTCTTTTTCTAGAATTTTGATTCTTAGAACCCAATGGTCTACCACGCTTTAGTCGTGCTTTGGACTCATTAGCTATGACATTATTTGATGGTTCTATAGGGACATCAATTCGAATTGATACATTCTCTACAAGAATATGTGATTTAGTAATTCCTTTTTAAATTTGTAAATGCGTTTGACATTTGATTTGCTATTTTCAGCAGGTGAATAATCTTTTGTACTTCTTGTTCACAAATAGAAGCACGTGGATGAAGATGAGATAATGATGGACTTTTTCACAAAATTTTTATTTTGGGTTCCCTATTTTCTCCCCTTAATTTTAAGAAAAGTGTTTCATCAAATTGACAATTTGCAAATCGAGCAGTGAACATATCTCCCGTCAATGGTTCAAGATAGCGAATAATGAAGGGAGATTCAAACCCAACATAAATTCCTAACCTTCTTTGGAAACCCATGTTAGTGCAGTGTGGTGGTGCTATAGGCACATATACAGCACACCCAAAAATTCTTAAATGGGATACATTAGGTTCTTGACCAAAAATCAATTGCAACGGAGAAAATTTATGATAATTTATCGGTCTGAGACAAATAAGTATTGCAGCATGCAAAATTGCATGACCCCAAACAGAAGTGGGCAACTTAATTTTCATAAGCAATGGCCTTGCTATCAATTGCAGACATTTAATTAATGACTCAACAAGGCCATTTTAAGTGTGAACATGAGGTACAAGATGTTCAAATTTTATTCCAATTGATAGACGATAATCATTAAATACTTGCGATAAAAACTCAGCAGCATTATCAAGGCGAATGAACTTGATTTGATTATCAAGAAACTGTGTCCGTAATCATATTATTTGTGTCAATAATTTTGCAAATGTCAGATTGTGAGATGACAAAAGACACACATGAGACCATCTAGATGAAGCATCTATTAGGACCATAAAATATCTAAACAACCCACTAGGTGGGTGAATAGGTCCACAAATATCTCTATGTATACGTTCTAAGAACGCATGAGATTCAATTTCAACCTTTGTTGGTGATGGTCTAACAATTAACTTGCTTTGATAACAAGGAGTACAAGAAAATTTACCATTTAAAAGAATATTCAAGTTCTTTAATTGATGTCCATTTGAATTTTCTATAATTCGTCTCATCATTAAAGATCCAGAATGTCCCAGACGATCATGCCAAAGTTCAAAAGTATTGGAATTAGTAAACTTCTGGTTTACTATAGAATGTGCTTCAATTGCACTAATCTTTATCCAATACAAGCCAGAAGACAAAGCAGGGAACTTTTCTATATCACATGTCTGGCCAGAGACACTCTTAGTGATACCAAAATATTCAAGATTCATCTCATCCATTGTTTTAATGTGATATCCATTTTCACGGATATCCTTAAAACTTAACAAGTTTTTTCGTGACTTAGGAGAAAACATGGCATTATTTATGATGAGTTTAGTTCCCTTAGACAAAATAATAATAGCTCTTTCAGAGCCTTCAATCAAATTAGCACTACCAGAAATCGTAGTGACATTTATTTTGCCCGTAAGTAAATGAGAGAAGTATTTCTCGTTCTTAAATATTGTGTGCGTTCTACCAAAATCAATCAAATAAAGATCTTCATGATTGGATAACTTGATTTAAATATTATTCATATCTTCAAATTGAATGACATACACAAAGTAAAATAAATAAATATTAAATATTTGTGTTATCAAAAGCTACAAAGTGAAAACTAAGTAGTAATATAATAAATTAATAGTTATCTCTTACTAAGCAAATTAAGTCAAGACGAATACTTAGTAAAATATAATTGACAAGTTCCGTAAGTGTATATTATATTACATAAACACACAAGGCACAAGAAAAAAATGCATGTACCTTTAGTTATGGCAAATAAAAATGCATGTAACTTTATGGGGGGGTTTTCAAGAAAAGAAAAAAAAGGCATTATTTTGATGAGTTCTATTAGGATACGCACTAATAGTAGTTGCAGTATGAGAGTTATACAATGTAACTCTTCAAACAATATTTACAATGGTACTCTATTGGACAATAGTAGCTTCAGTTACGGCAAAATGCCAATGGATTGTGATAAAGAAAAGTCAAACTCTTTGCTTTGTGCAAAATTGCTTTAATAATAAAACTAGAATAAGACAAAAATATTTGCACTTAACATGACCAAAGCATCAACTCCTCTTCTTTTCTTCTTTTACTCTTTAATACAGTGGGCATATTATATCCAGCAAATATGAATCGATCTCCAAAAGTATTTTTTTTCCTTCAGCAAGCAAGCAAATTATGATAGTAATAAAATGTTACATAATCAAATCAAAATCAAATTAAATTTGATTACTAATGAACTATGACAAAACTAATTAACACTAGTCAAAAATAAATAAAGCTAATACTCATGTAAATAGCTATTTTACATGGTGTTTTATTACTAATATCACTAGCAAAAAAAATTAAAAAAATTTCATTCTTTCATGGCCATAGAACCATCACCAATCAGGTGATCTATTTTTCCTTCAGGATGCTCGAAGAAATCTGCTATATTCAAGCTTGTGATGTCAACAGGATTTTCAGAGATAAAATTGATCTCAGGATTTTTCTCTTTCTTCTTTAGTGATGCTTGATAAAAATTAGTCAAATATTATGGAATACGATAATTACGTACATAGTGTCCATTTACACTACATCTATGACATTCTAGGCCACTTGCTCTAACTGCTCCACGCTTCTCATCCTTTCCTTTTCCCTTTTGATGGTGCCTTTTCTTTAGTGAATGATTCACACCAGGAACATGATTTCTTTCTTGGCTATAATCACAATCACGACCATGATCATGATCAAACCACGACCTTTTCCACGCCTAGCATGGTGGGCATATACCTCATTCACTTCAGGGAATGGTGTAAAGCTAGTAGGTCGATTCTCATGATTTTTTATCAGCAAATTATTATTTTGTTCGGCCACAAGGAAATGAGAAACCAACCCAGAATACTTCATGAAACCTTTCTCTTGATATTGTTGTTGTATGTAATGATCAGATCCATCGTTATTTTAGAAATCACGATATCAAGAAATTACGGGAAAAATTTAAAAAAGTTTTGAATTAAGTGGGGTAACATGACAGAAAATTTCAGAACTTTTGAAATCATCTGGGCTGACATCACTCTGCTATAGCAGAAAAATACCATTATAGCGGTAGCGCTATAGCAAAAGGTCATATGCTATAGCAGAACGACGGGAGGCAGTAGCCTCAGAATGCCTTTTTAATAAAAGACTTCTCCTCCTCAGTTAGAAAACATACGAGGGTTTCTCCAAAAATCCTCATAAGTTGCTCCAAGACTTGGGAGCCATGAGGAGGAGGGATAATGGCTGAAGGGACGCAGAATAATGGATTCTAGGATCATCATCCAGCCGAGAACGCATTCACGGAGCCAGAAATGCATCCTTGCAGCTGCTTGGCGTCCAGGTAGGCTAGGTTTTCTTATTGAGTAGATTGACCTGTCTACATTTTTGTACTTGTATAATTGAAAAGGGGGAATTCATGCTTAGACCTTCGGGTACGGAGTCTGGTGGATTGTGGTGTTGAATATGTGTGAATTAGGTTTTTGTTGAATTGAATTATTGGATGTTGTCGTATCTTAGGTTGTACATGCATATTTAGGTATGGAAAAATAATAGAATTCAGAGAGTGGGATATCGGAAAAGTTTGGGGAATCGGGAATGCTCGGGGTAACTGAATGGCTAGATAAAAAGGGAAATCCTAGATAAGGATTTGGGAAATTAAATATGCTAGTAAGAAAGTGGTTGAATTGCTAAGGCTAAGGGGCATTTTCCCCATATCGTAGTACCTAAGGAGGAGTTCAGGAATCAATGTATCCACTAAATGTGTGGTAGAAGGGGGTGAAAGGGGGTTTAGTCTTCGAACGGAATTTAAGGTTGAGTTTATGTACCCGAAATGGGGGTAGGTGATGGTTATTGATTCCAGTATGCATTGTATGTTCGTGTATTTTTACTGAAGTATTGTGTGAGTTGCATGTTTAGGGGATGATTTAGAAAAGTCTAAGTGTCCTGTTATCAGTCTTGTGAAATAAACTAGGTGTTATTATTTGTGGGTTTACAAGTGTTGATTGTTCATTATTTGTGACTGAGGATTCTGTGTGATATTCGATTGGCTCGGGTACCACGCCTGGTATGGAAATTACTAACGGTTGGCTTGGGTACCATACCTGGTACCAGTATACTAATGGTTGGCTCAGGTACCATGCCTGGTACGGGAAATTTATAATGATTGACTCGGGTACCACGCCTTGTACGGGTTTATTTTATTAATTTATTGTATTCTGATGATGGTTCCTTGAATGAACCAGGTTGTGTTTCTTAACTGTGATATTTGCATATGGTCCTTGAGAGGCCAGGTTATTATATTTGATTTTGAGTTTGGTCTTGGTGTAGACCAGGTTGCGTGTTTATCACCTAGGTGTTGTTAGGGAGATTCCAGGGTGGGTCTGGGCTATGTGGAATGAAAATGTTTATTGTTGTCTTTATTGTTGATCATGGTTATAAGATGGATTACATGTGGTTGATAAGCTAGGGGAATGACTGAGAGTTTGGCATTGTGTGACTAGATGGTATTACTATTTGGAGAATTGTCTAGGGATCCTCGAGAGGTCCGGATACTTGTGAGTGGTACCATGAGAGTAGTGGGTATGGATTGACAGTACTGGGTTACTTCTGGGTGTATAGCCATATGGGTTGACTAGAGCAACAGAGTGGTAGTCCGGGTCTGGACTAGGTGGTTGGGCTAGTGTGCAGGTGACTTGGAAGTCTAAGGTTAATGTGACTTGGGAAGTCTAAGGTTAGGTTGACTTGGAAAGTCTAAGGTTAAGTGTGACTCGAAAAGTCATATCTATCGGGACAAGGCTAGAGTAGTGGAGTTGGCAGCGGAAGGGCTAGGTAGGGTTGATGCGCGAGGTCTAAGTAGATGATCAGGTTGAGACCGGGTCTGGTGAGGGTAGAAGTTGGAAGAGGGGTTCAATGGAATTAATTACATGTTTTCCCTTATTTCTATTATATGATGGTACGAGTGGATTCGGGTCAACCGATGATGCCTACCAGTACGTGTGTTTGTACTGATTCTACTCTTGCTGTAGACATTTTGGGTATAGCCTGGTTGTAGGGTTGGTGATATTTCACAAGTTCAGGATGACTGTGATTCTCCAGCAACTCCTACTTCTCGTTCCTATGGTGGAGTTGTGTCCTTTCTACTTAAATTATATTACTCTTGTACCGACTTAGACTAGGTTCTAGGGAGGGCTATCTCATATTGTAAATGATTTTTCGCAAGTTCTATAGGTCAGTTATTTTCTGAAAATATTGTAAAGAAAGTTCCATGTATTAAAAAGGGTTTGATTCATGACTTATGTTCTTTTCCGCTTTGCCTGTTGGTTCGGATGGTAAGGATTCTCCTATCTAGGTGGATTAGTGTAGGTGCCCGCACGGCCCAGTAGTTGGGTCGTGATAAATGGTATTAGAGACCAGGTTACCGATCTCCCAGTACAAGAGAAAAATATAGACTAGAGTCCTGAGTATTGGTGTGTTGACATCCACATCTAATCATAGGGAAACTAAGAAGCATTCTAGGAAACATCTCTCTTCTTTCATTCCTTATCGTGCGGTTCGGTTACTTGCTTGTATGATTTGAGTCTAATTGGTATCTCTCTATTCCAATTGGTATCTCAACAAGGTGAAGGATGTCATTGGACTTTTGATACAATAAACAGGCAAGAAGGATTAGAACTAGGAAGGTTCCAATTAGTATCTGGCCTGAGAGGCCGTGGTAAGGCATGGGTGGTCGGCTAAGGGTCATCCATGGGACGGATAGAGAGTAATTGATGTGATTTGATTTTGTTGTAGCTTGAAACAAAAATGTTTGGGTATTACAATGCTGGTGTGGCTTATTTGAATTGTATATGATTGGTTACCTTGTTGTGAAATTGTGGGTCTGAAGGTATTTATAATTGATTCTTGGTATGATTGAGTGTGATTAAGTGCTGAGTGTGTGGAGTTAGAATTTCGTATAATTTAGGAAAAGAGGCTCATCATTGGTCAAGATAGTGAGGGGAAATGATTTACGACTGTGGGAAAACTCCGATTTTTGAACAGTCACGGATTGGTTGGGAACTGTGGGAACAAAGGGGTTATTCATGCTTGATAGAGGGGATGTATTGTTGAGAACAATTTGCTTGTGTAATTCATTCATGATTTGTGAGAATCTGATGCTAAGTTTCAGTTTGTGCATTTCCAAGAATGGTCTTGAGGGTTATTTAAAACAATGTCGGGATAAACAGGGTTAAACAATGATAACCGGGAAGGGAAACGAGCACACTTTGCTGAAAACACCAATTTTTGGACTGTTACTGTCGGGACCGCCATAACGGGTGGCACCGCTATGGTGATCCCACTATGGCGGTATTTGCTTCTCTATAGCGGTTTTACTGTAGCCGAGTGGCAACCGCCATAGCAGAGGGACGCGGGGCAGAACACTTGCTCTGTTTTCCCCTATTTTTCATTCAATCCTGAGGCTTCAAAATGCAATAGTAAGCTATGAATTGCAAGGAAAACAAGAAAATTAGCTATAGAACTAATCTAGTATCACATAAGAAGGGAAATAGTGTTTGAAAATAGCATTCACATGCTTAAAACGAGGGGAAGAGGAAAGGGAAAATATCGTCTAAAACAAGTCCCAGATGGGGGCGAAACCCAAAAACCTGTAAATGTTTATAATAAGGGGGAGCGGAGGTCCTAAGACTCATCATCACTCAGGAAGGGGAACTCCTGTCTGTCTTCGGGCTCAAGTGTGGGAAGCTCCAGACCTGGGGCGACGCAAGAGAACATGACATTGACGGTCTTCCACATTCGGGAAAACATATCCCGGGAGCGTCTCTTCTTTTTCTCATCCTCTAACTCCCTGCGAAGTGCTACAAATTCCTGAGCAGAAGGGGGCAGGGTTGTACCTCCAGCGTTAGTGTCCTCCATGAACTTCCTGATGGCTGCCAGGTTCTCCTCTAGATGGGTGCTAGCAATTGGGGGCCGAGGCTGGGAAGGGGCAGGGGTTTCATCATAATCATCATCGTCAGCCTCCTCTACCGGCTGGCTACTTCCTGATTCATCCACCTCCCTCTTCTTCTTGGAAGAGACCACTTTCACCTGGAGAGGGTCAACGGGGTCATCCATAGATACCTCCGAGTCGGTGTAATCTTCAGGCACCCTAACCCCGCCTGCATAATTCAGACACCAAGACCGAAAGATAAGGGTCCTTCCTATGACCCCGATAGAATTTCTTCCACTCGGAGATGGTTTATTCCCCTACATTCATGATAATGCCCTGCACGGCATAAGTAATCAC
The DNA here is from genome assembly GCA_003996215.1 of Jaltomata sinuosa. NCBI lineage: Eukaryota > Viridiplantae > Streptophyta > Magnoliopsida > Solanales > Solanaceae > Jaltomata > Jaltomata sinuosa. The sequence continues at coordinate 440,263 of QJPP01000571.1, forward strand.
CAGGGCACGAGCATAAGTCACATCACTCTTGTTGCCCGATGGGTGGATTCTTTGAGATACCAAGTTTAACCACCTCCTAGCATCAGCAGAGAAGTAAACACTAGTGATGCCCTCGGGACTAGGCCAGTAGACCTGATCTCTGAACTCCGCATCAACCAGGGTATTCCTTAGCCAAGTCATGTCCCATAGTCGAGAATTAGCCTCATAGGCATCATTCAAAACATGAGGCACTCCTAGCACCTCATTGAGAGTACGGGCGTCCACCGAAATATCTACCTCTCAGATCTGGATAGTTGGGTTGGGTTCATACCAACGGACGGTAGAAAGGATAGCATAGAACTCCCGCACCCAGCCTGTCTATGCGGGAGGGGGAGCCACTAACAAGGGGCCCCAATTAAGCTCTCGATCTCCGCAATGAAAGGCGGCTGCCTTTTCGTCCACACCTGTCAGCTTGCACCCCCTCTCATAGCAAAAGCCAGTCTCCAGTAATCCTTGAACCTTTCCCGACTAGATTCATCGGGGAAACGCTCATAAAGATACACAGACAATTATCCTTCAGCCATTGGAAGTAATAACCTGTAATGTAGCAAGAGAGCTGGTTTAGAAATCGATAAGGCATAAGTGATTAAGGAAAATGGGGAGGAAATGTTTTCTAAGTGTTGGCCAGAAAGGCCACTATCTTGCGGTCTTCCGCTATAGTGGATGATCGTCTGCCATAGCAGAACTGTTATACCAAAAATTTATCTGTTATAGCGGGACCGCTATAGTGGAGCCCCAACCGCTATAGCAGTCTTCATCGTCCTAGAACTCCAAGGAGTACAACAATGGTGCCCCTTGACCCAAACTTCCATTTTTAAGGATCTAAGTTCAGATCTATATGCCCAAGGTTTCCTAATTACTATTTCTACAAGAATTTGGGTATTATAACCCTGTTTTCGTCCGAATCACAAGTTTATTTCAAAAATAACCCTTCACCTTCCCCACCATTCTTGGCCTATTTTGGCCAAAAGTTACATAATTCTTATGCCCAGGATGTTTTGGAGGCGTTGTGGATGTAAGGGAAGCAACCATGCTTCGAGAAATCGCCAATAAATCAATTCAAGTTCAAGTTCAAAATTAACTACAATGTATATCCCAAGTCACTATTTTCTACCCCAATCATATCTATAATCATGTGGGAAAGTAAAGTAGCAAGTGAGAGAAATTGTTACTTGGAAATTCTGACATCGGGAGCGTAGTGATCGGGAGGAAAAAGGGAGAGTTTGGGTTGAAATTAGGAGAGAATGGGGGGAAAACCCATGTCTCTCCTATTTCAATCTATTACCAACCGCTGTTGCGGTCGGTACTCCACTATAGTGGAACCGGGAAAGTAAAGTAGCAAGTGAGAACAATTGTTACTTGGAAATTCCGACATCGGGAGCATAGTGATCGGGAGGAAAAAGGGAGAGTTTGGGTGAAATTAGGAGAGAATGGGGGGAAAACCCATGTCTCCCCTATTTCAATCTGTTACCAACCGCTGTAGCGGTTGGTACTCCACTATAGTGGAACCGCCATAGCAGTATAATATCTACTATAGCAGATGACAGTCAGTTTTGGAAAGGAAAAAGTTCTCCCGGGTCCTTTCAAATTCCTTTGCTCCGACACGATACGAGACCCCGGATTTCTTTGGGGCTAAGGGAAGGTCACGTGTAATTTTCTTTGGGAGGCTCGGAGAAGGTCACGTGTAATTTTCTTTAAGAGGCTCGGGAATTCCTCGTCAGAGCAGGACAATATAAAATTTTTAGTCGGTTCGATTAATTAGGGAGAAGTTTGGTAACTTGCGTAGGTTCATAATTACACGGTCACTTGGGACAGTGAGGGTCCCGGGCTAGTACTGTCGTCTTCTTATAATTGAAATTATTTGGGGATGAACGATGGGTAAATTGGTATCTGTTGTAACGACCAAATTCATCGTTATTTTAGAAATCACGATATCGGGAAATTACGGGAATGATTTAAAAAGGTTTTGAATTAAGAGGGGTGACGTGATGGAAAATTTCAGAATTTTTGAAATCATCTGGGCTAACGTCACTCCATTATAGAGGAATAAATACCACTATAATGGTAGCACTATAGCGGAAGGCCATCCGCTATAGCGGAACGATGGGAGGCTGTTGCCTCAGAATGCCTTTTTAATAAAAGACTTCTTCTCCTGAGTTAGAAAATATACGAGGGTTTCTCCAAAAACCCTCCTAAGCTGCTCCAAGACTTGGGAGCCATGAAGAGGAGGAATTATGGCTTAAGGGACGCGGAACAACGGATTCCAGGATTGTCATCCAGCTGGGAACGCCTTCACAGAGCCAAAAACGCATCCTTGCAGCTGCTTGGCGTCCAAGTAGGCTAGGTTTTATTATTGAGTAGATTGACCTGTCTACATTTTTATACTTGTTGTATAATTGAAAAAGGAGAATCCATGCTTAGGTCTTCGAGTACGGAGTCTGGTGGATTGTGGTGTTGGATATGTGTGAATTAGGTTTTGGATGAATTGAATTATTGGATGTTGTCTTATCTTGGGTTGTACATGTATATTTAGGTATGGGAAAATGATAGAATTCGTAGACTGGGATGTCGAGAAGGTTTAGAGAACCGGGAATGTCAGGTAACTGAATGGCTAGATAAAAAGGTAAATCCTAGATAAGGATTTGGGAAATTAAATATGCTAGTAAGAAAGTGGTTGGATTGCTAAGGCTAAGGGGTGTTTTCCCCATATCATAGTACCTAAGTAGGAGTTCGGTAATTAATGTATCCACTAAATGTGTGGTAGAAGGGGGTGAACGAAGGTTTAGTCTTTGGACGGAATTCAAGGTTGAGTTTATGTACCCGGAATGGAGGTAGGTGATGGTTATTGATTCTGGTATGCATTGTATGTTCGTGTACTTTTACTTAAGTATTGTAAGAATTGCATGTTTAGGGGATTGTCACGACCCGATTTCTCAAGTCATGATGGAACCTACAACCCCCAGTAGGCGAACCAATTCCCGTAGCCCGGAACAACTAGTAATGGGCTACTACCTAACCAATACTCTCAACAAGTTGAGATAAGTAGAAGCAGAATGTAAAGGTAGACAAAACGGAAGCAAAACTCGAATATAAATACATAAAGGAAACTACACCAACCCCAAGACTTATTTTCAATAGTACAGAAGCTTCTAATAGAATACAAGTGTTAGTAGTAACAAAACACAACATAAATTGCCTCCAAAAGTACAAGGAGCAACAGTACAATAGATGAGATATAGACAAGCCCGATCGTCAGGCGCTCACCCTAGTCTCATAGATCCAAAACCTGCACGAGTCTCCAACGTGATCAACGGCGAAAGCTCAGCTAATATATGCACCAAAAATTGTGGAAGTGTAGTATGAGCACCAAAACAACGGGTACTCAATAGGTATTATCGGCCGACTAAGCGCATATAAGATATAAAAGCAGTAAGTAACAGATAGCAAGAAAGCAGTCACTGAAGCAATAAGCAAGGCACAAGGAGCTAGCACAGATCATCCATAACCAAGAGCTTCAAGTAACACATGCTAGCACAGAGATACAATTACATAGAATCACAGGTGAAGGAAAGGAGAACTCACCTGGAGTCCTTGCACAATAATATAAGTAAGTAGAGAGAGTTGAGAAAATGGCGGTATACCGGTAACCTCAAGTAAAAGAAAAATACGGAGAGTAGTCTAACATACTCAAAATGGAATCAACAAGTATAAGGAAATCATAACACCGATCCAATCACATGATAGCATAACCAGGGAATCACCTCACAAGTACCATCCTAGGATAAAATAACTAAACCATAATAACCGAGAGATACCACTCAGCTTCCCACAAGAATAGAACCAGAGTCTCACACTCTACTCAGAAGGCCACACAAAAGTGCCTCAATAAGATAGGACTCTAAATCCCTCTCAATAATCAAGAATCCCACAACCAAAGCCTCAACAGGCTAGCCATCACTAATCTTTCAAGAACCAGGTGCCAAGACAAGCTCTAAGTAAAAACATGAGTAAATATAGTCTACCTACAGTCCCAACGGCCGCCCATACAAACGAGGAACAAAATCAAATGAAAGCAAACCCTCCGACATCCCAAACTACCGGAGCGTACACTTAACACACAACAAACAAGGGTAGAATCCAATGCATGATATGATATGATGTGAAATAGAACCTCTGTATGTACCTCCTCCGGTGCCAATCAGGCCCAGCAGGCAGGTTCCATGGAAGGATTCAGCCCGTATACCTCTACTCCACCGTATACCCTTCCCTCCGGCGCACGTAGCCCGAAACCCCAGGCCCGGAGTGGCAAGGTCCATGGAGGTCCCCGACCCCATACTAAAACTCAATATCAAGACATGTCATCTGGAAGCAAGTCCAGGATCAAGATAGAGACCCAGTCTCGAATATGCATGCCCAGACCCTGTCCGGGACTAAAGTAGTAGAAAATGCCTCAAAAACCCCTCCAAGGGTGCCCGGGCGTAACCGGGTCTAAAACTGTAGTAAATCAAGTCTAGTGCTCCGCCCTACAGAGACTAGTATCAGTAATAAAATCAAGTCTGGTGCTCTTCCCCGCATAGACTAGTATCAGTAATAAAATTAAGACTGGTGATCTGCCCCGCAGAGACTAGTACCAGTAATAAAATCAGTGCGAAAACATCCAGAAATCCCTTTTTCTATCATCAACAGTACCAAAAAAGGGCCCCCAGGGCCATGCAGATTTAGGAAAACTGTCAGTAGTGGATCGCAGCCAAATTGTAGTAAAACATGCAGGGAAAAACCTTTTTCATGGATGATATGCTCGCACACAAATATAAAAGTAGCCCAACGGTTCACAACAACTCCTATCAGCCCTTCCCAGGCCCAACAACTACTCAGCAGACATAACCAGCCTAAAAGGATTATCTCTATGTCCGGGTCTCGCGGACATTCCCCAAATATCCCACCATCTATGTTCCAGAGTCAATACAAGGCCACACAGGACCACAAAGGTAATATACAATATTACGCGAATACTACAAATAACGTATGAAATAGACGGACGAAAGGCGGACAAGGTCTGGGGTACCAACCTATAACAACCCATCCAAGGATGCTAATTAATGTAGTTATAGCCTATATACGCAGAGTCTAGATAGGGGAAAACCATATATTACCTGCCATCCGATGACTAGCTGCGGGAACGGAATCGTCTAGACTCAAACTGCTCTGGGAAGCTCTAAATCACAAAAGAATACTTTTAACTGAAGCCCCAAAGGTATCTCTATGAAGGCTGACCAACCAAGGTAATGGAACAATTGCTAGAATCGAAGAGGCTGCAAGAACGAGCCATAGCCATTTGATAAGGTGTTAATGTCACACTCGCGACCAGCCAACTCCAAAACATAAAATAAGGCCAATAACAATAAGAAATGGCAGCTAAATCCAACCATAATATGTTAACCACATCTCAAAGGAGCGACAAGCTCCCGAGGCACCATTTCAAGGCATACTTCACGTTGTCCAATCCAATCACTATCGTATGCGATCCCAAAAAGAATTGCACAATTTCCCAATCCCTCAAGCACCTTACCACAACCAGAACACCACAACAATAACCAAACATAACAAGATAAAGGGGCTGTCCAAAGCCACAAATCATAAATACCACTTCGTGGCTCAGAAATCCATAAAACAATACTAGAACATATAATAACGAACGAGGGTCGTAGGGGAGAGATTTCCTTGACAAAAATATTCAATATCCCAAGATTAACAACCTGCCTCCTTGCAGGAACAACCAACAGATCCAAAATCAACAAGAAACTACTACAAGATATCGGCAACAACAACTTTTCATAACTAGAAGCTTAAAATCTTGATTCAATAAATAGATAAGTGTACGGGATCCATACCTCACCAAAATAACTCCATAGCTACTGACAAATACTCTGAAAACACCTGCTAGCTCGCTGCATCAACACCCACAAAGATACGCCATGAAATCGACGAGGAAAACTATACCAAAATGACGATCTCGCGACGTAGAGCAACTTCCGTTAAACTTCCGAACTGAAAGGATCAAAGTCCATGGATTATTTATGGACTTTCCTTCTGCTTTTCTGGAGCTTTTGGTGATTTTTATGAATTAAAACGAAGCTGGAACACCTTTTATAAAGCAAAACCGACTTAGGATGTGGGCCCCACCTTGACGTGTCTACTTGCGCGGTCTTACGAAAACATGTATATCTCACTATTCTGAAGTCGTATGGACGAGCGGTTTAGTGTGTTGGAAACTAGACTTGTAGAACTTCGATTTGGTATATTGGGGGACCACTAAATCTTTATAGATAGGGAGAAAAACCCCAAGACATTTAACCCAAATTTGAAGAGAATTCCTTAAAGGAATTTACAATAACTTTTTTCGACTTTTGTTTCGCAACTTGCTTGTCTTCAAAACTTATTGTACGACCATTTTGCCATTACTATACCTCATAACACATCCTTCTTAGTATATTAGACACTATTAGTCTTAAACCAAAGGCACGGGTTACTTTAAACCTTCCAAACGGGCGAGGTGTTACACAAGGCATTTCTTTAACTCGAACTTTTGAGTAAGGGATTCCTTTGACCTAGAACCTTGGTTTAATTCTTTGATATTACCAAGAATGTTGTCGGAAGTCAACGATTTCCAAAGTTGAAGCTCTAAAACGAGGAGCGGCCATAAAGACCAAACCAACGGCCCGGGCATCGAGCTACCGGTCTGATAAGCCATAAATGACTTGGGCCGCTACAAGTAAGCTCTAATGGTACAAGAAAGGAGAAAACGTGTAAATGACCGGAAGGGTCATTACATCATCCACTACTAAAAATACTTTCATCCCCGAAAGTCAGGAAGGAATAAAATACCAGAGATTTAAGAATAGCGGATACAACGCCCGTACTACTCTCTCAGACAACCCAGGTAACCTCCGCGACCGGACGACACCCAATAGAATAGAACCAAAGAAAGCAACCAAGCCTTAATTTCTTACTAGCCAAGCTAGATTTCAACCTCCAAAGATCTGCCAACCCAAACTGAACCTCGAGAATCTTAACCAAAAAGCACCTACACAACACCGAAACCAGAGCACCAAGGCTATCAACACACAAAACTCGAATCCTCAAAACCATACCAAGTTTACTAGAAAATCCATCAAACCAAAACTCTAACTCATGAACCCGCTGTTCCGCAAAAGCCCCTTTTTTTCTGAACTGAATCCTTTAGCAACACAAAAAGGAAGCTGCATACAAGCTGAACACTCAAACCACCATCGAAGCATCAACTGACACACCAGAGATCCATAGTTCCTGCTTATACTTTACCACGAACGAAGTCACCCATTTTATTCAAATGCGTTTTAAGCTAAGATATAGGCTACTAGCCTTTTCCATCCAAGATAACAACTCATAGCATATCATTGAAACTAAAGTTACCTGCCTTGACTGACCACCAACCAACGAACGAACATTTTTTCTAACATCAAATTCGCTAACTGAACCGTGCCAGGTCTGAATCAGCTGAAAGTGAATGAACCAGGGCAACCTGCCCAAAAGACCCAAACCAAAACCACGATCCTGCAAGAAGTGTGGTAAGCCTACCACAAAGTCTGTAACCATGAGCCAAGCTCCCAACTCTAGAAAACACTACTGCTACTCCGAACACTCGAACACCATTTGAATGTGAAATTGCCTTACGAATCTCACCTCAGGAAGAAGTCCACCATGCCATGAATATCAAGTCCAAACACCCCGAAGGCAAAGGAAAAAGGTGCCTGGGGTTCAAAGTTATCATCTAGCCATAGAAATTTTTGCATATACTTTCAATTCATTCCTTTGGCTCGAATCAACCGCTCTACTAGTTCTGCAAACAACCAACCACTTCGAAGCATATATCATAATGAACTTCTCGTCCATACTGGCCGAGTCTAACCAACACTAGAACCCCACATAAATAACAACTCTGGAGGAATCAATTAAACAAGCTTTCAAATCCTGGGCAAACGAATGGCTATTACCAGTCTCTACGTATCATTAGAGCTCAAAATAGCCTCGTTATTCTCAACCCGCACAAGCTGACCACATAAAGCATACACCACTGCTGAAGCTCAAACTTACGCCGCTGAGTCTGTCCAACCATGGTAGAAGAACCTCGTACTAACTAGAACACTACTGAAATCTAGAATATCTTGCCTCTTGCAGAGGTTAGCCAAGGACTAGGTGTCCAAGGCCAATAGCCGCATCCACAACTGAAGTAAAGAAGCTAAGTTGCACGCACCCACTGCCTCCCGGCACTAGAAAGCTGCAACCAAATAGAAACTACCACAAACCATTCGATGTAACCTGCCAAGTTATGATTTTGAACACCGACTTTCAAAACTGCCAACCAAAGCCTTGGTCGAACCTGTATGCTGCCAATGAACCCTTAAGAACCCAAGCCAACTAGGCCTGAAAATGCAAGTTGCCAACACCGCAGCTGCTACCAAAACAAAAACCAATCGATGGAAAACCCACGGCAATGTGTAGACGGCTGGATCGAATCACCAACACACAATCCCAAAGCAAACCTTCATCGCCACCTCAGGCAACTACGAGGACACATAAACACAAACAAAGTGTCATCTCCCTTCTTTTTCAACTAAATAAAAATCCTTCCTTAGCACATATTAAACTTTACAAATCCTTTCTCGAATAAGAACCTGAAGCCATTACCTTACTACTCATAGCTACACGTCAAATTCAATAAGGCAGGAGAAGAATGGGCCAGATGCCCAACTCACCTGAAATGCTTACAAATACAACCCAACCACGAGGTTACGATCAACACTTAGTCGGAAGTGCTTAAAGTCAAGACCCAATCATGATGCCAACATCCAGAGCTCATCGAAAGAACTACGATCAAGATTCGTTCCAACTGGAGCTAGGGATACAATAAAACACCCAACGGACCAGGAAGTGGAAGAGACTATGGGAACAACCCACATACCTACCAACCTCCTAAACTAATCAACAAAGAGGGTCGACTCTAGAAACTCGGGAGACCAACCCAATCTATGCACACTAGCATAACCAATATCTCCCAACTGAGGCAAAATCTCAACTCCGGCCCAACTATCGGTAATACACCAAACCATCACACGAATCTCTAGCCACGCTAGATAACGGCCTAGGCAACAACCATCTAGGACCATTCAACAAGGGCAACTCAACCACAAGTCCAAAATCACAGTGAAACAGGGATAACCCAACTAGAAACAGACTAACAAGAACTACCCACGAGCTACAACTCCAGGAAAACACCTCTCAAGGCTAACTTACCCCCATTCACTACTAAAGAATAAACTACCAATAAAATAACATATCGATACTACAATTCGGGTAGCCAAACAACTTAAACAAGTAGCAGGTAGACATATAAGCAATTACACGACAGAAGGGATAGAGTCGCAACACGAGCAGGACTAACATAAGTCAAAGGTAGCAAAAGCCTAACCTGGAGCAATAATATCAGGAACATCTACATCTGGCCCACAAGAGAGGAACATCAAGCTGACGGGATCTAACTCTGGACTGAGTAGTCAAAACTGAAGGCCTAACCGACCCTCGCCGGGGACAAGCTCTATAAAGGTGACCAATCTCTCCACAATGATAACAACCAGGCTATCTGGGATACACAATCCTGGGGCGATTCCTAGCAAAGTGCCCATGCTCACCATACCAAAAACAGACTATACCAGATGAAGTTCGATGGGAAAAATCTCGCCTCGTACTCCAATACCGACAGACAACCCTGCTGAAGAACTAGAAGCTCAACTATAACTGAAGCACCACTCACAAAACCAGGTACTGAAACACTCACCGGAGGACTCAGATTCCTAGCCATGGTGTCCTGAGGCGCTGAGGTCCCTATAAATCCAATCGGAGGTTGGGCTGACCCCACACCCCCTATCTAGTGCAGTAAACCCTCACTCTGGAGTACTGGAACTAATGGAAGCATTAAAGCAACATGCACAGAAGCCTCGACACCAACCGTTATCGCACTCGTATGAGGCATCTCAGAATGAATGAACAACCAAAGTTTAAAAGTCAATAGAGCCAGGAACGCACGATGAGGATCCAAGGAGATGAAACTTTTCCTAACAATGCCCTGTAGCCTCCCACAGATAGGATACGGACGTCATCGTACCGATCCACGAGACTCTACTTAGACACTTGCTTCAGTACCATGACACCGGTAAACCTAGAGCTCTGATACCAAGCTGTCACAACCCAATTTCTCAAGTCATGATGGCACCTACACCCCCCAGTAGGCGAACCAATTCCCCTAGCCCGAAACAACTAGTAATGGGCTACTACCTAACCAATACGCTCAACAAGCTGAGATAAGTAGAAGTAGAATGTAAAGGTAGACAAAACGGAAGCAAAACTCGAATATAAATACATAAAGGAAAATACACCAACCCCAAGACTTGGTATCAATAGTACAGAAGCTTCTAATAGAATACAAGTGCTAGTAGTAACAAAACACAACATAAATTACCTTCGAAAGTACAAGGAGAAACAATACAATAGATGAGATATAGACAAGCCCCGACCGTTAGGCGCTCACCCTAGTCTCATAGATCCAAAAGCTGCACGAGTCTCCAACGTGATCAACGGTGAAAGCTCAGCTAATATCTGCACCAAAAAGTGCAGAAGTGTAGTATGAGCACCAAAACAATGGGTACTCAATATTTATCATCGACCAACTGAGCGCATATAAGATATAAAAGCAGTAAGTAACAGATAGCAAAAAAGCAGTCACTGAAGCAATAAGCAACGCACAAGGAGCTAGCACAGATCATCCATAACCAAGAGCTTCAAGTAACACATGCTAGCACAGAGATACAATTACATAGAATCACAGGTGAAGGAAAAGAGAACGCACCTGGAATCCTTGCACAATAATATAATTAAGTAGAGAGAGTTGAGAAAATGGCGATATACCGGTAACCTCAAGTAAAAGGAAAAGACGGAGAGCAGTCTAACATACTCAAAATGGAATCAACAAGTATAAGGAAATCATAACACCGATACAATCACATGATAGCATAACCAGGGAATCACCTCACAAGTACCATCCTAGGATAAAATAACTAAACCACAATAACCGAGAGATACCACTCAGCTTCCCACAAGAATAGAACCAGAGTCTCACACTCTGCTCAGAAGGCCACACAAAAATACCTCAATAAGATAGGACTCTAAAGCCCTCTCAATAATCAAAAATCCCACAACCAAAGCCTCAACAGGCTAGCAATCACTAATCTTTCAAGAACCGGGTGCCAAGACAAGCTCTAAGTAAAAACATGAGTAAATATAGTCTACCTACAGTCCCAACGGCCACCCATACAACCGAGGAACACAATCAAGTGAAAGCAAACCCTCCAACATCCCATACTACCAGAGCGTACACTGAACACACAACAAACAAGGGTGGAGTCTAATGCATGATATGATATGATGTGAAATAGAACCTCTGTATGTACCTCCTCCGGTGCCAATCGAGGTTAGCAGGCAGGTTCCATGGAAGGACTCAGCCCGTACATCTCTACTCCACCGTATACCCTTCCCTCCGGTGCACGCAGCCCGAAGCCCCAGGCCCGGAGTGGCAAGGTCCATAGAGGTCCCCGACCCCATACTAAAACTCAATATCAAGACATGTCATTTGAAAGCAAGTCCGGGATCAAGATAGAGAGCCAGTCTCGAATATGCATGCCTAGACCCTGTCCAGGACTAAAGTAGTATAAAATGCCTCAAAAACACCTCCAAGGGTGCCCGGGCGTAACCGGGTCTAAAACTGTAGTAAATCAAGTCTAGTGCTGCGCCCTGCAGAGACTAGTATCAGTAATAAAATCAAGTCTGGTGCTCTTCCCCGCAGAGACTAGTATTAGTAATAAAATCAAGACTGGTGCTCTGCCCCGCAGAGACTAGTACCAGTAATAAAATCAGTGCAAAAACATCCAAAAATCCCCTTTTCTATCATCAACAGTACAAAAAAAGGCCCCAGGGCCATGCAGATTTAGGAAAACTGTCAGTAGTGGATCACAGCCAAACTGTAGTAAAACATGCAGGGGAAAACCTTTTTCATGGATGATATGCTCGCACACAAATATAAAAGTAGCCCAACGGCTCACAATAACTCCTATCAGCCCTGCACAGGCCCAACAACTACTCAACAAACATAACCAGCCTAAAAGGATCATCTCTATGTCCGAGTCTCACAGACATTCCCCAAATAACCCACCATATATGTTCCAGAGTCAATACAAGGCCACACAGGACCACAAAGGTAATATACAATACTACGCAAATACTACAAACAACGTATGAAATAGACGGACGAAAGGCGGACAAGGTCTGGGGTACCAACCTATAACAACCCATCCAAGGATGCTAATTAATGTAGTTATAGCCTATATACGCAGAGTCTAGATAGGGGAAAACCATAACCTACCTGTCATCCGATGACTAGCTGCGGGAACGGAATCGTCTAGACTCGAACTGCTCCGGGAAGCTCCAAATCACAAAAGAATACTTTTAACTGAAGCCCCAAAGGTGTCTCTATGAAGGCTGACCAACCAAGGTAATGGAACAATTGCTAGAATCGAAAAGGCTGCAAGAACGAGCCATAGCCATTTGATAAGGTGTTAATGTCACACTCGCGACCAGCCAACTCCAAAAATAAAATGAGGCCAATAACATAAGAAATGGCATCTAAATCCAACAATAATATGTTAACCACATCTCAAAGGAGCGACAAGCTCCCGAGGCACCATTTCAAGGCATACTTCACGTTGTCCAATCCAATCACTATCGTATGCGATCTCAAAAAGAATTGTACAATTTTCCAATCCCTCAAGAACCTTAACACAACCAGAACACCATAACAATAACCAAACATAACAAGATAAAGGGGCTGTCCAAAGCCACAAATCCAAAATACCACTTCATGGCTCAGAAATCCATAAAACAATACTAGAACATATAATAATGAACGAGGGTCGTAGGGGAGAGATTTTCTTAACAAAAATATTCAATATCCCAAGATTAACAACCTTCCTCCTTGCAGGAACAACAAACAGATCCAAAATCAACAAGAAACTACTACAAGATATCGGCAACAACAACTTTCATAACTAGAAGCTTAAAATCTTGATCCAATAAATAGATAAGTATACGGGATCCATACCTTACCAAAATAACTCCATAGCTACTGACAAATACTCAGAAAAAACCTGCTAGCTTACTTCATCAACACCCACAAAGATACGCCATGAAATCGACGGGGAAAATTATACCAAAATGACGATCTCGCGATGTAGAGCAACTTCCGTTAAACTTCCGAATTGAAAGGATCAAAGTCCATGGATTATTTATGGACTTTCCTTCTGATTTTATGAAGCTTTTGGGTGATTTTTATGAATTAAAACGAAGTTGGAACACCTTTTATAAAGCAAAACCGACTTAGGATGTGGGCCCCACCTTGACGTGTCTGCTTGTGCGGTCTTACGAAAACACGGATATCTCTCTATTCTGAAGTCGTATGGATGAACGGTTTAGTCCGTTGGAAACTAGACTTGTAGACCTTCGATTTGGTACATTTGGGGACCACTAACTCTTTATATATAGGGAAACACACCCCAAGACATTTAACCCAAATTTGAAGAGAATTCCTTAAAGGAATTTACAATAACTTTTTCCGACTTTTGTTTCGCAACTTGCTTGACTTCAAAACTTATCATACGACCATTTTGCCATTACAATACCTCATAACACATCCTTCTTAGTATATTAGACACTATTAGTCTTACCCCAAAGGCACGGGTTACTTTAAACCTTCCAAACGGGCGAGGTGTTACACAAGGCATTTCTTTAACTCGAACTTTTGAGTAAGGGATTCCTTTGACCTAGAACCTTGGTTTAATTCTTTGATATTACCAAGAATGTTATCGAAAGTCAACGATTTACAAAGTTGAAGCTCTAAAATGAGGAGCGGCCATAAAGACCAAACAAACGGCCCGGGCATCGAGCTACAGGTCCGACAAGCCATAAATGACTTGGGCTGCTACAAGTAAGCTCTAATGGTACAAGAAAGGAGAAAACATGTAAATGACCGGAAGGGTCATTACAGGGATGATTTAGGAAAGTCTAAGTATCCTGTTATCAGTCTTGTGAAATGAACTAGATGTTATTGCTTGTGGGTTTACAAGTGTTGATTGTTCATTATTTGTGACTGTGGATTTTGTGTGACATTCGATTGGCTCGAGTACCACGCCTGATATGGGAATTCTAATGGTTGGTTTGGGTTCCATGCCTGGTATGGGTACACTAACGGTTGACTCGGGTACCACGCCTGGTATGGGTTTATTTTATTAATTTGTTGTATTCTGATGATGGTTCCTTGAGTGAACCAGGTTGTATTTCTTAACTGTGATATTTGCATATGGTCCTTGAGAGTCCAAGTTATTATATTTGATTTTGAGTTTGGTCTTGGTGTAGATCAGGTTACGTGTTTATCACTTAGGTGTTGTTAGGGGGATATCAGGACGGGTCCGGGCTATGTGGAATGAAAATGTTTATTGTTGTCTTGATTGTTGATCATGGTTATACGATGGATTACGTGTGGCTGATAAGCTAGGGGAATGACTGAGAGTCTGGCATTGTGTGACTAGCTGGTATTACCATTTGGAGAATTGTCTAGGGATCCTCGAGAGGTTCGGATACTTGTGAGTGGTACCATGAGGGTAGTGAGTCTGGATTGACAGTACTGGGTTGCTTCTGGGTGTATAGCCATAGGGATTGACTAGAACAACAGAGTGGTAGCCCGGGTTTGGACTAGGTAGTTGGGCTAGTGTGCAGGTGACTTGGAAGTCTAAGGTTAATGTGACTTGGGAAGTCTAAGGTTAGGGTGACTTGGAAAGTCTAAGGTTAAGTGTGACTCGAGAAGTCGTATGTATCAGGGAAAGGCTAGAGTAGTAGAGTTGGCAGCGGAAGGGCTAGGTAGGGTTGAGGCGTGAGGTCTAAGTAGACGATCAGGTTGAGACCGGGTATGGTGAGGGTAAAAGTTGGAGGAAGGGTCCAATTGAATTAATTACGTGTTTTCCCTTATTTCTATTATATGATGGTACGAGTGGATTCGGGTCGACCGATGATTCCTACCAGTACGTGTATTTGTACTGATTCTACTCTTGCTATACCTTTTGGGTATAGTCTGGTTGCAGGGTTGGTGATGTTTCACAGGTTTAGGATGACGGTGATTCTCCAGTAACTCCTACTTCTCGTTCCTATAGTGGAATTGTGTCCTTTCTACTTAAATCGTATTACTCTTGTAGTAGCTCCTGTACCGGCTTAGATTAGGTTCTAGGGAGGGCTATCTCATATTGTAAATGATTTTTCGCAAGTTCTATAGGTCGATTATTTTCTGAAATTATTGTAAAAGAACTTCCATGTATTAAAAGGGTTTCATTCATGACTTATGTTCTTTTTCGCTTTGCCTGTTGGTTCGGGTGGTAAGGGCTCTCCTATCTAGGTGGATTAAAGTAGGTACCCGCACGGCCCGGTAGTTGGGTCGTGACATTGTAGGAGCACATTCGAGGCATGAAAGGTGGAGAATGTCTTTTTCATCATATCAGCATCACTGACGGTATCTCCACATAGTTTCAACTGAGAGGTAATTCAGAATATAGCAGAATTGTACTCATGAACAGACTTAAAGTCTTGAAACCTCAGATTCATCCATTCATATCGTGCCTTTGGATGGATAATCATCTTAAGGTTTTCATACCTTTCTTTTAGGCTATTCCACAAAACAAGTGGATCCTTAACAGTGAGATATTCTGTTTTCAAAATCTCATCAATATGATGACACAAGAATATCATCGTTTTAGCGCAATTTTGACTTGATGATTTATTTTCTTTTTTAATGGTGTCTCCAAGACCCATAGTATCTAGATGGATTTCTGCATCCAACACCCATGATAGGTAGTTCTTGCCCAACTTTGAAGGGCAACGAACTCTAGTTTTGTAAGATTGGCCATATTAAAAAGAAGAGAATTATACCTTAGCCTTCAAGTCTTGAGACGGTAGAGTCTCGTGGTGATAACGTGTTATGAACTATTAAAGTAAAAAAGAAGAAGAATATAGTAGAGAAGAAGAGAGGAATTCTTATTTCTCTTGAAGGATTAATTGAGGGATGTAGGGATGGATTACAATGTAGAAAACCCCCTTTATTTATAGGAAAAAACTGACTTGGTCCCAAAATTAGGGCTCCTAACTTTTCTCCAAAGAAACATAAATATGGATATTCATTATAACACAAATATATTTATAACATTTTGAACGTATTGGATTATTATTATTATTATTATTTAAAACTCTATTCATAATCGATATTTATATTAAATAAATAAATACACATGATCATGATTAATTAATATGTATGTTTACTTTAATTTATATTTTACTACAATATGCTTATATGATTTTGTGTGACTACCAAGTAATAAGTTCATTCTTTTTCCATTACATTGGATGGTAAGTACTAGGGTTGTCCATTGATAGAGTAGTGCGGATGACCTATATTGTCCATATAAATCTATCTTGTCTAAGAAATAAAAAAAATACTAATAATATAAATAAATAAATATATTTGATGCTTGAACAACATTTTATAAACTAAGAAATACGATATACACGAAGTTAATTTGCTAAAGGATTATAATTTATTAATAATAATATGAAGCACACATCTTGCTATTATTTTCATGGCAAATCGGATAGAAGAAAATTTTCTTACTGGCCTCTTCTTTCTAGCAGGAGCATTTATGAAGATAATAATTTTACCTAAAATGAAAATTCATATTCACTGCATCAGTTTATTAAATATATAAACAAATTCAAAACAAAAATAAAACAATGGAGTAACTAATAATAATAAAAAATTAAAATGGCTTAAAAATAAGCATAATTTTTAAATAGTATGCTTTGGAAGTAAGATCATAAAGTGTGCTGCGAGATGAATAGGAGTAACCAGTATGAAATAACATACTAAAGAGGTGGTAACTAAAAATGGCTAAACATGAATTATCTATCTATATCTATATCTATCTATATCTATCTATACTATATTAAAAGTGTGAAGGACCTTATAATGTGATTTAAACTTTTTGCCCTTCATTAAAAGACTTCACAATAGACAAAATCGTCATTTACTATTTCATCAAATAAAATAATAATTATATATAAAAACTAATATATATTAAAACCTAATAATATTATATTTCAAAAGGTTTTAAAAATAAATGTGTATCATACGCTTTTTTATTGTTGAGATGACATTGAACGAAGAAATAATATTAATTATTTTGTTAAAGTTTGTCTTGATTTTCTACCATAACTAGAATTACCTTTTTTGGTGGAAAAGATTTTTTTATTATAATAGATCTCTTTCATATTTGATTAATTCTTTCTTGGAGAATTTTTTTTGTACTTTTATATATTGAACACTTTTTTTCCAATAAATAACAGAATAATATTCACAACGTAATGCCATCTCAGACTTGATTTTTCGGTAAATTTTTATTAGGTAAGGAAAAGAGCGAAAAAATATTATGCGGAACTTTGCAATGCCAAACCGTCACGTGTATGCTTCAAGAATTCTCCTTTATAGCATTATTAGATTTATCTAATGTGCACAGATTGCAATTACTATTATTAAGCATTCAAAGTAATCTGTTCCGTGGGCAATAACAGGTTAAATTGAAGTACTTTTTTCTTTCTTTGTTTAATTGTGATTTAATTTTGATTATGTTATTTAACTATATTTTCGTATATTATTTGTTAGTATTATAGTTAAATCATTAATTAAATTTATTTGCTAAATTTAAAATATAAGATTTTAGTTAAGTGTTGAATGTTGATATGTAGAGTTTTTAGTTGAATGATGAACCTATAAATTTGGGGTTATAGTAGACTCGTTCAATTAAGTTTGAAAGTGAATCAAATACGTTATTTATGTAATATTACTTAGTAATAAATTAAATTTATTTATTTTGTAACTCAAATATATTGCTTAGTAATATTTACATAATTTTTTAAAATTGTGTACTCAATAGTATAAGTCATATACGTAATAATTTGCTCATTTTATATACTTAATTTTATTTATAACGTGAACATGTGCAACACACATACACTAAACTAGTCTATCTATCTATCTATCTATCTATATCTATATCTATCTATATCTATATTATATTAAAAGTGTGAAGCACCTTATAATATGATTCGAACTTTTTACCCTTCATTAAAAGACTTTGCTTTAGACAAAATTGTCATTTACTATATAATTATAATTATTAACAATTATTTTTTGTTGTGAAACCTAAAACTGCCGTATAATTAGGATTCTTACGGTTTTCTTTGTTTAGGATTTCCTATGGCCGAGTTGTTTAATTTGTTTAGGTATTAATTAGGTTATAAAATTTAGGATTCCTGTATTATCAATTAACTCTACTTACAAAGATTAACTTCAGCAGGTAAAAACCCTAATTATTTAGTACCTGAATTATAATTTTTGAAGAATTTTCTTCCTCAATTTCGTTTAGTTTTGTCATGCTCATCTTGAAAATTGAAAGCCCTTTTATCTTTTGTTGTTTTTGATAATTTTTTATGTTCTTGAAGCAAACTGTTACTATATTGATCATCTGTGTTAATTTCAAGAGTTTGTTTATAGTTATTATTAGTTACCAAAAGTTCATGATATATGTTGTGTGGATCATATGAAAACAATAATAATAACAATCACTCCTCAGTCCCAACAAGTTGAAATCGGCTTTATGAATTCATATAAACTAATCTCATGCCGAATAGCAGAATAATCACTACATTAATTTTGTAAGGGTTTAATTTTTTTCACTAACGATGTTAAAAACTTTTTTAGGTGTTAGGTTACTTAATAGCCAAATTTCTATAACAAATAATGTAAATTAGTAACCTAGAAAATATGATAAGTCACTGGTAGTGTATATTACTTTATCCTAATGAAACTTGTAAGCTTAACTTGGATATGGCTAAGTGTATATATTTGCTTATGATCTATCTGCTGCTAATTCTCAGGTTACTAGCCATTTTTTGTATTAACTTACTAAATTATGTGGATTCCGAAGTTATAGCGTGCAACGGTGTTAATAGCCATGGGAGGCGCAGTGAGTGTACTAAGAGCGGTACATGCTCTTCTGGCAGTGGAATCCAGTAGGAATTTTATTTTTTACTTAATCTTAAATATTGGTTACAACATCCCGTTACAATTCTACGGTAAGCTTGTATATTTTGTGTTTCTGTATTACTTTATTTATTGATTTGACTTTGAACTTAACTCCACAAATAATTTTATCATTTCATTTTTCAGAGACGACCAACATTTATTTCTTATCTTAGTTTGATGATTCTCAATGCTCATGATTACTATAAACGAGGGACATAAGATCTGAAAAAAGGTTCTTTCTTGCCTTCTCTTTTCTCATTCCTTAGGTGACAAATAAACTAGATGTTCCATCATCTTATTTGAGTTTTATATTTAGGGTTGGGACAATCTACCGCGCACTGTTCTAATGTACTACACAAATCTCTTGTATTCTCTTGAGGGCTACTTCCACACTATTGTCTGCAATCACAAAGACTACCAGAACACGACTTACATCACATCAAATGGGACAATACCCCGAGGCAGTATTCTATCAATTTAACACTCAAGCACTTCGAGGACATGATCCATAGGGGTGTCCCTTTTGCTTGTACTTTTGCTACTGATGGTCCAGTTCTTGATAAAATTGACAAGGAGACCTTTAAAAGATCTCATGATGGTCGGTTTGCGCCAGGGGCTTGGTGTGTGGGAACTTCTTCTTTAGGTAAAGATCCTTGTATAGTTTATGGAATTATAGATATTATATTGTCAAACCATCAGCAGGCTCAAGAAGCCTAGAGAAAGTTGTACTTAAACTTGAAAATTTCAGGTCAAGACAATGTAAATAAATTATACTCTTTTTTCCTCTTGAAAATCTTTCTTCTCTTTTCATTTTCTTTTGCCTCCTTGCTTTGTTTAATTATTTGATCATGTTGAGCAGGATGTGCATCAAACCCTACTACAAAATTAAAGGGGGCACCTATATATAGAGAATAAATCCCAACCCAACAAGAGAACCCTAGAGCAGATTCAGAGCAGTAGGTGCAACAATGGACGAAGAGGAAAGTGTTGTATATCTCCATGTTGTGAAGGGGCGTATCGAGTTGTTCTTGATAAAAGTAACTCACTAAAGGAAAAAATATAAGAGGCAGGGGAAGCCAAGGGGAAAAACAAACACTTACTCCCATTGCATTTCTCCCTGAGGATGATTTTGAAGGTGATGGAAGGTGGGTTGTTATGGGTGAAAATCGTTTATGCCTCCTAACTTTGCTTTAAAAATCAAACACCCCCTCAACTTTGAATAATAATCGTTCTCCCCCCTTTATCCTATACAATGTCTATTTTACCCTTAATATTTTTAATTTCTTATTTATGTAATATCTTTTTTATATTATATATTTATTTTTTCTTAACCTAGGTATTTACCATTTTTAGTTAAATTCATTAACATTATTAATAAAATAATCCTTTTACAAACTAATCACAAAATCTAATGCTATTTTTTGTGATTGATATTTTTATATTATATGCATTAAGTGGGCGTTTGGTCATGAAAAAAAATCACTTTATTTAAATTTTTTGGAGTTGGAGTTATGTTTGGCCATACCTTTTTTGAAAGACTTTTTAGAATTCAAAGTGTTAAATACAACTAAAAAGTGAAAAAGTGAAATAGAAAAAAGTAAAAACAAGTATTTAGGTGTTTTCACTTTTTCAAATACAACTTCAAGTTGTATTTGAAATTTTTATGGCCAAACAATATTTTTTTTTGAATAATTTAAAGTGAAATAATTTTTTGAAAAATAGTGAAAAATTCTTATGGCCAAACGGGCATGTATGTCTATATGTAATTATGTATATAGATGCATGTTTTTTTCGTTCTCTCTCTGTTATTCTCTAATGTCTACATAGATAAATGAGTTTTGGTTGTCAATAATAAAATATTTTCTAAATTATAATTTAAAATTTATAAACAACAATCATTTAATTTTATATATATGCATTGAAATATATTTATAAGGTTATAATTACCTGTTATTTTTACTTGTATAATTAGATATTAGAGTTTTGATTATTATTAAATGTCATTAACTTACATATTCAATTAGTATTTTTCACTTTTCTTTTTCACATAAGAAATTTTATATATATATATACATTTCATAATACAACATATGTTATATAGATTTTAAAAAATAAAAATTGTGATTACAAAAAAAAAAAAAAAGATATAAAGCTTGATAATACAAGGGCAAAATAGGTATTTAAAAAATTCAATTAGGAAAAAGGGGGGAAAATGATTATTGTTCAAAGTTGAGGGGGGTGTTTGATTTTTAAAGCAAAGTTCGGGGGTGTAAACGATTTTCACCCGGGTTGTTATTGGTGATAACATTTACTGGGTTGGGGCATGGCTCCATAGCCAGGGAGGAAAAATTACGGTTTGTCAACATCTGCTGAAGTATAACTATTCCCCGTGCATCGCCCTTCCTCGCTGTCGTTGGTAGAAAGGTAGCTATTGTGGCCAGCAAAGACTACATAATCAAGCCATAATCAATAATGATGATGCCTATGATGATGACGCCCGACGAGGAAGATGATGAGGACGACAATCACGTCGATGATCACCATGACAACAAGGAAGACCACATGGTCGATGATAATGATGATGACGATGAAAGTGATGAAGAGGACTATCACGTTGATGATCACTACAACGACAAAGATGACAACGAATAGATATAGATTTTGAGTTATAAATTTATGTTTTTGTAGATATAGTATTGAATTTCCAGTAGAGAAAATTGTGGAATTTTATTTAATTTTGATGATTTATATAGGTTGTGGAAGCAGAAGTTAAAATTTTAATGTATTGCCAAGGATGCAAAAAATAAATTGCCAAAACCATATCCAAAATCAAAGGTACTCTCTCTTCCGTCTTTAACAAATTTGAACTATTTTTGTATGAAAATTTTGATTTTTAGCCTATGTATGTCGCTCGGACTCTTCAGATCGATGTGTGTCAGATCCTCCAAACGTAGTGCACTTTTGGAGAATTTGACACGTGTGCGACAATATTTTTTAAGAGTGCGAGCAACATAGCTTTGAGCTGGTAGATGCAACTTTTCGCTTGCGATAATTATGGGTAAAATGTTTGTATTGCAGCTTGTTTTCGGAGCTTTGTATATATATAAGTTGTAGAACTCTTTTGCCTGGACTGGAGTAAAGAAGAGTTGTTGTAACTGCTATCATCTATATTTATCACAGTATAACAAGCAGCTGCATTCCGATTGAGGGTGCAAGGCCTCCAACAAAGTGAATCATCCTAATTTTCTTTCCAGAAGGAGAATTGAGGGAATCATTCTATGCTCATAATGATAATGGCTAATATGCAGTTTCACTGTTAAATAGACCGCATTATAAGTACATTAATTTTCCCCTTCTCATTTGAGATCTCTTAGTAGTGCTATGGTTAAGTAACATGTCTTCTTACCCTTTCTATTGTTACACTTTTCAATAGAGTTAGAACTATGGGATATTGTTTCTCTCCTTCCTGCAACTTTCAGAAACTCTTAGATTAGTTTTAAGAGATATATTGAAGGAACAATTGGTAACTAATGAACTAGGTTTAAGAAGCTCCATACAAAATGATAGCTTTTTTTTATAATGAATTCTTCCCTGAAAAATGCAAACATAGACAAAGAAAGAGACAATGATATGAACATAAAAAAAAAAAATCAGCAATAGTTCCTCTCGTCTTTGTTCTCAATTTTTCTTTCTTTCTTTGTTTGTTTCTTCTCGAATAAGATCAAGCAGTACAATATTTCAGTACCTCTTTTTGCACAAAGACCTCTTTTTTTACTTTTTGCCCATTCATATATTTATTGTCTTTATAAAGTTATTAAACATTCTTCGGTCAATATATGATTAAACATATATAAGTTATTATTAATTAATTTTTTTAATATTTTTGTGTAGATGAAAGAAGATTCATGTGGTGTATGTGATTGAGACTTTGTGTTGATTACGAACAGATCTAAAGGTATGTATGTTCTAAATCTTATTTATCATTCATATTTGTACTATTTATGTTGTTGAAGTGTTTACAACCCTTAGAACTTTTCGATGGTACTTTACATGTTTGACGTGTGAAAATTATACAAGATTATTTGAACTGAGTTAATGTTATACCAATTAACTTGATTGACTTTTGATTATGTACATGATTATTTTTTTCTTATTTATGTTTTCATAATCGTGATTGTCACCTTATTCGGGTTAAGAATTGAAAAGAAGTTGTAGTGTACTAATTGTTGAATCTAATAAACATATTATATTTTGTTTAAAGTTAATTATTGATTTTTAATAAGTTATTCTTCTTTCATATATTTTATATTGATTAACGGTTTGACGTGATGCACACGTGCATCGCACGTACACTAAACTAGTTACTTTAAAAGTGTGAAAGACCTTATAATGTTGATTGAACTTTTTGCCCTTCATTAAAAGACTCTGCTTTAGACAAAATCGTCTTTTTACTATTTTTCTCTATTTTTTTTTAAAAAAACAATATTTCTATTAAAAAATTTTAATTAATTTGTAAAGTAAAATTGAAAAGAAAGTCATCTAATTAATCCTATTAGGAGTAAAATAGGGTGTCCACCTATTACTAACTTTCACGATTTTTTAAAAACTAATATTTGTATTATTTTTTTATTTAATTAATTTGTAAAGTAAAATAAAAAAAAAAGTCATCTAATTAATTCTATTAGGAGTCAAATAGGGTGTCCACCAATTAGAATTTTACCTTATATAAAAAAACAAATTTTGACAATTTTATTTAAGTAATATTTTGGATTAAAATTTACAAACACAACTTTTCTACTTAGTTTTTCTTCTTATTTTGATTTTGATTCAAGTTGTCTTCTTGCGTTCATTATCATCATTCTTTATTTATTTATTTATTTATTTTAGTTAATAGCGTTAAAGATTAAATATAAATTATACATAATCAATAATTGACAATGAATTCTCTCTTTTTGATAATTTCTCGTGAAATTTGCTTGTGATTAAAGAGAGAAGATGATAATATTAGCATGAACATAACAACTTATTTAATGAATCTAATAAAATTATTAACATAAAACGGCTTATAAAGTGAAGTACTCCCGCAAGATTCAATGATGAGATTATCAATATCATTATCGAAACACCATTTAACGCCAAATAGTAAAGCCTTAGGCTCTGAGATATTATTTGTAGTGACACCAAAAAATATTGCAAAATCCATCTTCATATTCCCTCTTTGATCTCTAAGAATTCCACCCCCAATTAAACTTCCTGGATTGCCTTTAGTACAACCATCCACGTTGAGCTTTCATGCAGCTATCAGTGGTTTGTCTTATTTTACTACCTTAACTTCAATTACTTGCTTCAAATTTTTCACTCGATCACAAAAGGTTGAATCATAAACGGCTGACCATGCTTATGATTTGAGACACGTTTTCTAAAATTTTAGTATGTATTCTTGGTATGTGATAATTGCTTTATAATTTCAACAGTAATAGGTCTCAAATCAGTGAGACAGTGACAAAGGGATCCATAGCAAAGCCGATTACATGTAAGTTTTCAAGAATTTAATTTTTTTAGTGTTTATATTCTTCATAACTAATAATTTTTTACTAAAAAATTAAGAATTAACTATGAAATTCATCGCTATGAAAATCATCGCCGATTTGCTTTTAAATAGCTTGTAGTTGTTGATGCACCCAAATTACACCTCCTTTTAGAAGCGTAAGCGATCGCTGTTCAAATATAAAACCCAATGAAGGTTGGGGTCAATCCCACAGGGAATATGGTAGAACTATGATTGATTAGTGTTTACTTGCACTGCTAGCCATTTATTTCCCTCGAAAAGGGTTTTTTTTAAGTAACAAGATTAATAGTAACTTAGATTTGTAATAAGTAACAAGTATCAGTTTCAAAAGTTGTTATCATTCAGAGAAGTGACTAGAGTAGTGTTCCCCATGACATCATAACTTAGTAAGGCGTTGTACTTAGTAAACTAGCTTGGTGCTTGCATGCAGAATCGGTAAGCTAGGTTCACCTAAATCCTTGGTCCGGCAGATAGATGAATTTCACCACACGCCTTGGTCCGGCCGTGGGTGTATGATTTACTAACCCTTACCCTGGATCCCAGATTAGCTATTTCTGGACAAGGTCAAGCTATTAGATGAGGGTTGGTAGCCTCAAATCTCCATTGTTGAATAACCCTTTTCCCATCCGTTACCTCCTTGGTCCGGCAAGTAAGGATAAGGCGAGTTCTAATGTTGTGCACCATTAGAAAGCAATAAAAACAAAGGAAAGAACAATACATACATAAACATCGCCCTAGATATACCAAGTACTTAGCCTACTTCGTTAATCCTTCATGGTTCCCACAACCCTAGTTGTAGATTTATCTACTTATGTTCATAAGTAAACAATTAATGGTTGTTAGAATAATCATCAGTAGATACTTACAAGAAGAAGAAAAGAAATCCGAAAACTTGAAGAAAATCTCAAGAACACTTCAATCAATCAAGAACAATCTTTAATATCAAGAACTTATGTGTAAAATCAAACCAAACATAACAATGTAGTGATTGTCCAAAAATAATGAGTAACAATGGAAAATAAAACCTAAGGGGAAGTATTTATAGACAAAAAGACTGAATCCTAACTATTCTAGGAAAGCTAGATGCGGCTGCTGCCGATGGGGTGCCTCACGGGCTGTCATAGATGCGATGGGTGTCGTGGGTGCCCCTCGGGTCTCTTCAGGTCTTGGTTCTAGGCCTCCTGCCTTGATACCACAGGCGGCTGTGATGGGATGTCGTGGGTGAGATGCCCATCGTGGTTGCCCGTCGGCTGCACTTGCCTTCTCTACATCTCCGTTGCCTTGTTTCCATGGGCGTCTGTGACGGGGGGTCGTAGGTGTCACGCCCATCAAGGATGCCCGTCGCCCTAACTTGGCTCCTTGAATTTTCTATGGATCATATTGATGGGCTCTGTAATGTCCCGTCATGTCTTTTACGTGCATCGTGGAAGCCCATCAGGTTTCAATGCCTTAGCTTCTCCTGCTGCCTCGTTCAGATGCCTTATCCCACGGGCCGTCGTAGGTGCGATGCCCGTGGGGCATGCCTTTTTGCCCAGAAATCTACAACACTTTGGCATTTTCATCTTTTCAATACTTTTACCTGTATATGTAACAAACGACATTAAATCCAATAAAATATACTTAAGAACTCCCAAAAATCCTTAGTTTTAAGCGTCGAAAGTGTCGTGAAATCCCGACATGTCAACACCCTCAACTTAGAATGTTTGCTTGTCCTTAAACAACAAATGAAAACAAAAACTAAAAACGACGCTTAAGTAGAAGGAAACCAGAAACTACAGCAACAACATGACTCATTAAACTTTCAAACCTCAGAATAGTACCCACTCCTTAACAGCTCAAAGACCAGTGCATTTTATCAAGTTATTAAAACAACATACGACGGATCCATGAGTGACAACATGATATTCATGAGTAAGCTATCATACACAGCAAACAATCAAACCAAGTAATCAGTAATCGCAGTCTACTCTAGTGCCCTCACAACAAAAGAAGTTTCGATCACATAGAATTGCAATTGAACTCACAGGGACTAGGAATCCGCTCACTCTCATAATGAAATTCAAGTTGTACATGTACAAAACTATAGGCTTGCCCTAATTTTCAATGCGTTGGCTTTCAAATAGTTCAGTCAGGATCACTATAGGACTTTGTTAGGCTTGTAATGTAGGCTTAGGGACGGGAATAGTACATTTGGGTAAATAGTGACTATGCCCTCCTTGAGACTACAATTACTTCTTTATTTGCTCCACTTTTCAGACCTTACAGTTTTTCTCCCTTATTCTCCTTTCTTTCAAACCTTTTTACTTTTATCAAGCTTTGGGTTGGCTTTTATTGCATTTTTGCACTTCTCTTTTCATTGATATTTTTCTTCACTCTTTTCTTTTCTTTTCTTTGTAGCACACAAACCACACTCAGTTTCTTTATTTTTACCATTAACCCAACCTTTTTATACCCAACACTTCCTGCTTACCCCTATAGTAGCCACCCTCAACTTAGGCTTTTAGTCTGAGTTGAGGTACAAAATATCCAAGGAGGGACCAGGGCCAAAACAGAGACTTATAGGAAATGGAGAAGGTGAATAGGATAACAACAAAAAGGTTCACTTTAGGCTCAAATTCAGGGATCAAAGGGATTACTTTTCATTTGGTAGGTCATTTAGCTGAAGTGGACTAATTCAAAAATGGCCTATGATCATGTCCTAGCTAAACCATTCTACAACCACAGCATGACTAACTAGGCAAGTTCTAAATTGCACAGTACAGTAAGAACAGATACTAGGCAGCTCACTTCACACATGGCATAGAGTTTAGAGTACAAATTAGCTAGTTACCGGTTCATTCCTTAGCTTAAACTACTTATCTCAGTTATGTACATGCTGTCATTTACAGATCCATCAAAGTCAGTTCTAACACCTTATTGCACAAAAATTTAATTTGGAGGGGTCTCCATATTTCAAAAATCAAACCATGGCTAAATTCAGTTTCTAATTCACTTCTACAAACACACATCCTATACTAAACATGCCGGTTCAATAGAAATTAAAAGTCCTTAGGAAAAGAACACAGACAAGAAAACCCCAAGGACGCGGATACCATATAGATACCCTCATGGGTTGCCTCTCATGCAATGCTTGATTTAACATTTCGGCACAATGCGAGTGTTTTGGCTACTCAGACTTCGCCAAGTCACTCTACAAAAATAAACTAGATGACCACAATTGCCCCCACCCCATCTAGAAAACTGTGCATTGTCCCCAATGCACTAAAAATAATAAACAAGGGATATTAGGCATACCTGTGGTGCCTAAGTACAGTCATCGGGTGTAGTAAAGGTTGGGCCTGCTGGATCGGTGCCTGCAATCATATCTCTAATAAAGGCTGGCTCTGCAGTCCTCTCAACAAAAACATTAGTTGCTCGAGTAGCATTATCACCACGAACTCCTACAATGGGGTCTAAAGAAGTTTCATTTGTGGCACCCGTAATACCACTTCCCGAGCTACCTGTACCAATGGAATCAATATGAATTTGCTGGATGGGTCGGGGCTCTTTAAGCACCTCTAATTCTCCCTTCTTTCACTTCTTCTCAGCTCTATCCTCTTTGCATTTCAATGATTTTAGGCTCAATGGAGCATCACCTTCTTAGACCTTCTTATCTTTTCTTTCCTCTTTTTCCAAAGCTTCAAAGACTCTTTTTCCTTCTCTTTTTCTGGTTCCTTTTCAGCTTCTCTTTCCTTTATCGGTCTAGCCTGCCGAAGCTCGGGGTCTATAAAGTCCCATAAATCAAGAGTTGGCTCTGATATAGCCTGTGGTAAGACTACTGGAGCCTTAGCTTGAGAAACTGAGGGATTCATTAAACCATCCACATCGACCCTAAGCTCTGCTATCTTCTATTTTAGTTCTATGAGCTCAAATGCACCCATATTTTGCAGCTTCTCGTCAACCCAATTTTCTAGTGCGTCAATCTGGTCATTCACATTAAGAAATAGTGCTATGGCTCTTCGGATTGAGTCATCAATAATCGGCTGAAATTGCAAAGCAAACTTTTTCATTTGTTCCTTCAATTCAATGAAAAGCAAATATGGACTCAGTTTCCTCCATAGGAGGTGCTGCAGAAGAAGATGGACCAGCTGTGGTGCGCTTGATATGGATACCCTGTGGGGTGGGCAGAGCAGTAGAGGACGGTGTCACCTCTAGAGTCAGTATATGTGCCTCTAGGGTGAGAGCAAGTGGTTCTGAAGTAATGCTCAAACCCATAACTCTGGTTTCATCTTTATACCTTTCTGGATGATGTGTCCGAGAAGCTCGCTCCACACGGTCAATACCCGCATACTTTGGGACATTAGCTTTGTCACACAATTTAGTTATGAGGCAGGGAAATGGATAGGATGAACTGATCTTATTGACTCTGTCCCGGATTTCTTCACCAATAATGTGCCCAAAGTTCAAACTGTACTTGGACATCAGACAAGCCACTAGGATGGCCCGTTCAAGAGTCAACTGATTGTCGGCACCTATCAGTAT
This sequence comes from Jaltomata sinuosa, assembly GCA_003996215.1. NCBI lineage: Eukaryota > Viridiplantae > Streptophyta > Magnoliopsida > Solanales > Solanaceae > Jaltomata > Jaltomata sinuosa. Next base: position 469,713 of record QJPP01000571.1, read on the forward strand.
GAGCTAGAGTCATACCAGGGCCCATCAAAATTTCGCCTTAAATGATAGTGAAGCCTTTATGATTTGTGGTTTGTCCTGGTCGAGCCACTTTGGTGTCCCGGTCATTGTAAGATGCTTGGACAACCACTTAGTCTGCTTTATCTCATTCTTAACCGAGTAGTCATAGTCAAAGGTGTCTCTGGTGATATCATATCCCGGCCCAAAGAGGAACCTATTGATAGTTTTGGTGGAGATGTTCACAGGGACACCTCGCACCGATATGCTCTCAAGAGCAGGCAAGTCGGTAGCTCTTTGACCCTTCTGGCATCTACTTTCCAATATAGCTTGGTAGTTCACATAGAACTCCCTCACAATAAGCGGTTGGTAGTCTGGGAGTGCCTTGCTAGTCCAACCCAACTGGTAGTACCAAAAATATTCATCGAGCTTGGGGAAGTTCTTTAGCTTGAAAGGGTCTATCTGCCATTCCTCAGCGATAGGTCATCTCAGATTTCCCCGTGCTATCATCTCAAGGCTATAAGAAAATATCTTTTATGACCCTTTGATATTCTACCTAGCTCTCTCCTGAGCGAGTACCAGTGTTGCACCAGGGCCAGTCAGAGTGGGTGAAGGAGTCTCCCTTTCTGGAGTAGTAGTCTCTTTGGCTGGACTTTGCTCTTTGCTTTATGGCTCTTTTCTCTTTGGTGAATGAGTCACCCTCCGCATCTTTGGATGGACTTTGCTCAGGCCCTGAACTATCATCATCTCCTGACTCGGTCCTGATTTCCATGCCACTAGAAACCTGGGTAGCTAGTTCTTGCCCCTTTTTTGCTGGTGGAGGAGCATGGTCACTCTCCACACTGGAATCAGTCGAGCCAGAAGATGATCCTTCCTTATCTGTAGGTGAATTGCCTCCTTCCTCTTCAGACTAAGAAGGAGTTACTATTAGCTTTTTTTGGGTTGACCGGATGAGGGGGTGTTGTCTGAGTCACTTTTCTCGACTTCAGAATCAGTTTGATCCTTTAGCCAAGACTTGACTGAAGTCTCCTTTGCTTTCTGCCCCCCCCCCCGCATCAAAGTGGTGTTTTTGGTTCCATTTAGTACCTGTAGGTAACCAATGTTAGCAACCGAAACCAAAAATCAAAAACCAGAAAAATTTATCACTTAGAAAAGTTTCCAAAATTTAGCCTCCTACGGGCGTGGGAGGTCGGTCCGATATCCCGTGGCACAAGGCGTCAGAATGGTCCAGTAAAGTTTTTAAGTTAAATAGTCCTCCCACGACCCTAAGCCACGGGCGTGAGAGGTCTGAAGTCCCGTGGGATAGTGCATCGAATCAAGGCAGTGGGATTTTTTAAGGATAAGTTGTCCTCCCACGGGCTTCTGCCACGGGCGTAGGAGGTTCGACGTCCCATCTTACCTCAGACGGATCGTCTGCTGGCCCGTGGGTTTAAGTCAGGCACATAGTGTTCTCTCCCTCATTCTTTGTTTGCACAAGTTTCACTTCTGAACATACACAATTTCTAAACACACAAAATTTATGCACACCACATCAACCCATTACCCATACCACAACACAACCTTAGTTCCCAATCTTTTTATACGTTATACACACAACCACTAAACTAAGTTCACACGTAGGGTTTACTAGCAAGTATACATATTTTTCAACACATGAACCTTAAATTACTCACATAGAAACAAGATAAAATTGAACCTAAATAAATAAAATAAAAAAGGGACACTTACTATTGATTGATTATTCAACAAATCCTTTGAGGATCAGCTTGTGAGCCTTTTGTGTGAACTTGTTTAGTGGTCTGTGATTTGTGAGATTAAATGGGACTTCAAGGGAGTGAATTGTGGGTTGATGGATTTTGATCATGGGTGAGGGAGAGGAGTCGATTTGTGTGAGGGATTTGTGAGAAGAAGGGGTTTGAGTAATGTTTGACCTCAATTGAATGAGGTTAAACTCCTAATAGACGCGGGAAAAGAGGGGAAAGGGAGACAGGTTAGGTCCGGTGCCAATTAAAAAACCTTTAAAATCTTTGACCCAGTTGACTGACCCAAACAACGGGCTTCGCGATGCCTATCGAGCGCGCGATGGCCCATCGTGAATGACGTACCTGGGCGTCTGAGGCTTCACTTCCCACACCCATTGGGGAAGCAATGACCCCTCATGTAGGGCATGGAAATGGGACAGACCACCATTTCTTCAACACTTAACATTTTTTTCCAGCTTGGATGTCCTAGTCCTACGGGTGTGGCACCTGCGAAGGCCTATCACAGAGCCCGTGGGACCCCTTTTTACCTGTAATTTTTGCGATTTTGTTTTCATCTTCCCACTTTCTGCAAATTCAACACACATTATTTCATGGGTTGCCTCCCATGCAATGCTTGATTTAACATCACGACACGATGCGAGTGTTTTGGCTACTCAGACTTTGCTAAAACACTTTACAAAAGCAAAAATAAAAAAAGAAATAACGTCGCGGCATAACGCAGGTTGCTTGATTACTCAGACATCATCAAACTCCTTGGGTGGGATAAATTCATCAAGGCTCTAGGCTTCAATTATTTTGAGCTCCTCTGCTGTGCCAAAATAAGCTTTAATGCGCTGTCCATTAGCCTTAAACCTTTTTCCTTTATGATTTTCAAGTTCAACGGCCCCGTTAGGAAACACTTGTACCACCTTGAAAAGTACAATCCTCTTGGACTTCAACTTGCCAGGAAATAAGCAAAGTCTAGAATTAAAAAGTAGGACCAAGTCACCCGACTGGAAGTTTCTCTTTTCTATTTTTTGATCATGATACAATTTGATCCTCTCCTTATATAAGGCTGAACTCTCATATGCATTCAGACGGAACTCATCCAACTCATTCAATTGCCCAAGTTGTTGCTACGATACCTCAGACTAATCTTAGTTCAGCTTCTTCAACGCCCACATGACCTTATACTCTAACTCAATCGGAAGATGGCATGCCTTATCAAACACAAGATGATATAGTGACATACCTACTGGGGTCTTGAATGCAGTCCGGTACGCCCAAAAAGCATTATTTAACTTTCGCTACCAATCCTTTCTGTTGGTATTGACCATCTTGGACATGATTGACTTGATTTTGCGGTTGGAGACTTCCATTTGCCCACTAGTTTGGGGATGATAGGGGGTTGCAACATTGTGCTTCACTCCATATTTTTCTAGTAAAGCCCAAAACAGCTTGTTGCAAAAGTGCTTGCCTCCATCACTAATGATTATCCTTGGTGTACTGAATCTAGAGAGGATGTTCTTTTTAAAGAACGCTGTGACATACTTACCCTCATTACTAGGAAGCGCAACCATCTCTACCCATTTTGATACATAGTCAACAACCACCAATATGTACCGGTTTCCATTAGACAACACAAATGGACCCATAAAGTCAATACCCCAAACGTCGAACAACTCAATTACAAGGATGGATTAAGAGGAAGCTCATGCCTCCTTGATATACCTCCTTCTCTTTGACACCTGCTGCAAGTTTTAGCAAAATCATGGGTGTCTTTGTGAATGGTCAGTTAATAGTAGCCGCATTGTAAGATCTTGTGTGTGGTCTGGATACCACTATGATGTCCCCCAACAGGGGATGAATGGCAAGCCTCTACAATCTCCATCATCTCAGCTTTTGGCACACATCTACGGATCATAGTATCAGCACACACACAAAATAAGAATGGCTTTTCCCAGAAGTATTTCTTAACATCAGACATGAACTTTCTTCTTTGGTGATCAGACATATCAGGAGGCACCAAGTCACTTTCCAAATAGTTGGCAAAATCTGCAAACCATGGAATCAGATCTTGAGAAGCGGCTAACACTTGCTCGTCTGAGAACCAATTATCAATCTCCTGTGCATCATCAAGCTTTAGCATAGCTTCTTCCTCTAATCTACGAAAATGGTATGGTACCTGATTCTCTGTGCCCTTCCCGTCCTTGACCTCAAAATCAAACTCTTGCAGCAGCAACACCCATCTAATCAGTCTCGAATTTATGTCCTTCTTCTCCATGAGGTAGCAAAGAGATGCATAGTCCGTGTGCACCACCACCTTGGTGCCAAGCAAATAGGATCTAAACTTTTCAAATGCAAAGACCACAACAAGCAGCTATTGTTCAGTTACAATATAATTCTTTTGATTCGGGTTAAATGCTTTGCTAGCGTAGTATATAGGACGAAGAATCCTTTCACGCCTTTAGCCTAGGACTGCTCCTAGCGCCACTCCACTAGCATCGGACATAACCTTGAAAGGTTGAGACCAATCAGGAGAAATAATGATGGGAGCATAGACCAACTTTTCTTTAAGGCACTCGAATGCCTTCAAACATGCTTCATCAAACACAAACTTTACCTCCTTCTCCAACAATTTGCACAAGGGATTAGCAATTTTGGAGAAGTCCTTGATAAACCTCCTATAGAAACCAACACGCCCCAAAAATCTTCGAATCCCCTTCACAGAAATTGGTGGAGGAAATTTTTCAATCACCTCAATCTTTACTTTGTCGACGTCAATACCCTTCTTGGAGATCCGATGGCCAAGCACTATACCCTCTTTCACCATGAAGTGACATTTTTCCCAATGCAGTACCAAGTTGCATTCTTCACACCTCTTTAGTACACAACTGAGATGAGCCAAACAGTTTTCAAAAGAATCACCCACCACTGAAAATTCATCCATAAAAACCTTAATAGTGTCCTCTACCATGTCAGAGAAGATAGATATCATGCAACGTTGAAAAGTCATTGGTGCATTGCACAGACCAAAAGGCATCCTCTTAAACGTAAATGTCCCATATAGACAGGTGAAAGTAGTCTTCTCTTGGTCTTCAGGCACAGTTAAAATCTGATTATAGCCCAAATAACCATCAAGAAAATAATATCATCCTCTACCAGCAAGACGGTCTAACATCTGATCAATGAACGCATTGGAAAATGATCTTTTTCAGTCCAAGTGTTCAACTTCCTATAATCCATGCATATACGCCAGCCTGTAACTAGACTCATTAGGATCAAATCATTCTTCGCATTTGGGACTATAATAATACCATCCTTCTTCGGAACACATTGAACAGGGCTCACCCATTTGCTGTCCGCAATAAGGTAAACCACACATACATCCGACCACTTGATAAATTCCTTCTTGACGACCTCTTGCATAGGATGAATTACCTATGCCGGTGCTCAATACTCAGAATGCAATCTGGGGCTAGCTGAATTTTATGAGTGTAGATTCCAGGCAGAATCCCAATGATGTCGGTAATGGACCAACCAATGGCCCTTTTGAATTTTCTCAACACAGAAACTAGAGCTTCAACTTGCCCTTCTCCTAAGTCTGCAATAATAATAACTGGAAAGGTCTCATTAGCTCCTAGGAACAAATACCGAAGATGAGAAGAAAGCGCTTTGAGCTCCAAGACTGGAGGCTCCCCAATAGATGGTCTGGCAGACAGTGTTTGTCTATTCTTCAGGTCCAAATCAAGCTTTTTCAGAGCATAGGTATATGAACTCATACCTGCAAGTGCGTCAATCATATCATCATACTCTTCAATGTCATATCCATCAAAATTCATAATCACAGCTGCTAATGCCTCAACACCAAGTCTCTCCTCAATAGGCACAATTAGCTGATCCTCATCAACCACATCAATAACAAAAACCACTCGCATGTCATCATGATGCTCCATAGACTGTCAGACATCAAAAGTAACTACCTCATCATTCAATCTAAACTTTATCTGCCTAGTCTCTAAATCAATGAACGTGCATCCAGTAGCAAGGAATGGTCATCCCAAGATGATAGGAACCTCAAAATCCACCTCGCAGTCAAGAATCACAAAGTCCACAGGGAAGATGAAAGTATCAACTTTCACAAACACATCATAGAGAATCCCTACAGGCCTTTTCACTGTGCAATCTTCCATAAGAAGCCGCATTGTAGTTGGTTTGGGGGCTCCCAAGCCGAACTGATTCAACACTGTTAGTGGCATCAGATTAATACTATAACCCAAATCACACAACGCCTTAGTAAAGTAGAACTCTCTAATCGTGTAAGGAATAGTAAAAGCTCCTGGATCTTTCTTCTTTTGCACAAAAGAATGAGAGGCTATTGCACTATAATGGTGCAAATTATCTGCAGGCTCAAAGCTCACAGTTCTCTTTCTATTCACCAGATCCTTCATGAATTTAGCATACCCAGACATCTGCTCCAATGCTTCAACTAGAGAAATATTGACTGAGAGTTATTTTAGCATAGAGATAAACTTGTGAAACTTACCATCCTCGGCCTTTTTTCTTCAATCTCTGTGGGTAAGGTGGAGGAGCTCCTGGCATGGGCTTCAAGACCGATGCAACCTCTTCATTCTTTGCTTTAGTCTCAGAAGAATTTTTCTCACTTGGGCCTTCACCATTGTCTTTCTCTTCAGAATTAACTACAACCTCAGTATCATCTTTATCAAATTCAGTTGGCCCATCAACAACTATAGGAAAAGGAGGATCAACTATCTATTTCCCACTCCGGGTATTCACTGTAATAACTTGTCGATCATTCTTTGGATTCTGGATGGTGTCACTTGGGAGAGTACCCTTTTGACATGGATTTATGCTAGTATACATCTGGTGCATCTGAATTTCAAGTTTCTTTATGGCGACATAATGAGCCTCCACTTTCTAACTCATCCCTAAAAGATCAACTCGCATCTCTTTTAGGTTGGTATCTATAAAATCAGATTTCTATAATACCTTGTGAATAAGTTCTCTCATAGATGGTTTCTCAGGTCTATCTTCATGATTTCCAAGAGGGACATACAGACTACTTCTATCATTTTTGTAGCCATTCTTTTTATGCCAGTCACCCTCCCTGTCTCTAGCTCTGCTCCTATCTCTGTAGCCGGACCGATTGTAGTTGTCATCTCTATCTCTATTCTGACCTTGATTTCCTTGGCTAGAGGCCCGAAAACCAGATCCTTGATCATTCAGATAACTGACCTCTTCATTATTCAGATAACTGACCTCTTCATTATCTAAGTAGTCATCTGGACTTAGTGTTTTCCCTTGTGAGACGATGGCTTTCACCTTCTCTACTCCCTCATCTAGGATTTTCTTTTCAATCAACCCAATGCTCGTCTTCATCTCAGCAACTTCTTGCTTGAGCTCCTACAATTCTTGAGAATTAATGGACTTACCAACTGCATATGTACCTGCTGGACTCTTAGCCTCTCTAGTATGCCATGCTTTGTTGGTCTTAGTAACCCTATCAAGTATCTTCGAAGATTTAATATATGAATGCTCCACCAGTTACAGTGTTGGCTACTTCTTTTGTGTTAGCATTCAATGCTTTGTAGAAGATCTTCATCAGATGCCTTGAAGGGATTCTGTGTTTCGAAACTTGTTTCAACTTCTTATTGAACCTCAACCATGTCTTATATAATGCCTCTGCAGGTAGCTGGTTGAAATTATAGACCTCTTGTTTCAGCTGCAACATCCTTGATGGAGGAAAGAACCTCTCCAAAAACTGACTCTTTAACTCATGCCATGTGTTTATCAAATTATTGGGCAATTTTAAGAGCCACACGGATGCCTCTCCAGTCAATGAGAATGGAAATAGTCTCAGTCTAATAGCATCTTGCACAACTCCTAGTAGATTATAAGCTTTGCAAATCCCCACAAAAAATTTCACATGTAGATTTGCATCTTCCGTAGGCTTCCCAGCATATAGTCCCTTCAGGTTCAACAACTGGATCATGGTGCTGGTGATGTCAAACTTTGTTCCTTCAGTTAGTGGTGGCAACACTATAGGTTCAGTAATGCCCAATTCCTCTACCTCATCATCATCATCATCATAGTAGCGAGGGGCATGCCTTGGCTGTTGTGTCTTTCGGCCCCTATTCTGCGGCAAATTCCATCTAGCTGCTGCCTCATCTCTTGCAGCTTATGCATCCAGTGTGACTTGATGGGCAACCTATTGTCGAGCTTGCCTTGCTTGCTTAGCTGCCGCATTTTGAGCTGTGAGTTCTGCTGCAATTTTAGCATCTTTAGCAGCGAGGGCATCCTCTCTTTCCTTTTTCCTTTGCTCTTCTTCTGCCAACAACCGAGCAATGATATGCTCTGGTGTCTCATGCTCTCCCTCTTTAGCCATTTTTCTCAAAGTTCTAAGGAGTTCAGGATCATATGGAATCAAGGGATTGTCTTGACTCCTTGTACTGGGCATGCAAAAGTGTGCAACCTGCATAATAAAGCAAAAATAATAGAAAACATAAAATCAGGAAATAAGGACTAATAGTAAAATAAACACAATCTGTCTTAATCCTAAACCGTATTCCCCAGCAACGGTGCCAAAATTTGATGCACCTAAATTACACCTCCTTTTAGAAGCGTAAGCAGTCGCTGTTCAAATATAGAACCCAACAAAGGTTGGGGTTGATCCCACATGGAATATGGTAGGACTATGGTTGATTAGTGTTTACTTGCGGTGCTAGCCATTTATTTCCCTCGAAAAGGAAGGGGGTTAAGTAACAAGATTAATAGTAGCTTATATTTGTAACAAGTAACAAGTATCAATTTCAAAAGTTGTTATCAATTAGAGAAGCAACTAGGGTAGTGTTTCCCATGAGATCATAACTTAGTAAGGCATTGTACTTAGTAAACTAGCTTGGTGCTTAGCATGCACAATCGGTAAGCTAGGTTCACCTAAATCCTTGGTCCGGCAGATAGATAAATTTCACCACACGCCTTGGTTCGGCCGTGGGTGTACGATTTACTAACCCTTACCTTGAATCCCAGATTAGCTATTCCCGAATAAAGTCAAGTTATTAGATGAGGGTTGGTAGCCTCAAATCTCCATCGTTGAACAACCCTTTTCCCATCCATTACCTTCTTGGTCCAGCAAGTAAGGATAATGTGAGTTCTAATGTTGTGCACCATTAGAAAGCAATCAAAACAAAGGGAAGAACAATACATGCATAAACACCGCCCTAGATATACCAAGTACTTAGCCTACTTCATTAATCCTTCATGGTTCTCACAAACCTGGTTGTGGATTTAGCTACTCATGTTCATAAGTAAACAATTAATGGTTGTTGGAACAATCAACAGTAGATAAGATAGCATCCATAGTGGCATACCTCCATTCAAGTTGGTGGGTTTCAATTGAAAATCACGAAGATGTTTATAGTGAAAGAAAGATCCGAGAATGAGCCCAAGAATTATGATAACAAGTGGGCTTAGTAGTATATATTCCATAATCCAAGTTCAAGCTAAAGAAGAGAAAAATTTGGGCCTCATTGAACTCCAAAAGAGAGGCCGAAGAAGCTGAATTTCCATTGCTACATGAAGGCCCAAAAGAGAGTCAAAGGAGCTGCCACATGGAGACTTAAAGGAGCCAAGGAGAGGCTGATTTGCATGCTCAAAGGTGCTGAAATCTCAAGCCCAAAAGGGCAGAAATTCCTGCCCAATGTGGGGTGACTTTGGTGTCAAGTTTTGACACTTTTTTCCTTTATTCTTGTTAGCTAATTTTAGGAAGAATTTTGGTATTATTTTACTTTCTTTCCTAGTTTAAAGTTTTCTAGTTTAAAAGTTTTCTAGTTTAAAATTTCCTAGTTAGGTTTTACTATTTATTTTCATAAAAGTAGGATTCGAATCCCATGCTATTTGGGATAGGTTTTTCCCTATATGTAGGGATGGATTTTATTATTTTCATTAAGAACATTATGATTAATATTATTTGAGAGTTTTCTCTTCTTTACACCTTTGTGTATGGAGACTATGGATTTATCTTGCAACCTTATAAGAACGATTCTTTAAGAGGTAAGATTAATTCTTATCTTGATATCTTTGGTTTCTATTAAAGTAAATTAAAGAAGGTGATTAGTCTTATACTAATTGTCGTCTCTAATTTCTTCGAAATAGGGGTCTAGATCACTTTTGATCTAAGTTCTTGAATTGACCTATTAGTATCATAATTAATTTTAATCCGCTAATTTATGAATACTAAGATCAACTAAGGTTCTTAGCACTAATCTTGATATTTGGGGATTTTATTCTCAAATTTCACATATCTTTTAATTTCTTGCCTTCAATCTTAGTATCTTCATTTCCGCATCATTTTCTTGTTTAGTCAAGTAACCTGATTCTTATCAAGTGATATCAGAGCGGTTCTATCAAGGTTCCGTTCTTGATAATCTTGGGAGTTTTAAAAAATTCAAAAAAAAAAAAGCAAAAAAAATTGTGTTTTATTGTAGTAGTTTAAAAGGTGAGTTGCGTATCAAAAAAACAAAATTAAAAAAGGAGGAAATTCAAGTTCTTGCAAATTAAGTTTCTTTTGGAAATTTCTGGTTTATTGTGTTTCTTGGTTTCTAACATCAAGAAGGAAAATCAAGAAGAGGGAAAACTTGGAATTTTTTTTATTATACAAATTGGTCTTTTTCTTGTCTCATCAATCCCAATTCGTCTGGGTATTGGTAAATTGTTTTATTCTTACATCTTACTTCTAAAAGGTTGTTACTAGTAGGGTTTATATATAAATCCTAAAGTATCCATCCAAAGATTGTAATTTGAGTGGAAAAAGGCAAGAGAGAGTAAGATCCATAGAGAAAAAAAAAGGAGCCAAATTGAGAGATATTTGTTTCCTTCATATTTTCTTAAGATGTCTCAAATAGGTAAGAAAACTGAAGCTGAAACTCAAAATGACATCAACTTTACTGAAGTGTCGATCATATAATTGGAGGATATGAATGTTACCGTAGCTAATTTAAGGAGGAAAAATATTTTTCATATAATGTGTGGGATAAAGGGTAATATTTTCTCTATGATTATTGGTAGTGGAAGTGGTTCTAATGTTGTGAGTTCATACGTGGTGGAGAAGTTGAAACTTACATACGTGAATGATTTTGGTGATCTTTAGGTGACTAAGCAATGCATGAGTTCTTTCTCTATTGGGAGGTATTTCGATGATGTTCTTTGTGATGTAATTCCAATGCAAGATTGTCATATCATGCTTGGGCGTCCATGGAAATTTAGTAGGAATGCAATTCATGATAGGAAAAAGAATAAAGTGTCTCTTGAGCTAAACAAAAGAAAATATGTACTTGCACCTTTAACTCCATCTCGAGTTTATGAAGATCAGAAACGTGTAAAAGAAGCAATGAAAATTTTTGAGAGAGAGGAGAATGGAAGTGCATGTTGACATCCCAAGATAGGAAAAAGGAGAGGATATGTTGTGTGAAGAGAATGGAATATCAAGTGAGAAAAAAGTGAGAACGAGAGAAAAGAAAAGAGAGATGACTGTGAGAGTAGAAAGGAGAGCGATGGGCGTGAGATAGAGAGAAGAAAATAAGAGAGTTTGAGTGGGGTTATTTCTTATTCTAACTCTAACATTTCTACCTCTTCTTTTAGTTGTTTTGACTCTCTTTTATTTGCTCATGAGAAAGTTTACATTGAAAAATCATCACTGGATGAACTTAATCCTAAGGTAGTTGAAACTATATGTCTCATTGAGGAAGTGCATGTTGGTGAGAAGGATGAAGGGAAAGAGAATTATTTTGGGTCTATAGGTAAGACTGATCATGACAAGGAGTTCAACAAGGCAGATGTGAATCTAACACTCATGCAAAAGGAAAAACAAGGTGATGTTGTTCCTTTGTTACATAAGACCAAGTACGGTATGTTTGATTGGTTTATTCACATTCTTGGGATTCCTAGTACACCTAAGATCTTTTTGGAGGTGATGAACTATACTCTTAATTCTTACGTTGGTGACTTTATTAATTTTGAGGAGGATGATATTTTGCTCTATAATAAGTTATTAATTACAACATCTAAGTTCAACTATAAGAGCAATTTGTTTCCTCTTGGAATTGAGCATGAAGTAGTTGATTGTGGATTTTCACTTGTTGAAAGGAAACATGATGTTTGTGGGATGAGGATTGCAAATGAGTTGGAGTTTAAGGGTTCTTTTATCTTTTTTGAAAACTCAAGTGTTTATGTGACTTGCGTGTATGAGAAAGAATATGGCAGAGGAAGAATTGAGGATGCTTGATTATATCATAAAAGTGTTCAATTTGATGCATATTCTAGGGATCTTAAGTCATCTTTGTCAAGTCCATTGGAATACTTTATTGATAGAGATAAATTAGAGAGGCACATATCATTCCCTACGTCATCTATACATGATTTTTGTTGCGCTCATATAAGTAGGAGAATTTTCTATTGGGATGATGGTGCCCACATTCTTTATAAGGGTGTATTTATACATTCTAGAATTAATTGGGTTAAGTGGACACATGGTCACTATCTTGTTTTGTTTCTACCATTATTGCTTTCGAGTAATGGATGTTGTTTACTAATGCATGTCTTCTTAATTTTGTGAGATTCAAGTTCAAGGACGAATTGCTTTTAAGAAGAAGGGAATGATAGCATCCACAATGGCATACCTCCATTCAAGTTGGTGAGTTTCAATCAAAAATCACGAAGATGTTTATAGTGAAAGAAAGATCTGACAATGGGCCCAAGAATTACGATAACAAGTGGACTTAGTAGTACACATATTCTATAATCCAAGTTCAAGCTAAAGCAGAGGAAAATTTGGGCCTAATTAAATCCCAAAGGAGAGACCGAAGAAGCTAAATTTCCATTGCTACATGAAGGCCCAAAGGAGAGTCAAAGGAGCTGCCACATGGAGACTCAAAGGAGCCAAGGAGAGGCTGATTTGCATTCTCAAAGGTGCTGAAATCTCAAGCCCACAAGGGCTGAAATTTCTGCCCAACATGGGGATGCTTTGGGGTGACTTTGGTGTCAAGTTTTGACACTTTTTCCCTTTATCCTTGTTAGCTAATTTTAGGAAGAATTTTGGTATTATTTTACTTGCTTTCCTAGTTTAAAGTTTTCTAGTTTAAAAGTTTTCTAGTTTAAAATTTCCTAGTTAGGTTTTACTATTTATTTTAATAAAAGTAGGATTCGAATTCCATGCTATTTGGGATAGGCTTCTCCCTATATGTAGGGATGGATAATTTTTATTAAGAACATTATGATTAATATTATTTGAGAGTTTTCTCTTCTTTACACCTTTGTGTATGGAGACTATGGATTTATCTTGCAACCTTATAAGAACGATTCTTTAAGAGGTAAGATTAATACTTAACTTGATATCTTTGGTTTCTATTAAAGTAAATTAAAGAAGGTGATTAGTCTTATACTAATTGTTGTCTCTAATTTCTTCGAAATAGGGGTCTAGATCACTTTTGATCTAAGTTCTTGAATTGACTCTATTAGTATCATAATTAATTTTAATCCGCTAATTTATGAATACTAAGATCAATTAGGATTCTTAGCACTAATCTTGAAATTTGGGGATTTTATTCTCAAATTTCATATATCTTTTAATTTCTTGCCTTCAATCTTAGTATCTTCCCTTTCGCATTATTTTATTGTTTATTCAAGTAATCCAATTCTTATCAAGTGGTATCAGAGTGGTTCTATCAAGGTTCCATTCTTGAAAATCTTGGGAGTTAAAAAAAAATTAAAAAAAAATAAAATCAAAAAAATTATATTTTATTGTAGTAGTTTAAAAGGTGAGCTGCGTATAAAAAAAAAAGCAAAAAAAAAAAAAAGCAAAAATTAAAAAAAGGAGGAAATTTTAGTTCTTGCAAATTAAGTTTCTTTTGGAAACTTCTGGTTTATTGTGTTTCTTGGTTTCTAACATCAAGAAGGAAAATCAAGAAGAGGGGAAACTTGGAGTTTTTCTTGTTACACAAATTGGTCTTTTTCTTGTCTCATCAATCCCAATTCGTCTGGGTATTGGTAAATTATTTTATTCTTACATCTTACTTCTAATAAGTTGTTACCACGGGCGGCTGTGACGGGACGTCGTGGGTGTGACGCCCGTCGTGGTTACCCGTCGGCTGCACTTGCCTTCTCTACATCTCCGTTGCATTGTTTCCACGGGCGTCTGTGATGGGGAGTCGTAGGTGTCACGCCCATCGTGGATGTCCGTCGCCATAACTTGGCTCCTTGCATTTTCTCTGGCTCATGTTGACTGGCCATGCGACGTCCCGTCATGTCTATTACGGACGTCGTGGCAGCCCGTCAGATTTCAATGCCTTAGCTTCTTTTGCTACCTCGTTCAGATGCCTTATTCCACGGGCCGTCATGGGCGCGACTCCCGTGGGGCATGCCTTTTTACCCAGAAATCTGCAACACCTTGGCATTTTTATATTTTTAATACTTTTCCCTGTACATGTAACAAATGACATCAAATCTAACAAAATGTACTTAAGAACTCTAAAAAATTCTTAGTTTTAAGCGTCGAAAGTGCCGTGAAATCCTGGCACATCAGCTATGTTTATTCATCTATGCAATTCGTGAATTATTTAGTATTCTTACATTATAGTTATTTCATTAGAGATCAATATCTTACCTATGATTATTTTTTGTATTTACTAAAATTTGGCTTATTAAATATTTCTATTGGATTATGTCAGAAGTTTTTTTTGGTGTAAATTATAATTGATTTTGAGTAAATTTTGATTTGTCTAAGTTTCAATAAATGAAACGTCTCTTTTACATATTGAACTTTGTTTCAGCAATGCTTTTAAGTTAAAATTTTAGTATGTAGTTAAAAAATAAAGAAGAGACAAAATTAAGGCATATGAGGACGAAGGGATTCGAACATTGGAGGTAAGTACGGATTATATTGCAATGATGTTCTCAGTTTGTATATTTAAATTTTTATTGAAATAAATTATTATCATGTCAAAATATTAAAGAAAAAAAATCAATAATAAATATAGCCAGGGAAAAACTCTTTTACCCTTCGTAAATAGTACTTATATTGGACAAAATTATCACGTGTACACTTATAAATGTTGAATGAACTTTTTGCCCTTCGTGAAAAGTCTATGCTTTAGACAAAATCATCTTTTCACTATTTTCTCCAATTATTATACCATTATTTTTATAATATTGACTATAATAAATATACTAAAAAATTAATAGAAAAACTCCTAAATATATCAATTTTATGTTTTCTACTATTTGAAGGCAGCTCATAGCCTTATGGCAACGAGATTTGATTCCAGAGAGGTTTGAAGAGGAAGCCCATGATCAAGAAGTTGCGCAAGGCGGTAAGAAGAGCAATTTTACCATTTAGCTATTATTTATTTGGTGTTTAATATCAACTATTTCTATAGTAAAGAACAACTAGAAATGAATCTTTTGCAAAAAATAACTACATATAGTTTTATTAGGGACTGAGACATCAATGCTGAATGAAAAGTTAGTTTGAACTATATGCCTTTTTTTAATCATGACCTTAATTATTTTCTCTTAAAGTTGATGGTTGCACCTCCTTATAATTGAACATAGATAGTATAAATTAGTTGTATCTTTGTTGATTATCTATGATGGTCTATTGGCCTTTTCGGTGACAAAATTATATTTGAGGATCTTGTAATTGGTAATTTTACAAAAATAACATTTATTTAATCATTTAAATACATATTCATTTATTTTAATGTTAATATTTTTTTTAAATAATTTATGTAGATATTTATTTCTTGAAGCGATACATCTATGCAGAACATGTATATTAAAAACTTATCTATATTACTTTTAAAGGATGAAAGTCTTTAGAAATGTTTATTGAATCAATAATTTATTCTTTTTATATACATTTATTATTAATTAACGCAATATACACGTGCAAAGCACGTACATTTGACTAATACTATCTTAAAAGTGTGAAGGTCCTTATAAATGTCGATTGAATTTTTTACACTTCATTAAGAGACTCTCTTTTAGACAAAATCATCATTTACTATTTTTTCTCAAATAATTATCCTAGAACTATCCTAATCCTACCCAAAATTCACCATCCTAATTAACCCCAACATATTACTCCTACCTGTAACAAACAACAAGCCGACACAACTACATCTATATATATATATATACACCCATACGACACACACAAAAAGGAGACAATACAAAATACAATACACACATACACACAAAAAGCAGAACACACACTATAGAAAATGCAATACAAAGCTTTTACCTTTTTTTTTATATCTCAACTCATCTATTCTATAAATATTGATGTAGTTTATATTTATCTAAAATTATCTATTTTTTGATAATGTGATTTTGATTTATGTTGCAGAGCATTCATCGGCATACTTCATCAACACTAAAGATCATATTCAAATTGATTGTGGAAATTAATTTTTTTTCTACATTAATTCATTTTTATTGAAAGCTTCTACTAATCTCTGACACCATGACTGGTGAATAATATACCATTAATTATATTATATTCATCGACCTAAATCTAAAATTTTATATAATTAAATTTGATACACCTATCTTCTTAAAATTCTAAATATGTCTATAAATGTTAATTGAACCTTTTGTCCTTAATTAAAAGTCAAGTCTCTTTTTTGGATAATATCGTGTTCTTATTATTATTCTTTAATTATTATATTATTATTTTTATAATATTAAATATTGACTATAATAAATAAATAAATAAAATAAAATTAGGAGACTCCTAAATATATCAATTTTTAATTTGTAATTATGTATGAAGTAAAACTTTATGGATGTACTATTCTGTTACTGTTAA
Organism: Jaltomata sinuosa; assembly: GCA_003996215.1. Classification (NCBI taxonomy): domain Eukaryota; kingdom Viridiplantae; phylum Streptophyta; class Magnoliopsida; order Solanales; family Solanaceae; genus Jaltomata; species Jaltomata sinuosa. Next base: position 486,333 of record QJPP01000571.1, read on the forward strand.
TTTTGAGTTTTGAATTTCAACCACTATTTATTCCGAATAAACCACATATTTGATTTCTCCAGCATCAAATCAATCCCATTAATTGTGGATCAGTGGATCAAATCAACCCCTGTGCAAGACTGGAACTGCTACTTGAAGGGTACGTTAAAGTCTTTCTCTTGATTCATTGTGGATATCACGCCAAAGCAAAAACCAAAGAGAAAATTTGCTATCATTAGCAGTAGTAGTTTCTGTCATCTTCTTACACATCCTATATGTTGAGTCTCTCTTGAAAATATGCAATAATATTTATAGATGAAATCTATACTTGGAAGTGTTTTAACGAATGACATTTTTGTCCAATTTCGCGTAGTTTAAATGACATTCTTTTTTACCCTTTCCTTAGATTCTATATCCTTTTTAATAGTGATAAAAGTTTACATCAACATGAAACATTAATGATTTAAATTATATATTATGTAATTCACTTATAAATTTTTTATTTTTAACGTGATACACACCTGCAAAGTACGTACAATTAATTAGTATATGAAATGGCCAAGGGTCGGGGAAAGGAAGATTATGAAAAAACACATAAAGTTTTGAAAATTATAGTAGGAACAAATATGATTTTATATATGAATATATTATTGTGTCAATTTGGTTTGATTTCCTTGGATAGCTTGCTTTGGTCGAGCCTTCAAAATTTGTTTATTTAAAAAATTACTTTTGTAGAATTAGAGTCAAATAAAACTAAAGTCATACGATTACAGATAAAAATAGTATATGTGATCACCTCACTCGACGCCTCTACCTCTGGTCTACCCAGAAAAGCATAGAAGTGGTTCTTACCACCTGCCTGTGCACCGCCCCTATTAGGCCGATTACCTTCTCTGTCATTATCAGTGCCCCGTTTGGGCTGAGTGTCACCCCTACCAGATATGTGACAACCATCACCTCTACTTGCTGGGCCCCGTGCTCTAGGAGCCTGCAACTGAATTATCTGTCAAAGCAGAGGATAATTCCTCAAATGATCAACCTCATCGCACTCATAACATGCACGGCAAAAGGTAGATTGTTGCGCTGGAGTAGATGAAGTGAGATACCCATCAAAATTTGATGAAGGTTGATTGACCCCTGACATATCCCCAGTAAAAACCTGCATTGTAGACTGAATAGGGCACATAGGATATTCTCGCGGACCTTGACCTTTCAAAAACTGACTACTGAAGTTGCCCCAAGAACGGGGCTTCTTCGAAGCCATTCTTTTTTGACCCTCTTGCTTCACTCCTTCAATATTATTCACAAATTCAACCACCTCCTAAAAAGACCGTCTAAAAGATGCTACCTATAAAGCTGAAATTTGTAGCCTTATGTTCGAACGCTTCACAAAATAGAAGATTTATTCTTCTTCTATACTTATCAACTGCAAAGAGTAACGGGCCAAAGCATGAAAGAGTTTCTCATAACCTATCACTGAAGAACTTCCATGCTCAATATCGGCAAGCTCATCCCTCTTTCCATCCCTCATCATACGCGAAACATACTTCTCAAGAAACACTTGGTAGAACAGGCTCCAAGACATGGAAAGTGACCCAACAGGCCTGCATTCCACATATACTCTCCAGCACATCTTGACATCCCCTTGCAACTGAAAAGAAATAGATTTCACACCATAGCTCTCAACAATGTCCATCTTGTGTAGCTGCTCATAACAGACAATGATGATATGCAAGTTCGAAAAGTACTTATTGCATGAAAGCATTTCTACTTGACATCAAAAGCTTAGAGTGTTTCAAGAGCGTATGGAAACAAGAATCAATCCAAGCAATGATTAAGATTATGTTTTGGGTCCTTTTGTCACGCCTCAAAATAGAGGGCAGACAAGAACCGTATGGCCACCTGATATAAGTAATTTATGACAAATATGAAGTCACCAACCAATAAATGAGAGGAAAACTATCACGTGCTGCATATATATATACCAGAGTCATTTGAACAAAAACTGTACAATACGATACTAGATAATGTCTAGGAAGCCTCTAAAGAGTACAATATACTATACTACTAATAACCAGTCAGGACAGGCCCTGACATACCCAACTAGAGACCTATACACATACTGGCTCCAAATGGAGATGAAGCTCACCAAAATATTAGCCGAAGGTAGTGAAAGAACCTAATGCGGGTGCTTGCTCCCGTGTGAACCTGACCCTGTATTTATAAGAAAATACAGTGCCCCAGACATAGGGACGTCAGTACATATACAAAAAGTACTGGTATGTAAAGCAGACAGAATAACAAGTAGACAAACAAGGAAGCTCATATGAATCGAATGTCAAAACGAAAGAATTATTGTAATGACCCTTCCGGTCATTTATGAGTTTTCACCTTTCTTGTACCGTTAGAGCTTGTTTGTAGCGGCCCCAAGTCATTTAAGGCTTGTAGTGACCGGTAGTTCGGTGCTCAGGTCGTTTTTTTGGTCATTATGTTCGTATGATAAGTTTTGAAGTTAAGCAAGTCGGCAAAAGTTATCGTAAGTGTCTTTAATAAATTTTCTGGACTTTGGGTCAAATGTCTCAGAGCTTTTCTCTCAATATATAAAGAGTTAGAAGTCCCCCGACCTACCAAACCGAAGGTCTACGAGTATAGTTTCCAACGCATAAAACCTCACATCCAAACGATCTTGGAGTAAACAGTTATGACTGTTTTACCGCGGACTATCTGGCAGAAACCGGGTCGCGAACCGGGTCGGGTCAAAATTGATTTAAAGCCTCCAATTCACGTTTTAAAATGCCATTTCAGTTCTGAAACAGAAATAAAACATAAGGGAGGGTTCCAAGAGAGTTCTTGAGTGATCAAGGTGCATTTTTGGTGATTTCTATCGCTAAAGTTTGTCCCCGTGCCTAGAAACGCGACCTCTATGCGTGGCAGCCATTTTCCCCTTCGATAAACCATGTTTGGAGCTGGTTTAAAAATATAGGAATTGGTATTTCTTGGTGTTTATTCAATCTTTACACTTGGTTTTCTAAGGTAACCATCTCGGGGCTCTTTTATGATCGTTTTTATGAAATTTTACGGACGTTTCGTTAAGTTATGATTCTTTTGGGAAATTTGCCAATTTAAGCTTAATTATGAACTATTTATAGGTGAGTATAAGCTGCGTGTATATAGTGTTTGCGAAGCTTAGGACGTAAGGAACAATTTCCGTGAAGGAACTACAGGCATTTGGACGTTCGTTGGAAGGTATTTTTGTCATTTTGGAGCTTCTTGGAGTGGTTCGAGCTTGGACATCGTCGTCCTAGCAACTTGTCATTGGACGGCAGGTAGGTTATGGTTTAAAATCCCTAGACTTAGCATATATCGGATAAAATTGTACTAGCTAGCATCCTTGGGTTGGATTATTAGGTTGGTACCACAGACCTTGACCGCTTTAATCATGTCCGCCTACTTTTGTTCCTCCGTTGCTTGTAGTACTTGCCGATACGTTTTATTTACCCTTGTGGTCCTGTGAGGCCTTTTTGACTCTGGAACATAGAAGGTGGGATATTGAGAATGTCCGCGAGTCTCGGGCATAGAATTATCCTTCTAGGCTGGTTATGCTTGTTGAGTAGCTATGGGCCTGTGCAGGGTCGATAGGTTGATTGTGAGTTGTTGGGCAGCTATTGTGTTTGATCATACCATTTCCATGCATATAAAGAGGTTTTATCAATGTTTTACTACGATTTTGGCTTCGGGCCTACTGGCACTATTTTCTAAACCTTGCATGGCCCCGGGGGCCCCTTTTTGATGGAAATAAATTGAAAATGGTTTGATTTAACTTGTGAATATTCTTGGGTAAAAGAAGGTAAAATTATGATTTATATCACAAATTTTATGATTAACGCTAGACTCGGCAGGGCCGGGGTGCTAGTTGAGTTTTCTTGCTACTTGAGATGATTTTAGCCTCGGTCGGACCGAGCACCTGAGATGACTTTCTACTGTTTAGACCCGGTTATGCCCGGGCACCCTTGGAGGGGTTTTTGAGATATTTTCCCACTACTTTAGTCCTGGACAGGGTCTGGGCATGCATATTCGAGACTGGGTCTCTATCTTGAACCCGGACTTGCTTCCGGATGACATGTTTTGATACTGAGTTTTAGTATGGGGTCGGGGACCTCCATGGACCTTGTCATCCGAGCCTAGGGCTTCGGGCTGCGTGTGCCAGAGAAAGGGTATACGGCAGAGTAGAGGTATACGGGCAGTGTCCTTCCATGGAACCTACCTGCTGGGCCAGATCGGCACTAGAGGAGGTACATACAGAGATACCATTTCACTTGAGATCTTCATGCATCATATCATTCATTGTTTGAGGCTCCACCCTTGTTTGTTGTTTGTTGATTGTACACTCCGATAGTATAGGATGCCGGAGGGTTTGTTTTCACTTGTTTGTGTTCCTCGGTTGTATGGACGGCCGAGGGACTGTAGGTAGACTCTTTCTATTTACTTAAAGAATTGTTCCCTATTACGGTTAAGTATGAAATTGTTTACTGCTAGGCTGTTAATTTCTGGATTTGAGATTGATATGATTAGTTGAGTTTGATTTCTGTCTCTGAGCATGCCTATCATTAATCTTTCCCTCTTCCTCTTACACTTGAGGTTACCGGTATACCGTCCATTTCGTAAACTTATTATGTATACACTGTTATTGCAAGGACCCCAGGTGCGTTATTTCTTACTTTCACCTGTGCCTATGGTGTATATATTCTGCTTGCTGGCCTCACATGTGGTTCTGTTGACTTCCTTCTGGGCTAGTTCCTGTGTACCTTTTGTTGATTTCTGTGACTACTTACTTCTATTCTGTCTGTTACTACGCTTTTATCTTATATGTGCCCAGTTGGCCTATCATACCTACTGGGTACCTTATGCTTCACATTTGGTGCTCACCCTACCCCCTGCATCTTTTGGTGCAGATCCTAGCGTGGGCCATCACCGTTAGATCGCTCTGATTCGTGCTTGGAGATCTGTTGGGGACTACTTTAGACTGAGGGTGAGCTCTTGGCGATTGGAGCTTAGCTTTAGTATACCTTTTGCTTTATGTACTCTATTACCATTCGGAGACATCTGTATACGTTGTTTTGGATCGTTTGTACTCCTTATATGTAGTTCTGTCTCTATGCTATGATACCAGGTCTTGAGGTTTGGTTTAGTTTCTGCATATGTATATATATATTCATGTTATCTATTCTCTTCATCTTGTTCCCTTAATTTTGCTTATTAAACTATTCTTCCGCTTATTTGTTAGATAGTAGCCCATTACTAACTATCCTGGGCTATGGGGATTGGTTCTCCTACTAGGAGGATTGTAGGTGCCATCATGACCGTAAATTGGGTCGTGATAGCTTGGTCTCAGAGCTCTAGGTTCATCGGTGTCATCGGTATAGGAGCCAATGTCTAGTAGAGTCTTGCGGATCGGGGCGGAGACGTTCGTACTCAATCTTCGGGAGGCTACAGTGACATTTTAGGAAATTTGACTCTTTCATTGCTTCTGTGTCGTGCATAGGACCCTTGAAGTTTCTGGAAATCTCATTTGTTCTACTTCATTCTTCCGCAGATGGTTCATACGAGATCATCGGCATCAGGCAGAGATGAGCCTCCCACTCTAGCTAGGGGTCGAGGACGCCCTCGAGCAGCGACACCTGCTAGAGCTGCTAGAGTTGAGATAGAGCCCGAGCAGCATGTGGATCAGGGGGTAGCCCAGGTACCACCAGCTCCAATACCAGCTCCAGCGCCCACTTCTGTGCCAGCTCCATCCGCAACTCAGTCTCCAGATATTTGGGGATTACTATTACAGCTTTTGGGTATGATTGGAGAGCGGCCTTCTGAGGTAGCACAGACATCCGCTCAGGGGGCAGCCCTGTATGCACAGAGTTCAGGAGCGCAGCCTGCTACTGCGACTCCCCGTGCAGAGGTCATTTTGATTCCATCTGTTGCACAGCCTCTTGCTCCTCGCCCAGCTATGACAGAGTCAGAGCAGAAGGCATTGGGTAGGTTTTTGAGGTTAGCACCTGCGAGGTTTACTGGTGCTTCTGGACAGGATCCACATGAATTTATTACTACATGTGAGGAGATGTTGCATCATTTGGGTTTGTTGGAGACTCACGGGGTTGGTTATACTACATATCAGTTGGAGGGTGCAGCTAAGTTATGGTGGAGGGCACATGTTGATCGCAGATCTTCTACATCGCCTTATTTGACTTGGTCTGAGTTTAATGAGGCCTTTATGGACAAGTTCTTGCCTCAGATTGATCATGAGCATCGCAGGGAGCAGTTTACTCACCTTATGCAGGAGTCTACGACTGTTTCAGAGTATGAGACCCATTTTCATCAGCTAGCACCGTTTGGAGCTATGATCATTCCTACCAAGGCAGATAGGATTCACAGATTTGTATGGGGTTTGAGGCCAGAGATCAGGCAGCCAGCTGAGCTATTGATTGCCGATGGTCGGTCATTTCAGGCTATCGCAGACTATGCCCGTACTGTGGAGGACTTACAGCGACATGATCAGGGGTCCAGAGATAAGAGGCCTCGACATCAGGGTGGATATAGTGGTTCCAGATATAGTGGCAGAGGTTCAGGCCAGTGGGGCCAGGGTTATCAGCCATAGCAGCACCAGGGTCAGTCTAGCCGACCAGTTCAAGCTTCCCTTCAGACTTCCAGTAGTACCTAATTCGAGTAGGGTCAGAGCAGCCATCAGGGCTATAGCGGCCAGTCTTTGAGGGGTATAGTTTTTGGGGCATCAGACCGTGGTGGTCATACGGGATCTGAAGGTTCATCCAGACCAAGTAGGCCGCCAGGGGCTTGTTTTACTTGTGGTGTGATTGGTCATTTTGCTAGAGATTGCCCTCAGCAGGGTACAGTTAAGTCGGCCGAGCCTTTATGAGAAGTTCAGCCTCCGGCTAGAGGGGGTGGTCGTCAGGGTAGAGGTGGTGCTCCGCGCAGCAGAGCAGGTGGTAGGGATGGAGGTCAGGCAGGTGAAGGTCATCATCAGTTTTAAGCGATCCCTAGGAGACCGAAGGCAGAGGCCTCAGATGTTGTGATCACAGGTACGATTTCTGTGTACCATCAGTCTGCTATGGCTTTATTTGATCCTGGATCCACTTGTTCATATGTATCTGCCTACTTTGTGCCTTGTTTGGGGTTGGCTAGTGAGCCATTATCTGTTCCTGTTTTTGTTTCGACCCCAGTAGGAGATTCTTTAGTAGTGGAACGGATTGTGAGATCTTGTATGATATCTATTGGTGATTTAGAGACTTGGGGTGATTTCATGATCCTTGATATGCTAGATTTTGATGTGATACTAGGCATGGACTGGTTATCCCCTCACCGTGTGGTTTTGGATTGTTATGCCAAGACCATTACCATAGCCGTGCCTGGTGTATCCCCGATTGTATGGCAGGGTTCTGTTAGCCATGCACTGTTTAGGTTCATCTCTTGTCTTTGAGCTAGGAAGTTGATTTCCCGTGGGTGTTTAGCTTATCTAGCATATGTCCGAGATGCTAGTGCTGACCCTACGTCTTCTGAGTCTGTTCCTGTGGTTAGAGACTTTCTTGATGTGTTTCCTACCGACCTGCCAGGCCTTCCACCTGAGAGAGATATTGATTTTGCTATCGAGTTAGAGCCGGGCACTAGGCCCCTTTCTATTTCTCCTTATCGTATGGCTCCGGCTGAGTTGGGGGAGCTTAAGGAGCAGCTCCAGGATCTGTTAGCTAAGGGGTTTATTAGACCGAGTGTGTCACCTTGGGGTGCTCCTGTTCTCTTCGTGAAGAATAAGGATGGATCGATGCGCATGTGTATTGATTATCGATAGCTAAATAGGGTGACAGTGAAGAATAGGTATCCGATGCCGAGGATTGATGACTTGTTTGACCAACTTCAGGGTTCAGTCATGTTTTTGAAGATTGATTTGAGGTCCGACTACCATCAGTTAAGGATTAGGGCGGAGGACATCCCTAAGATAGTATTCAGGACACGTTATGGCCATTACGAGTTCCTGGTGATGTCTTTTGGGTTGACTAATGCCCCCGCAGCCTTTATGAACTTGATGCACAGGGTTCTTGGCCCGTATTTGGACTCATTTGTGATAGTATTTATAGATTACATCTTGGTATACTCGCGTAGTAGAGATGAGCATGAGAAGCACTTGAGGGTTATACTCCAGACTTTGAGAGATCATCGGCTTTATGCCATGTTCTCAAAGTGCGAGTTTTGGCTTGAGTCAATTACATTCCTAGGGCACGTGGTGTCTAAGGATGGGATTAGGGTTGATTCGGGAAAGATTTTAGCGGTTTGTGATTGGCCTAGACCCACTACTGTTACTGAGGTCTGCAGTTTTATTGGGTTAGCAGGTTACTACAGACGCTTTGTTCAGGGATTTTCTTCCATAGCAGCACCTTTGACTATGCTGACTAGGAAGGATGTCCCATTTCAGTGGCCAGATCAGTGCGAGGATAGTTTTCAGAGGCTTAAGGCCTTATTGACTTCAGCACCAGTTTTGACTTTGCCGGTTGAGGGTCAGAGCTTCTCCGTGTATTGTGATGCTTCTGGGGTTGGTCTTGGTTGTGTGTTGATGCAGCAGGGTCGAGTAATAGAATATGTGTCGAGGCAGCTGAAGGTTCACGTGCGCAACTACCCCACTCATAACTTAGAGTTGGCGGCGGTAGTTTTCGCGCTCAAGATCTGGAGGCATTACCTATATGGAGTTCACTGTGAGATCTTCACTGATCACCGTAGTCTTCAGTATATCACGAGTCAGCGAGAGCTAAACTCAACGCAGAGGATATGGGTCGAGTTACTGAAGGACTATGACTTCACTATTCTGTATCATCCGGGCAAGGCAAACATGGTAGCGGATGCCTTAAGCCGGAAGGCGGTGAGTATGGGTAGCCTAGCTTCTCTTTTAGTTTCAGAGCAACCGTTGTCCTTAGACATCCAGTCCTTGGCTAACCGTTTGGTTAGGCTTGACTTGTCAGATCCTAGTAGAGTTCTCGCCAGTGTTGAGGTTCGTTCTACTTTGATTGATCAGATTCAGAGCCGTCAGTTGAGGATCAACAGTTGTATGACCTTCGTGATCAGGTTGTTCAGGGTGATAACAGTCGGGCTACTCTAGATTCAGATAGGGTTCTGAGGTTTGATAGTCGCCTTTGTGTTCTGAGGGTTAGTGATTTGATTCAATTGATACTTCGTGAGGCACATTGTACTAGATACTCCATTCATCCTGGTGCAACAGAGATGTATAGAGAATTGAGACAGCTTTACTAGTGGAGTGGTATGAAGTGGACGTGGCAGATTTTGTATCTCGGTGCTTGAACTGTCAGCAGGTTAAGTTCTAGCACATGAGACCGGGTGGTTTGATGCAGCGACTTCCTATTCCTGAGTGGAAGTGGGAAGGTATTACTATGGACTTCGTTATTGGTTTACCTCGTACTTCTCGTGGGTTTGATTCCATATGGGCGATTGTTGATAGGCTGACTAAGTCAGCACATTTCTTGCCAGTTCAGACTTTTTATGGTGCAGAGAGGTTAGCTCAGATCTACATTCGTGAGAATGTTCGATTGCATGGGGTCCCAGCTTCTATCATTTCAGACCGCGACACTCAATTCACATCTCAATTCTGGAGGGCTATTCAGCGAAATTTGGGTGCAGAGGTTCAACTTAGTACTGCTTTCCCCCCTCAGACAGATGGCCAGTCCGAGAGGACCATTCAGGTCCTGGAGGACGTGCTTCGGGCCTGTGTTCTTGACTTTGGAGGTTCGTGGGATCAGTTTGTTCCTTTGGCTGAGTTTGCTTATAATAATAGTTTCCATTCGAGCATTGGCATGGCACCTTTTGAGGCCTTGTATGGTAGGAGTTGCAGATCGCCGATTGGTTGGTTTTATGGTTCTGAATCTAGGCCACAGAGTACAGATTTTCTTCGAGATTCCTTAGACCGAGTCTGAGTGATTCAGGATAGACTTCGGGCAGCCCAGAGTAGGCAGAAGAGCTACGCTGATCGTACACTTCGTGCCTTAGAGTTCAGTGTTGGTGATTCAGTATTTCTCCGTGTATCGCCCATGAAGGGTGTGATAAGATTTGGTAGGCGGGGAAAGCTTAGCCCCATGTATATTGGGCCATTCGAGATTCTCCAGAGGGTTGGTAGTGTTTCCTATCAGTTAACTTTGCCTCCGATGTTTTCATCTATGCACCCGATTTTCCATGTACCGATGTTGCGGCAGTATGTTCCAGATGAGTCTCATGTGTTGCAGTGGGAGACGGTTCAGCTGGATGAGAGTTTAGCCTTTGTTGAGGAGCCGGTAGCTATTTTGGCCAGAGATGTCAGGAGATTGAGGTCTCGGGAGATCCCGATTGTCAAGGTTCAGTGGAGGAACCATCCAGTTGAGGAGGCTACCTGGGAGACCGAGAGAGATATGCAGGTTCAGTATCCGCATTTGTTCGAGCCTTCAGGTACTTACTTGTTCTTGACTTTCGAGGACGAAAGTCTTCTTAGTAGTGGATGATGTAATGACCCTTCTGGTCATTTATGCGTTTTTGCCTTTCTTGTACCGTTAGAGATTGTTTGTAGCGGCCCCAAGTCATTTAAGGCTTGTCGGGACCGGTAGTTCGGTGCCCGGTCCGTTTGTTTGGTATTTATGGTCGTATGATAAGTTTTCAATTCAATCAAGTCGGCAAAAGTTATCGTAAGAGTCTTTAATAAATATTCTAAACTTTGGGTCAAATGTTTCAGAGCTTTTCTCTCAATATATGAAGAGTTAGAAGTCCCCCAAAATACCAAATCTAAGGTCATCGAGTCTAGCTTCCAACGCACAAAACCTTACGTCCAACTGATCTCGGAGTAAAAAGTTATGACTCTTTTACCGCGGACTGTCTGGCAGAAACCGGGTCGCGAACTGGATCGGGTCAAAATCGATTTAAAGCCTCAACTTCACGTTTTAAAACGCCATTTCAGTTCTGAAACAGTGAGAAAACATAAGGGAGAGTTCCAAGAGAGTTCTTGAGTGATCAAGGTGCGTTTTTGGTGTTTTTGGTGATTTCTATCGCTAAAGTTTGCCCTCGTGCCTAGAAACGCGACCTCTACGCGTGGCAGCCATTTTCCCCTTCGATAAACCACGTTTGGAGCTGGTTTCAAAAGAAAGGAATTGGTATTTATTGGTGTTTATTCAAGATTTAAACTTGGTTTGCTAAGGTAATCATCTCGGGGCTCTTTTATGATCGTTTTTATGAAGTTCTACGGACGCTTCGTCAAGTTATGATTCCTTTGGGAAATCTGCCGATTTAAGCTTAATTATGAACTATTTATAGGTGAGTATAAGCTGCGTATATACAGAGTTTTGTGAAGCTTAGGACGTAAGGAACAATTTCCGTGAAGGAACTACGGGCATTCAGACGTTCGTTGGAGGGTATTTTTGTCATTTTGGAGCTTGTTGGAGTGGTTCGAGCTTGGACATCGTCGTCCTAGCAGCTTGTCGTCGGACGACAGGTAGGTTATAGTTTAATCTCCCTAGACTTAGCATATATCGGATAAAATTGTACTAGCTGGCATCCTTGGGTTGGATTATTAGGTTGGTACCACAGACCTTGACCGCTTTATTCATGTCCGCCTACTTTTGTTCCTCCGATGCTTGTAGTACTTGCCGATATGTTTTATTTACCCTTGTGGTCCTGTGAGGCCTTGTTGACTCTGGAACATAGAAGGTGGGATATTGGGAATGTCTGCGAGTCCCGGGCATATAATTATCCTTCTAGACTTGTTATGCTTGTTGAGTAGCTATGGGCCTGAGCAGGGTCGATAGGTTGATTGTAAGATGCTAGGCAGCTATTGTGTTTGATCATACTATTTCCATGCATATAAAGAGATTTTATCCATGTTTTACTATGGTTTTGGCTTCGGGCCTACTGGCACTATTTTCTAAACCTTGCATGGCCCTGGGGGCCCGTTTTTGATGGAAATGAATTGGAAATGGTTTTATTTAACTTGTGAATATTCTTGGGTAAAAGAAGGTAAAATTGTGATTTATATCACAAGTTTTACAATTAACGCTAGACTCGGCAGGGCCGGGGTGATAGTTGAGTTTTCTTGCTACTTGAGATGATTTTAGCCTCGGTTGGACCGAGCACCTGAGATGACTTTCTACTGTTTAGACCCGATTATGCCCGGGCACCCTTGGATGAGTTTTTGAGATATTTTCCCACTACTTTAGTTCTGGACAGGGTCTGGGCATGTATATTCGAGACTGGGTCTCTATCTTGAACCCGAACTTGCTTTCGGATGACATGTTTAGATACTGAGTATTAGTATGGGGTCAGGGACCTCCATGGACCTTGCCATCCGGGCCTGGGGCTTCGGGCTGCGTGTGCCGGAGGAAGGGTATACGGTGGAGTAGAGGTATACGGGCTGTTTCCTTCCATGGAACCTACCTGCTGGTCTGGATCGGCACCGGAGGAGGTACATACAGAGATACCATTTCACTTGAGATCTTCATGCATCATATCATTCATTGTTTGAGGATCCACCCTTGTTTGTTGTTTGTTGATTGTACGCTACGGTAATATGGGATGCTGGAGGGTTTGTTTTCACTTGTTTGTGTTCCTCGATTGTATGGGCGGCCGGGGGACTGTAGGTAGACTCTTGCTATTTACTTATAGAATTGTTCCCTGTTATGGTTAAGTATGAAATTGGTTACTGCTAGACTGTTAGTTTCTGGATTTGAGATTGATATGATTAGTTGAGTTTGATTCCTGTCTCTGAGCATGCCTATTATTACTATTTCCCTCTTCCTCTTACACTTGAGGTTACCGGTATACCGCCCATTTCGTAAACTTATTTTGTATACACTGTTATTGCAAGGACCCCAGGTGCGTTGTTTCTTACTTTCACCTGTGCCTATGGTGTATATATTCGGCTTGCTGGCCTCACATATGGTTGTGTTGATTTCCCTCTGGGCTAGTTCCTGTGTACCTTTCATTGATTTCTGTGACTACTTGCTTCTATTCTGTCTGTTACCACGCTTTTATCTTATATGTGCCCAGTCGGCCTATGATACCTACTGGGTACCTTATGCTTTTCATTTGGTGCTCACCCCACCCCCTGCATCTTTTGGTGCAGATCCTAGCGTGGGCCATCGCTGTTAGATCGCTGTGATTCGTGCTTGGAGATCTGTTGGGGACTACTTCAGACTAAGGGTGAGCTCTTGGCGATCGGAGCTTAGCTTTAGTTTATCTTTTGCTTTATGTACTCTATTACCATTCCGAGACATCTGTATATATTGTTTTGGATCGCTTGCACTCCATGTATATAGTTTTGGCTCTATACTATGATACCAAGTCTTGGGGTTTGGTTTAGTTTCCGCATATGCATATATATAATCTTGTTATCTATTCTCTTCATCTTCTTCCCTTACTTTTGCTTATTATATTGTTCTTCCGCTTATTTGTTTGATAGTAGCCCATTAATAACTGTCCTGGGCTATGGGGTTTGGTTCACCTACCGGGGGGTTGTAGGTGCCATGATGACCGAGAAACCAGGTCGTGACACAAGCCGTGTCCCAGCCGGCTACATCGCGAACGCGATGGACCCATCGCGAACACGATAGTCAGGAAACCAGACCATCGTGAATGCGATGAGATCCTCGCAATCGCGAAGAGCAACAGAGGTGTGCAACTTAGTGCAGCAACCAGCAAATTCCAAGCCTAAAAATCTTCTGACGTACCCTCGGGATTCATCCGGAACCCTGTGAACACAAACCAACTATACTAGCCTACCAGAAATGGCATTTTGGACACAATGGAATTGATGAAACTCCCAAACAGAGATTGTTTAAATGAAAAGTGGGCCCCACACCCAAAATTAACTCAAAACTGAAAACTCAAAAATGAGCCCGAAAGCCTTGGGACCCGAACCAAAGGTCCCTGTAGCCCAAAATCGAAATTCCGGAGCTAACGACGCTGACGGAATTCCCATCCAAGGTCGTCTTCCCCAGAAGTTGACCAAAGTCAACCCTACCAGCCTAACTGACTTCAAAACACACAAATTCACACAAAACAAAACCAAAAGCACCCAGGCGAAAACCAATGGTCCCACTAGACCATAATCTCCGTTCCAGAGCAAACGAAACTGTCGGAATTCAATTTTGAATGCGTTTACCAAGAAAGTTGACCGAAGTCAAAGATTTTCCAACCTTAAGTTCTAAAATAGGGAAATGGTCATAACGACCTAATGAATGGCCCAGTCACCGAATCGTCAGTCCCAGCAAGTCATAAATAAACTATAGCCAATGAGGGAAAGCCCAAATTACAGAAAAAGCATGAAAAATAGAAAATGACCTGGAGGGTCATTACAACATCCACTACAAAAATAACTTTCTTCCGTGAAAGTTAGAGTAAGGATAGTACCTGAAGACTCGAAAAGAAGAGAATAATGGGTCCGCATATCAGTCTCGATCTCCCATGTAGCCTCCTCGATAGGACGATGCAACCACTGAACCTTAACTGATGGAATCTCCTTGGACCTCAACTTCCTAACCTGCCTGTCCAAAAGAGAAACAGGCTCCTCCTCAAAGGCTAAGGATTAATCCAACTGAAATGACTCTTACTGAAGTACATGAGACTCATCCAAAATGTACTGCCGCATCATAGAAACATGAAACACCGGATGAACACTAGAAAGAGTAGGAGGCAAGGCCAACTCATAAGCAACCTCTCTAATATAGCGAAGGATCTCGAATGGACCAATGAACCTCAGACTAAGCTTACCCTTCCTCCCGAACCGCATCACGCCTTTCATGTTCGATACCCAAAGGAACACACTGTCACTAACAATAAACTCGAGATCTCAAACTCTACAGTCAGCATAACTCTTCTCCCTACTCTGGGAAGTACGAAGCCTCTCGTGAAAAACCCGAACTCTATTCATAGAATCACGAAACAAATTAGTACCGCATGGCCTAACCTCGAAACCATCAAACTAACCCACCAGAGATCTACACCGCGTACCATACAAAGCCATGAACGGAGCCATCAGGATCTGGAATGGTAACTATTATTATATGCAAACTCTGCCAAGGCCAAACACTGGTCCCATTGACCCCCGAAATTAATCATGCAGGCTCGCAACATATCCTCCAGAACCTAAATAATACTCTCTGACTGTCCGTCTGTCTGCAGATGAAAGGCAGTGCTAAGCTCAATTCTAGTACCCAACTCTCTCTGAATAGACCGCCAAAAGTGCGAAGTGAACTGAGTGCCTCGGTCAGAAATGATAGAAACTGGCACCCCATGGAAATGGACAATCTCTCGAATATAGATCTGGGCCAACCTCTCGGAACTGTAAGAAGTCTGAACTGGCAGAAAGTGAGCAAACTTCATGAACGATCCACGATAACCCAAATAGCATCAAATCTCCGCAAGGTACGTGGAAATCTGACTACAAAGTCCATAGATATACGCTCCCATTTCCACTCAGGAATGGGTAATCTCTGTGATAAACCACCTGGCCTCTGGTGCTCGAACTTTACCTGCTGACATTTTAAGCACTTGGATACAAAAGCCAAAATATTCCTCTTAATCCCACACCACCAATAGTGCTTCCTCAAGTCACGATACATCTTAGTTACCCCGGGATGAATGGAATATCTAGAACAGTGGGCCTCCTCCAATATCAATCTGACCAAGTCACGAACTCTAGGAATGCAAATACGACCCTCGATCCTAAGAACACCCTCAGAATCTAAAGTCGCCTTCCTAGCCTCACGACTCGACACCTTATAACAAATGATCCTCAATCTTGCATCACCAAGTTGTTGTGCTCGAATCTGCTCTAACAAGGAAGACCTAGCCTCAACACAAGCAAGAATACGTCCCAGCTCAGAAATGTCAAGTCGAACCAACCTATTATCCAAGGACTGAATGTCCCAAGCTAATGGTCGCTCCTCCGTAGCTAAGAAAGCCAAGCTACCCATACTTATCGCATTCCAGCTCAAGGCATCCGCTACCACATTTCCCTTGCCCGGATGATAGAGAATTAAAATGTCATAGTCCTTGAGTAACTCCAACCACCTACACTACCTCAAATTTAGATCCTTCTGACTAAAAATGTACAGAAGACTACGATGGTCAATAAATATCTCGCAATGCACCCCATAAAGATAATGCCTCCACATATTCAATGTGAAGACTACCATTGCGAACTCTAAGTTATGTGTGGGGTAGTTCCTCTCGTGAACCTTCAACTGTCTGGAAGCATATGCAATAACCTGGCCCTGCTACATCCACACACAACCCAAACCAATACCTGATGCATCACAATATACGGTGGAACCCTGACCCTCAACCGAAAGAGTAAGCATTGGAGGTGAAGTCAATAAGGCCTTGAGCTTCAAAAAGCTTGGCTCACACTCATCTGACCACTAGAAGGGAACACTCTTCTGAGTCAATCTAGTCAAACAAGCTGCTATCAAAGAAAATCCCTTCATAAACCATCTGTAATAACGTACTAACCCAAAGAAATTGCAAACCTCGGTAGGAGAAGTATGCCTAGCCCAATCACGAACTGTTGTAATCTTCACCGGATCTTTCATAATCCCATCCTTGGACACCACGTGCCCCAAGAATGCTACAGACTTAAGCCAAAATTCACACTTAGTGAATTTGGCATACAACTGATGCTCTCTCAAGGCCTGAAGTACCAATCTAAGATGCTACTCATGCTCCTCTCTACTCCTCAAATAAATTAGAATATCGTCGATGAACACATTCACGAATGAATCTAAGTAGGCATTGAACACACGATTCATCAACTCCATAAAAATGTTGGGGAATTAGTCAACTCAAAAGACATGACTAGGAATTCATAATGGCCATATCTAGTCCTAAATGCAGTCTTAGGGATGTCCTCAGCCCTAATCCTCAATTGGTGATAACCGGACCTCAAATTTATCTTAGAAAACACGACTGCACCCTGTAGCTAGTCAAACAAGTCATCAATACGCGACATCAAATATCTGTTCTTAACTGTCACCTTATTCAACTACCTGTAGTCGATACACATACGCATAGAACTATCCTTCTTCATCACAAACTGAATCAGAGCACCCCATGGAGACACGCTAGGCCGGATGAACCCTCTACTCAATAGATCCTCGAGTTGATCCATAAGCTCACTTAACTCAGCAGGTGCTATCTGATATGGCGGAATAGAAATGGGCTTGGTGCCCGGCTTGACATCGATACCAAAATCAATGTCACGATCAAGAGAAAGGCCCAAAATATCAGAGGAAACACATCTGAATACTAGCAAACCACAGGAGAAGACTCAAGAGGAGATGTGGTGGAACTAGTATCACGGACGTAGGCAAGATAGGATAACCACCCCTTCCCAACCAACCGCTGGGCGCTCCAAAATGAAATAACTCCCCTCGGCATATGGCCATCTGCCCCCTCCCATATGATAGGAGGGATACCAGGAATCCTAAGAGTAACAGTCTTGGCGAAGCAATCCAAGACCGTATGATAAGGGGATAACCAATCCCTGCCCAAGATCACATCAAAATCAACCATATCAAGGACAACCAAGTCTACCCACGTGGCATACCTTAAAATAGTCACCACACAAGCCTGGTACCCCTGATCCACTACTAAAGAATCACCTAAGGGAGTAGATACACGAATAGTCATAGGAAAGGTCTCACAAGCAGACCCCAGATGAGTAGTATAATAAGAATATATGTACGAGAATATAGACCCTGGATCAAACAAAATAGAAGCAAGCTAATGGAAAACGGAGATCGTACCTGTGATCAGAGAATCTGAAGCCTCTGCCTCTGTCCGGCCTGGAACTGCATACATGTGACCCCTACCTCCATGACAACCTAACCTAACAAACTGAGGACCACCTCTAGAACCTTGGGGACCACCCCTACTACGTTGTGAACCGCCTCTAGCTGGAGGTGCTGGAGCCTTGGGGGACTGAACCAACTGATCATGTAACCTATGATGCTGTACCAATGGGCACTCTCTAGCAAAGTAGCCTATCTTTCCACGCTCATAACAACCCCGATCATATGTACTCTGTTGTGAAGACCCGGCTGAATCAGAATGACCACCATGACTTGTGGACCCTGAATGACCACCTCGTGGAGTAGGAACAATACTCTTGTTACTCTTACCCTTAGTAGTCTGTAATGCCGCCTGAACAGGCCGGCTCGGTTGAAAATGTTGCCGGTGCTGACCTCTACAATAGTAACCTTTACCATGACCCTGTGAACCGCTTAAACTGCCCTGATGGTGGGGCCTCTTATCACTTTTCCCTTGGGCCTCGGGAAATATACACTCAATAGTATGAGCATGATCAACCACCTCCAGAAAGGACTGACCCGATGCTACCATACCCTTCGTACTTAATCAAAAATGCAGAGTCAAACCTCAAACAAACTGGCGTACTCTCTCATGCTCGGTGGGCAGCATCATAGTGGCATGCCTAGACAGCTAGTGGAAATGAACCTCATACTTAGACATTGTCATGGAGCCCTGCTCTAACCCAGTAAACTGATCCATCAGACACTTTCTCATTCTATGTGGTACATACTTCTCTAGAAAGGCTGCGGAGAACTGATCCCAAGTACGCAGAGGCAACCTGGCTGGTCTACTAGCAATATATGACCTCCACAACTGTTTCGCTGGACCATCCAGCTGAAATGTGGTGTAATCTTCTCCATTAGACTCGATTAACCCCAAATTATGTAACCTCTCCTAGCAGCTAATCAAAAACTAGTGCGCATCCTCCCTAGAATCACCCAAAAACCTAAGAGGACCCAGTCTCAAGAATCTACCCAGCAACTTCTGCTCCTCAAAAGACATAATTGGCATGGCTGGAAGAGGAGGAGAAACTGCAGGAACCAGTAGTACCTCAAACCTGGGAGTCACAGCAACAAGTCGCGCTCCTGAACCCTGCGCTGCTGCCTGAGCTGAAGTCTAAGCCTTACCTCGAACCTGAAAACCAATCGGAGTGCTTGGCAAAGAAGATGGTGGAGTCATACACTCAAGAAACCCCAACAACCGGACTAAGGTGTCCTGCAATAATGGAGTAGCTATAAAACCTGTCGGATGCTGGGCTAGCCCCACATGCTCTGGCTCATATTGAACCTCATCCGCTCTAACCTTAGGCTCTGGTGACAGTGATCTAGCCCAGACCCAAGCCGATGCCACAGCTCATGCCCTGCCTTGACCTCTGGGTCGACCTCTACCCCGTCCCCTGGCGGGGGCTCTAACTGCAAGGGTAGGGGCCTCGTCCTCACCCGCTGAAGATATTGTCTGAACCATGTGAGAAAGAGTGAAACAAATATACTTAGGAGTTCATAAAATCAAGTAAGAACGATAAAGAATCAAACAAAATGAATCCTTTCCTAAGGAATGTCCTATAGCCCCTCGCAGATAGGATACAGACGTCATCGTACCTTATCCACCAAGCTCTACTAGACACTTGCTCTTGTACTATTGAGACCGGTGAACCTAAACCTCTAATACCACTATGGCACGACCCGAAATTAGGCCATGATGGCGTCTACATAACCCCCCGAATAGTCAAGCCTAATCCAAACATGCGGAAAGCAGTAAATAATAATTTAACTAAAGAGAAGCAGAAGATATAAACAGGGGATTTGGACAAAAACATATATACATACCAGCGTACAAAATATACAAAAGATGGCCCTAAAATGACTGAAAGACAAAATGACCCGAACACCAATCCAGACCTGGTGTCACTAGTATAAGAGCGGCTAAGCAAGGAGTAGTTGTACAACAACCTCTGTCTATCTAAAATACAAAATATAGACAAGATATACAAGATGTAAAGCAAATAAATTCTCAAAAAGCGTCGGGAGCTCACCGCGATCCGAACAACAATGGGCCTCGAACGACATGAGATCAGCGAGGGTGGCTTGTACTAGGTGTTACATCAGAAAAGAGGATGCAGAGTGTAGTACGAGTACCAAAATAATTGGTACTCAGTAGGCATCATAGGCCGACTGAGTGCAGAAAGATAATATATAAATATAGATTACAGGAAAGCAGCAAACTATATAGGGATCCACCTAAATCTAGTTATAAAACTGAAGACAAGCCGATAAATCAAAAGATAAAGGAAGACAACAACAAGCCACACCAGAGTCAATCCACGTGCCAAGGAAAATGCAATGTGATGCACCATGATGTATATATGTATGCAATATCATATAAACCTGGAATACCGCATCGGGCACCCGGAATACCTCATCGGACTATGCATATATATGAGATAATAAAATACCCAGCATAACACATCGGGGGTCCGGAATACCGCATCAGATTAATATGTATATATATGAGAGCGTAAAATACCTGAAATAATGCATTGGGGGTTGGGAATACCGCATCAGACTATAAATTTTATATACAAAAAATACTGGTTCCTCTTTCCCCCTCAAAAACCAAGGTGATACTCAAAATAGCTCAATTTAGTTCAAAATTCATCACAATAGTAGAAAAACCACTTTCCTAACCCAAAAGCCTTTGAAAAACTATTTCCATACCGTACCAATGATATGCCATGCGATATGAGTATAAATTCTCACATGCATAGGAATAATCACACCATCAGATCAAACAGGGCAAAGTACCCTTCAAACCAAGAGAAACTGACCGGGAATCTGCCCAAATCCTAGCCATGGCCTCGGGCCCACAGTTACACACAATTATAAAATAAAGTGGTAAAGCGGGAAAATAATAGCAAAAAACAACGGGCAAGCTCTATTCTACCTCTAAAGCCTATTAAAAGCATGCTAAGGATCTTAGACTAGTCCCACAAAAGAAACAAGCTCCTAGGCTAAGAATAACATCCAATCCTAGACTAAAAATCTACAATGACCAATTCATCATGATAAATAGGATTAAAGCCTAAATTCTATCTAAAATCCTACCTATCATTCCAGTAACATATAAACATATATAACCTAACTAACTCATTCTAGAAAGTAAACCGTAACCTACCTCAAGGTCGAACTGCAAGCACGAACCGTCACTCATGCGCCTTACCCTTTCGAATGGCCTTAAAAAGCTGTCATGCTATCAAGAACATAACCCAAGAATCAAGATGAGAAGAATGACAACCATATTGATACACGAAAAATCAGGCCAAAAATCTGGTCGGAAAATGACCCTCGGGGACCGCGGGATGAAACTGAAAACAAAATTCACAATTGTGTTCGTGGTGGGTTAAGGAACCCATACCCAACATTTGGGTGCGAACAAAGCTCGTTTCAGAGCCCAAAACATCCCAAAAAGTGCTACGAATTTACAAGATCAAAAGGGGAAAACTCGGAATTTTAAAGGCGGAAACTAACCTTGATAAGAGAAACACGTCACAGAGATGAGTTGCACGGGTTCAAGAATATGCAGTCCCCAAAGATCAGGTTTCTACCAATCTAACCCCAATTCTAAGAACTTAAACAACAAAGGAATTTAGCGGAGGAAATACAGAAATTTACAAGTAACGAGGACATGGGTGACGAGGGAACTTACCGGATGAAGAGTGTTGAAGCAAGGAAGATGGGAAATGGAGTTTTGGATATTAACAATGGAGTTCTTTAGTTTTGTGAAGAAGAAAATGAAGTTGGGACTTAATATAACTGCCAGGGGTCTTTTATCGCGATCGCGACAAGACCCCCGCATTTGCGGAGAAGAGCCGGCCCAACCATCACGATCGCGATGGCCCAGGTCGCATTCACGAAGAATAAGCCAAGCCGGGTCCCAACCGACTACATCGTGAATGTGATGGACCCATCGCGAATGCGATGAGATCCTCTCGATCGCCTATAGCAACAGAGGTCTGCAACTTAGTGCCGCAACCAAGAAATTCCAAGCCTAAAAATCTTCCGACGGACCCTCGGGATTCATCAGGAACCCCGTGAACACCAACCAGCTATGCTACCCTACCAAAACTGGCATTCCAGAATTAATGGAATCAACAAAACTCCAAACGGAGATTGTTTAAATAAAAAGTGGGCTCCATGCCCAAAACCAACTCGAAACTCAAAACCCAAAAATAAGCTCGGAAGCCTCGGGACCGAACCAAAGGTCCTCCTAGCCCAAAGTCGATATTTTGGAGCTAACGTCCTTGAAGGAATTCCCATCCAATGCCGTCTTCCCCAAATGTTGACCAAAGACAACCCTACCAGCCAAACTGACTTTAAAACACACAAAGCCACACAAAACCAAATTGAAAGCACCCAGACCCAAACTAATGGTCTCACTAGAACAGAATCCCCGTTTCAGAGACAATAGAGTTGTTGGAATTTGATTCTGAGTGCGCTTTCCAATAAAGTTGACCAAAGTCAAAGATTTTTCAACCTTAAGTTCTAAAATAGGGAAATGGTCATAAAGACCTAACGAATGGACCGTGCACCGAAATGTCAGTCTCGACAAGTCATAAATGACCTGTAGCCACTGAGGGAAAGCCCAAAATGCAAAAAAAGCATGAAAAATGAAAAATGACCTTGAGGGTCATTACAATTGATGTCATGGAAGGGGCAATCACTACACTCTAGAAGATTTGACAAAGCAAAAGGCAAGGCTCAGGCGGTAGAAGCATATATGACTATGATACCTCTACCTCATCTGATTCCCCGACCCTTAGATAAATTATTTGTAGCCTATAAGGATGAGGAGTTGCCTGTCAATGAGGATTAAGAGTTGGGCGATGATCAAGATTCATATTTTTGGAGGGCCCTTCATGCCTAAACACTTTCCGCACACTCCAGAAAGGGTGGTGATGGCCCGAGTGAGAGAACTTCCGATGAAGAAGCAACTATCGATGTTGATGATGAGGACTAGTCCTCCAGGGAGTTCCACCCTTTTTTCCAATTGCACTATGAGCATTGAGGGAATGATCCTTTTATGGGGAGAGGGTGGCTTTACTTACTTGTGTTGGTGCCCATGAATGGGCTTGAGACATTTTATTGCCCTTGTCGGGCATTTTATTTCTTTTATTGCCCTTGTCGGGCCGTGTTGACATTCTATTCTGCTAGATTATTTGGATGATTGTCATTTTCTTTTATGTTTTGTTTTACCTTGAGCTTATTTGTGCCCTTGGAAGTCTTGATTTTTATTGTGTTACCGAGTTGGTCTTACATGCCCCATTGTCTTGCTACCCATGCTTTAGAAATGCTCTAAAGGCCTACGCCAAGGTTTGTTTTAAAATGAATCATGAGCGAGAAATTTGGATATTGCCTTGTTAATAGTAGTTTAGAAATAAACTCCGAGGGTTTTCTTACTACCATGGTTCTTTCCCAAGGAGCAAGAGTTTTGATTATTTTCTTTTTCTTATCTTTTGTTTTTGTGTCAAACTGGGTTGGTGTTTCCCTATGATAGATTGGGAGGTGACTTTCTTAAGGGAAAATGCCAAGTTTTAGTTTAAAATTGAGTCTGAAGTTGCTTGTCTCGAAATAGGCCCACCAAAAAAAAAATCTCATCGCAAATTGTTTTGAAAATAAAAGGAAGAAGGGAAATGAATTTTTGAGGAAAAGTATTAACTTGTCATGACTTGCACACTCTTGCTTTGGCTTGATTGACTCACAAACGAGTGTGTAATGAACTCAGAATAGCTTGTAAAATATCATTTGCCCCAATTGATTATGAGACTAATGAAAGAAGTCTTATGTCATGATACCTTGTGTGGTGAGGCTTTACCTTGATTCTTGTGCATAAGTGTCACCTAGAACATTCCCCGAATGTGATTCAAGGTGAAATTCTACGTGTGGACGAGCTTGGAAGATGAGCTTAGGCCCTTTTTGACAGCTACTTCACCCAAATGACCTCCCATGACATCAAATCCTAGTTAACCCTTTTTGAGTTTATGACCGTTCTATGGCACCTTGTAACACCTTTACCTTTTTGGAACCTCTATGTTGGCACCCAACCTCCCTAATTGCTTGTAAATGAATTGTAGGCTAAAAGCCTAAGTTTAGGGTGGGGAACAAAATACAACATAGGCAAATGCCTAAGTTTGAGGATGCATCTGATCAAATGAGGAGAACAAAATAAGTGCAGTGCAAGTGCTAGGTAGCACCTTAATTTTGAATTGAAAATTGCTCCAAAAGATCAATCCAATGAGCAAATTGAAAATCAAAAATAGGTTCTACCGAGTGAAGGTGGTATAAGGAGTTCGAATGATCATGTGTTAAAAGGAGAAATCTTGGGTTTTGTGAGGGAGGAATAAGGTAAAGTTAAAATTGAAAATGTGGGCGGTGTTCGGAATGATAACGAAGAGCATTAGGGAGGTGTAGTCACTTGATCCAAATGATATCATCACCTTGACCTTAGCGAACATCGTGACCCGCAAGTCCTTGGTGATTCTGACCTTGGTTACCCTACATTAGTGGCGATATACATGAAGGGCAAGCCTATGGTTCGACGCGTATGCACTTGAACTTCCTTGAGAGAGTGAGAGTCTTCTTGGTTCTCCTATAATCCCGTGTTTTGTGAATTGGATGATTTTTAGTGGGATTCTCTCTTGTGGTGAGTGGCATCATGCACTCAAATTGAAACATAGAGTCTCTATTTCAATTGAGGGGAATGAATGAGACAAGTTGTGTGGCAAATCTCGAGGCAAACCTTGATGGTCCATGCTAATTACTTGAGAAGCTTAAATATCTTGTTTTGAATGGAAAAAATTCCCTTGATTTTGAATGAGAAATGATGTACTTTTGAAAAAGGTTTTGAAATGATCAATTGCCTTGAGTTTGTAGTGGTCCAAATTGAGATAAGCATAGTTGTTTGAGTCTTTTGTTTATTCTTTTTCTTAATTTTTAGTGTAGAGTAGTCTTTTGTGCCTTAATTGATCCTAAAGAATAAGTCATTCCTTATCTTTTAAGTATCTTTCTTGAGGAGAAGCAATAGTTCATGTTTGGGGATTTCATAAGTCGGTAATCTACCAACTTATTGAGCCTATATCTATGAGTTATTGATATGTCTTGAATAGATTTAGAGGTTGTTATGGCCTTTATTGATGTCTATGCAGGTACTTTTGATAGATGATGATGAACAAGGAAATGGACCTAAAACGAGCTCAAATAGAGTGATGTGTGAAGTGTTCGGAAAGGCTGAAGATGTTGACTGGAGATGCACTGGACATGCGACATGCAGAGGCCGCTCCGCACAATATCATAAAGTCACAAAAGAGTCTATCATAAGGTGTGGTCGATGTGCGATGCGCACATCCTGAGGTGCGAACCGCACCTCCTTTGCATGGATTTCCCAATTCTAGCTGAAGTCACTGGTTCAACGGAGGCAGTGTGCGACGCACACATAGCAGCCTGCAAACCGCACGTCATGCTGTACTCTGCCTGAAGGGAATTTTTTTCTTTATTTTTAGTGATGTTTTTGGGAAACTATAAAAAGGCCTATTTAGGAACAATTGTAAACAACTTTTATCATTCTGAATATTTTGAAGAGTTTTTAGCTTAGAGACCAAGTTCTTCACCTCCATTGAGAAGAGGGTTTCAATCTAATTCTCTTGGTTAACACTTGTGTACTCAAATTGAATCTAGAACTTGAAATTTAGCTCTAATAGAAGGGATTTTGAATTACCCAACTGGTATCTCTTTCTCTCTTACTATGAGTGGCTAAAATCACTTTTCTAGGGTTTTATTGATGATGGGTGCTTAAGAAATGGGTGTAGGTGTTATATATTCTTGTTTATAATTGCTTAATTTACATGGGTCTAATAATTTCACCAAGTTTTAATCCTAAAATTTGTGGTTGCAAACATTAATTTTCACTACTTAACTATGCGATTTCTTGAGAAAGGATTTCATAGTTGTGGATGTGAAATTACTATTGGGAACTTGGGATTCCACTCAGATTTGAGGCTAGGAATAGCTCTTATCATCGGATTCTCCCATTTAAGAGTCTAAGCTAGAGATGGTATGACTTCCCCAAGCTAGATTGGTTGTTTATTGATCAAACCGATAATGCTCTAACCGAGATCATCATATATAAGATTGTTGATCGAGAGATAAGCGAATCATAACCATGACCAATGCTATTCATGTCATTAAGCGAGAATAGGTATGAATTAATAATCATCTATCCCATAACAAAATCCCCATCGAATATGCGTCCCTAGTTATCTAGTTGACTTGGTATATCCGCTTTAGTTTTATTGCTTTTTTAATTGAATGGCGATTGTAGTGATAACATTCCCAATTCCCCCATCCTTTTACTTGTTGTTTTGAGAAATTACTCTCACCTTGAACTAAAACCATTACAATTGATATATAGCTACCCCAAGTCCCTTGGGTAAGACCCCGACACTCGTTGGGTTTAGAAATTTTGTTTTGTTGTACGATTGTCATGGCCTCCTACTTGGAAAGCACGGTTTGAGAGTTTATCAAAGCGAAATAATGGAGACCCACGACTTTCTTGAAGAAACGACATTGGCGGTGATAGGCGGCAATGGCGGAGGAGTTTGGGTGAGAGGAGAAGAAGGTTTTGTGAAAGTTTGAGGGATTTGTGGATGATTTTGGGAGAGAAGTCATAAGTCGGTAATCTACAAACTTATTGAGCCTTTATCCATGAGTTATTGCTATGTTTTGATTAGATTTAGAGGTTTTTATGGCCTTTATTGATGTCTATGCAGGTACTTATGATCAATGATGGAAAATAAGGAAATGGACCCAAAAAGTGCTTAAAAGGAGTGAAGTCTGAAGTGATCAGAAAAGATTAAGATTCTGCTCTGAGATGCGGTGCCCGTGTGACATGCACAAGTTGTGGTGCATTCTGCACCTCCTATTGCATAAAGCTTAGGAATGCCTGATGGATCTATCATAGGGTGTGGTTGTTGTTCAATGTGCACACCCCATGGTGCGAACCATACCCACTTCACATGACGCGTCCTAAGTCGGCTGAGTCACTGGTTCAACTGAAGATGATGTGCGATGTGCATATCACGATGTGTGAACCGCACGTCGCATCGCAAACCACCTAAAGGGAAATTTTGTCATGAATTTTAGTGAAATTTTGGGAAAGTATAAAAGGCCAATTTAGGCATAATTATAAATAACATTCTTCAGTCCAAAACATTCTGAAGAGCTTTTTACCTTGAGAACAAGGTTTCCTCTCCAAGAAGAAGAGGGTTTCAATCTATTCTCTCTTTAACATCTTGGTTAACCATTTGTGTACTCAAATTGAGCTTAGAACTTGAGATTAAGCTTGAATGAAGAGGATTGTGACTTACCCATTTTGTATATCTCTCTCCTTTGTTATGAGTGGCTAATTTCATTTTTCTAAGGATGTGTTATTAATGGTTACTTGAAAAATGGGTATGGGTGTTGTTTATTCTTGCTTATAATTGCTTATTTGACATTGGTATAGTAGTTTCACCAAGTTTTAGTCCTAAAATTTGTGGTTGCAAACATTAATTTTCATTACTTAACTATGTTGTTGCTTGAAAGAGAATTTCATGCTTTATGATGTGAGAGTACTAGTCAGAACATGGGACTCTATTCAGATTTAAGGATGGAAATAGCTCATATCGATGGAATCACCTACTTAAGGGTCTAAGCTAGAGATAGTATGACCTCCCCAAGCTAGATATTCATTGCTTCTTGATTTAACTGATAATTCTCTAACAGGGATTATCAGATTTATGGTTATTGATCGAGAGATAAACATACTTACCCATGACCAATGCTACTTGTTTCAATAAGCAAGAATACGTATGAATTGATAAACACCCTATCCTACATTAAAGCCCCATTGGATACACATCACTAGTCTCCTACTCAATTTGGTACACCCATTTTACTTATTTGCTTTAAATTCGAGTTGTGATTGTAGTGACAGAATCCCAATTTCCCCAACCTTTTACTTTCGTTATTTTAAACAATTACTCTCTTTGTGAACTCAATTCGATACAATCTTTATATAGCTAGAATTAAGTCTCTGTGGGTATGACCCCGACACCTGTTGGATACTTATAAATATTTTTTGCTTGACGATCGTCGTGCCTCCATCTTTGTAGAGTACGATTTGAGCGTTTATAAAAAATGGCACCATTGTCGGGGACTTGAATTGATTGCTATTTTTGATTGTTGATTTGAAGTAACTTTGAGAGTGCTTGTTTCTTTTACTTTTGTTTGTTGTTTGTGTTATGATTAATAAGGCTAGCCAATAAACGAGGCCAACGATAATGAGAGCATTGATGGCTTCATAGAAGTAGACGAGGCTAAGCCTATGATACAAGAGGGTGTGGCTGCAATCCACCTACCCTCCATGGTGGGAAATGCTATCTTTTATGTGACTAGCACCATGCTCCACTTAATCCAAATGAAGGGCCTATTTGGTGGAGTAGCACATGAAGATGCGAATCGACATATTCAGAATTTTGTGGAGATTTGCCAACCGTTCATTTTGCAACATATCTCCCAAGAGTCCATCCGATTACGCCTATTCCCTTTTTCCTTGACGGGGGAAGACACAATGTGGTTGAAAGGGTTGCTGGATGACTCTATCATATCTTGAGCTGAGTTGGTTGAGGCATTTACATCGAGATTCTTTCCTCCATCTCGAATGACAAAGCTAAGAGGCGAGATTACCAACTTTAGGCAACTCCCGGATGAGCCTCTACATGAAGTTTGGTTAAGGTTCAGAAAGAAGCTTCTCTTGTGTCCGAACCATGACTTGTCAAATAACATATTTGTACAAATCTTCTATCGGTCATTGAACTCTCTAAGTAAGTCGGTCGCTGACAACCTTGGAGGTGGCACCTTCATGGACTTAGAATTTCCCATTGCCACAACTTTGTTAGAGCGAATGACAAAAACCAACCAAGCTTGGCATACAAGAGAAGCAGATGTGACAACTTCGGGAACGCCCTCATCCATCTTGACTAATGAAATGAGAATAATATATGAGGAGCGGGATGAGTCAATGGCTAAGATGATGACATAAATTAACTTGCAGGCCAAGCATGTAATTAGAGTAGGTGGTGAATGTTGTGAGTACACCAAAAATCAAAGCGAGTGATGATGAGCTGATGACAGTTGTCGATGGTAAGCTATGCTTTATGTTGGCAGGTTCTCATCTCGGGTATTATCGCCCGAGGGAGGAGAACCAAGGTTGGATACGAGATAAGAAAAGCGACATAAATTGGAGGTATAGAGACAAAGATGGTGATCGCTTCAATCACCAGAGCTCAAATCCCTATATACCTCCGAACAAGGCGGATTCTCTCTACCAACTGGTCATAAGCAACCCCGGTCATTCCAAGCTAGAATACATGTCATCCTTGGTTCTCAAGAAGGTGGATACGACAAATACGGGAGTGAGTGAGCTAAAGAGTGAAGTTTCAACACTTCACCAAACAATGAGATCTCACTCAGCCTCGATCAAGCATCTTAAGGCACAAATGAACCACCTCTCAAGCCAAATTAACCCGCGGATGAAGGGAACATTGCCTAGTGATACCATCACCAATCCAAAGAACGAGTGAGTTGAGGTAGTATCGTCTAGCCGCGATGTTAAATCAAACGCTGCTTGGGAGGCAACCTAAGTTTCTTTACTTTGTTTTTGGTTATCTTTTGTTATTTTTGGTGTGTTTGTAGGGGATGCATGGAGTAGAAACATGGACAAGTGAAAACATAGGCTGTGCAGAGGACTGTGCAGACCGCACAAGCAATTGTGCATGTCGCACAACTCATTGCATGTTAAAACAGAGTGCTTTGAAGGACGTTGAAAATTTGGAGGTGACGTGCACTGGGCCATGGGGTCCGCATTAGCCCAAGTGCGCATCGTACCTCCATCATATGACAAACTAGAAGCCTGAGCAAAACCAGGGAAGAAAAAGGGCGATGTGTGAAACTCCATGTGGTCCGTACCAAGGCTGGTGCGAATCGCATATTGTGGCACACAATAGGTAAAATTGAATTTTAATTGACCTATCCCGTTGTCTGACCCGACCCGGAGATGACCTAGCTAACTTTTCTTCTTCTTTTTCTTCTTTACACTGCCTCCTTCACCACATTCACCATATTTTCTCTCTGACTTCTTAATTTATCTCTCAAAATTCTCTCTAAATCCCTCAAACTTTCCCCAAAAATCTTCTTCTCCTCTCATCTAACCATCTCCACTGCTCGACCACTGTCACCACCGCTAGTCTCTCCGGGTGAGTTGATTGGGTTAATATTGTTGCACTATAAAAATCTATAATTTTCACTCCTCTCCATCTAATCTTCACTTGTGGTAAGTTCCCCAATGTTAAATACTGGTTTTTATTAAGGTTGGGAACTCAATTTTGAAGCATGCTTAGTAGAATTGACATGTTGATTTTGGGTGAGATCCAAAAATTTTGGGTCCCCAATTTTGATTTGTATTGATGATTTTGCTTACTTTCAACTTGGTAAAACTTGAATTTTATCAATGCATATTGATTTGTAGTGAATTTTAGCTTTGAAATCTGAGTTTGGGGTGAAGTCTGAGTTACTCACTTGTGATTGATGAATTGTTTGGCCCAATGATAGATTGGGTGACATCGTTCTTAAAGGCAAATCATCGTTAGTCATAAGGTTTTGTTGAAAATTGGTTATTGAGGCTGAACTTTTGCTAATTGTATACCCATGATTCCTTGTGGATTTTTTTTCTTTGGGTGTATGATCTTGTGCAAGGAGGGGTTAATTCTTGCTAAGTTTGTTGGTGCCCATTATTGCAAGTAAGGGCTTGATGTTCGCGATGATAGATGGGGTAATGTCCATCTTAAGGGAAGTCGATAAGTCCTTTTCCTGCTTGATGTTGTCAATGGAAATCCGGAGAACTCTGAGTACCCGGATGTTTATGGATATGATATCCCTTACCCCCTTATTTAATGTTGATTGGTTTGTTGTGTGGTGCCAAGTTCCTAAGCACATCTTGCTCTAGTGATCACATGTGTAATTCACAAGAACACAAGGAACCAAAAATTCCAATTGTGCCTTTGTACAATTCGCCTGCAATGCATAGATCTTGTGTGCCGGTCGCATAAGGCATCACACCATGTTCAAAAAGAGATCCAACTTACTATTTTGAGGGGCGAAGCGTAGTGCGACGTGCACTTTGGATGTTGCTTTCTACACCAGCTTTGCACTTGATGGAAAAATCCCTGTAGGATTCTATAAGCTTGTGCGATAGCACATGCAATGCGCACTCCTTCTTGTGCATTTCACATGTGGTCCGCACAAGCCTTAAGTCACCTACTTTGTTTTTCTAGTCCATTGCATTCCAACCTTTTTAATTTGTTAACTTCCTTTTAGATATTGTTTTTGTTTGAGGCTCACAATCTTTGTATGCAGAACATGTCTTCTAACAGAGGTAATGCCGAGAGGAGTTCACGATGGCCAACGGCTCCTTCCTCCTCCAACCCTACCTTAAAAGGGAAAAATAAAGCCTCATCTTCTCATAACCAAGTCTCAGAAGAGGAGAGGATTCGATTAGGAATGGAGTTAATGAAGGTGATTTATGATCGTGATATTGGTAGGTCCTTCAACACAGAGTAAAGCATTAACTTGGATGTAGTAAAGGATAACCTACCCAACATCCCCACATAATTTGCCAACCGACAGTGGCAACCATTTCAGTAGGTACCCAGAAACTACTACAAGGAGTTGGTCCAGGAGTTCTTCCCTTCATACCAGGCCACACAAGATGCTAAAGGCTACAAAGGGGGTTGTGAAACATTCCCCGCATTAGACTAGGTCTTTGTTCAGGGTAAAGAAATCAGAATCACCCAAGATGCAATTAATGTTATCTATTGGAGCACTCCCATTGAATGAGCCCCTGAGCTCATGGCTAAGCTACTTCTCAAGCGCAAATCTCTAGAATAGGCGGCTCCTATCATTTCTCCTGATGAACCTCTCTGGGCTACTTTATGGGGTGAAATCCCATGATGGACTTTGTACTTTGCGGCGTGTCTATGGTATGATTTTGTCTGCTCCCGCTTCATGCCTTCTTAGTATGACCAAAAGGTCACGCATGATGGGGCAATTCTAATAGCTGCAATTATGGTGGGGGATCATGTTAATGTTGGTGTGGTCATCGCCTTTGTGATAAAAAGGAAGGCTCGTAGGGGTGGTGATGCATTCCCCTTTCCAATGCCAATCAATAAAAATTTTGCACACGCTGGCGTTCCTTACTTCGACTTTGATGCCCCTACTCCAGCCATTGGTGTGCTAGATCTTGATTAGAAAACTGACCGAGATGCTACTCGTTTCAAAAGGCATAGGGAAGAGGTTTTAGTGGAAGATGAGGATTATGACTCTGATGTGGCATTACATACCTCCTTTCCTTCTCATTCTGCCTCAGAAACACACACACACACTGCCAATGCACCTAGAGAGAAAATATCTAAAAGTGGTCTTCCAGATATTGTTGACAAAACATACAACTATGAAAGGCAATTGAGGGACTTTTCGAAGGATCTACCATGTTTAATTGAGAGGGCAGTGAAGAATGCCATCAAGGGAGTTATGGAGAGCATGTCCAATCTTTATAAAAAGGTGGATGTTTGTGAGAAATCTGTCAAGACACTCTGAAAAGACCTCAGCAAGGAAAAGAGTAAGTCCCCAGTGGAGGAGGCAAATTTTAACACCCTACCCCAGCCTTGCACCATTCCTGGTCCTCTGGATGACTTGTTGACATCCTTTGCAGATGAGGAGGAGGCAGCAGCTGATGATGATAAAGAAAAGGCATAGCATCTAGGGAGTTCACCCTTCTTTTCCTTGAGCTAATAGCATTGAGGACAATGTTTCTTTTGTGGGGAGAGGGTAGCTTTACTTGCTTTTTGTTGGGTGCCCATGATTGGGCTTGAGCTGTTATTTTTATTGGGCTTGCCGAGCCTTGTTGACATTTTAGTTCTGCTAGATTTGATTTGGCCCTTATCTGCATATTTTGGATGATTGTTAGTTTAATTTTAAGCTTATTATTGCACCTTCGTCGGGCTTGATTTTTGGTTGTTGAGACTGTGTTGCTGGGTTGGTCTTACATGCCCCATTGTCCTACTACCTGTGCTTTGTAAATGTGCTGAAGGCCTACTCCAAGGCTTGTTCTTAATGAATCACGATCGCACAATTTAGTTATCGCCTTGTTAATAGTAGTTTAACAATAAACTCCAAGGGTTTTCTTAATACCATGGTTCTTTCCCAAGGAGCAAAAGTTTTCTTTATCTTTATGTTTCTTTTGTTTTTGTATCGAACTGGGTTGGTGTTTCTCTATGATAGATTAAGAGGCGACTTTCTTAAGGAAAAATGCCAAGTTCTAGTTTTAAATGGAGTCCGTAGTCTCTTGTATCAAAATAGGCCCACCAAAAATTTTCTCTTGGCAAAATTGTTTTTGAAACTAAAAGGAAGAAGGGAAATAAATTTTTGAGAAAAAGCATTCTCTTGTCATGACTTGTACACTCTCTCTTTGTCTTGATTGACTCACAAACGTGTTTGTAACAAACTTGGAATAGCTTGTCAAAAATCATTTGTCCCAATTGATTTTGAGACTAATGAAAGAAGTCTTGTGGCATGATACCTTGTGTGGTGAGGCTTTATCTTGATTCTCGTGCATACGTGTCATCTAGAAATTGCTCGAATGTGATTCAAGGTGAAATTTTAGGTGTGGCTGATCTTGGAAGATGACCTTAGGCCCTTGTTGATAGCCACTTCACCCAAATGAATTCCCATGACATCAATCCTAGTGAACCCCTTTTAGCTTGTAACCGTACTTTGGCACCTTGTTAACACCTTAACCTTATTGAATCTTCATCTTGGCACCCATCCTCCCTAATTGCTTGAAAGTGTAATGTAGGCTAAAGCCTAAGTTTGGGGGGAAATGAAAAGACAACATAGGAAAAATTCTAAGTTTGGGGGTGTATCTGATCAAATGAAGAGAAGAAAAGGAATGCACTTCAAATGCAAGGTAGCATCTTAGGTTTGAATTGAAAATTGCTCCAAAAGTCAATCCGATGAGCAAAAATGCAAAGCAAAAATAGGTGCTACCAAATGAAGGCGATACAAGGAGTCGAATGATCATGATTGAAAAGGAGAGGCTTGGGTTTTGTGAGGGAGAAATAAGGAGAAGTTGAAATTTGAAAATGTGAGCAGTGTTCAAAATGAGAACAAAGAGCATTAGGGAGGTGTAGTCACTTGAGCAAAATGAAATCCTCACCTTAGACCTAGCCAACATCGTAACCTACAAGTCCTTGGTGATTCTGAGTTTGGCTACCCATCATTAGTGGCGATTTACATGAAGGACAAGCCTATGGTTTGATGCGTATGCACATGAACTTCCTTGAGAGATTGAGAGACATCTTGGTTCTCCGATAATCCCATTGTTTTATGAATTGATTGATTGTGAGTGTGATTCTCTCTTGTGGTGAGTGGCATCATGTACTCGAATTGAAACAATGAGCCTTTATCTCAATTGAGGGGAATGAATGAGACAAGTTGTGTGGCAAATCTCGAGGCAAACCTTGACAGTTCATGCCAATACCATAAGAAGCTTAAATGTCTTATTTTGAATGACAAAACTCCCTTGATTTTGAATGAGAAATGAAGTCCTTTTGGAAAATGTTTTGAAATTGCCAAATTACTTGAGTTTGTGGTGGTTCAAATTGAGATGAGCATCGTAGTTGAGTCTTTTGTTAGTCTTTTTCTTAATTTTTAGTATAGATCGACCCTTTGTGCCTTTATTGAATCTAGACCATAATTCATTCATTTTCCTTGTGAGTATCTTTCTTGAGGACAAGCAATAGTTCAAGTTTGGGGGTTCAATAAGTCGATAATCTACAAACTTATTGAGCCTTTATCCATGAATTATTTCTATGTTTTGAATAGATTTAGAGGTTCTTATGGCCTTCATTGATCTCTATGTAGGTACTTATGATCAATGATGGAAAACAAGGAAATTGACCCAAAAAGATCTTAAAAGGAGTGAAGTGTTAAGTGATCAGAAAATATGGAGATTCTGCTCTGAGATGCGGTGCCCGTGTGACACACACAAGCTGTGGTGCACTTTGCACCTCCCACCGCATGAAGCTTAGGAATGCCTAAAGGATCTGACATGAGGTGCGGTCATCGTGCGACGCGCACACTCTATAGTGCAAACCGCACTCACTTTGCATAAAGCCTCCCAAGTCGGCTGAGTCACTGGTACAAATGAAGATGGTGTACGACACGCACATCATGACATACGAACCGCATGTCGCGTCGCACACCACCCGAAGGGAAATTTTGTACTACATTTTAGTGACGCTTTGGGAAAGTATAGAAGGCCAATTTAGGCACAATTGTAAATAACATTCTTCAGTTCAAAACATTCTGAAGAGCTTTTTCCCTTGAGACCAAGTTTTCCTCTCCAAGAAGAAGAGGGTTTCAATCTCTTCTCCCTTTAAAATCTTGGTTAACCATTTGTGTACTCAAATTGAGCTTAGAACTTGAGATTAAGCTTGAATGAAGAGGATTGTGACTTATCTATTTCGTACATCTCTCTTCTTTATTATGAGTGGCTAATTTCATTTGAGCATTTATCAAGAAGTTGTGGAGGTTTTAAAGACATATGGGATAAAAGGGTGAAGGTGGCAGTTTAAAAGAGAAGAAAGAAAAAGAAAAGTCATCGGGTCAGTCTCCGGGTCGGGTTAGTTTGGGTAGGCCAACAAAATTTTTAAAATTTACCTGTGTGCACCTCGATGTGCAATTTGCACAAGCCCTTGTACGGACAACATGTCGCTTTGCAACTCACCTTTTTCATTGCCTGCACTTGGCCCCTCTTCTGTTATGGTGTGTGATGGAGGTGCGACGTGCACATGGGCTCATGTGGAATGCACAGCCCAATGCACATCACCTCCAACTTAACTTTTTTCTTCCAGTTCTCTGCTCTGGGATGCGTTGGGCCATGCGATCCAAAACATGGCTTATGGGAATTGCATGGTCGTCCACACGCTCCATTTTTGCGTTGTTTTCCACTTGTTCATTTTTCTTCTCCATGCATTCCTAAAAAAAACCAAAAACAACAAAAAGGTAACAAAAAACAAAGTAAAAACACTTGGGTTACCTCCCAAGAAGAGCATGATTGTACATCGTGGATCAACGATAGTACCTCAAACCATAGTCGTTATTGGATAGCATGCCAATACGATTGGCGTGGTTCCACCCCAAGAAGGGGAATTGATCCTTCAACATCCTCAAAACATTTTTATGTTGCCGACTTGGCAACTCTTAAAGCTTGGGCGTCTTGCCTATTTCACACTCCTCAAAGGCATGATCAAGCTTGCCCTCGACATCTATCACCAAGACTACCTGCAATTCATCCAGAGGTTTTATGGATTGGTATATGTTGAATGTCACTACTTCACTTCCCACTCAAAATTTTAGTTCACTGAGTTCAACATCCACAAGTGCTCTCTCTGTAGCCAATAAAGGTCTCCCCAAGATGATGGGCACCGAAACATCTACTTCACAATCCAAGATCACAAAGTCCATCGGGAGAATAAACTTGTCGACCTTCACCAATATGTCAAATAGGATCCCTACCGGATGCTTAATGTACTAATAAGCCATGAGTAGACGCATGGATGTAGGTTTGGGCATACCCAATCCTAACTTCTTGAAGATCACTAGGGGCATCAAGTTGATGCCTTCCCCTAAGTCACACAAGGCTTTACGGAACACAAACAGCCCAATAGTGCAACGTATGGTTAATGCACCTGGGTCATCCCGTTTTATAGCAATATTACTTGTCATCACAGCACTGCAGCTGTGTGATATCTCAATGGTGCCAACATCAACAATCTTCTTCTTATTGAGCAACTCTTTGATGAATTTTGTATAACCCGGTATTTGCATTAAGGCTTAAACTGAAGGAATATTTATCGAAAGCTTGCTGAACATGTCAACAAACTTACTGAATTTATTCTCTTCTTTCTTCTTATTTAGCCTTTGAGGGTATGGAAGAGGTCCCTTTGGTAGTGTGGTCGGCACACTTTGCACAATAGGAGAGTCCTCCTCAATATCAATAGACACTTGGGGAGGAGATTCAGGCTCCTCCCTCTTATCATCCATATCAACATCCAACGGGACATTGGGTGCACCAAGCTTCAGCCTAACTTCCAATTCAACAACATCTTTGTCACGCGTAGCCTCTTCTTCATTGTCACATGGCTCCACAATAGGGTCAACACTAGGGTTTTTCACTATAATAGCTGGCTTCTCCATAACATCAAAAATGGGCTTTTCCACCACACCACTCATTCTTCTACCTCTAGTCCCAATAGCCATAACATGAGCTTCATTTTTAGGATTTGCTTTTGTGTTACTAGGGAGTGTTCCCTTTGTTCTCAGATTCATTTGAGCGGATAGGTGGTTCATTTGAGCCTCAAAATTCTTGATTGAGGCTGAATGAGAGGTCACAGTTTGATAAAGTGTTGAAACTTTGCTTTTAAGCTCACTAACCTCGGTATTTGTAGTTTCTACTTTCTTCAACATCAAGGACAACATGTCCTTATTCTTTGAGTGCCCGGGATTGCTTGTGGTGGGTTGATATAAGGAATCTAACTTATTAGGAGGTATGTATGGATTTGAGCTCTGGTGGTTGTATATATCACCTTATTTGTCACGGTAACTCGAATTTCCATTTCGTTCCTTATCCCCATTCCAACCTTTATTCTCATCCCTCGGGTGATATACCCGAGATAAGAACTCTCCGATAGGTAGAAACGTTTACCATCTATGATGGTCATTAGATCATCATCAATAGCCTTGATATATGGTGTACTCAAATCATTCACTGTCTCAGCACCTCCGCCCACATCATATGCTTGGCTAGTAATTCTATTTGCGTCATCATTTTTTCCATGGTCTCATCCCTCTCTTTATCTTTTCTCCGTATCTCATTGTTTAAAATGATGTGGTCACTCCTGAGGTAGGAACATCCGCCTCCCTTGTGTTCCAAGATTGGTTAGTCTTGGTCATTCTCTCTAGAATGGCCGAGGTGACTTCAAATTGTTGGTCCATGAAAGTTCCACCCGGCCACAGACTTCTTCATCAAGTTCAAAGCTCTATTGAAGCATTGTAGAAGAACGTTGTCCGGCAACCCATGGTTGGGACACAACACTAGCTTCTCATTGAATATCAACCATGCCTCGTGCAAAGGATCCTCGTGAAGTTGGCAAAAGTTGGTAATTTCATCCCTCAACTGCATCATTCGTGATGGAGGGAAAAATCTAGTAGTGAAAGCATCTACCAACTCAGCCTAAGAGGTGATTGACCCATCCAGCAATTCCTCCAACCACGCTGCGGCTTCCCCCATTAGAGAGAAGGGGAATAGGCAAAGTTAGATAGATTCTTGGGGTATGTTTAGGAAGATGAAAAGTTGGCATATCTCCACAAAGTTGCGGATGTGCCTATTTTTATCTTTGTGTGCTTCTCATCCAAACATCTCTTTAATTTCTATAAGATGGAGCGTTGTGCTAGTGACGTGGAAAACCGCATTTCAAACCATGGGGGGTAGGAAAATTGCACCTACTCACACTTTAATCACAAGCTCATTGGCTGCGTCCATGAACCCGTCGAGACTTCCATTGACACTTTCGTTGTCGCCCACTTTACTCATGGGCTGCCAATGCAATGGAAAAACACAACAAACCAAATAAAAAGAACAAATACTATACAAGGTGATTTCAATTTACAATCAAAAAGGCTATTCAAACCCAATTCCCCAGTAACAACGCCATTTTTTATTACTCTCAAATGTACTCTCCAAGATGGAGGTATCGGTGATCCTAAAGCAAAACAAAATTTATGTTACCCGATGGTAGACGGGGTTGATCCCATAGGAAATTGGAGCTTAGCCAAGGATATTTTAGAAAAGACTCCACAACAAGAGTAGACTGTCTAAACAACAAATAATGTAAAAAGAGGGGAATTCGAAATCCATCACAATTCAAATTCCAAACAAAGTAATAGGTAAAAGCGCAAGGTGTAAACAATAGAGAGAAGAAGACTAGGGATGTGATTCCAATGGGACTTGAATACGGGTCAAGGTACTTCTCATTTGCATAAACTCTTACTAACTAACATAGGTAGCATTGGTTTTAGGCATGCTTGTTAATCTTTCAATCAAACAATCATTTATCAAACGATTTTTATTCAAACACCATTGCTCAGGCAATAACGAACCAATATATGCTTAGGGAGGTCACACTATTTCTAGCTTAGACCCTTAAATGGGTGCTTCCGGCAAATTGAGCTATTTCTAGTCTCAATCTAAGTGGAATCCCAAGTACCCACTAGAAATTTCACATCCGAAATTGTAAAACCCTTTCTCAAGCAAGAACACAATTAAGTAGAGTAAATCAATTTGCAGCCATCAATTTTAGAGTTAAAATATGGTGAAATCAGTAGACACATATTATATTAGCAATTATATACAAAAATAAGCAAGACCCATAACCTTTTATCAAGTCCCCATCATCAACAAATCCATAGACAAGGAAACTTAGCCACTTGTGCTAAAGGAAGAAGAAAGTATACCCACAGGGAAATTCAAATTCCTTTTCATTAATTGTAGCAAGAATCCAATATCCAAGCTAAAATTTACAAACTTATGGTTGAAGATTGAGTGAATGGATTGAAACTCTCTTTCTTGCCTTGGGAGAGAAACTTGCTTCAAAAACTAAAAAATATAAAAAAAACTATGGAAAATTGTGCCTGAAATGCGTTTTAGAAGGTTCCCAATTCATCATATAAAGATGGACAAAAATTCACTTCGGGATCCATATGGTGCGACGTTTGGTTCAACGTCATATTGTGCACATCGCACAGCTCTACAAAAGTAGACCAGAAACTTGGCTGAACTTCAGTCGTCATGCGAAGTAGGGTGCAGTTTACACCAGGCATTGTGTGTATCGCAAGGTGGTCGCACCCTTTAAGCAGATCCTTCTCTTCTCTTCTGAGCTTCATGTGGAGGGAGGTGCGGACCGCATATCATGTTCTGCATGTCGCATGAGGTTCGCACCTTACCACTGAATCATCGTCTGTTCCAATAAACTTCACACTTCAACTCCTTTTAGCTCTTTTGGGTCCATTTCCTTATTTTATTCTCTAGGACAAAGGTACCTACATTCATGTCAATAAAGGCCATAAGAACCTCTAACTCTTATTAACACATGACAATAATTCATGATTTAAGGCTAAATGAGTTGGTAGATTACCCACTCATCAGTGAGCACTACTTGTAAGTCTGTCATGGATCCTCCACGAGTTGTTGTCCTTCCTCCGGGCAATGAAACTCTTTATCGTATTTTTTTAAGACATTGTTGGATATATTAGACTATATTGGCTTAGAGTTCTTGATGATGATTTTAAATTTCTAGGGATATGTTTAAATGAATGTTTTCTTTACATTATTTTATTATTTATGTAGACCTTGATTTATTTATGACATAAGTGATGTTTTATAGATCTTGTTTTAATTCCTCTTTTTTGATCACCTTCACATTTCACTTCTTTTCAAGATCTTTCTGTTCAATTCCATTGTTTTCTACTTTTTACCAAGAGTATCTGCATTTCATCATTAAAAGAAAAAAAAGACCTCTAATTCTCATCAAAACATAGCAATAGTTCATGAATAAAGGCTTAATATGTTTGTACATTACCAACTTATCAAACCCCCAAACTTGAACTGTTGCTTGTCCTCAAGCAAGATACTCACAAAGTAAGGAATGAATTAGGTTCTAAAACACAAAGGGTGCACAAAATATTAATCTAAACTCTAGAAACTAAGAAAATAACAATAAAAAAGACTCAAACAAAAAGACTTAACTATAATGCTCATCTCAATTGGTACCACCATATTCTCAAAGCAAGTGCTCATTTCAAATGTCAATTCAAAAGGACTTCATTCTCATTCAAAAACAAGAGA
Source organism: Jaltomata sinuosa (assembly GCA_003996215.1). Lineage (NCBI taxonomy): Eukaryota > Viridiplantae > Streptophyta > Magnoliopsida > Solanales > Solanaceae > Jaltomata > Jaltomata sinuosa. The sequence goes on from QJPP01000571.1 coordinate 527,307, forward strand.
ATTTTTCATTCAAAACAAGATATTCAAGCTTCTCAAGTCATCATCATGGATGATACGCCCAAATTACACCTCTTTTTAGTAGCGTAAGCGGTCGCTGATCAAATATACAACCCAATGAAGGTTGGGGTCGATCCCATGGAAAATATGGTAGGACTATGGTCGATTAGTGTTTACTCGTGCTCTTAGTCGTTTATTTTCCTCAAAAGGGGAGGGTTTTTTAATGTAACAAGTAGTAATTGAACTTAGAATGTAAACAAGTAACACGTGACAATTTTAAGAGTTGTAATCAATGGGTGAGATGACTAGGGTAGTGTTTCCCATGAGAACATAACTTAGTAGGGCATTGTACTTAGTAAACTAGTTTGGTGCTTATCATGCAGAATCGGTAAGTTAGGTTCACCTAATTTCTTGGTCCGGCCACGGGTGTGTGCTTTACTAACCCTTACCCTGGATCCCAGATTAGCTATTCCCGGAAAAGGTCAAGCTATTAGATGAGGGTTGGTAGCCTCAAATCTCCATTGTTAAACAACCCTTTTCCCATCCATTATCTCCTTGGTATGGCAAGCAAGGATAAGGCCAGTTCTAACATTGCGCACTGTTAAAAAGCAATCAAAACAAAGGGAAGAACAATACATGCATAAACACCGCCCTAGATTACCTACGTACTTTGCCTACTTCGTTAATCCTTCATGGTTCCCACAACCCTAGTTGTGGATTTATCTACTCATGTTCATAAGTAAACAATCAAGAGTTATTAGTGTGTTCATGATCATATACTTACAATAAGAGTTAAAGAAATCAGGAATCTTGAATGGATGAAGGTGGGATCAAGAACAATGAACTATGAATGAATTTAACTCTCAAAACCAGGATCACAATGTTAGAATATGTTTTTCTCAAAATAACGTGCATAAAAAAACATAAAATGACGCTAAGAAAAGTATTTATAGACAATGGAAATCCTATCCTAACAAAACTGGAATCGACCGCTTCCACAAGACCATTCCACGATTCGTGGAAGCTTCTATGGTTCGTCAAAAGTGCTCGTGAAACTTAGACAATTTGCTCTTCTACAGGTTTCTTTCCACGAGAGCAGTCTACAACTCATGACTTGAATCACGGCTCATGGAGTTGGATCGTAGAACTCAGGATTTTTCCCCTTCTCTGATCAGGTTCCACGAGCAGGAATCACGACTCGTGAATAAGGCCATGGCTCGTGGAAACCTTCCATGGAACTCAAGCTATTTTTCTATGTTTCTGATCGTTTTTCATGGACAAGGTTCATGACTCGTGGACATATCCACGACTCATGGAAACCCTTCGTAGAACTCAGGCCACAACTTAATATTCAGTACTTCTTCCACGCCTGACTTCCACCACTCATGGAATTTGTCATGACTCGTAGGATGGAGTTGCAGAAGCCAGTTTCAGCCCAGAATGTTCATTTTTTCTTGCACTTAGTGTCTGAACCCTGTTTTACTGCACAAGACTCCAAAACATATCAAATCTTACTAAAGATCGCTAAAGAACTTACTCCAATTCCAAGTTTTAAGCATCGAAAGTGCCGCAAACTCACGGCACATCAACACCCTCAACTTAAAACTGTTGCTTGTCCTCAAGCAACAAAACAAAACTATCCTAGAACGACGCTTGGGTAAAAGAAAACTAGGAACTATGGCAGTCATATGATTTAGCAAGTCAGCTTACAACAAGTACCCCCCCCCCTTTTTAATATAAACAAGTTCTCAAATTTCGCCTATAAACACAACACAAGAGGATCCATAGATGACATCATGCTATTAATATATGACACAACATACACATATGAGACTTACCCTGACAATCAGCAGTCAAAGTTACTCTACTGCCCTCGCCACAAAGAAGTCGCACTCACTCAATAGTAAATTTCATATCTGGGACTGAACTACAACAACTCACACTCTCAAAGATGTTCAAACAATGCACGCACAATACCATAGGCTTGCTTTATTTTCTATGCCTTTATTTTCGAATGGTTGGGTTAGGATCACTATAGGACTTTACTCGGCTTGTAACGTAGGCTCGGGGATGGGTATGGTAGACATGTCAAATAGTGACTAAGCCCTCCTTGACACTACACTATATTTCTTCCACCTTTCAAGAACAACCCCATTCCTTCTTTCCTTTGTTATCCCTTTTTATTCTTTCTTTTTCATCAACTGACGGGTGCGACTTTTATTTCAGACTATGTTTTTCATCACATATCTCTCTCTTTTTTTTCTTTTTGTTTATTTTTTTTCTTTCTTTTTCTTTTTCTCCTTTTAGCACATCAGTCACACCCGTTATTTCCCTCTTTATCACTAACCTTATATTTTCATACCCCATATTTCACACTTACCTTCACAGTAGCCACCCTCAACTTAGGCGATTTGCCTGAGTTGAGGTGCACAATGTCCAAGGAGGGACCAGGGACAAACTGAAAGTTCATAGAAAACAGGGAAGGTGATTAGGCTAAATAATAAAAAGGGTCAATTTAGGCTCAAAATCAGGGATCAAAGGATATGCACATCATTTGGATGGTCGTTTAGGCTTAAGTGGACTATTTCAAAAATGACCTATGATCCTTTCCCAACAACCATCCTACAACCTAGGCAAGACTAACCGGCCAAGTTCTAAATTGACACACAATGCAAGAACAGTAAGAATGCATCTCACACACACATGGCACATAGTATAACAATAATGCTAACTATCAGGTTCATACTCTAGCTTAAGTTGTTCATCAGATCAATTAACCTAATGTCATGCACAGATCCATAATAGTCAGTCTATCAAAAATAGATACTAATATGTCACACAAAAAATTGGAGGGGTCTCCATTTTTCAATCAAAATTTCAGTTCAAAATTATACCATAGACTGCACTAAGTTCCTTTTCTTCTTTTACTATACACAGCCTATACTAAACGTGCCGGTTCAATAGAAAATAAAAATCCTTAGGGAAATAACACAAGCAAGAAAACCCCAAGAACTTGGGTACCTTGTGAGTACCCTCATGGGTTGCTCCCATGCAGCACCTGATTTAACATCGTGGCACGACGCGGGTGTTTTGGCTACTCAGACTTTGCTAAAAGACCCACCAAAATATGGACAGCTGCTTCCCCTACCCCACAAAAAAGCAATGTGCATTGTCCTTAATGCATCAAGAAAAGTAGAAACATAGGGAGGCAGGAACATACCTGTGGCACCTAGGAACCAGCGTCCGATGAAGTGTGCGAGGATGGTGATGTGGCACCAATCACAATGTCAGTGGCGACGGTGGTGGCCGTTGCACTCAGTGTCTCAATAGTAAGAGGGGCATCAGTAGACGCACCCTTAGTAGCGGGCAAAGTTGTACCATAAGTGTGCCTCAAAGTACACAGTATTACATGGAATAATGCCCCTATAGTTACCCAGAAGGGAGTCCCACGAGCAATGATAGTGGCATCCCAGTAAAGTGGCTTCATCTAAGTGAACAACTTAGCCCCAAGCACTGTTGTAGGCTCAATTAGGTTACTCCAGTAGATGGCGTTGATAGCAGCGGGTGTGATGCATATTTCCTTACCCCAAACTGTGATTGAGTCCAAGCAAGGAAAGTCCTCCACATTGACTTTGTACCCATAGAGTCTTTCTTGGCCTGATAGGAGGCAAAAAATTCATGGACCACCTCAGCATGATAGCCTTCTGGTACCTCTGTGAATGGGAACCATTGGCGGGTGGTGAAATGGTGGTGGATGTTAGGCATATCATCCCCAACCGCTGCAAAGTTAAAACTACACTTTGGGTTAAAGGTTCTCTTTTTGTTTCTATCGTAGATGGTTATCATGCCTTCAACCCAAAAATGAATTCTGTCCTCCGCCAAAACTAGCATAGGAGGAGGTACTGGTGCAGCTGCAGAGGCCTTCTTTTTGCCTGTGGATTTGGAAGTGGAGGTAGGAGGATCTGGTGGCCTCCGTGAACTGTGCCCTATGTTTCCCCTGCCAGAAGAGATTGCCTACACAAGGAGATTGTGAGTACTCAAAGTGATAGCAAAATCTTTTTGTTTTTTAAAATATTGAAAAGAAAAAAATTCTACAAGAAGTTAACAAAAGATAAGAAATTGGAATGTAGAGGAGAAGAAAATAAATTAGGTGACTCCTGGCATGTGTGAGTCACATATGAACCGCAAATGGGATTGTGCGCTTCGCATGTGACATCCACATGCTAACAGAAACCTGGCCAACATGGGACTCAAGGTGTGGAGGGATATACGGACCGCACCAGCCATTGTGCATATCGCATAGCCCTTTGCCCTTCCAAATAGTGCATTGGGAGCCTTTTAAGTGATGTGTGAGGCCTTGTGACTTTTGCACATAGAGATTTGTGCTTCACATGCAAAACGCATAAGGAAACAATTGAAATTTTACAATTCTTTGCTTCTTTGTGTGTTACATATGTGAATCGCAGAGCAATACCTGTGGAATGCATGGGCACAAAGCAACAACACCAATTTTTAATAGGGTCTAAGAATGAATTAACCACTACCAGGTTATCCAGGTACTCAGACTTCCCCGAAGAACTTCCAACACAATCAAAACGTAGAATAGCTTATCAATTTTCCTTAAGAAGGACGTTACCCCCAACTGACATCAGGAAGATAAAACCTTCATAAAAAGCACTTAGGCACATTCTTTTTCACAATAATTCACTCCCCTCAATCAAAGTGCTCGCCGAACAATCATATTCAATTAAAATAACACACAAGCATAGGGGTAATAGAAATTTTAGCTTAAAAAACATGATTCAACAAACACCTTGCGAAAATGATGATTTGCCCTTAAGAATGACGTCACCCAATCTATCATAGGGCCAAATCATGCATCAACTCAAGTGGTTTACTCAGACTTCACCCAAAACATGAATTTTAGGGCTAAATATTAACACAAAACACATTCATTGTCACAAAAGAAAGATCTACCAAGTTTATCACAAGTAAAATAAACAATATACTCCAAAATCAGGGTCCCAAATTTTTTGGATCTCACCCAAAATAAACATGGAAGATTAACTAGCATGCTTCATAATAAGTGTTCGCAATCTACTTAAAAACATGGATTTAACATTGGAGAATTTACCACAAGTAGAGAAAAGGGAGGAAAAAGAAAAAAATTTGAAGCTTTTAACTGCCAACAATGGAGACCCAACTCTTGACCGGAAAATGATGGGGAAGTGATCGGTGGTGTAGCAGTTCTAACGGAGTGCGGGCGAGAAGGGAGAAGATTTTGGGGAAAGTTTGGAGGTTTTTGAGGATTTAGAGAGAAATTAATTGAAGTTTTGTGTGAGTTATGAGAGAATATAGGAGGGGGTGATGGTTTATAGGAGATAAAAAAAGAAGAAAGGTTGCGGGTCGGTCATTAGGTCAGGTCGGTCAATGGGTAAGTCAACCAAAATTTTAAAAACTTAGCTGAGTATGCCGTGATGTGTGATTCGAACCTGACAATGTGCGGCTCACACATCACTTTACACCTGCCAATTTTTCTCCCAAAAAGTGCCTAGCTTTCTAGTTTTGGGTGCGACAGAGGTGCAATGTGCATAGTGGAAAGTGCGATTCACACCTTCTATCGCATGTAACCTCCAAATAATTCTTTTTCTTCCAATTTACTTATTGGGGGTGAGATGCCCTATGCAATCCACATAATGGCTGCTGTGAACCACACGTCCCTTCGAACGTGCCATCCTGCCCTTTATTTCACTTAATCATTTTTTCATGTCCATGTATTCCTAAAACAAACAAAAAAAAAGGTAATAGAAATAAAAAAAGAAACACTTGGGGTGCCTCCCAAGAAGTGCTTGATTTTACATCGCGGCTGGACGATAATACCTTAATCTTGAATTATTTCCTGAAAGAATGCCAATTCAATTGGTGTGGCCACATCCAAAGTAATGGAAATGGCTTCTCAAAATCTTTATCACCTTATTTTGTTGCCAAGTTTACAATACCATAGATTCGGATACCTCCTTCATCTCACACTCACCAAGGTCTTCAACCAACTTGCCCTCGGTATTTATCACAGACACAACTCTAAATTCATCTGGTGTTTTGGTAGGTTGGCATACGTTGAACGTTACCTCTTTGCTCCCCACATGGAACTTGATCTATCTTAGCTCCACATCAACAAGAGCTCTCCTGGTTTCCAATAATGGTCGCCCCAATATGATGGGCACCTCAAGATCAATGTCACAGTCCAAGACTATAAAGTTGGTCGGTAGGATGAACTTGTCTACCTTTACCAAAACATCAAACAAAATCCCCATCGGGTATTTAATTGAGTGATCAGTCATAAGTAATCTGATTAGTGTAGGCTTAGGAGTACCCAAGCCTAACTTCATAAAAATCACTAGGGGCATCAAGTTTATACTTACCCTGAGATCACATAAGTCCTTTCAAAATAAAAACACTCCAATAGTACACGGGATAGTGAATGCTCCTGCATCTTCCCGTTTAGGGGCGATGTTACTTGTCATAACTGCGGTACAGCTGTGGGACACTTCTACCATCCCCACTTCAACCACTCACTTCTTTTTGAACATCTCCTTCATAAACTTGGCATACCTCGGCATTTGTATAAGAGCATAAACCAAAGGAATGTTAATGGCTAACTTGCTGAACATGTCGACAAACTTTTTGAATTGAGTATCTTCCTTTTCTTGATCAATCTCTGAGGGTATGAAGGGGGACTTTTTTGTAATGATTGTTGCACACTTAGATCATCCTCTTCAATATCAATAGCAATTTGAGAAGGAGAGTTTATCTCCTCTTTCTCTTCATGTGAGTCTTCATCATTTGCAATCACATTAGGTGCACTAGGCTTCACCCCAATATTCAAAATCTCATCAACTTTGTTCTCAATCACAACATCCTCTTTTATCTTGTCCTCATGCTCCCTTAAAACCTCAATATTTGTCTTTCTTGTCCCACTAAGAATCCTTCCACTCCGAGTGACTATTGCCATCACATGGCCATCATTCTTCGAGTTTGCAAGTGTGTCACTTGGAAGGGTACCTTTTATACGTGGATTAATTTGTGAAGAGAGGTGGTTTATTTGGGCTTCTAGGTGCTTGATAAATTCTGAATGGGAGCTCACTATTTGGTAAAGAGTGGACACCTCACTTTTTAATTCCTTCACCCCACTATCAGTTGATTCAACTTTTTTCAAGACTTGAGACAACATATCTCAATCTTAGAATGTCTGGGGTTACTAATTATTTATTGGTAGGGAGACACATCGAACTTTGGTAGAGGCATATAGAGGCTGGTACTACTAAGTCAGTAATCTACCAATTTATTGAGCCTATATCCATGAATTATTGCTATATTTTGAATAGATTTAGAGGTTCTTAGGTCCTTTTTGATGTCTATGCAGGTACTTTTGATAAATGATGAGAAATAAGGAAATGGACCCAAAAAAAGCTCAAAAGAAGTGAAGTATGAAGTGTTCAAAAAAGCTGGAGATACTGACCTGAGATGTGGTGGATGTGCGACACGCACAAGTCAAGGTGCAAACCGCACCTCCTCTACATGAAGCTGCAAAAGCCACTGAAGAATCTGTTAAAGGGTGCGGTCATTGTGCGACATGCACATTCCAAGGTGCGAACCGCACCCCCTTTGCATGGAGCTCCTAAAGTTATTTGAAGTCATTGGTCTAACTGCAGAGGGTGTGTGATGCGCACATCATGACATGCTAACCGCACGTTACGTTGCACACCACCTAAAGGGCAATTTTATCCTAAATTTTAGTGACATTTTGGGAAACTATAAAAGGCCAATTAAGGCACAATTGTAGGAAGGATGCTTCAGACCTGAATATTTTAGAAATCTTTTTACGTTGAGAAAAAGTTTTCCTCTTCAAAGAGAAGAGGGTTTGAATCCATTCTCTTGTTTAACCATTTATGTACTCAAATTGAGCTTAGAACTTGAAATTTATCTTGAATGAAGAGGATTTTGACTTACCCATTTGGTATATCTCTCTCCTTTGCTATGAGTGGCTAATTTCATTTGTCTAGGGATGTGTTGATATTGGGTGCTTGACAAATGGGTGTGGGTGTTGCTGATTCTTGCTTATAATTGCTTATTTGATATGGCTCTAGTAGTTTCACTAAGTTTTAATCCTAAAATTGGTGGTTGCAAACATTAATTTTCATTACTTGACTATGTTGTTGCTTGAGAAAGAATTTCATGGTTTTGGATGTGATATTACTAGTGGAACTTGGGACTCCATAAAATTTGAGGTTAGAAATAGCTCGTGTAGACAAAATCAACTATTTAAGGGTCTCAGCTAGAGATAGTGTGACCTCCCAAAACTTGATCTTGATTTTTTATTTAATTTAACTGATAGTGCTCTAACCGAGATTATTGGATATGTGGTTGTTGATCAAGAGATAAACAACCACACTCATTAACAAGGCTACCTATGTTAATAAGAAAGAATGTGTGTGAAAAGGCAAACATCCTATCCCACATTAAATCCCCATTGGATACACATCCCTAGTCGCCCACTCAATTTAGTAAACCCACTTTCGTTTATTTTCTTTGATTCGAATTATGGTTGTAGTGACAACATCCTAATTCCCCCAACCTTTTATTTTCATGTTTAAGCACTTACTCTCTTCTTGAACTCACTTTGATACAATCTTCACTTAGCTAGCTCCAAGTCTCTTGGGTACGACCCCGACACCCATTGGGAAGTATAAATTTTGTTTTGATGCATGATCGCCGTGACCTCCAACTTTTGGGAGCACGATTTGAGCGTTCAATAAAAATGGCACCATTGCCAGGGATTTGAGTTGATATCTAGTTTTGATTATTAATTTGAAAATCAGTTTGAGAGTATTTGTTTCTTTTACTTTTGTTTGTTGTTAGTTATTGATCGAGCAGGCTAGCTATGAGCAAAGTCGATGACAACGAGAGTATTGGCGGCTTCGATAATGCCAATGCTATTGAGGTTGTGATGCAATGGGGTGTGGGTGCAATCTGTCTACACTCCACGGTGGGAAATGTTGTCTTTCACGTAACTAGAACCATGCTCCACTTAATCTATATGAATGGCCTATTTGGTGGAGAAGCCCATGAAGATGCCAACCAGCATATCCAGAATTTTGTGGATATTTGCCAACCTTACATCATTCAAAATATCTCCCAATAATCCATCCAATTATGCCTATTTCCCGTTTCCTTGATAGGGGAATCCACGACGTGGTTGGATGAATTGCCAGATGATTCCATCACCTCTTGGGACGAGTTGGTTGAGGCATTTAGATCGAGGTTCTTTCCTCCTTCTCGAATAATGTAGTTAAGATATGAGATCATCAACTTTAGGCAACTCCCGGATGAACCTTTTTATGAGGTTTCGCTAAGGTTCAAAAAGAAGCTTCTCTTGTGTCCAAACTATGAGTTGTCAAACAATGTGTTGCTACAAAGTTTCTATAGATCATTGAACTCTATCAATAAGTCGGTGCCTGATAACCTTGGAGGTGGTACTTTCATGGAATTGGACTTTCCCATTACCTCAACTTTGTTAGAGTGAATGACAAAAACCAATCAAGCTTACCATATAAGAGAAGCTGATGTGCCAACTTTGGGAGGACCCTCATCCATCTTGGTTAATGAAATGAGAAAGAAGGATTAGGAGCATGATGAGACAATGGCCAAAATGATGACACAAATTGATTTGATGGACAAGCATGTAATGGGAGCTGGTGGTGCTAATACAGTATATGTGGTGAGTACACCGGAAATCAAAGCGAGTGATGATGAGTTGATGACAGTGGTTGATGGTAAACTATGCTTTGTGTCGGCGGGTTCTCATCCCGGGTATTATCACCTCAGGGAGGAGAGCCAAGGTTGCATTCAAGACAAAGAAAGAGACAGAAATTGGCATGATAAAGACAAGGATGGTGATCACTTCAATCACTGGAGCTCGAACCCCTATATCCCTCTGAACAAGGCAGATTCTCTCTACCAATCGGTCAGAAGCAACCCCGGCCAATCCAAGTTGGAGGACATGTTATCCTTCGTTCTTAAAAAAATGGACAACATAAATACGGGAGTGAGAAAGCTAATGAGTGAAGTCTCAACACTTCACAAAATTGTGATCTCTAACTTAGCCTCGATCAAGCATCTTGAGGCCCAAATAAACCACTCTCAAGACAAATGAACCCGAGGATGAAATTCTTTTTAGTAGTGGATGTTGTAATGACCCTTTAGGTTATTTTCGTGATTTTTGTGATTTTTTCTATGCTTCGAGCATCCTCACAGTGGCTACAAGTCATTCATGACTTGCTGAGATTGACTATTTTCTTCCTTGATAGTTGGTTTATGTTTTAAGCCCATTTTCCAATTTTCATCTCTTAAAGCTGGTAGAGTTGACTTTTGTCAGTATTAGAAGAAGATGGCCTTAGATAGAAATTTCATCAGCATTGTCAGCTCTAGAATGGTTACTTTAGGCTAGTGGGACCTTTGGTATAGGTCCTGAGGATTTTGGACTCATTTTGGGCTATTAGATTCATTTTGGTTAAAAGCTGGTTTTTGTGCGTGGGGCACACATTTCATTAAAAAAATCTTCATTGGGAATTTTATCAATTTCATTCTGTCCGGAATAACATTTTTTTGTAGGGTAGCATAGTTCATTTGCGTCTTTGAGACCCTAGATGAATCCTGAGGGTCCATCATGTGAAATTTTAAGTTGCAAAATTTGTTGGTTTGTTGGTTGCGATTGCAACAGTATCCAACCTATTGCCTACGTGAGGGGTTGGCGGCATACACAAAGAAGGGGCACCGGCATCGCCAGCCCTTCTCCTTTTCCTAGGCATGGCCTTGGTCGCCTACGCGTACCCTCGTGTATACAAGAGGGGTGAATAGCCTTGCCTCTGCTTTACCTTTGTGTGCGCGAGCGCCAAGCCCCTTATGCGAGGTTGCATGCGCAATGGCCTGCCCGCGTGCGCATGCACCTAAATATATATTTTCAACTTCTTTTTCATCTCCTTTATTCCAAAAATCTTCCATGTTTAGAGCTTGTAAGCTAGTCCAAGCTTTTATTTTCACCCCTCATCATTCTGGTAAGTCCCCCTTAATTCCCTTCTCCTTTTTGGTCATTTAAATCATGTTATCATTCATTTAAATTCTGTTAATTCCTTGTTTTAAACTCTTGATCAAGAGGTCTTTTGGGGTTATTTTTGGCCCTGAATTGAGTCCTATTTTCACTCAAATTTTGATCATGGGTTTATAAACCCATTGCAAATATAATTGCAAAATTTGTTTTCTATTTCATTGCACGGGTTCTGAGGGTAATTTTCCAACCCAATTTTTGGCCCAAATTTCTGTATAGCAACCTGGGTGTCATTCTTTTCGTCTTGACACTTGATTTATATTTATGATAGTATGGCATCATTCTAAGGCTTGTCGAAAGATAAAGGCACATGATTGATGGTGTTTGCTTGCACTTCAGCCTCAAGGCAGGTTACAATTTATTTATCTTAGACCTAGCTTATTTAGATTTTATACGTTATGAGTTGCATGAGCATTATGGTAGGTTTTAGGTTAGAATTAGGCTTAAATCATGTTTTTCGCTTACTTTGGCTATTTTTGGGGCTGTAGTGTAGCAATACCATGTTTATCCTTAGTTTAGGAACTCGTAGGTTTGATATGGCTAGTCTACGATCCGTAGAATAATTTAAGGAGGTTTTATAGGTAAAGTATTACTTGTTTTCATGCTTTAGTACCATTTCCTCTTATTTATTACCATTACTATGTAACTATGGGCCCGAGGCCATAACATGGATCAGACAGAGTTCCAGGTCAGTTGTCTTGTTTGGAGGGTGTTTTACCCTGGTTGCTTATAAGCATATGATATTCTCTGAATTTGGCATCATATCTCATACTGCCATTGCAAGGGAAACGGTTTGGAAATGAAGGAAATATGGGATTTTCGATTCAAATTGAGCTTTTCCACTTAACCACTGATTTTCAAAAGAAAGAAATGTACCACTATTTTTGCTGGTCCGAGGGACATTTTTGGATCTTTTCTCTATTTACTATTTTGTTAATGAGTCTGATACATGATTTTGGGCTGCCTGAGGAGGAAATATCTGAGTTTATTTTATACATATGTTGATGAGTCTGAGGTTACATTCCGGGTTCCCGAGGTACCAAATACTGGATTTTACTTTTCTTCATTGGCCACATTCTGCATCATAACATCTCAGGATACATTGCATTTTCTTATGTCTACTTGTAGTGCCTTTGTCTGTATTATCATTATTATCTTCATCGTCACCTTAGAGTGTTTCATTTACTATTGATAACTAGATTTATGTAGATCCTTGTAGTTAGTTACTTTCTTGTGTATTATAATATATATTATCTTTCTGAGCTCGGTCGTCCTATGATGCCTACTTAGTACCCCATTTTTTAGTACTCATACTACCCTTCTGCATCTTTTTTCTAATGCAACACCTAGTACGAGCCACCCTCGTTGACCCTACAGTCATTCATGGCCAGCTGATGTTCAGATTGCGGTGAGCTCTCGGCGTTTGGAGATCATTTACTACTTTCCATCTACTTTTCTATCAATATTCAGTATTTTGGGATTGACAATACATGTTGTATAGCTTTATTTAGTACTTTAGATGCTCTTGTACCAGTGACACTAGGTCTTGGGTTGGTCTTTGTATATGTTTGTCTTCTCGATCACTTTGGGGCCATTTTTGTATATTTAGTACTGTTGGTATGTATATATATTGTTGGCCACTTCCTTGTATGTTTCCCTTCTACTTTTCATAACTTAAAAAGTTTTATGGTACTTTTGCACTCTTGGGTTGGCTTGCCTACTAGGGGTTATGTAGGCACCATCGCGACCCTATTTAGGGTCGTGAAAAGTACGAAATGTCATTTTTGGTAGGGTAGCATAGTTCATTTGCATATGCGATATCCTAGATGAATCCCTAGGGTCCATCCGAGGCATTTTGAGTTGTTGAAAATTTACTAGTTTTGTTATTGCTATTGCAGGGTCACTTAACCCTTTACCTACGCAGAGGGGTGGCTGCCTATGTGGGACCTCCAATGCAATGGATACATTGAGTATGCGATGAACGATCACCTGGCCCCGCCTCCCTATTCTCTTTATGTACGACTTGTCTAGCCGGCCAATGCGGGATCGCGTACGCGGTGGCTTGCCTATATCCGCGAAGGCCAACTCCTAGCACCTATATATTGTTATAAATTTTGTTTCTGCTCCATTTATCCAAAAAAACTCCTTTAATATTGAGCTTCTAGAGTTGAGGTTAGAGTTTTATTCATCTCAAATATTTCATGTAAGTTTGTTATGCTTCCCCCGCTCTTTTCCCGTCATTTCATTCATTAATTTTCTTCTTTATTCTGGTGAATACTCTTGTTAATTCCTTCTTAATCAAGCAAGCTTTCAAGGCTATTTTTGGCCCTAAAACGAGTTTCGTTTGCGCTCAAATTTTGGGCATGGGTTTAGAAACCCGCTACGATCATAATTGTAATTTTATTTTTTAGTCTTATTGCATAGGCCTCGAGGGTCATTTTCCCACCCAATTTTTGGCCCAAAATTTCATATAGAAATATGGGTGTTGTTTTCCACGACTTGACATATTATTGTGTTTATGACATTTCGAGGCTATTCGAAAGGGGAAGGCACATGGTTGACAATTCGTGCTTGCAGTTCGACTTTGAGGTAGGGTACAATTTATTTCTCTTAGACCTGGTTCAGTTAGATTTTAGATGTTATAAGTTGCATGAACGTTAGGGTAGGTTTTAGGGTAGAATTAGGCTTAAATCATGTCTTCTGCCTATTTTGGCCATTTTTGGGAGCGTAGAGTAGTATCATGCTCATCTTTAGTTTAGGAGCTTGTAGCATTGTTGTGGCTAGCCTTAGAATACCTAGAGTATTTTAAGGAGGTTTTAGAGGTAGAGTAGGTGCCTTGATTTATTTTCATATTATAGTTCTATTTTTCCATCTTGATTTACCGTTGTTGTGTAACTATCGGCTCGAGGCCATAGCATGGACTGGACAGAGTTCCGGGTAAGTACCTTGTTTGGAGGGCACCCTTGCCCTATCCTTGATAAATATATATTCCTACATTTACATAGGTGTTGTATTGCATATATTCATTCATGCAATCATGAAGTTAGCACATAACTGAGTTTTCTAGGAAAGAATGGTTGGTTTCTAAGTTAAAAAGAGGTTTTTCACTGTCACTATGTATCTCGAACATCAAAAAGGATTTGTACCACTTTACTACTAATATTAGATTTATTATGTAAAATGCCTCCCTTTTTACTGATTTAAATTTCATGGAGGGCACTTTTATATATTGCATGTCTGATTCTAGGATTCAGCACTCATATTTACATACAATATGTCTGATGCTGGGATTTCAAACTCATGTTGCATCGATCGTATACTGAACCTCATCCATTTCATTCTGCACCACATTGTATGTTGATTGATTTTGCTTTAAATGCCTGATTCCCTATTATTTTTATCTTCACCATCTATTAGATTATGACTCTTTTAGTTGATAAGTAGATTTAGATGGATCCCTGTAGCTAGCTTACTTTCATATATCTTATAATATATATTATCTTTCTGAGCTCAGTCGACGTATGATACCTACTGAGTACCTAATGTTTTGGTAATCATATAACACTCTACATCTTTTTCTGATGTAGCACCTAGTATGAGCCCTTCTCAGTGACCATTCGTTCATTTGCGGCTAGCTGTTGTTTGGATTTTGGTGACTTCCAGGCGTTCAGAGACCTTTACTGGTTTTCTTCTGCTATTTCTGCCTATATTTTGTACTTTGGATAGACAGTGTATATTGTATAACTTATTTATCTACTTTATGTGCTCTTGTACAAGTGACACCAGGTCCAGGGTTGGTTTATGTATATGTTTTGTTTTTCTCGGTCTCTCTTTAGGGATATTTTTTGTATATTTTCTATGGTTGGTATATATCTATACTGTTGGCCCCTACCTTACTAAGTTTTCTCTTTTGTTTCCCTTATTTAAATGCTTAGTAGTATTATCGTATTTCTCGAATTGGATAGCCTACTAGGGGGGTTTAGTAGGCACCATTACAACCTAATTTTGGGCCGTGATAGAGTGGTATCAGAGCTTTAGGTTCACCGGCCAGATTCAAGGACATTTGGCATGATGACAAAGGTAGTTGATGAGAACAGGAAAAGGCATGAGTGTAGCCTGATGTCTAGATTTCTAGTTGAATAGTATAACTATTATTTCACCCATACTTATGAGATTATCTGTCATGATGCATGATATAAGAACAGCTGACTCAATCGAGACATGGTTATTGTTCTTTGATGGCATGATCCTTGCACAAACAAGGTTAAGCCACATCCTGGATTTGAACTTTAGCTCCTTGTGATATATTTTAATCCTTAGTCAAAGCACAAATAGGCTACCCCTCCGCATTAATATCAGCCACCCAAGAAAATTGATCTCTTTTTGTGGCTATTCACTCACCATACTCTACCCCTGATAGAACTGAGATGTCCCAGTAAATAGAGTTATTGGCTGGGGGGTAATGTCAACCTATTTTCTTACACCAAGATAGATTGTAGACAAGGCATATCTTCCATAAGGCCCCTGTGCTTCAAAATATCTTATCGTGCCTGGTAGTATCCATAGAATTCCCTCACAATTTCTGGAAAATATTATCCTGGTGCTACTGTGAAGGCATCCTAATTGCGTTCATCAAACTTCCTTGTCATTTTTGGGAGATCATCCCTAAGGTCTGCCAAGTTAAACCTTTTCTCCTCTGTGATTGCTCGCTTCTCACAGAAGGTGAGATAGTAATGTATCATACCCATAATGTCAAATCAGAGTTGCTCCACAATCTTCTCATCATTCTATACAGGTGCGGGAGGAATCTTGGTGGCTTTATATTTACTTTTATTTTTTATCTTGCTTGTGGATGGTGCTTGACGAGTATTTCCATCGAGGTTGCTCCTTGAAGACATATTCCATAATAGTATGAGACTGAAATGGGTGAGAAAAAAGTTGGGTTTTTGATCTTGTAACAATAGAGATTTCAAATCTCATCGGAGAAGATGGCGGCGGTGACTGATTTATGTGCGGCGGATGTAGTCGTGATGAAGTGTAACACTCTGCCTAATCGAACATTTAAATTAATGTGCGGTGGATGCAGTCATGATGAAGTGTAACACTCTGCCTATTCGAACATTTAAATTGACCCATGATTTTTAGATAATACTAGGAGAGCTTAATATGTTAGAAAGGATGTTTTATGAGCTTTTTTAATTACTCAATGTTCATATGTTAAGCTTTGAAGTCAAGAAAGTTTCAAAATAAAAGTTGGCAAAAGTTATTGTAAATGTATGTAAGGAATTCTCTGAAAATTTGGGTCAAATGTATTGAAATTTTTCTCCTAATATATAAAAATTTATAAGTCCTCCAACCTACCAACTCGAAGGTCTACGAGTCTGATTTCCAATGCATCAAACCATTTGTCAAACTAGCATCGGAGTAAGAAACTATGATCATTTTACTCCGGACTATCGAAACAATCCAGGTCACGGATATGAGTCAGGTTTGGGAACATTTTAGAGGCGCTTTTTTACTTAAAAATACTTCAATTCCATAATTTCTGAAGATAAAAATACCTAGCAACCATGTTTAAGGATTCCATGAACTTCTAGGTAAGAAAATACCTCCTTGCCCCATGTTTGAAAAAGTGGTCTCCTAGTCGCAAGCGACATTTTATGCATTTCTTATCGTTTTTTGTTGTGGTTGACGGATATTCATGTCTAATATGTTTTCTATGTTTATTAAAAGATGTATCTACTTTGAGGTAAGTTTCTACACCTAATTTTCTGAGACTTTCATAGGTTTAAGTTGAAAATCAGTTCCTACGATGTAAACTTCATTTTGGTGTGTTTTCATAGTGTTGTGGCATCGGAATAGTGTTAAAAATTTGAGGAAGTTTGTTGTGATTCATAGAGAATCTTTTGGTAATGGTAAGTTTCCTCCAATCATATCCTTCATATTTTTACATTTTATGTCATTTTGTAGATTTTTGAGCCACTAAGCGACATTTCAGATAGTGTTGCTCTGGGAATCCCATTTTTCCTATTGAGTTGGGATATTATTATTGTATATTGATGGTGTTAAGGTGTTTGAGGGACTTGGGATTTGGTGTTCTTCTTATCATAGTCGCGTATGATGGTTGTCAGATTGAAACAACGTGAAGTATGCTTTGTTGTATTGCCTCGTGATCTCGCCGCACTTGTGAGATGTTGATAGCTTCTTGCTATGGTTATTATCTGTTGGTTTGGTAGACATTATCATGTCATTTTTTGAGTTAAAGTGTTCTTGTCATAGTGACGAACTTAACGCCTTATAATTTGGCTATGGATCATTCTTGCAACCTTATTGATTCTAGCAATTGTTGTGATATGATAGGTTGGTTGAGCTTCATAGAGACACCATTGAGGCTTCGGTTGAAATATATGTTAAGGATTACTTTTCTCTTTATTACATGACCCGGAAGGCCTAAGCTTGTTATATCTTGTATGACGTCGTTATTTGACATGTGGCCTTATTCTATTGAGTTTGCTACCACAACATGATATAGTGACTGCCAGCATCACTCTATTCCTTACTTAGTGGCCCAGAATATCATGTTATGATTGTGTTGAGGTCACCAGTGACTACTCGCTATTATTGTGTTATTTTTATCATTTGTTGTGGCCTATGAGCTTGTTTTGGCTCTGCATACACTGACGTTGCAGGGTTTTAGAGCCTATATTCTGATTATTATTACCGTGCCTTTGGTCCAGGAAGACTGTGCCTATGGGCCGAGCAGACCTTATCTACGGGGAAGGAAGGCTATATCGGTGGGGCAATAGTTATATTATATTATCGTGCCTTCTGGCCAGGCAGACCATACCTACGGAACAAGCAGGTTGTACCTATGGGGTAGAACTTATAATATTGCATAGAGCCTAAGAGTTGTATTGATTCATGACATAAGTACATTCAGATAGTTCAGATCAGATCATAACTGGGGTCCAGGTAAGGGGGCTAGTATAGGTATTTAGCAATTGTTTGTACTCCTTAGAACTTGTAGTTATTGTGTGCTATTTGTACCTTCCGAACTTATGGGGGCCAGGTCAGGTTATTTTTTGTTATGTGTTTAAATGCTACGTGATTTTTTGTTATGTGCAAGGAATGGTAAAGGATCCCAGGTCTTCTCATTTTGGAGCCATGTTGCTAGCCATGATCGCGCTACAATGATGCAACACCTCCACCGTGCCCACATCAACAACCTTTTTCCTTCTCAACAACTCTTTCATAAACTTTTCATACCTAGGAATTTGTAGAAAATCTACAACCAAAGGAATGTTCATAGACAATTTGCTAAGTAAATCAACAAACTTTTTAAATTGAGAGTCCTCTTTCTTTTTGATCAACCTTTGGGGATAAGGAGGAGGACACTTGGGAATTTGTAGTAAAGAGTTCACAACTTTATCCCCTTTTTCCTCTTCCATATCAATCACAACTTTATCCCCTTTTTCCTCCTCTATATCAATCAAAACTTTATATGGAGGATCCACCTTCTATTCGCCTAAATTTGGCATCTTTTCATCTAGATTCACACTCCCAACATCATTCAACCTAGGTGCAATGGGATTCACTACCACCTTCAGAATCTCATCCATCTTCTTGCTCAGTATATTCTTGGGTTCATCATCCATACCATCTAGTATTCTTCAGCTTCTAGTGACAATTTCCATGCCCTAGCCATCATTCTTCGGATTAGGGAGTGTCACTAGGAAGTGTACCCTTTTGCCTTGGGTTCATTTGAGCCAATAAATGATTCATTTGGGCTTTGAGGTGTTCAATGGAAGCCAAATGGGAACTCATGGTCTGATTTATTGTAGGCACCTCACTTTTCAACTCTCAAAAACTCAAATCCATAAATTCAACCCTTTTTAACACCTCAGCAAGCATGTCTTTAATTTTTGAGCTCGTAGGGTCACTAACACCCTCTTGGATAGGAGTTGCAACAACTTTTATAGGAGGAACATGCGAATTATTGCACCGGTGATTATATTTATCTCCATCTCTATCATGATCCCTATCTCTCTATGTAGTATCCCGATCACTTTCTCTCACACAATCTCTCCAAGGCACATATTTATCCTTGTTCTAACCTTGATTCTCCTCACGTGGTCGCCAAGGGCCATGGTTTGCACCTTGGTAACCCGGGAAAGAACCCGCCACATGATTAAAAATATAATGAGCTTCCTAATAAAATAAAATATAAGCATTATCCTCATCATGAGGTATAAATCTTTGAGGTCTAATAGCATTCACACTCCTTGTTCAGGCTCCCAGCACATGTTTTGCAAGCAACTCAATTTGCGCTATCATCTTTGCCATAGTTTATTCCCACTCTTCCTCCTTTTGCCTCATTTACTTTGACATAATTATAGAAGTGACACCCATTGTAACCTCTCTTCCCGGGTATACCAAACACTATTTGTTTTGGTCATCCTGTCCAATAAGACTTTCGCAAGTCCGAAAGATTGGTCCATCAATGAACCACCCACAAAGTTGTTTTCCATGAATTTGTTGATAGCGTCCAAGGATCGATTGAAAATTTGAAGTAAAACCCTATTTCAAAGACCATGGGTCAGGCATTGGACAATATTCTTCTTAAACCTTAGCCATACCTCATGCAAGGCTTCACCTGACAATTGTTAAAAGTTGGTAATCTCATCTCTCAATTGAAGCATTCTAGTAGGAGGGAAAAACTAGTCCAGGAAGGCTTTAGTAAGCTCGTTCCATAAGGTAATAGAGCCCTTGGGAAGATCTTTCAACCATTGTGTTGCTTTCCCCATTAGGGATAATGTGCCGCTTTCCTAATCAAAAGATAGGAGAGCACCCCTTCTCCCAAAGTTATGGGGTCATTTTGTCGAGTTCCTTCGACATGGTTCTCTCAAGCACCCTAGTATACTCTACTTGTTCACCTGTGTGCCCTTGGGAATCTCTTCCAACCATTGTGTTGCTTTCCCCATTAGGGAGAATGAGAACAATCTCAACCATATTGACAAATGGCAATTGGTGTCTTTATTTGGGAGACCACCAAAGAGACCTTTCATTTGCAATATGTGTAGCATGGTGCTAATAACGTGACAGACCGCATTCCCCACTATTTGAGGTAGGTGAATGGCACTAGCTATACCACTGTGATCTATTGGTTCATCATCACCTTCCATATGACCGTTCACGCGGTCATGCTCACTAGCGTGACTCGTATTTTCTCTTATCAATAGTAAAAACAACAAACACGGTAAAAATAAAACAAGGAGCAACACTAATGTGAATCAATACACAAAACAAGGAAATAGAAATCCAATCCCTGGCAATGGCACCATTTTTCATAACAACCAAAGTCATTCCCTAATCAAGGAGCTGGAAATGGTCGTATTCAAGATAATTACCCAACTTACTAGTCAGGGTTGAATCCTATAAGGATGGAACTAGATTAATAAAAATTTCATGTATTAAGTCACACTAGGCATGGACGTTGTCATAGTTTGCAATAAAGTAAACTGGGGGATGTGTGTAAACAAGTAATTTGAAATAAGAGTAGGCAACAAGCAACACTAACACAATTGATGAACAATCAAGTTTGGAAAACTAGGGGTGTGCTTTTGATGGGGTGTTCATTCAGAATTCGGTATAATCACTCAACTTCAAATTGATTAAGATATGGATAGCCTTGGTTATTTTAGTATGCTAATTGTTTCTCAACCTCAAAGCATATTTACTTTAGATTCTCTCGAACTCCAAAGCTTCATCAACAAATCAACCAATAGCTTAAGTGGGTTGAGCTATCTCTACACTCAACCCTTAAATGGGAAACCCAAATCCTTTCCATGAATTCTTACCTAAATTCAATCCCTCTTTCTCAAGCCAAATCAAATTTAGAGAAGTAAATTAATGTTTGCAACCATTAATTATTTAATTAAAACCACTCAAAGAATTCAATGGATCCATTTATAATAATTAATTCTAGGCATGAATTATGAATACCCAATAATAAACTCACACACCCATCATGAACACACCCCTAGATAATAAATTAGCTACACATAACTTTAGGAAAATAAATTATACCAATTGGGTAAGCTTCAATTCCTTCCATAATGAATAATTTGATTGAAATCCAAGCTTTTGTATTCAACAATAGAGTTTTTGCTCAAGGAAAAGAACTAAGATTGTACTCTCTACTAAGTATACTACAATTCTAGATCCAAATCTAGAAAATTCTAAGAGAACAATTATGCCCAGATCCCTAAAAAACATCACTAAAACCCCCCCAAACATGCATGAAATTTCTGGATGAATTTGCCCTCCGGGTCACTTGCACTGGACCTGCGGCCGTAGGTTGGCGCATGTTCTGATGTAGAATTCTAGTAGATATTGTGCTTGGAGCTGTGGCTCATAGGTGGTGAGCTTCATTATTAGTGGCATGTCTTCATCTTGTGTCTCACCTGTATTTCACAGGTGATGACTTATTGAATGCAAGTCTCACACATCCATCAGATAGTGAACTGCTTTCTTCCTCAACTTGTAGCTCGAGCTTTTGCTTCCTATTCTTAAATATTTTGTTACAACTCCTTTTTCATCTACACATCCTAAGAATGCCTACACATAAGAGAATAAAAACATAAAATCCTTATAAATAGCATAGGATTGAGGCAATAATTTATGCTTACAAGCTAAAAAAGTTGGTAGATTACCAACTTATCAGTGTTACGGTTTAATTGATGTTGGGACTCATTTTAGTGCTTGTATATGTTTGAATTAAATGACTTATTTTTGGTCTTTGGACATGTTTGAGTTAATGATTGTGATCATATTGTATGCTCAAATGAATAATCTATGTTTACATGATATTGATTAAAAAAATGTGAATAATAGAGTGTATGTGAGATTAGTGCACTATGCATATCCTAAAGGGTAGAAACTTGGAACCATAGGTTCATATCGTTAGTTAGAGCGGGTACCATGAGATGGTACAAATATTGACATTGCTTATTATATTATCGACTAAGTACTAAGTTGAGTAAGACAATCGACTGACGCATAACAAGTATACAACCAATCCATACCAAGAATAACATGAAAATCAGTCATCTCCAACTCTACTAGATCCGCTAAAGTGACTCTATGAAGGGATGAGATAGGGCAATTTTTGTAGATTATTTTGTCTAGGACTGACTAACCAACAGGATTAGAAACACAAAAGGGTTCTAAAAGATATTTAGGAGAAATTTCAAATTTGCATGCTTTATAAGGAGTCACGAAAGATAAGGAGGCACCGGGGTCCAACAAAGCATACACATATAGAGAGAAGAATTTCAACATACCAGTAACGATGTCCGGTGAACTTTCCTTGTCCTATCTAAAGACGGTTCTGGCGCTGCCCACAAGAACTAGAAGCAGTGCCCTGCGTGGCTGGTCGACCTCCTAAGGCTTTTGGGGCAGAGTCAGTCCGTCTACCTCCCTGTCCCTTCTTAGCTAAAGGACAATCCTTAATCTTGTGTTTAACTTGACCATATCCGAAGCAACCACTTAAACCATCTAAGCACTCACCAAGATGACTTTTTCCACACTTGTTGCAAGAAGGGTAAGGAGTCCCCTTTGCAACACTCCCCTGCGAATAGGAACCTAATCCTCTACCTGTCTGATCATGATAAGGTCTGGGGGCCTTACTAGGTGATGAATTCTTTAATTGTGCTCCCCAAAGTTAGAGGTCACGGTGATTGTGCAGCAAAACAAAATTTATAATTCCCAACGGGTGTCGGGGTCATACCCAAGGGACTTGGGAGCTAGCTAAATGAAGATTGTGTGAAACGAGTTCACAATGAGAGTAAATGCTTAAAACAAGAAAAGTAAAAGGTTGGGGGAATTGGGATGTTGTCACTACAATCACAATTCAAATAAAAGATATAAACGAACGCGGGTGTGCCAAATAGAGTAAGTGACTTGGGATGTGTGTTCGATGGGGCTTTAATCATGGGATAGGGTGATTATCAATTCACATTTATTATTGCTTATTGACATAAGTAGAATTGTTCATGGGTATGGATTGATATCTCTCAATCAACAACCATATATCCGATAATCTCTGTTAGAGCATCATTGGTTTGATCAATAAACAACCAATCTAAGCTTGTGCAGGTCACACTATCTCTAGCTTAGACCTTTAAGTGGGTGATTCCTTTGATAAGAGTTATTTCTAGCCTAAAAACTGGATGGAGTCTCAAGTTCCCACTAGTAATTTCACATCCAAAACTATGAAATCCTCTTTCAAGCAATCACATAGTCAAATAATGAAATTTAATGTTTGCAACCACCAAATTTAGGATTAAAACTTGGTGAAACTACTAGACCCATGTGAAATAAGCAATTATAAATATGAATTAACAACACCCACACCCATTTGTCAAGAACCCATCATCAACACACCCCTAGACAAGAGAAATTAGCCACTCATAGCAAAGAAGAGAGATATACCAAATGGGTATGTCAAAATCCTTTTCATTGGAGCTAAATCTCAAGTTCTAAGCTCAATTTGAGTATACAAATGGTTAAACAGGAGAATGGATTCAAACCCTCTTCTCTTTGGAGAGGAAAACTTGTTCTTAAGGCAAAAAGCTTTCTAAAATATTCAGCACTGAAGAATGTTTTTTACAATTATGCCTAAATTCGCCTTTTATAGTTTTCCAAAACATCACTAAAATTTAGGATAAAACTTCCCTTTGGGTGGTGTGTGGCATGACCTGCAGTTTTCATATCATGATGTGCGCATCGTACACCCTCTTCAGTTGGACCAGTGACTTCAGCTAACTTTGGGAGCTTCATGAGAAGGGGGTGCAGTTCGCACTTTGGGATGTGCACGTCGCACAATGACTTCACCCCTTAACAGATTCTTCAGTGGCTTTTGCAGCTTTATACGGAGGAGGTGCGGTTTGCACCTCGGCTTGTGCGTGTCGCACAACAACCGTATCTCAGGTCAGAATTTCCAGCTTTTCTGAACACTTCACACTTCACTCCTTTTTAGCTCTTTTTGGGTCCATTTCCTTGTTTCTCATCATTTATCAAAAGTACCTGCATAGACATCAATAAAGGCCATAAGAACCTTTAAATCTATTCAAAACATAGCAATAATTCATGGATATAGGCTCAATAAGTTGGTAGATTACCGACTTATCAAACCCCCAAACTTGAACTATTGCTTGTCCTAAAGTAAGATACTCATAAGGCAAGGAATGCATTATGCTCTAGACTCAATTAAGGCACAAAAGACTAATCTATAGTAAAAAATAAAAATAAACAGAATGACTCAAATAAAAGACTCAACTACGATGCTCATCTCAATTTGAACCACCACAAACTCAAGGAATTTGGCTATCTCTAAACTTTTTTTTCCAAAAGGACTTCATTCTCATTTAAAATCAAGGAAATTTTGTCATTCAAAACAAGACATTTAAGCTTCTCAAGTCATTGGCATGGACCGTCAAGGTTTGCCTCGAGATTCGCCACATAACTTGTCTCAGTCAGTCCCCTCAATTGAAATAGAGACCCCACTCACCACAAGAGAGAATCCCACTCACAATCATTCAATTCATAAACAATCAGGATTATAGGAGAACAAAAAAGACTCTCACTCTCTCAAGGAAGTTTAAGTGCATACGCGTCGAACCATAGGCTTGACCTTCATGTATATCGCCACTAATATAGGGTAGACAATCTCGGAATCACCAAAGACTTGCAGGTTACGATGTTGGCTAGGGCTAAGGTGAGGATTTCATTTGGTTTAAGTGGTTATACCTCCATAATGCTCTTTGTTCTCATTTCGAACACCGCTCACATTTTCAAATTTCAACTTCACCTTATTTCTCCCTCACAAAACCTAAGATTTCTTCTTTTCACTCATGATCATTCAAACTCCTTGTATCGCCTTGGTTTGGTACCACCTATTTTTTCTTTTCATTTTTCTCATTAAATTCAACTTTTGGAGCAAATTTTCAATTCAAACCTAATGTGCTACCTTGCACTTTGAGTGCACTTCTTTTCTTCTCTTCATTTGATTACATACACCCCCAAACTTAGGCATTTGCCTATGTTATCCTTAATCCCCCCCCAACTTAGGCTTTTAGCCTACATTTCATTTTCAAGCAATTGGGGAGGATGGGTGCCAAGATAGAGGTTCCAAAAAGGTCAAGGTGTTAACAAGGTGCCAAAGAATGGTCACACGCTCAAAGGGTTTCGGTAGGGTTGAAGTCATGGGAAGTTATTTGGGCAAAGTGGCTATCAAAAAGGGCCTAAGGTCATCTTTCAAGCTTGGTCACACCTAGAATTATTCCTTGAATCATATTCGGGGAAAGTTCTAGATAACACTTATGCTCAAGAATCAAGGTAAAGCCTCACCACACAAGGCATCATGCCACAAGACTACTTTTATTTGTCTCAAAATCAATTGGGACAAATCAATTTTGACAAGCTATTCTGAGTTCATTACACACTCGTTTGTGAGTCAATCAAGCCAAAGCGAGAGTGTACAAGTCATGACAAGAGAATGGTCCTTTTATTTTCAAAATAATTTGCAAATAGAATTTTTTTGGTGGGCCCATTTCGAGAAAAGCAACTATAGACTCAATTCTAAAATTAAAACTTGGCATTTTTCCTTAAGAAAGTTGCCTCTCAATCTAACATAGGGAAACACCAACCCGGTTCGACACAAAAACAAAAGAAAAGAAAAAGACAATAATAAAAACTTTTGCTCCTTGGAAAAGAACCGTGGTATTAAGAAAACCCTTGGAGTTTATTTGTAAACTACTATTAACAAGGCAATATCCAAATTACGTGCTCATGATTCATTTTAAAACAAGCCTCGGCGTAGACCTTTAGCACATTTGTAAAGCACGGGTACTAAAACAATAGGGCATGTAAGACCAACCCAGCAACACAATCTCAATCAACAAAAATCAAGCCCGTAGAGGGCACAAATAAGCTCAAAATAAAAACAAAACATAATCAAAAGTGCCCAGCGAGGGTAATGCCAACACAACAAGCATCACAATATTAATAGTTACAGGCTCCCCCAAACTTAATGTAAGCATTTCCCCAATGCACAAAAAGTTATACAAATAAGAATGAGTGCCAAAAACTCCCTGAATAATCTGATGATGATGACGATGCCTCCTTGACTAGAACCGATGTGGTGGTCTAGGAGGTAGAAGTGCCGGTAGAGCTAGTGGTGACGATGGTGGTATATAGGCATGTGCAGGATCTATCTGAAACCCTTCCACCAATGGAATCGGTTTGTTCCACCTAACTTGAATGAGCCCCGATGGTTCCACAACCCACTTGCTGAGTAAGTCATCAACTCATGGTACGAGAACCTCGGCTGAAGTCCTCATTCTCACATATATGTCATAGGAGGTTCTGGGTGACGTTGGATGATCAGCTCCATAACTTCGTGGACAATCTCGACTGGTGCCCCATCCTCCTGTACCTCATATATTTCCTCTTGGTCAACTGGGTCCCAATTTGTGCACCAATCATCTGGAGGGCTAGCACACTTTTGAGGAGAATTTAAACTTGGAGCCGGCAAGTTAAGATCCCCATTTGCTTCAAAATGAGGGATCACTTGCGTGAGCTCTTCAACCCCCATCTCCACTCTAGAACATAACTTTCTCACACTTGACACAATTGGTTTTAGTGCCAATTTGATCGCAGATTGAATCAAGGTTTGGATGTTCTTGGATAACTTTTGTAGAAGTTCCTCATTTTTGTTAGTAAGTTGAGCAAGTATCAGCAAATTACCTGAAGAAGTGGCCCTAGATGCCCCATGCACCGTGCTCGAAGCTCCCTGAGACAAAGGTGAAACCCTTCCTTGATCATGCATAATGTTGTTGGCTCGAGACATGGGTGTGGTAGCATTTGAAGTTTGACTGAGCTACCTTCTTTTGATATGTGGGGTTTCTTTATCCCTCTTTGTGTCCAAGCAAACCATCCCCTTAGCTCGGCTATCCTTGTCAAATGCTCGAAATAAAGGACGCCCGATTTGGATACAAAGAAGAGTTATGATCACGGGGAAAACCATGGATGTGGAGTCATGTAGCGCTTTTCTCTTGGGATGTTCAACTATGATCTCACCTTTATTCAAAAGGAAGCCTCTCATGATGTATTCAAGGAGAATGGCCATCTCTATGGTCACTTTAGTGGTGTGCATGGTCGGGATTAGTCCTTTTCTCACAAAGTCAAGCCACATGCATGCTTCAAATCTGAGATCTGAGCGATGGATTTGCCCCTTTGAGGTGGCCCAAAATGGGTTTCCTTCAGGAATCACAGTGGCAACCCATTCATATGCTTCATCCTTTCTAGCCACACATTCAAAGAACCTTGATTCAGGGATTCGCTCGTTATGCCTATGGAAAAATGAATGGCTTTGGGGGTAATGTCCACTTTTTAACCTCATACCAACACTGATTTGAGGCATGGAAACCTTATTAGTGGGCCTTTGTGATTTAGTATGTCGAGGCGGGCCTGGTAGGAGGCATAAAATTCCTGCACCAACTCAAGAAAGTAGAGGCCTGGTGTTTTGGCAATGTGTTCCCAAGCTCTTATGTGAAATCGCTTTGGCATGTTCGGGAATTCCTCTTGGAAATATTCTACATTGAACCCCTTTTCCTCTAAGAATGGGCGATTCTGGAACTTAAGATAGTATGCCTCCATTACCCTGAGCCAAAAGCAGATTCCCTACTCAATATGCTCACCCTCTTATATAGGAACACCTGCATTTAGAGTGTGCTTCAAGGAACATTTCTTTTGATGGTGCCTGTTGGAAGACATAATCCTGTGGATGGGCATTAGCAGTATACGCTATGAATATATACACAACTAAAAGAAGTTAGGAATTTAGTGAGTGGAAAAAAAAAGGGGGGGCTATTGGCTCGAGCGAACCATATGCTAACTGCACTTGGCAAAGTGCGCTTCACATTTTCCATCGCATGAGCAAACAAAATCCTACAATTGGTTTTCTATTTATGGTGCGAAGCTGGTGTGGACCGCACCAACCAAAGTTCGCATCACACCAAGCTTCACACCTCGAAGCAGCAACTGTTGTTCAGCCTCAACAAACAAACCCTCATGACAAATGACAATTTTCTCTTAAGAATGACATCACCCAATCTATTAGCACAATGCAAGATAAAGACCCTCATGTAGTGTCGCACATTTCCCTTTTTCTCCCCCGGGTTTTCTCGAGCATCTGGTTTGCCATGCGATGGAGGTGCGAAGCGCACTTGGGCTTGTGTAGTCCGCACGGCCCAATGCACATCACCTCTAATTTTCAAATTCCCTTTAGGAACTCTGTTATGGCATGTAGTGAGCTGTGTGACATACACAATTGCTTGTGCGGTCCACACAGTCCTCCGCACAACACTTTTTAGCCCTATTTTGTACTTGTTCATTTTCTACTTCCTGAATTCCCTGAAAAACACCAAAAATGACAATGGGTGAAGAAAATTAAAGTAAAGACACTTGGGTTTCCTCCCAAGAAGCGCTTGGTTTTATATTGTGGCTCGACGATAGTACCTCAACCTCAATTATTGCCAGAAAGCATGCCAATCCGGTTGGCATGACCCTATCTCTAAAAGGAAAATTGCTCCATCAATATCTTAGAGATGTCATCATGTTACCCTCTTGGCAATGAATCAAATGTGGGTATCTTTCCCACTTCACACTCTCCAAGGGCATCATCAAACTTGCCCTCTAATTCTATCACTAATATTACTCTCAAATCATTTGGAGGCCTTGTGGGATGGCAAACATTGAAAGTCACTATTTCATCACCCACTCGAAATTTAAATTCTCCGAGCTCTACATCAACAAGGGCCTCCCTCTAGACAACAATGGTTGCCCCAAAATAATGGGTACCTCCACATCTACCTCACAATCCAAGATGATGAAATCCGCAGGAAGAATCAGTTTGTCCACCTTTACAAATACATCAAACAAGATCCCTACAGGGAGCTTAATGGACCTATTGGCCATGAGTATCTACATAGAAGTAGGCTTGGGAGACCCCAATCCTAGCTTCTTGAAAATTATATGGGGCATCAAGTTGATGCTTTCCCCCAAGTCGCACAAGGCCTTTCAAAATACAAACATTCCAATCGTACATGGTATAGTGAACGCACTCAGATCTTCTCTCTTCGTAACCACATTGCTAGCCATCACCGCACTACAACTGTGTGAAATCTCAATCGTGGCCATGTCAATCACCTTTTTCTTTTTAAGTAACTCCTTCATGAATTTGGAGTACCCCGACATCTACATTAGAGCTTCGACTAAAGGAATGTTTATTGACATCTTGCTGAACATGTCAACAAACCTGCTAAATTGTTGTTCTACCTTCTTCTGATTTAGCCTAGAGGGTACGAAGGAGGTCCCTTGGGGATTATGGTCTGCATGCTTTGCACAAGATGGGGGTCTACCTTGTCATTAATGGTCACTTGGGGAGAGGGTTCAACCTCTTCCTTCTCATTATCACTTTCAACATTTTCTGGGACACTTGATGCACCAAGTCCTTCCCTCACCTTCAGAGTTTCAACAACATTCTCATACACCACCTCCTTATCTTTGTCACTTGGCTTCTTCACCGCATTCACAATAGGCTCCCTTGTATTTGTAACTAGCTTCACAACATGTTCTCTTATTTAACTAGTTGTTCTTCCACTCCTAGTAACAATCTCCATGATATGCCCATCACTTTTATGGTTGGTTGTGATGTTACTAGGAAGTGATACCTTCATCCCCGGGCTCATTTGAATGGAAAGATGATCCATTTGGACTTCAAGTTGCTTGATGGATGTTGAATGAGAGCTCAAAGTCTTATGAAGTATTAAGACGTCACTTTTAAGCTCATGTACCCTTGCGTATGTTGTGTCAACTTTTTTTAGTACCAAGGACAACATGTCCTCTATCTTGGAATGCCCGGGGTTGCTTGTGGTCGGTTGGTAGAGGGAATCAACTTTGTTTGAGGGCACATAAGGGCTTTGATAGTTGTATCGCTCACCATACCTGACACGATCATCTTTTATCCAACCTTGGTTCTCCTCCCTCGGGCGATAGTACCCAGGAAGAGAACCCGCTGATACAAAGCATAGGTTACAATCAACCACAGTCATGTGCTCATCATCATTAGCTCTTATTTCCGGCGCATTCACCATACTCACCCCCTTGGCACCAATCACATGCTTTGTAAAGAGATTGATTTGGGTCATCATCTTAGCTATTATTTCATCTTGAATTTCCCCTCTCTTTCTAATCTCAATTTCAAATATGTATGAGGCTGCTCCCGAGGTTGAAAAATCCGCCTCTCGTGTATACCAAGCTTTGTTGGTTTACGTCATCCGTTTTAAGAAAGCCGAGGTAACGAAAAATCATATATCCATGAAGGTCCATCTCCAAGGTTGTTAGCCATCACCTTGTTCATGGAATTCAATGATCAATAAAAACTTTGAAGCAATACATTGTATGATAACTCATGACTCAGACATAAGACAAGCTTCTTCTTTAAGCGCAACAAAAACTCATGTAGGGGTTCATCCGGGAGTTACCTAAAGTTGGTAGTCTCATCTCTTAGTTGCATCATGTGAGACAGAGGAAAGAATCTCGAAGTGAATGGTTCAACCAACTCGGTCCAAGATGTTATAGACCTGTCCGAAAAATTTTCCAACCACGCCGTGGCTTTCACCGTAAAGGAAAAGGGGAATATGCGCAATCGGATGGACTTTTGGGAGATGTTCTGAATAAGATATGGTTGGCAAATCTCCCCGAAGTTTTGAATATGCCAGTTTTCATCCTCATGTGTTTCTCCACTAAACAGCCCCTTGATTTTAATCAAGTGGAGAATGGTGCTAGTCACGTGAAAGACAATACTTCCCACCATGGGGGTAGGTGGATTGCACCTACACCCCCTTGCATCACAGGCTCAGCAACGTTGGATTTATCAAAGCCGCCAATGCTCTCGATGTCATTGGCTTCGCTCATAGCTAGCCTACTCAATCAACCACAAACAACAAACAAAAGTAAAAGAAACAAGTACTCTCAAAGTTATTTCAAATCAACATTAAAAAATAGCTATAAACTCAAGTCCCCAACAACAGTGCGATTTTTTATGAACGCTCAAATTGTGCTCCCCAAAGTTGGAGGTCACAACGATCGTGCAGCAAACAAAATTTATAATTCCCAACGGGTGTCAGGGTCATACCCAAGGGACTTGGAGCTAGCTATATGAAGATTGTGCATAATGAGTTCAGAATGAGTGTAAATGCTTAAAATGAGAAAATTAAAAGGTTGGGGGAATTGGGATATTGTAGCTACAATCACAATTCAAATCAAAGCTATAAATGAAAGCGAGTGTACCAAATTGAGTAGGTGACTAAGGATTTGTGTTCGATGGGGCTTTAATCATGGGATAGGGTAATTATCAATTCACTTATTCTCGCTTATTGACATAAGTAGCATTGGTCATGGGTATGGATTGTTATCTCTCGATCCACAACCATATATCCCATAATCTCTGTTAGAGCATCATCGGTTTGATCAACAAACAACCAATCTAAGCTTGGAGAGGTCACACTATCTCTAGCTTAGACCCTTAAGTGGGTGATTCCTTTGATAAAAGTTATTTCTAGCCTCAAATCTGGATGGAGTCTCAAGTTCCCACTAGTAATTTGACATCTAAAACCATGAAATCCTCTTTCAAGCTATCACATAGTCAAGTAATGAAAATTAATGTTTGCAACCACCAATTTTAGGATTAAAACTTGGTGAAACTACTAGACCCATGTCAAATAAGCAATTATAAAGATGAATTAACAATACCCACACCCATTTGTCAAGCACCCATCATCAACACACCCCTAGACAAGAGAAATTATCCACTCATAGGAAAGAAGAGAGAGATATACCAAATGGGTAAGTCAAAATCCTCTTCATGGAAGATGAATCTCATGTTCTAAGCTCAATTTGAGTACACAAATGTTAACCAAGAGAACGGATTCAAACCCTCTTCTTTTTGGAGAGGAAAACTTATTCTCAAGGGAAATATCTTTCTAACATATTCAAGACTGAAGAATGTTTTTTTACAATTGTACCTAAATTGGCCTTTTATAGTTTCCAAAAATGTCACTAAAATTTAGGACAAAATTGCCCTTCAGGTAGTGTATGGCGTGACATGCGGTTTGCACGTCGTGATGCGCGCGTCGCACACCCTCTTCAGTTGGACCACTGACTTCAGCTAACTTTGGGAGCTTCATGCAAAGGGGGTGCGGTTCACACCTTGGGAGGTGCGCATCGCACATAGACCGCACCCTTTAACAAATTCTTCAGTGGCTTTTGCAGCTTCATGCGGAGGAGGTCTGGTTTGCACCTTGTTTTGTGCGTGTCGCACGGCCACAGCATCTCAGGTTAGAATCTCCAGCTTTTCTGAACATTTCACACTTCACTCCTTTTTAACTCTTTTTGGGTCAATTTCCTTGTTTCTCATCATTTATCAAAAGTACATGCATAGATATCAATAAAGGCCATAAGAACCTCTAAATCTATTCAAAACATAGCAATAATTTATGGATATAGGCTTAATAAGTTGGTTGATTACCAACTTATCAGTACTAGTACTGGTAGATGAATACACGGGTCCTGATGACCTCTTCTGAAATGAAGAGCAGTGTCCGCCTCCAGACCTCTGATGGAAACCCGAACTCTCAGATATGACCCTCTTGTTCTCTCTTGCCATTTCCCTCAACTTGTCTCCCTCAATCTAATGGGCATGGGTCATGAGTTGGGAAATATTCATATCACTCAACAACATAGCAGACCTACACTCCTTCTTCACCATATATGAAACTACATAGATAAACTTACTCATCTGATCATGTGGGTCTTCTACCATAGATAAACCATACCTAGACAACTGAGTGAACCTCAAACTATACTCCTGGACTGATATTGACCCCTGTCTCAAGTTCACAAACTCCTCAGTCTTAGCTTACCTCAACTCTCAGGGAAACAACTGGTCATGGAAAGCCCTCTCAAAACACTCCCATGTCATAAGGACCACATCCCTAGCTCTAGCCTCCTTCCACTTAGTGAACCAGATATGGGCTACGTCCTTTAACTTGTAGGACGCTAGCTTGAAACTCTCAACTCCGACAACCTGCATCACCTCAAAGATCTTCTTCACCTCATCCATAAAGCTAAATGGGTCCTCACCAACTTTCAAACTCCCGAATTCCGATGGGTTTATACGAATAAAATCTCGGACTCGGGCCGCTGCTCCACCGTGAAGGTGAACGGGGACATGAGCCTGCTGATTGGCCTTGGCAGCCATAGTTTGGGCCAACAAGTGAATAGCATTCTAAAAATCTGCATTTGTGACCTCAGGGTCGGGAATCGGAGGGTTAGCATTTTGAGCAGCTCGGGGAGGCATAGCACATCAAGGAGGCATAATCTGAAATGTAACAAGAATAGTTTAGAAGAGTAATAGAGTTAAACTCTACCGCACGATACTGATCATGAAAGAAGTGAACTTTTCCTAAGATATCTCATAGCTTCCCTCTCATAAGTGTGGCGCACTTCACACATATGAAAGAGATTCTACTCCATGCGACTTTACACACCCTAGGACTCTTGAACCTGAGGCTCTAATACCAAGTTTTTCATGCCCCAAGGCTACCCTCTAGATATAACATGGGATCTGAGACACTAGAGCCCTAGATTAACCCTTGGCCATAGCATACTCAGGGATACTTAAGAAAATAAAGTGTAAACATACATAGACAAGGTAGAAATCCATAAACTGAAATAGAATAAAGCCTACGAAATACCAATTCAAAATACATCTAACTATGTCTGAAGCCTTTAAATCTGAAATAAGAGTTGATGGGACAAGACCCCAACTAACTCAGGAATCCAACAAAGGAAACATAAAGAAAACTACTCATAACTCCGGTCCTCAAAGGATGAGGACTCACAAACAGATAGTCTGGATAGCTGGCACTGACTAGCCACGCGCCTGAGTAATAGATCATGAATCTGCATCATAATAGGATGCAGTGCAACGTATGCGTCAGTACTATAGGATGTACTGAATATGTGAGATATGCATGAATATGATGAAAACATACTTAAAACATAAATATGAACTTAGTTCATGGATAAAAGAGTCATCAACATAAATATCATAATAAAAATGGTAAGCATGATATAAGAGTCAAGACTTCAAAATAGATATCATAAGCTTAAACAAGTCAAAATATTCATACATGAGTTTCTCTTAACCGATATAAACCATGATGAGCTACATGTAATCCAGTGTCATACACCCACACCAAAAAAGGTTATCCTAACTGGCCAAGGTTAGAACCATATCTATCAAGATCTGTCATAAGTCACAGAGGGCAACCTATGGTGGAAACATAGTTCTGGGACTTAGGGTACGCTAAAACCAGTCCAACTTGGTGCTAAATACTACTCCCAAAATATACATATAGCTCAACATATACTTGTGACATATCTAATTCCAAAATCTTATTTTAAATGCCTAAGGACATATCTTATGTCATGAAAATTCAAACCATAAGTTCTTAAAGCTTAGCACAGCCATAATTCAAAACATACTTTTCTTTCTAAATTCATAACTTGAATAATTAGGCATGTAATTTCATAAATACATAAGCGCATGTTAAAAATAATCTTTAATTTATGAGCTTTAGAAATAAATAAAGGAATCCCAAATAAATCATAATTGAGTAATGAGAAACCATAATTTAATACTTTAAAACTGGACCAATGAGTTTTCCCCAAATAGGGTATGAACCCTAATTTCATAAATCCACAATTCAAAGTAAAAGTTTTGGCATTTTCGGCACAAGGGTGAAAGGAACCCATGTTGAATACCCACATACCTTAATTGAAGCTAACCATACTGAAAATGAAAAGAAATGGAGGCTTGATCTTGGAGCTTGAGACTTGGAACTTGAAGGAGTTCTTTTTCCCAATTCGGTAGATGAATGAGGTAATGAGAAGGGACTTAGGCTAATAGGTTTAGAAATCATGCTATGAATGGCCAAAATGACCTTATTTCGGAGTTAAAAGAGGGAGTAATGACTGAAATACCCCTGAGACTTAATTAAGAAAAAGCTGGAAAAATTAACTTTCAGGAATCACGAACAGATTCCACGAGTCATAGACCAAACCATGGTTCGTGGTTTCCACTCGTTGTTCCTAACCATAGAGTCAGGCTGCATAAGGCAAACCATGAGTCAACAAGATGACCCGTCAATTAGACTATGGCCTGTAGACCTAAGTTGTAGTTCTAGGATCATCATCCAAGCTGCAGGTGAGGAACTACAAGTCAATAGGACGGACAATAGAATGAACTACGGTCTGTGGACCTGAGTCATAGTTCCTAGGGAAAGTACTAACCTCTAGTTTAGGTTCCAAGAGTTAATAGTACGGTCTATGATCCAACCTACGGTCTATAGAATCAACTTGTGGTTTTTAGACCAGAAGTTAAACTTCAGGAATCAAACCACGGTTCCATTCCATGACTCGTGGTTCTAACCACGGTTCGTGGTTTGGACGCGTAATTCCTGGAAACATGAAATTTTTCAGAGGTTTAAACTTAAAAAGATTGTTTGATGTCTGGTGTATTAGAAATATCTAATATGACAAAACAAGCCTGGCAAGTGCACAATAATATCCAACAATAAAGCAAGATAAGCTAGATAGAGTGTGGTCCAACATGCCATCACCAACTAAAATAGGGAAGTGCCCTCACTGCATCAAAACAAGAGAGAAGTTTGAGGGAGCTTCCTGAAGTGACTCAATCTGAACTGGAGGAGGAGGGAAACTGAAGTCTCTCTTCATCCTCATCCTCATATCCTCTTCTCCACTCAACCCACAAAAAGACTTCAATTTATCCATCATCTTATTTATGAACTTGCTCTTCTTCACATGCTCGCTAAACTTCCTTTGTCACTTTTGAACCTTTCCTTGCCTGCGGCTCATGTGCTCCAACAGGTTTTCATGGCATTCAGTCACCTATTGATCAACCTCTGCTTGGTGGTCACTTTGGTAAGGGATGGGGGATACTCAGTGCCTGCTGGTGTGTCATCTCTAGCTGAGCCAATAGGAAGTCCAGCGAACAACTGCTGAACATGCGCATCAACTCCCTGAATATGGTCGGAGAGATGGCGCATAATGTAGGGCCCAGACTATGATGGTCCCATAGGATGATATGATCTAGATGCAACCATGGAGGGGCTAGTGGGCTCAGTAGAAGGCTCTGGGAACTGCTCGAATGATAGAGAAGCCACATCAATTTTTCTCTTTTTATGCTTCGCTTCTGGTGCCCTTTTCAACAATGGATAGATCAAGGCAGCTGGCTTCTTCTCAACATCATTTGGGTGTTTCAACACCCCATCATCATAGCATAATTGGGTAATCAAGGATAGAAAGAAATGGATTTTCAACCTCCCCATGGCTACCTCCTCCATCTGATCCACTATATGCAGCCCAACATTCACATCCAAACCATCCAAGATTGCTCCAATAACCAAATCCCTCTCAGGGGTCACATCAGTATCATGGGTTGAAGGCATAATCCTTGTATAGATAATCAAAAGCCATGACTTGGCTTCGGTAATGAAGTCATGTGAGTCAACTCCTTTTTGCAATGTTAACAAACTCAAAGTCACGCCATCATGTAACTTATCAACCAATCATTGGGTTCCTTCTGCTTTTGTTTTTTTCCAAATAGGCCTCATTATACGCATCAGGGAGATTATAGATTTTATTGATCAATTCAGAGTTGAAACTAACTTGGAAACCTCGAATAGTAGTAACCAAGGTGCCTTTGAAGTCAGATGTCGAATCATTGGCATAGAACTCTATGACCACTGTGTGATTCACATTTATGGGTTGAGGAGCGAAACAAATCCACCTACGCTCCTCCAATCTCCTATAGAAAGCCGACATCTTGCCTTCAAATTTGTCCATATTGATGCCTCTTTACTTCACAATGGTCTTTGATAAGAGTTCATCATACTGACTCTCACAAGATGCCGCTAAGAATCTATCCTGATCATAATTCTCCTCCATTTCTACCTCTGCAATATTTTCAACTTCATTGTCATTGCCTTTGGAGGTCATTTTTAGGATCAAAGTATCTACAAAACAAACCAACATGTTAAAAGTTATTCTGGAAACATAAAACAATGTATTATGAAGCACTTAGGCCAAATAAATGGTTGAAAAATAATCCGAGGCAGTCTGTGTGAAACTACTATTTTCGTCTCTGCAAGGTATCCTTCTTCGCACACGCGGCCAGGTGGTTGTGTTCACGAAGGCACATTTTCCTTTTCAAGTATTTTCCTCCTTTGCATATGCGACTAGGAAACTGCGAATGCGAAGGTCATTGCTTTCGCCTAGTTCAGAAGCCTTTGAGGCATTTTCTCAAACACCTGACAGGACAATTTGCTCAAGCTATTTATACTCATTAAGATCATGTTAAGCACAACATTTTCATTACATAATCTAGCATATACTCTCAACAAAATTCACCAATCAATCTAGTTATTAGGAACAAATGATAATTGATTTAAAGCAGAGGATTTTCAACCAAAAATGCCATTGTCCCATTCTTATAACATCAAGATGAGGAAGAAAGAGAAACTATTTCAAGATATATGGAAGGACGGTGTTCATACCTGATGTGTTGCAATTAGTGAAGCAATGGATTGAAGAATTGATGGAATTTATTTGTGTTCTTAAGGGAGAAGAACAACCCTTGGGTTGAAAAGCATTTGGTCCTTTTTCTGAAATTTTTATTAGTTTAATACCTGGAAACCGTTGAAAGCTTTGCGTACGCGGGTGGTCCAATGCGTACTCTCTAGTCTACTATTTGATTGGCCTTCACGTATGTGGCTGGTCCACCACGTACGAGAAAAAGGCCCTTTGGACCAATTTTTTCACATTTTCTCCCAGCTTACTATTTTTACGTGCGAAATCGGATTCGACGGGCACAATGAGAGGTGCAAAACGCACCACATTCACACAAGCTAATATTTTTGCCCAGTTCACTGGTTGCTTGTGCAATGGTCTCTCTTCCAGGTACAAAACACACGTTTTTCAAAGGTCTTTTTGGTTCTTCTCAACACTTGGGTCCCCTTCTCATTCCTTTGGGCACCTAAAAACAAATCAAAAAGAAACAAAAAGTGAAGTAAAACATAAAGAAGAATTTTGCAAATGATGGGTTACCTCCCATCAAGAGCACCAATTTAACATCGCGGCACGACACAAGATATGCCACCATTTGGATCTCCATTTAGAGAATTTGAACCTTAGACCCAAACTTGAATCGATCTTCCTGTGACAATCATGGGGTAAAGGTGAGAACATTAGAAGGCCCTTTTCTTGGTGTCCCATTTTTTACTTTTTATCCTTCAAGTGAGTAAGGTCATTTTGCCTTCTTTCGACAACAAAATTAAAACCGAATATAAACCTCGATCCCTCCTCCTTCTAAGGTCTTCCAAAAGCTTGATTACTTTGACTTTCATATATTCAACCAAACTTAAGGTTGAAAAGTGGTTGAAGTAGGATTTGGGCATCTCAACTCTCAAGTTTGCCTCATTCATAGCATCCTCATTTTTAAATGAACTAGAGTCTTTCCAGATGAAATCTTGGACCTTGCCTTGCAACTCTAGTATCATTCGTTTGATTTTGGCATCATGATTCATGTATGAGGTAGTTGGTTGACACAACACCTTCAATTCATGAGCATCCCTTGTGTCTTTCTCTTTAACAGAGAACAACTCAAAACTACTAACCACAATTGTGCATGTTTTGACACAAGCATTCACATTGGTGTCCATATTTTGGATAGCAATTCCAAGTAACCCTTCTTTTTGACATCTCTTGGCATGCCTTTTTAAGAAAATTTCGAACATTGGTAGCACCCATTCTTGGCGCACAACCTCACCTAATACAAATTCTTTTTCTTGTTGGGGTTCAAACACTATCGGTATGAACTCACTCTCGGGCGATTCCATATTTTGCAAATCTTTATCGTCATCCCCAAAGTGAATTCGATTGAGATCAATATTCGAGACATGCTCATTAAGTGGGCTTGGAGGGTTTTCTTCACCAATTTGACCAAGCAACTTATTGAAGTTCAATGAATAAAAGGAAAATATAATGATAGGAGGGGTTTTAAACTAGAATAAAGGATAAAAGAGAATCAAATAAAAAGGTAGGTTTGATCAATGGCCTTCACTTCGCTCTTTCCAAGCAAGGACAATAAGGGATAATTGGGAAAGGGAATTCAATTCACAAGACTTGAACCCAATAAACACATAGATAGCCTTGGTTAAGGGTATTCTCAACCATATTTCGACCAATAAAGCATGTATCTCATGTGTTCTCTCGAACCTCCATGAGTAAACAATAAACCAACCAATTTAGCTTGGGTGAATTGGGCATTTCTATCCCCAACTCTTAGATGGGGGTTTTCGGTGAATTGAGCTAATTCTAGCCTCAACCTAAGTGGAATCCCAAATCCCCACTTTTAAACCTCCCCTAATTGAGGAACTCATCTCTCGAGCAAGAACATAATTAGAATGCTAAGTCAATATTTGCAACCATCAATTATAAAATTCAAGCATGGAAAATTCCATAGACCCACATAACTAATCAAGAGAAACCATAAGATAAGAATTAAATACCAAAATTTAGTATTATCTCTAGTACAAAACCCAAATCTCAATTCAACAACTACACCTATAAATTATCAATTAAGAACAAGAGTTGAAGAATGGAATTTAAGAATTATACAGTAGAAATCATCCAAATCTTCACTCCTATGGTGTAGGGTGATGAACTTTCTCTCCAACTTGTCAAGAGTTTTGAAATTTTGCCAAACATTCCTTCCCAAATGGCTGAGGAGATTTTTATGTGTATTGGGGTTTTAAAAAATGGAAATTTTCAATTCTTCCCCGCAACTGACGCTTTTTTTCTTCGCCTACGCGGAGGGTTTGATGCGTACACAAAGTGTCTTTGTCTTGTTGAACTTCACGTAAGTGGTAGGTTATGTGCATGCATGGAAATCTTCCTCGAGTAACCATCACGTGTATGTGTGGGCCACCGCATGCGCATAGGCATCTTCAGCTGCCAGAAAATTGCTTCTCCGAATAGCTCCACTTTGACCTGTTTTCATCCGAATTATTCCCGAACACTTCAAAAAAATAAAAACCTGCAAAATA
Organism: Jaltomata sinuosa; assembly: GCA_003996215.1. Classification (NCBI taxonomy): domain Eukaryota; kingdom Viridiplantae; phylum Streptophyta; class Magnoliopsida; order Solanales; family Solanaceae; genus Jaltomata; species Jaltomata sinuosa. Next base: position 567,783 of record QJPP01000571.1, read on the forward strand.
GAAGTAATACGTGTCAATTGCATCATTTTTTCACTTTATACTAGCAAAAGCATAAGATTAAATTCCAAATAAGTAGGTAGAATACCAACTTATCAAGTACCACGAGCTAGTATGGGCATGGTCATTCATTTGGATACTATGGATTAGGTATCATGAGCTGGTACGGTATATGAACCCTGGTGCATGATGTGCCAGGATTTCACAGCACTTTCGATGCTTAAAACTAAGGATTTTGGTAGTTCTTAAGTGTGTTTTGTTAGATATAATGCACGTTTGCTACATGTGCAGGGAAAAGTGTTGAAAAGATAAAAAGACTCAAAAGTTGTTGTATCTGGGATAAAAGTCATGCCCCACGAGCATGATATCCACCACGGCCCATGGGAAGAAACATTTGAATTAGACAGCAAGCATTAGAAACAAAAACCAATCACATTACCAATTTGGGACGGGCGTTAAAGTCGTGACAGGATGTCACAGTGCCCATGGAAATGGACCGGAGGAGCTAAAGGCTAGAAGTAAAGTCTGACGTCCTGCCATGATGCCTGTGAGAGCCACGATGGGATGTCGCATATTCTCATCGAAATAATCCAGAGGCTTCTGAAGAGCATATGAGTTAGCCGATGAGTTGACCATGATGCCCATGAAAACCATGATGGCTCGTCATAGTTTCCCATGGAAACAAGGAAGAGGGCCTGAGACATGAAGTGATAGAAGGTTCGATGGTCACCCACGATGCTTGTGGCACCACGACGGCCTATGGAGCCTGCCAAACAGAACTATTGCGTTCGAGCTTTTCTAGTTCTGTTATGATTTGGTCTTTGTTGTCTATAAATACATTTCCTAGGATTTTATTTTGGTTGTGACACATTATTTGACAATTATTATGAAACTTTGTGACTTCATAACACATTGTTGAGATTTTATTCCATACTTTTGAGAATTCAACTCTTGTTCTTGATTATTGAAGTGCTCTTGAGAATTCAAGATTCCAGTTTTCTTTACTCTTTCTTTTAAGTTATAATCATGATTGTTTCATCTAAATCTGATTGTTCTCTTGCAAATATGAGTAGCTAAATCCACAACTAGGGTTGTGGGAACCATGAAGGATTAACAAAGTAGCAAATTACTTGGTAATCCTAGTAAGGTGTTCATGCATGTATTGTTCTTACTCTCATATTGATTGCTTTCTAACAGTTGCAAATGTTATAACTCGCCTTATTCCTACTTGATTGAACAAAGGGGCAACGAATGGGAAAGGGGATTACACAATGGAGATTTGAGGCTAGCAACCCTCACCTAATTAGCTTGAACTTGCCCGGGGAAAGCTAATCAGGGATCACTGGTAAGGGCTAGCAAAGAAAACCCCATAGACTGACCAAGTTGTGTGGTGATATTCTTCTATTTTTGCAACCATCCACTTAGGAAAACCTAACTTACCGATCTTGAATGCATAACACTAGACTAGATTACCGGTACAATACCTTATTGCATTATGATATCATGGGTAACACTGCCCTAGTTGCTTCTCTCATTGACTACAAGACTTTAAAACTGTTACTTTGTTACTTGTTCGATTCTTACTTACAAACATTACTTTTAATTTTAAAAAACCCTTTCTGGGAAATAAATGGCTAAGATCGTGAATAAACATAATTGACCCTAGTCCTACCATATTCCATGTGGGATCGACCCCATCCTTCATTGGGTTCTATATTTGAATATCGACCACTTTATTATTCTTTTAGAGGTATAATTTAGGCGTCTCAAATTTTGGCGCCATTGCCGGGGAATATGGTTTAGGATTCTGAGAGAGTGTGTTTATTTTACTATTAGTCCTTATTTTCTAATTTTACTTTTTCTATTGTTTTTGTTCTTGTTCCCCAGGTTGCACACTTGTGCATGCCCCATACAAAGAGTCAAGGCAATCCCCTGATTCCATTCAATACCGAACTCCCACGAACTCTGAGAAACATGATTAGGGAGGGAGTTTTTGAGACACCTGAACAGGAAACAACACGGATGTTGGCTGAAGAATAGTAGAGGCAAAAGGTAGCAAAAGATGTACAAATTGTGCAAGATGCACAAGCTGCAGATGCACTTGATCAACATAATGCTCAAGCTGAGCAAGCACGATAATCTATACAAAAGCTGCTCGTCAAGCCGCACTAAATGCTCAAGCGACAAAAGACGAGGCATCCCGATGCTATGTACCTCAAGATCTAGTCGCACTAAAAAGGAATAGAGGCTTCCAGAACTAACAACCTCGACACATCCCTCGTTACAATCTTGATGATGATGAGGTTGATGATGTAGGAATAAAAGGACCCATAGTATTTCCACCACTACCCAAAGGTACAAATTTTAACATTATGAGCACCATGATCCAGTTGCTAAGCCTAAAAAGGACTATTTTCTGGCAATCCCACTGATGATGTGAACTTGCACTTGACAAACTTTGTAGGGATATGCAAGGCTTACAACCTCCTATGGGTAGATCAAAATGCTATCAGATTGTGGCTCTTTGCATTTTCTTTGACTAGAGACACAACATTTTAGCTTGCGAAATTACCTGATGCTTCAATATTCACATGGCTTGAACTGATAAATCCATTTCTGGAGAGGTTCTTTCCTCCATCAAGGATGTTGCTGCTCAAGCAGGAGATCTATAACTTCAAGTAGCTACCCACAGAGGCACTATATGGAACATGGTCTAGGTTTAATAAGAAGCTGAAACAGGTAACAACTCACAGAATCCCTGTGGATCATTTGATGGAGATTTTCGACAGAGCACTAAATGCAAACACCAAGGCATTAATTGATACAGTCACAGAAGGTGCGTTCATAGAGAATACTTATATCAAAGCTTTTAAGAAGCTTGATAGAGTTACTAAGATGAATATGGCATGGCATACGAGAGAGGCTGAGATTTCAGCAGGAACTTATACAGTTGGAAAATCTATAGACTATCAAGAGTTGCATGAGCTTAGACAGGATTTCGCTAGGTTAAAAACAACAGTAGATCTGATTGTGAAACAAATCCTTAATAATGGAGACAAGAATATGAATGTTGTAGGTTCACAAGGTAAAGCACCAAGATAGGATGGGCATGAATCTGATGAAGAAGATAATAATCTTAATGATCAGGTGGTGGGTTTATGGTCCAATGGCCAAGGAAATCATGGTCAAAACAAAGATAGAGATAACAACTATAATCGATCTAACTATAGAGATAGGAGCAAGGGTAGAGACAGGGATGGTGACTGGCATAAGAGGGATGGCTACAAAAATGACAGAACCAGCTTGTATATCCCTCCTTGTAACTATGAAGCAGGACATGATCAACCAATAGTCAAAGATATATTGTGCCAAGGTGCTACAGAAGGTAGATTCGACTGATGGTATCTTGAAAGAGATGTGTGCTGACATCTCAGGTATGAGTCATAAGGTAGAGTCACATGCAGTCGCCATAGAGCAGGTTAAGATACAGATGAACCAAATGTCGACATCCCTAAATCAGTGTCATGAAGATACTCTTCCAAGTGATACAATTCAGAATGTAAAGAATGATAGAAATTGCATGGCGGTGATTACTCGAAGTGGAAAGAAGATTGTTGAACCTCCTATCCCCATTTTTTAAGGAGCAAACAGAGCCTAAAAATGATGAAGTTAAAGTTAGGGTTGAGTCTGAGGTAAAGGGTGATGAGAAAATCCAAATTGTAAAAGAGTTAGATAAGACCAAAAGGTAGGAAAAGGAGGTTACTGAAGTTGTTAAGCCTATGCCTTAACCTCCTGGTCTTTTCCCACAGAGACTAGCCAAGAAGGCTTAAGAGTGAAAATTTAGAAAACTCATCTCTATGTTGAAGCAGCTTTTGGTAAATATTCCATTGGTTGAGGTTCTCAAGAAGATGCCTGGTTATGTAAAGTTTATGAAGGACTTGGTGACAAAGAAGAGAACTGTCAGCTTTGAGCCTGCATAAAATTTGCACCATTATAGTGCAATAGCTTCTCATCATTTTGTGTAGAAAAGAGAAGATCCTGGAGCCTTCACTATTCCATGCACGATTGGGGCATTTTATTTTTCCAAGGCTCTATGTGACTTGGGTGCGAGCATTAATCTAATGCCTTTGGCAATATTAAGATAGTTGGCCTTAGGAGCCTCCACACTGACAGCAATGCGGCTATTAATGGAAGATTGCACTGTGAAGAGGCCAGTGGGTATCTTATATGATGTTCTTGTGAAAGTAGACTATGAGGTAGATTTTGAGGTCCCCATTATCTTAGGGTGACCATTCCTTGCCACTAGACGTGCTTTGGTTGAATTAGAAATAGGGCAGATGAAATTCAGGCTACATGATGAGGAAGTAACTTTGAACCTATGCCAATCAATGAAGCACCATGATGACATGAGGGTAGTCTCAGTAATTGATGTGGTAAACAAAGAGCAGTTATCTGTTCCAGTAATGGAATGACTTGGTGTTGAAGCACTTGCAACCACGAATATGAATTTTGATGGGGATGACATTGATGAGTATGTTGACATAGTAGAAGCGCTTGCTAGTATGTGATCCTACTCTTATGCTCAAAAGAATATTGATCTGCACTTGAAGAATAGGGTAACCCTACCAGCTAGACCATCTATTTAAGAGCCTCCCGTCTTGGAGCTCAAGGAACTTTAATCACACTTGCGTTATGTTTTCTTGGTAACCAACAATACTTTGCATGTAATTATTGCAGCTGACTTAAGAGAAGGGCAAGTTGAAGCACTGGTGTCTGTACTAAAGAGGTTCAAAGAGGCCATTGGTTGGTCGATTATTGATATTATTTGTATCCCACTAGGCATATGCACGTACAAAATTCAGCTTGAGCCAAATATCATTCCAAGTATTGAGCACCAGCGTAGTCTGAATCAGCCTATGCAAGAAGTTGTAAAGAAGGAGATCATCAAGTGGCTAGATGCAGATGTGGTTTACCCTATTGCACACAACAAGTCGGTGAGCCCAGTTCAGTGTGTGCCAAAGAAGGGTTGAATCAATGTGGTTCCCAAAGCTAAGAATGAGCTCATTCTGATGAGACCAGTTATAGGCTGGCATGTTTGCATGGATTACTGGAAGATGAACTCATGGACTGAGACGGATCATTTTCTGATGCCATTCATGGATGAGATGTTAGATTGTCTTACTGGTAGATGATGGTACTATTTTCATAATGGTTACATAAGATACAATCATATTTTGATTGCTCCTAACGACTAAGAGAAGATGACTTTCATATGTCTTTATGGGACGTTCACTTTAAAGAGGATGTCATTTTGATTATGTAATGCACTAGCAACCTTCTAGAGATATATGATGTCAATCTTCTCTGACACGGTGGAGGACCCTATTGAGGTATTCATGGATGATTCTTCTGTTCCTAGTGATTCATTTGATGATTGTCTATCCCATCTGAGGTGTGTGCTACAAAGATGTGAAGAATGCAACTAGGTACTGAACTAGGAGAAGTGCCATTTTTTGGTCAAAGAGGGTATTGTATTGGGCTACCAAATTTCAAAGAAGGGGATTTAGGTTGACAAGGCCAAGATAGAGGTGATTGAAAAATTTCCTCCTCAAATTTTGGTAAAGGGTATTCAAAGTTTCTTGGGGCATGCTGGGTTCCATCGCATGTTCATTAAGAATTTCTCAAATATTGCACATCCCTTGTGCAAACTATTAGAGAAGGATAGGAAGTTTGTGTGTGATGAGGCATGCTTAAAGGCATTTGAGTGCCTAAAGTTGCAGTTGATCTCAACCCCCATTATTGTTGCGCCTGATTGGTCTAAGCCATTTGAGGTGATGTGTGATGCTAGTGGAATAGCTCTAGGAGCAGTCCATGGCCATAGATGACAGAATATTTTGCACCCGATTTACTATGATAAAAAAGCACTAAATCCAGCCAAAAACAACTACAATATGACCGAACAAGGTATTCTAGCTATGGTGTTTGCTTTTGAAAAGTTCAGATCTTATTTGCTTGGCACAAAGGTGATTTTGCACACAGATCATGAAGCTCTTAAGTATCATATGGTGAAGAAGGATGCTAAGCTTAGGTTGATTCATTGGGTGTTGTTGTTGCAAGAATTTGACTTTGAAGTCAAGGATCACAAAGGTACTGAAAATCATGTGGCTGACCACTTGTCCAGACTTGAAGATGAGGCTATGATGCAGCTGAAAGATGAGCTTGATATTGATAATGCATTCCCAGATGAACAACTGTTGGTTGTTTCTCAGGATTTGATCCCATGGTACGCAGATATTGCTAACTAGTTAGCAAGTTATATAGTTCCTCAAGCTTAACAGTCCATCGGCGGAGAAAGTTCATGTCTGATGTAAAAAAGTTTTTCCAGGAAGAACCTTATTTGTTTCGTGTATGCAGTGACACCATGAATCAGAGACACATAATTGAATCTGAAATGGAGGACATACTTGAGGCGTGCCATTCCTCTCATGTAGGGAGTATCATGGTGGCACCCTGATAGCCCACAAGATCCTGCAATGCGGCTATTATTGGCCTACCCTCCACAAAAATGCTCATAAGTACGCTGGGGCCTATAATTGATGGCAAAGGTAAGGGGGGATATCAAGGAAAAATGAGCTTTCTCTCACTCTTATCCTCGTGGTTGAATTATTTGATGTGTGGGGAATAGATTTCATGGGCCCTTTTGTGATGTCAAATGGTATAAGGTATACACTGATAGTTGTTGACTATGTGTTAAATTTGGTAGAGGCGGTAACGCTTCCCAATAATAAAGGCAAGAGTGTTACAGCATTCTTGAAAAATAACATCTTTTGCAGATTCGGCACACCTTGGGCGATTATCAATGATGGAGGGTCCCATTTTTTCAATAGGCTATTCAGGGCTCTACTTGAGAAATATGGGGTGAGGCATAGTGTGTCTACACCTTATCATCCACAGACGAGGGGAAAGTAGAGGTCTCCAACCAGGAGATTTAATCCATCCTTGAAAAGATAGTGAATGTGCATCGAACAAATTGGTCTAGGATTCTAGATGATGCCCTATGGGCTTATTGGATAGCTTACAAGACTCCTATAGGTATGTCACCTAACAAACTTGTATTCGGAAAAGCATGTCATCTCCCGGTGGAACTTGAGTATAAGTCCATGTGGGCGCTTAAAAAGATGTACTTAGACTGGTGTGCTATATCCTATCAGCGACTTGGCCAGTTTAATGAACTTGATGAGTTTCATCTAAATGCATATGAATGTTCAGCTCTGTACAAGGAAAAGATAAAGATGTACCATGACTTGAAGATTGAGAAGAGGGATTTTCAGCCAGGTGATTGGTCCTGCTCTATAATTCAAAACTGTGCTTGTTTCTAGGAAAGCTTAAGTCTAAATGGATGGGGCCATTTTGAGTGGTTCAAGTCTCCCAACATGGTGCTATAGAGCTTGAGTACTGTGATGGCAAGCAGTTCAAGGCAAATAGTCATCATTCCAAAGCCTATTGGGGAGATGCTAAAGAAATCAAAGTGGTTGAAGTTTGGGAGCTTGGTGAAGTTTGATTAACCAAGTGACTTGCGTCAGGCCGCAGAGTTAAATCAGGTGCTGCATGGGATGAAACCCATGAATGAAACTTGATGAAATCTAAGTAGTCAAGTGACCAGCATCAAGTGGTGCATGGGAGGCAACCCATGAACTAACATTTGTTTAAGTGTTGAGGAGTTGTTAAAACTGAGTAAAGGAGATATCTGTAGAAAATGATTTCCACAGGCAAGTCCCATGGGACGTCGCAGGTTACCCGCCCATGGGAAATGGGCGTTCCACCAAGAAAACCCAAGAAAAACTCATTGTCTCATTCCCACGGACAGCCACGATGGGCCATCGCAGAGCCGACGGGCATGGGAAATGGTCGTGCAAACAAAAGAAGCAAAGGAAAATCCACTGGACTATCCCCACGTCTTGACATGATGGGACATCGTGACCCCGATGGGCGTGGGAAGTATAGTCTCTTATGCCCAAGTAAGTCAATTTCTAATGGGACATCACGTGCCCCATGGGCATCGTGATAGCCTGTCATCTGGGTTGGTCAAAGGGTCAATGATTTTTAAAACTTTGTTTGCTCCAACCCGACCCGTACCAGATTTACTTTTTCCCTTTACTCGCATCTAATTAGTAAGCGACCTTATTCAATTGAGTTCAAACACACAAAACTCCCTCCACTTTGAACTTTCTCCCTCATCTTATGTATCTCACCCATGATCACACCCCTACTTCCCTATATGCATAAGCGATCACAAAAGCACACTAGGCAAATTTCTCAAAAGAATTCACAAGTAGTTTTCAAAAGAATATTGACAATCAAGAGTAATTTCATCTCATTCTATTGATTTCAATTATTCCTTGATGTTTTTAAGAAACTAAGGGTTCATAAGTATATAAAATCATATTGTTTTAGCGAACCCTAGTTGTGAACTTTGAATAGTAATTGTGTGCTCGTGCATGAAATAGGAAAATAATAGGGAACTGGGGTTGTGTTGATTGTATTAATGGCGTGTTAATATTTTGTTCATGAATTTTTTATGATATTTGTTTGGGTGAAGTGCAAAAACGTGAAAGTGAACAAAAAAGGGAGACAAAAAAACTGGGTTACGGTGATACCACGGGCAAAGCCAACGGGATGTCGGAGGTATGACGGTCGTTGGATCAGGGCGTAGGAATTGGATCATAGCCTGAAAAGGCATCTGTCCAATCTCAATACCTGATCCTGATGGGATGTCAGACCTCCCACGCCCATGGCAGGCCACTGTGGGAGGATAAAATGTCCTTAAAAACCAAATACCTAATCTCGACGCCTACTCCCATGGGACGTCGCACTTCCCACGCCCGACGAAGGCTGAAATTTGTAAAAAAAATCTTCTAAGTTTTTTTTTCATTTTTGGTTTAGTTTGCTAACATAGTTCAGTTGTAGGGACAAAATGGCATCACCAACTCCATTACGATGAGGGTGAGCCCTTAGAGCAAAAAAGAAAGTTGTCACTACTCGTCTGAAGGATCAATCTGATTTAGAAGGCGAGTAGAGTGACTTAGACAACCGCCCCTTGTCCAGATGACAAAGAGAAAGTTGGTGATGTCATCTTTGTCCCAGTCTTAGAAGGGAGAAGATGATGAACCCGAGCAAGAGCAAGCATCAAAACAGAATTTCCCCCCCCCCAGTTTGAATAGAGGGAAGAGTCATCTTCCGGCTTGGCCAGTTCATACAAGAAAATTGACACGCTCCTACACCAGAAAAGAGAGGACATAACTCCGCAATCCAAGTTTCAAGTGGCAAAGAAACAGAGTCCAATTCAGCGGATGAATCACAGTCAGGTTCTGGTAAGGCTACCAAGGGTGGTTTTGAGTCTGACATACAAAGCAGCACTCCAAAAAAGGATACGACCCTGCCTACTCCCAAATATCCCAGGATATCACTAGTTCTCACATCCCAAGAAGTCTGATTATGTGAAAAATCTAGATGGAATGTGAAAGGGTTGCAGAAGGTATTTGACTATGGACTCGGGATAATGGCTATGGGGCACATATGATGCCATATTTCTAAAGAGTGGAAGATAGACTCCTTCTAGCTGACAGACTTCCCTAAGCTTGAGGAGTACTACCAATACTATAACTTGGGCTGGACTAGTAAGCTACTCTTCGACTATCATCCGACCATCGTGAGGGAGTTCTATGCTAATTATCAAGCCATACAGGAGAGGTAGTGTCAGAAGGGTAAGAAAGCATCAGATTTTTCTGCTCTTGAGAGAGTCCCTGTGCGAGGTATCCCGATAAACATCTTGGTTGAAACCATCAACAGATTTCTCTATGGGCCCGAGTATGTTGAACTTTCGAACACATCAGAGTACGACCACCGGTATAAAAATGAGATTGACCAAACTAAGTAGTTGGCAAAGGTTCTAACAAAGACCAGCACTCCAAAGTGGTTGTATCAGGATAAACCATAAATCAACAAGGCTTCTTTGACCTTCAAGGCAAAATTTAGTGGGCTATTGTTTGATTCCGTCTTCTGTTGACTGGTGGAGATAATCAGCTGACAGTTGATAGGCTGTTCTTGTAGCTAGCTTGTTATCCAAATACAAGATGAATATTGGGAAGATCATAGCTGAGGAAATTCAGGATAGGGTCACAAAGATCAATTCCTCATACCCTTTCCCATTCCTACTGACTGAGATATGTGAAGATGTTGGTGTCTTAAAGTATTCGGGTATTGATCATGGAAAGTGTGCCATCCGGACCCATCATCCTGAGAGGTCCAAAGATGATAGCAAAATGATGGTGTAGACAATAAAATTTGAGTAGCGGAAAATAATAATCAGGACTAGAAATATCACAACCATCATAGTATTTTATTTGAATATATGAGTGTTACAATCTCTATTAATCCTCTTATTTGTCTTTCCAAGTATGTAAATTCAACGGCCATTGAGCTTGATCTTGAATTTGGTGGAATTGATCTTGACTTGTGAATTTGATGAGTTTGATCTTCACTTGTACTTGAATCCAAGGGCTTTTGAGCTTGATCTTGAATATGGTGGTCTTTATCTTGAGTTGTATGAACTTGAATGTTGAATTCTTGAACTTGTAGCTTGTAGAGAAATCTGTTGTGTTTGATCCACGAGCTCTCTCTGGCTTCTTGTTAGAATTCAGGTGTCTTTTTTGAATTATGGAGGACCCCTATTTATAGTTGTAGGAGGGAAGATTTATGATAAGTATCAACTCTTTCTGACCAATCAGATTGAAGTGATATGGCCATTTTTGATTGGCCGAAACATGTCACTTGTACACGTGGCATATTTCTATTGGTCTTTAATTTGGCTTGGCATGCTGCATCATTTTGACATGTGGCATGATCCTATTGACTCCTTTACTTGACTTGCCATGCCACATCATTTGACATGTGGCACCAAATTGGGCCTCTAGAATAACATGACAACTTAGGCTTAACAAAGTGGGCTCCTCATTTGTAGCCCAAATTAGTTTACTAGCCCAACAAGGATTGGATTTTAACTAAATTCGTATTTATAGAATTTAAATAATCAATTCAATTATACTAATCCATAATATTTATTTGGATTAATATATTTTAAATTAAATATAACTCGAATTTCTTACGAATTTACATTTAATAAAATTTTGTAGTATACAAGTTGCCCCCTGATTCAAGTCTTGTCAAGATACTCAATCTTTTGAAGACTAGACTTGAGCATTAACTTGATGGTTTAATTGGAATTATATTTTTGTAAGAAAAAAATCATAAACAAATGGACGCCACATCAAATAAGGATAATTTGGATCTAAAATATTTTTGATGTGTTGTGAATATTTATATATTTTTTATAAAAAAAATCATATGGTGACCCACTAGGAAGGGTTGACTTTCCTTGTTTGCATGCATATACGTGCATGACGATGTTATTTCCATATATGGAAATTTGGTTTTTGTCTCTTTTTGGATTTTTTTAATGGCAATTTTCCTTAATTGTGACACAAAACAATGTTGGAATAGGAATAAATTGTCGCCCCAATTCATCTATAAATAGGACCTTCTCCCTCATTCTCTTGACACAAATTTGTGATTTTCTTCCAAGTCGCTAGCATCATGGTGCGAGGTAATTTTCTTTTCTCCCTCTTTCTTTCATTGTTTTTCCCTTTTTTTTTATTTTTTTAGGGAAAAGAAAATTACTTTAGAAGAGGATTTGATCTCAGCAAGACGCTAAGAGTTAATTTTTTTTGCATGATTCGTAAAAAGACTTTACACTGTCTCAGCCAAAGTGTAACCTTATTTTAGCGAAAATCTTTACACCATCTAAGGTAAAACTTTTTCCATGGTCCACGGTAAAGACTTTACATCGTCTGAGCCAAAGACGTCATATCACTCGAGGTGAAGACTTTACACCATCTGTGCAAAAGGTGTTGTATCATACGAATCAAAGACTTCACACCGTCTAAGGAAAAGACTTTACATGATTTTGCAGCAAATACTTTTACAGCGTCAGAGCTAAAAACCTTAGATCGCCTGAGGGAAAGACTTTACGCCGTCTGAGCCAAAGGCATTATATGGTCTAAGCCAAATACTTTACACCATTTAAGGAAAATGACTTGGCCTGCGGCAGAGAATTTTACACCATCTGAGCTAAAGACCTTAGATCGCTCGAGGTAAAGACTTTACACTGTCTGAGCCAAAGGCATCATATGGTCAAAGCCAAAGACTTTACACCATCTAAGGAAAAGGACTTGGTCTACGGAAAAGACTTTTACACCGATTTGAGCTAAAGACTTCATGTTGCTTGAGGCGAAGAATTTACATCATCTGAACCAAAAGCACCATATCGTCTAAGCTAAAGACTTTACACCATCTAAGGCAAAAACTTTACGTGATCTATGGCAAAGACTTTTACACTGGTCTGAGCTAAAGTGTCATCTCGTCTAAGCCAAAGACTTTATACTGTCTAACGCAAAGACTTTATATGATCGATATAAAATATTTTACACCATCTTTTAAGGACTGAGGTACAAAGGGACTAAAATTTTTCATCTTAAGGCATACAAATTGATAGATCATTTTAAGGACACATCCACAAAAGGCCAGCTTAAGGTGCAAAGGGATAATTTTTTTCCACTTAAGGCATGGAAATCTACCAATCACTTTAAGGACTCATTTGCAAAAGGCAAAATCTTAAGGTGCAAAGGAACAAATTTTGTCCATCTTAAGGCATGGAAATTTAGAGATCCTTTTAAGGATACATTCGTAAAAGGCTAGCTTAATATGCAAAGGGATAAATTTTGTCCACCTTAAGGCATGAAAATTTAGAGATCCTTTTAAGGATACATCCGTAAAAGGGCCAGCTTAAGGTGCAAAGGGACAAATTTTGTCCACATTAAGGTACGGAAATTTAGAGATCCTTTTAAGGATACATCCATAAAAGGGCCAACATAAGGTGCAAAGGGACCAATTTGGTCCACCTTAAGGCATGGAAATTTAGAAATTCTTTTAAGGATACATCCATAAAAGGCCAGCTTAAGGTGCAAAAGGACGAATTTTTTCCACGTTAAGACTGGAAATTTAGAAGGCCTCCACTTAAAGCCTTGGTGGATTTGATGATCACAACTTGAATACTTGGAGGATCAACTTCAGAGATTTAGTTAATGTGAATAATTCAACTTGAAGACATGAAAGATTTGAAGACTTCAAATTGCAGACTTAGAGGATATGAAGAATTCAACTTGCAGACTTAAAGGATCTAAAGACTTAATCTTATGGACTTAGTGGATTCGAAACATCAAATTGAAAACCTGGAGGATTCGAAGACTTCAACTCATATACTTGAGTGAATTGAAAGACTTCAACCTGCAGACTTGGTAGATTTTCAACCTTAAATTGTAAGATTTGGTAACTTGAGCATTCCAAATTCCGTTAAAGAAGCTCATCATCCATAGAGGTTTGCCCCCACCAATCTACGAATAATTGGTGTAAGTCCAAAGTTTTATGAGTGAGTACTTGTGAACTCGACTTTCAAGTGAGAGATCAAGTGGGAACTTGTATATTTTTGTCACTCATATGAAAGAACCCAGAATGAAATTCTAAGTGCCTACGTACCTCGGTAAAGAGGATTAAGTCATAACGTAGTTCTGAAAGACTGATTTTTTTGTCCTAACTTTTTCCTAGGCCGACTCTTGCGAGGCTTTCAACCTAGCGGATTTTTTTTATTTTTTATTCTTTTGGAGAGCCGTACACAGTTTATACTCTTCTGGGCCAGGAGTGACACGCAGTTTATGCTCGTGCCTTATGGAGCATCATCTTCCTTCAAGGGTAATACTTCTTCAAAAATTTTGCATTTATAGGGCCAACCCTTACTCCATCTGCATTAACAAGCTTGTAAGCACCATTTGAAGATGCTTGATAACGTATGGTCCATCCCACTTCGAGTTAAATTTACCCCCAGACCTATATGAAGTGATAATAGACCTCCTTACTACAAAAACTTGTTCTCCAACTTAGAAGCACCTCAAGAAAACCTTTTTGTTGAAGGAACGAGATAGATGAGCTTGATAACATTCAATATTTTGTTAAGCTTTTAGCCTCTTCCCATCAAGTGCCTCTAACTCGGACAGACGCAATCGAGCATTTTCTTCTTCAGTGAGCCACTCTTGGATAACATGTATTAAAGAAGATATTTGACGCTCAAGTGGTAGTACTGCTTCAACTCCAAAAGTGAGTAAGTATGGGGTTGCTTGCATTGGTGTGTGGTAAGTCGTTCTATATTCTCACAAAGCATTTTCCATTCGCTCATGCAAATCTCCTTTAGACTTGGAGATGACCTTTTTCAGAAAGTTGCACAGAGTCTTATTAAAAGCTTCAGCTACACTATTGGCGGCAACATGATACATAGAAGACTTACGCTGCTTGAACTCGAAGAGTTCACAAATCTTGTTCATCAACTTATTATCAAATGGCTTGTCATTGTCCGTTATTATGTAGCGAGGAATGTCAAAATGGTAGATAATATTCACTCGGATGAAGTTTGCAACATTCTCCTTCTTCACTTCTTTGAGAGTGACTACTTCTGCCCATTTTGAGAAGTAATCTATTGCAACCAAGATGTACAAGTGTCCACCAGAATACTTTGGTAGTGGTCCAACAACATCTAGTCCCCAAGAATCGAATGACCAAGATGCGATAGTTGGGTATATTATTTCAGGTGGCTGAAATATAAAATTTGCATGAAACTGGCAAGCCTTGCATCTCTGAGAATAATCCAAGCAATCTTTCACCATTTTTGGCCAATAATATCCCATCCTTTTTATGTGGAAGTGTAGCTTCGGTCCAGATTGATATGATCCACATACTCTTGAATACGCTTCTTTGAACGCTTGGACTGATTCTTCTACCCCCAAACATCACAAAACTACTCCCTCAAATGATCTTCTATATAATGTGTCCTTGTAGTAAAGGATGCGAGGTGCATGACGACGGATGTCAGTCTTTCTCCTTGGATCTTTTGGAAGTATCCCATAACACAAGTAGTCAATAACAGGTTGTTGCCAATCTTCTTTCACGACTTCAAAAATAGTGACAAAATGCTCAAGCTCATCTTATACATGTTCATCATTATTTGGCGGTGGTACTACCCATTTTTAGCATATAGTAACTTGTGTCTGCTCTGGATTAGTTAGAATTGAAGCTAGAGAAGCAAAGGCATCGGCTTTTCAATTTTCCTTCCTCGGTACATGTTGAAGGCTTACATCTCCATGCCATCCTATCAACTTCTTAGCATAACAATGATATGTGACACCTTACTTCTTCCACACATACTTGAATTTGTCCATTCTTCTTCCGCACAGTGACAATACTTGAAATCCATGTGGGATACTTTACTTCTCTAATAAACCCAGCTTCAATAAGTTTGTTAACTTCACCCTTGATCAACGGAACCAAGTCTGGTCTGAAACGTCTTTGGGTCTGCTTAACAGGATGAGAACCATTATTGACTGCTAGATGAACTGCACAGGGACAATACTTGAAATCCATGTGGGATACTTTACTTCTCGAATAAATCCAGCTTCAATAAGTTTGTTAACTTCACCCTTGATCAACGGAACCAAGTCAGGTCTGAAACGTCTTTGGGTCTGCTTAACAGGAAGAGAACCATTCTTGACTGCTAACTGATGAACTGCCACTTTGGGATCCAAGCCAGGAATCTTTTTGTAACTCCAAGCAAATACATCCATGTATTCCTTAAGTATATCTATATAAGCAATTTCTTTATCAACTTCTAGAAAAGCGCTTAGGTAGGTTGGCCTTGGTTCTTCTTTGGTGCCATGATTAACTTTCTTCAAGGGATCTATTATGGTATTCACTCCTTATTCTAGTTCTGGTGGAGAATCTCCATCATCATCGTCCTCTTGGGGATCACCATCATTGATAGATATGTGATGTCACCAGGCAATATCCATCATCTTCTTGTCAACCTTCTTTTTAGATGAAGTATCTTGCTCACTTTGAATAGTAATGTGGTATGAAGAGCCTACACTTTATTCATACTCTTCACGCTCCTTGGTATGAACCACAATATGAATCCTTGTTTTTGGTGTCTTCTCACATGAAACCACAACTTTCATCTATCTCTTCTTTCTAGAAGGGATCAAGCTTTGGAATCCTTTTGGACTCTATGTGAAATAGGTGTTATCAAGCGTTGACAGTATCTTCCGTGCTTGTAATTCTTCCCCAATGGACCTAATCTTTCAAACATAGAAGTTCTTAGGGTTGATTTTCCAAGTCTATCAATGACAGAAGGCCTTTTGTTGGAAGCGACAGACTCATCTTCGATAGTGATGTGGTTGCTACTTGCCCTTCTTATGGAGACGCGAACTGGCAGTGGCTGCTTGTAACTCAAGCCTTCACGTGATTCCCTGGTAGTAGCTTCTGATAGGACCTTCCCCATCTTTAACATTTTATTAGGGTCATATCCAGCCTTCGCGAATAATCTATAAGCATTTGGATCAAAACCTTCACTTGTACGGTTTGTAGGGAGTGTCTTATCTTGTGGTGGACTTTGAGCAATGAACTCTCCAAGAAACTTTGAGGATAAGTTTATCGCCTCAATTTGTTTGATAGGAAGAGTCATTCCCTTCAGTTCACTTTCTTGGACGTCAGATGATTGACCTTCTCCTTTCTTTACCTTCGAAACATAGCAAAGCACAGGAGTTGCCTTCTTTTTTGAGGCCATAATACTTCATTTACTCAGAATGGAGTGAGGTTTTTTACCACTAACTTTGACTTTTCCCGAAGCCACATCATCTCTTTTGATTGTAAGTTCATCACACTTAGTTGATTTAACATCATTAATTTTTGCATCCTTCACAACGTGACTCTTCAAGTAGAAATTTTCATCACTGCAGTGTGACTCAACTTCAGTGAATGGCTTGTCATCAGTAATTATTTCCCTTTCAATTCAACCTTCAAGATACTTTAAACATTGATAGTAGGAGTCTGCGATAATTTTGTTCTCATGCACCCAAGGTATGCCAAGCAATATGTTATATGAAGTCTTTGAATTGATCACATCCATCCACGCACTTAATTTTGAATCTCCCATGTTAATATCTAAGCTAATAGAACCTATGGCCCTTTGACCCCCTTGATTGAATCCTTGGATCATCAAATGGCTTTCAGTGAGTTCTTCAGTTGTGATGCCAAGCTCCTTCATTGTGCGAATAGGCATAATATTGAGTTCAGATCCCTCATCTATCAAAATTATAATTATCCTCTTCTCTAGCACATAGCCTACCATATACAAAGGACGGTTGTGTGGTGTTTCACCAAGTAGAAGATCATCATTTATAAATTTCATTTTTGTATCACATGCATGTACTTATTGGAAAGGAAGTTCAGTAGGCTCTTTTCAAGATGAAGGAGGCACCATCGATGGCTTTCACCTTTCACTTCTTCTTCGTCAGTATTAAAACATGATGCCTCGATATTGTATTGGAACCCACTTGGTAAGAACTCCTACAAAGTCACTGGACGTTGTGGTTTCTGGTGGTGATGCACCTCTTCTTTTTCCTTCTTCAGACCCTCAACTCTTTTTTGCTTCTTTGTTCTTCTCACCATCCTCCTTCTAGTTGGTTTCTCAGATGACTCTTTTCGCGAACTTGCCTTATTGCGTCTCCGCTTAGTCACCAGAATCCAACCTTCTTAATCATCTCTATCAATTTGAGGCTTATCCTGCTTTGATGGTTCTTTTTTATGCTCTCCTAAGCTGCATATTTGGACCGGATCAAGCGAGCCAAATACTATAGAGACATGATGAGAACTGGACTTCTCATCATGAAGAACAATCTTCTTCTCGTTGTCTAGCTGCATGATTTTGTCCTTGAAGACAAAACATTTCTCTAGAGCATAACCCACAAGACTATGATACTTGCAATAGTTTGGGTCATCAGTTCTTCCAGCTTCATCGGGCTACTTCATTTTTTGAAGATCAATGAGATTTACCTCAAGAAATTCATCAAAAAAATTGGGAACGTCATGATTAAAGAAGGGGTATTCCCTTTCATGCATCTCCTTCAAAGTTAACTTCTGATTTGGACGTTCTTGATAAGAAGGTATCTTCATGTTTTACTTCTTGTTCACTTTTGTCGTGAACTTCACAAGAGACATGTTGACATTCATGGATTCTTTGTTGTCACTTTTGGGGACAAACTTGCTCTATCTATGGGGTTCTTGTTTGCCTTTTCCTTTGCGAGGGTCATGAACAGGCATCACATCTTTTCTAGAAAATGACATATTCATCTCCCTATTGTGAGCATGGGTATCTAGATCTTCAAAGGTCTTTGGCTTGATTGCTTGTAATATATAGAGAAGATCCCAATGCATTCCATGGATGCACATTTCTAATCCAGATGCTTTGGTGAGTCTATCTGTGCAGTTCAGGCTAGCATTCCTCCACCAATTGATGAAGTCGATAACTGGTTCATTCTCCTATTGGCGAGAGTTGGTGAGTTCAACCATGCTCACTATATGCCTTGTGTTATAAAATCGATTGAGGAACTAGTTGCTCCCAACTATCTATAGAGTTATGCTCAAGATCTGTGTACCAATCAAAGGCATTTCCTTTTAAGGTGTGGACAAACTGGTTGACAAGATAGTCTCGGTAGGTTCTAGCATTGTTACATGTTTCAATGAAGTATGCAACATGTTGCTGTGGATTTCCATTGCCCTCAAATTGTTGAAACTTGGGGGTCTGATAACCGGCAGGCATCTTGAGGCTGTCAATTCTTGCAGTGTATGGCTTGGCGTACATAAGGGAAGACTTTGTAGAAACTTTATACTTGTCCTGGATGGTCCCTTCTATAAACTCCTTCAGTCGATTGAGTGGGATCATCCCCTCGGAAGAAACTGGAAGTTCCTTAGTTGGAGGTGCTTGTTTTGCAGGAGTTTCAATCTCTTGAACTTCAGGGTCCTTTCAAGGTGCATGGAAAGATTCTGCGTCCATCAATCCATCCATCTTGTCCATTAACTTATCAATTTCGTACTCATGATAGTGCACATTCTTGGTCAATCATTCAATCATCTTTGCCAAGCTTGTAAGTTGCTCCTCCATTAATGAAGCATCAGTTACCATCGCTTGCATGATTATTGGAGTTGTTGGAAAGTAGTATAGGTTGTCGCCTAAGTTGATCTTTGGTGCACCCATACTACGGGAAGAGGATATATCAGTTGAGTCATCATCTTTATTTATGGAAGGGTTCTTGGATCCAGAGAGATCAAGTTGATCCAAAGTCTTCTTAATCCTCTCAGCAAGATTGATTCTCCCTCTTGATGCATCGGTGGAGGATCTTTCTCCTTTCATAGATGAATATCCAAAAATGGGAGTTGATTTGGATGACACTTAGAGTGTTTATTGTCCCAAAATGTTTGCCTTGCTCCTCATAACAGGTCCGAAGCTTCCAAAGATAATGTCGAGGATGCTTTCCACTTCCTCATAGAACTTGGAGTCAGCAGCCTTGGAGGAATTTGATTTGGAGTTGATCTTCTTGGAAGCCATTTTGATGTTCTTGAACTTTGATTATTGAAAAGTTGAGATGAAAGGTAGAGATTGTCCCACTGGGCATGCAAGAATTGTAGACAATAAAATTTGTGCTGCGAAAAATAATAATCAGGACCAGAAATATCGCAACAATTATAGTATTTGATTTGAATATATGAGTATTACAATCTTTATTAATACTCTTATTAGTCTTTCCAAGTATGTAAATTCAAGGGCCATTGAGCTTGATCTTGAATTTGGTAGAATTAATCTTGACTTGTGAATTTGATGAGTTTGATCTTGACTTGTACTTGAATCCAAGGGCTTTTGAGCTTGATCTTGAATCTGGTGGTCTTGATCTTGAGTTGTATCAACTTGAATGTTAAATTCTTGAACTTGTACCTTGTAGAGAAATTTGTTGTGTTTGATCCATGAGCTCTCCCTGGCTTCTTGTTAGAATTCAAGTGTATTTTCTGAATTATGGAGGACCCTTATTTATAGTTGTAGGAGGGAAGAGTTATGATAAGTATCAACTCTTTTCGACCAATCAGATTGAAGTAATGTGGCCATATTTGATTGGCCAAAACATGTCACTTGTACACATGGCGTATTTTCATTGATCTTTAATTTGGCTTGGCATGCTGCATCATTTTGACATTAGGCCTCTAGAATAACATGACAACTTGGTCTTAACAAAGTGAGCTCCTTATTTGTAGCCCAAATTAGTGGACTAGCCCAACAAGGATTGGACTTTAATGAAATTCGTATTTATTGAATTTAAATAATCAATCCAACTATACTAATCCATAATATTTATTTGGATTAATATATTTTGAATTAAATATAACCTGAATTTCTTACAGATTTACATTTAATAAAATTTTGTTGTATACAGATGAGTCTGGGCAGCACGTCTGAATCAGCTGAACCCACCACAATCCATGATGCTTTTATGGTGCCACCAGATATTTTGAATTATATGACTTTGTTGCCCACTCCAAAGGGCATCCTAAATAAAGAAACTCTGTCTATAAGAGAAGAACCCGCGGTTGATTCAACACGCCCTCACAGTACTCAGTTGTTGACTCCTCGCAGGATTGATATCTCTATTCCAGAGACTGCTAAGGCTCCTTCCACTTGTGTTGCACCTCCATTGAAAGATCTGTCCTCTGTTTATGCCTTTTATCCGACGAATATTTCCAACACTATTCAGAACACTATCCAGCTATAAAGGCAGATGAAGAGTTTGTTGAACAGTTTCAGGACATTATTGATGCCTCTATATAGAGAGCCATAGCATCATTTGTTGATGTGCATGGCTTAATAAATTTGATCGAAGAGAGGATCAACAAAAAGTTGGATGAAATGGGCACAAATTAACTTTAAGAGATGAAGAAGCAGATAGCAGTACTTTGGGTGGATGTTAATGATTTAAAAGTATGCCCACCCTCTATATACTCCATTTCACAAGTATGATGCTACTGGCGCCACTTGTGCTAATGATAAATTTTTAGGACTATGCATATCTCGACATCCAAAGGAAAGATGATGATAAGGAAGAGCAGGCACTAGGTAGTCCTTCCGAGCCTAACAAAAAAAGGTGAAGAAAAGATAAAAATGTTCGTGTAGAGGGTGAAGATGCTCTATTGAGACCGGAATCATTGAAGCAAAAGGAAGAGAGAGCTAAGAAGAAGAGAAAGAAAGAGAAAGCATGAGTGCGGAAAGAGTCCCTGGCCATCCACCAGATCAGGGTTGATGTTATGGGTACTTGTGGCTCAGGGAGTGGTGTTGGAGGAACTATGGAAAAAATTTCTTCAGACCCTATTATGGGAGAGATAGGTGATGCTTTTGACACGGGAAAAAATCGAGTGTGCCCAACTTATACATGATGACCGCACTTTGGCACAACAAGTATGCCTCACCTCCCTTGTCTTAGATATGTTTTAGTGCATTGGGGACAATGCACCACTTTTTTGATGGTGTAGGGGCATCTTGGTCATCTATATTGTTTTTTCAGAGTGTTTTGGTGAATTTTGAGTAGCCAAAACATTCGCGTCGTGCAACGACATTAAATCAGGTGCTGCATGGGAGGTAACCCATAAGGGTATCCACAAGGAACCCGGATCCTTGGGGTTTTCTTGTTGTGTTCTTTCCCTAAGGATTTTTAATTTCTTTTGAACTGGCATGTTTACAATAGGATGTGTGTTTGTGAATGAAAAATAGGAACTTAATGTAGTTTGTGGTCTTATTCTGATGAAAATTGTGAAAATGGAGACCCGTCTAAATTCTATGCAATAACTTTGTTGAGACCGACCTTGATAGATCTGTAAGTGACAGCATGTATAGGAATGTGATAAGTAGCTTGAGCTAATAAATTAACCAATAGTTAGCAATTCACTTGTCTAAACTCTGTGCCATTTATGAGTGAGCTGATTTGTATTCATTCTGGTTGTATGTGTCAATCTAGAACTTGCCCTGTTAGTCTTTCCATGGTTGCAAGATAGTTTGGTTAGGAAATTATCATAGGCCCTTTTTTTAATGAAGTCCACTTAAGCCAAATGACCTACCAATGAAAAAATGATTCACTTTGATCCCCAAGTTTGAGCCTGAACTGACCCTTTTGTTGTTAGACTATTCACCTTCCCTGTTTCCTTTGAACCTTTGTTTTTGCCATGGTCTCTCCTTGTAACGCAAGCTAAATGCCTATGTTAAGGGTGGCTACTGTAAGGGTAAATAGGAAGTAGGGTATGAAAAGACTGGGTTAGTGTTAAAAGGAAAGATAACGAGTGTGGTTTTTGTGCTATAACAAGCAAAAAGAAGAAAAGGAAAAGAAAAAAAAGGCAAAAGAATTTGAAAAAAAGAGTGTAAATTTGAAAATAAAAGCCAGACCCGATGCTTGATTAAAAGCGAAGAGATAACAAAAGAGGAGAATAAGGGAGGAAAATACTGTGGTCTAAAATGTGGAATGAAGATTAAGTATAGTGTCAAGGAGGGCATAGTCACTATTTCCCAAATATACAATACCCATTCCTAAACCTACATTACAAGGCAAAACAAAGTCCTATAGTGATCTTAACCTAACTGTTTGAAAGCCAAGGCATAGAAAATAAAGGCAAGCCTATGGTATTGTGCATGTACAGCTTGAACTTCTTTGCTAGAGTGAGAGTATTCCCAGTCCCTGTTTGTTGAATGAGATTCTATGTGAATATGACACCTTTGTGTAAATGCACTAGAGTAGACTATGGTTGTTGAATCATTGGATAAATGTCTGTTGTGTATGCTAGCTTGTTCATTTGTATCATGTTGGCATCCATGGATCTGTTTTGTATTGTCATGATAACTTGTACGTATGCACTGATTTTAAACTGACAAGGAGTGGGTATTGATTCTGTGAGCTGAATTTCTTGAACCACTTAGTTGTTGTAGTTCCTAGGTTTCATTTACTTAAGCGTCATTTTAGTTTGTTTTCGTTTGTTGCTTGAGGACAAGCAAACACTCTAAGTTGAGGGTGTTGAAGTGTTGGGATTTCACAACACTTTCGATGCTAATAACTAAGGATTTTGGGAGTTCGTAAGTAT
This sequence comes from Jaltomata sinuosa, assembly GCA_003996215.1. Lineage (NCBI taxonomy): Eukaryota > Viridiplantae > Streptophyta > Magnoliopsida > Solanales > Solanaceae > Jaltomata > Jaltomata sinuosa. Next base: position 590,940 of record QJPP01000571.1, read on the forward strand.
GTTTTGTTAGATATGATGCACATTGGGAAAACTGTTGAAAAGATAAAAAGACTAAAAAGTTGTTGTTTCTGGGCTAAAAGTCATGCCCCAGGGGAGTGGTATCCACCACAGTCCATGGGAAGAAATATTGGAATGAAACAGCAGGCATTAGAAGCAAAAATCCATCCCATGACTAATTTGGGATGGGCGTCAGAGTTGTGATGGGACATCATAGTGCCCGTGGAAATGGACCAGAGGAGCTAAAGGCTAGAGGTGAATTCTAACATCCTGCCATGACGCCCGTGAGAGCCATGATGGGATGTCACAAATGCCTATCGAAATAATCTAGAGGCACTGGAGGAGCAAATTAGTTAGCCAACAAGTTTCCCACGATGCCCGTGGCAACCACGATGGATCATAACACTTGCTTGTGGAAACAAGGAAGAGGGCCTGAGACATGAAGTGATAGAAGGTCCGACAGGCACCCACAATGCCCGTGGCACCCACGATGGCTCGTGGGGCCTGCCCATTGGGACTACCGCATTCTAGCTCTCCTAGTTCTGTTAGGATTTGGTCTTTATTTTCTATAAATACATTCCCTAGGGTTTTATTTCAATTGCTACGCATTAGTTGACAATTTTAATGCAATTTTTAGACTTCATAACACATTGTTAAGATTTTATTTTATACTTTTGAGAATTCAACTCTTATTCTTGATTATTGAAGTGCTCTTGAGAATTCTCAATTCTGATTTTCTTTACTTGTTCTTGTAAGTAATAATTATGATCATTTCATCTAAATCTGATTGTTCTCTTGCAACTATGAGTAGCTAAATCCACAACTAGTGTTGTGGGAACCGTGAAGGATAAACAAAGTAGGCAAAGTACTTTCTAATCCTAGGAAGGTGTTCATGCATGTATTGATTGATTTTTAACGTTTGCAAATGTTAGAACTCGCCTTATTCCTACTTGCTTGACCAAATGGGTAACTAACAGGAAATTTGACGCTACCAACCCTCACCTAATTAGCTTGAACTTGACTGGGAAAATCTAATTTAGGATCACTGGTAAGGGTTAGCAAAGCAAACGCATGTACACTGACCAAGTTACGTGGTGACATTCTTCTATTTTGGCAACCATCCGCTTAGGAGAACCTAACTTACTAATCTTGCATGCATAGCACTAAACTAAGTTACCGGTATGATGCCTTACTGCATTATGATCTTATGGGAAAGACTTCCCTAGTCGCTTCTCTCATTGATTACAAGACTTGAAAAGTGTTACTTTGTTACTTGTTCGATTCTTAATTACAAACATTACTTTTACTTTAAAAACCCCCTTTTTTGTGAAAAATAAATGGCTAAGAGCGCGAATAAACATAGTTAACCTAGTCTTACCATATTCCATGTAGGATCGACCTCAACCTTCGTTGGGTTCTATATTTGAACATCAACCGCTTTATGATTCTTTTAGAGGTGTAATTTGGGAGTACCAGTACATCCCTGACAAGTCATGACTAGTTTGGCAGAAATAAGTCCCTTTAGTATGTGTGTACATATTTTTAGTTACTTATACATTGTTGATAGATACTGTGAGTTGGAATGGTGAATTGAGATGAACTAAAGGAACTAAGTTTAATTGTAAAGGTTAGTGGACATAGATGCCCATGTAATATGACTGTTGAGAGCATGAGCACATTAATTGTGACAAAGATATTCTTGATTTACATGATGTGTTACAGAGTTGTTGGGTTGACTTGAGGTGATTATCTGTTGACCGAAATATTTGCTAAGTGTTGGAGTTCCATTTACTTGTTGTCTGAGTTAATAGCATACTAGTTCTAAATTGGGTCAGCCTATGAGACCTACCAGTACATAGTGTTTTGTACTGATACTATCTTGTACTCTTCTTTTGATGAGTGTAGACCATCTTTTAGAGGCTCATACGCAACCTCACCCCTAGCAAGGACTGCTACTACGACCCAAGGGTGAGCACTACATCTTAGGCTTTCATGGGTCCTCACTTGGTCATTGTCCTTCTTCTGTATTATGGAACTCTTATATTTATTAGTTTTGGACATCTTAGATATGTTTTTTTAGACTTCTTGTACACGACTTTTGCATCTTGGGAAAATGTAATAGATGGCTATTTTTTTGCACTTTTGTTATATTACTGTTGATTAATGTTGGTTTTTGCATTATTCTTCTAAAATTTGGATAAGTGGATGGGTTAAGGTTTTGGTTAGATGATTCTCCCACTAGAGGGTTCATATTGGTGCCACTCATTACCATTTTGATTGTGAAAAAGTTGGTATCATAGCCCTAGGTTCGTGGATCTCGTCATACAAGAACTAGTCTAGTAAAGTTTTACATAATGGTACAGAGATATCTTTACTTTTCTTCAAGATGCTAAAGAATATTAGTAAAGCTCAACTTCTTCTTTCCTTTGTGCTATTACTTGATTATAATTTGTATCTGTCGATCCAAATTTATATCTAACTCTTTCACTATTATTATCACCGATGTTGAGTATAATGCTTTGGAAGTAAGAGAAGTGGTGCCCAAACAAGTCATTAAGGTTTCTGTTCATGGTAGAGGACAAGCAAGAGAAGGATGAGGTAGGGGAAGAAGGGCATCACCCACCTAGGGTAGAGCTCGTGCCATAGCTACACCTCGGGAGAGGTAGTGTCTCCTCCCCTACATGAGGATCCTAGCAAGGTTATAGAGGATAAAAACGTACTAATTCAGAATTATGAGGCAGTACCAGTTCAAGAAGGTCCAGCTCCAGCTCAGATGTCATCAGTTATGATTTAGCATGTTCTGAGTTTTCTGAGTGGGTTGGTTGGGACCGAAACCATACCTACAGTTCCCACTTTACAGCATCCAAGGTTGCAGCATGTTGCTATTGTACCTCCTCGGATGGATGAAACTTCAGAGATAGATATTATTTTGCAATCAGTAACAAGCTCGGTAATGACTAGCGGTGAGCATGATCATTTTTATATGTTTTTCAAAATAAAGCCTCTGGTCTTCAATAAATTAGAATTTGAGGATGTGTATGAATTAATTATTAATTTCCATGAGCAACTGCATAGGATGGGTATGATTAAAGGTATGGGGTTGAGTTTGTGACTTTTCAGCTGCAGCGTGATGCAAAAATATGAAAGAGGGATTTGGTGGAGTATAGGCCTATTGGGCCACTCCTAATGACTTATAATCAGTTTTACCAGGTGTTCCTAGAGAAGTAACTTCTGCATACTACTTGAGATAAGATGAGAGATAAGTTTGATAATATTGAGTAGGGCAGTTTATCCGTTGCAGCCTATGAGGCTCGGTTCTATTCACTTGCCTGGTATTCAACATAAATGATCAATACTGAAGAGGAATGGATTCATCATTTTGTGAAAGGGTTGAACATAGGGCTTCGGATTTCAGCTTTGTAGGTTGCATCCTCCAATAGACCTTTTTAGAAGGTGATTGAGTTTGTGAAAAATATTGAAGGTATGAAAAAAGAGGGTTATAGAAAGATGGCTTCAAAGAATCCCCGGTCAGGAGGCAATTTCAGTGGTCAGCATTCTAAGGGTCTGAGTTCATAGGGTTACCCTACACATCCTACTTAGTTTGTGATGCAGGTTTCTATTAGGGCTCCATCATGGGCCACCCAACCTTTGTTAGATTTTGGTCGTTATCTCACTTAGTCTGCTCCTGTTTAGTGACCAACCTTGGACCGTTCTTCCTATGAGTGCAGTGATATTGGTAATATTCAGAGGAATTGTCCTAGGCCTCGATAGATATGTCACTAGCAGGCTCCTAGAGCTCTGACGGGTAGAGGAGGTAATGTGCATGGTAGAGATTGTCTACAAGGCAGGTAGGGTGGTAGGGGTGACACCCAGCCCAACAGGGATGGTGGTAATACTGGAAAAGGTGGTAATCAACTCAACAGGGGCAGCACACAGGAAAGTGGTAGGTACCACTTATATGCCTCTCAAGGCAGACCAAGGCAGAGGCGTCGGATGCGGTGATCACATGTACTATTCTTGTTTGTGACTTCAAGGATTCAGTTTTTTTTATTTTGGTTATACATTCTCATATGTATCTGCTAGTTTTGCTGTGGGATTAGACATGGTTTGTGAATTTCTTGATTTTCCTAATCATGTGTCTACTACAGTTAGGGATCTGTGATGGTTGATAGATTTTTTCATTCTTATCCTATCATATTTATGGGGCAAAAGACTTGGGCTGATTTGTAAACTTTGACATGGTGTATTTTGACATCATTCAAGGCATGAGTTGGTTTTCTCTCCACCATGATATATTAGACTATCATGCTAAGACAGTGACTATGGCTATACCTCGATTGGATAGACTTGAGTGGGAGGATAACTATAGGCATGCTCCCACTAAAATTATATCTTTTCTTCATGCCCAGAGTTCTATTAGAATGGGGTGTTTGGCATTCTTAGCACATCTTCGGGACACTAGTTCAAAGGTCCTAGCTATTGAGTTAGTTCCTGTGGTGTGTGAGTTCAAGAGGTATTTTGTATGGATTTGCATGGCATGCCAGCGTATCGTGAAATTGACTATTGTATTAATCTAGAGACTAATACACATACCATTTCTATTCCCCCATATAAAATGGCACCGACTGAGTTGAGAGAGCTAAAGGCTCAGTTGCAGAAATTGGTATGGAAGGGATTCATATCTGAGCACCTCCCCATGGGGTGCTCCCTTCTTGTTTATCAAAAATAAATTATAAATGAACATAGAATACTAGCAGAATAAGGTTATGATTCATAACAAGTATTCTCTTCCTCGTATCAATGATCTATTCGACCGGTTGCAAGGTGCATTGTTCTTCTCTATGATTGATCTGAAGTTTGGATATCACCAACTAAAAATTCAGTCTGCTAATATTCCTAAGACAACATTCTAGACCAGGTACAACAACTATGAATTTCTAATGATGTTGTTTGGGTTGACTAATGCTCCAATAATTTTTATGGAATTGATGAATGGGATATTTAAGTCTTACTTGGAGTCCTTTGTGATTGTCTTTATTGATGACATCTTATTTTATTCTAAGAGTTAAAAAGAGCATGAGAATCATCTAAGGATTGTGTTAGGGTTGTTAAAGGAAAAGGAGCTTTATGCAAAATTCTCTAATCTTGAATCCTGGTTAACTTCTATGTCTTTTTTCGGACAAGTAGTGTTGAAAGAGGGGGTGATGGTAGACTCTCAAAAGATTGAGGCTATTAAGAATTGGACGAGGCCTTTTTTGGTGATTGAGGCTTATAGTTTTTTGAGGTAAACTAGTTATTATCGTAAATTCATGATGGGATTTGCATCCACTGCTACTCATCTGACCTCGCTGATTCAGAAGGAGGTACCTTTGGTCAAATGATTATGAGAAGATCTTTCAATAGCTCAACACCCTTATTTACTACAGCATCTATTCTTGCCTTGACAGTGGAAGGTAAGGATTTTATTGTTTATTATGATACCTCATGATCTAGTTTAGGTGATGTGTTGATGCAGGAAGAGAATATTATCGCCTATGCTTCGAGGAAATTGAAAGTGCATGAGAAGAATTAACCGACTCATGACTTAGAGTTGGCTGCTGTGGTTTTTACTCTCAAAATATGGAGGCCTTATTCATATAGGGTTGATAAGTTAGTAATCTGTCAACTAATTGAGACTTTATTCATGAATTATTGCCACGTTTTGATGAGAATTAGAGGTATTTATTTCCTTTATTATCATGAAAGCAGGTACTCTTGGTCGAATGGAGAAAGCAAATGATTTGAACCCAAGAAGCTTAAAGTAGAGTTAAAAGTACATAGATGATTAGATGAGAAATATTTTGTCATGAAGGGTGAATTGGTATGTGAGCCACATAAGGACAACTGCATTTCCCAGGTGTCAGTGCCCATGAAAAATCAGAAACTGCCTGAGCAATCACTCATATGTAAGATACACAACGCCATGGGAAATTGTCCATCCTTTCACATTTGACATTGCACCCCAGTAGTACATCACTTCCAGGGAAGTTGGGAACCTGCGAGCCACACAATGACAGGTGCGATCGCAGGTGCCTTCACACCTTGCTTTGCACATGCCCAAAATGGAAATTTTGTCTAAATTTGTGTGATGTATTGGAAAGGTTCTAAAACCCTCTTTGGGATTTGTACACTGAGAAAAGGAATCAGTTTTTACTTTTCCAAGGAAGAGTATTCAGAGTACACTTTCTCTTTTCTTCTTTCTCATTGAAAAACACCATTTGTAAGGAATTTTGACCTTGGAATTTGAACTTATTATAATATGAATGGAATTTTGGGAAACCCATTTGGTATATTCTCTTGTTCCTTTAATATGAGGAGATAAATTCTATTCTAGGGGTATGTGCATGATGGGTGTTTGAATTTTGGAATACGTATTGATTAATTATGCTTATAATTGATTATTTAGTATGGGTCTATTGAACTCTTCATGATTTAATTATAAAATTGATGGTTGCAAACATTGATTGAGTTTACTAATTTTATACTTGCTCTAAAGAGGAGTTCATAAATTGAATAAAAATTCAATAGTGGGGATTTGGGATTTCTACCATAGATTAAGGCTAGAAATAGCTTGATTGAAGGAAATTCCCATGTAAGAATCAAATCTAGAGATAGTTTGATTCACCCAAGCATTAATTGGTTGGTCTAAGGTAAGGCTATGGGGTTTGATCAAAGATCATAGTACATATATTTGGAGGATTAAAAGACTATAAAATATAGCTCTAACCAAGATACAAATACCTTTAGTTGAATGTTTTCATGATTAGTCAATTCCCTATCCCATTGTAGAACCCCATCAGAAGTATACCCCTATTTTCCCTCTCTTGATTTCTCTCATTGTGTTTACGTCATTCTTTTGTTGGTTGCAATTCGACAATTCCCAAACCTTGTCCCTCTGATTTTACTTTTATTTTCTCAAATAATTGCTCACGCTAGTGAATTGAACTCTAACGTTCAGTTGAAAACCATTATCCCATTCTCCGTGGATTTGACCCCAATATCCTGTTGGGTTACTTACTTGTTTTGCTTGGCGATTGTTACCACCTCCTTTGGGAGAGTTCTTTTAAATTTCATAAAAATGGAGATTTTTCCAGGAAATGGTTCTTGATTTGTCATTTGATTGTCATTTAATTAACTTTTGTTGAGTGTTTGGTCTCTTTTACTTTTTCTGGTTGTTTGTGTTGTTTTGAACAGGTAACCGATGAATCAAGTGGGTGATTAAGAGAGTGTCAATAGATTTATGGATGTGGAAGATGGACCCATTGTCCATGGGGCCGTTGCTGCTATCCGCCTACCCCTAATAGTTAGCAATGTCGTGTTTCATGTAACAAGCACGATGCTACATTTGATCCAAATGAAGGGACTCTTTGGAGGGCTAGCTCATAAAGATGTGAAGTGACATATTTGTAACATTGTCGAAATATGTCAGCCTTTTAACATCCAACATATATCACAAAAGTCGATTTGACTCTGATTGTTCCAATTCTCCCTCATGGGAGAAGCAACCACGAGGCTTAACGAGATTCAGGAGGGATCTATTACAACTTGGAATGTACTAGTTGAAGCCTTCTTAGTGAGATTTTTCCCGCCTTCTCGGATGATGCAGTTGAGGGATGAAATCACCATTTTTTGACAACTTTTGGATGAGCCATTGCATGAAGTATGATTGAGATTCAAGAAAAATCTATTCTTGTGTCCAAACCATGGTTTGCCTGATGGGGTCCTTCTTCAAAGTTTATATCAAGCACTGGACTCCATGAACAAATCAGTGGCAAATAATATCACTGGTGGAACGCTTATGGACCAAAACTATGGCCTCGCTTCAGCTCTCTAAGATAGGATGACAAAAACCAATATGGCATGGCATACTGGAGAAGAAGATATTGTATCGGGTGTAACTTCATCCATTATGACTAGTGCGATAAGGAGAAAGGAGGAGGAATAAGATGAAACCATGGCCAGAATGATGACTCAAATTTACTTGTTGGCCAAACATATGATGGGAGTGGGGACTAAAAGTGTGAATATCATGGATACATATGGTTCAAAAACTCATGAGGAAGGTGTTTACTCTCCTATGGATAAGGAAGCTTGTTTTCTATTGGTGGATTCTCGACCCGGATATGATGGTACCAACCAAGGTCCTTGGCATCTGAGAGATGAGAATCAAGGTTGGAACTGAGATAAGGGCACTTAATAGAGGAATAGAGAGCAAGGTCGAGATCATCAAGGTCAATGGAGAGAGCTTGAGAGAGACGATGATTGTTATAATCACCGAAGTGCTAATCCCTATGTACCTCCATCTAAATCTGATGTTTCTCCAATCAACCAAGTGTGAGCAACCCCATACATTCCAAATTTAAAGACATGATATCTCAAGTGCTGAAAAAGGTTGAATCTATGGACAACGGGGTGAAAATTTTGAAAATGTAGGTACCCACTCTTCATTAAATGGTGAGCTCACACTCGGCATCAATCAAGCACTTGGAGAATGAAATGAACCATTTCTCATCTCAAATGAACCCTCATATAAAAGGTACCCTTCCAAGTAATACTCTTGCAAATTTGAAAAATTATATCCATATATTGGCAATTATCACTCGAAGTGGAAGGATGCTTGATGGAGTGAATAAACAAACCAAATAAGTCATTACAAAGAAGGATAACAAGATAGAAGAAGAAGTCGTGATTGAGAAAAAGAGTGATGAAAGTCCGGATATTCAGGTAAAGCTTAGTGTACCCAATGTGGTTGAAAATGATGATAGCCCGCATGAGGAGAAGGATGAGACCAAGTCACCTCCTAAAATTGAGATTTAGATTGAGGAGGAAATATCGAATGTTCCAAGGAAATTGCCTAAAAATCCACCTCCATATCCTCAGAGGTTGATCAAAAAAAGGATGATAATCAATTCAATAAGATTGTAGACATGTTCAGCAAACTACCTATCAATGTTCCTTTGGTTGATGATCTCATGCAAAATTTATGAAAGAATTGTTAAAGAAGAAATGGGTGATTGATGGTGGG